>CM062820.1:482225061-483425061 GCA_031772625.1 Pinus tabuliformis
TTTCTTTCAAAACATCCCATTCTGTGATCCCATGTCTCATTTCAATTTCTAAATACCAGTTCGTCAGGATGGTATCCAAAGTATGATAAAATATATGGACCCACTCCGGTTGTGGTTATTCTCCCTGTGCTTTCTTCCATCGCGCTAAATTCTCACACCGATCATCCTTCCCTGTGTATTTCTCCACCATGCGGGTATTGGCATACCCAAACCTAAACTTCACCATTCTTCGATACTCTTTCCAATCAGCAAAGCTATCCTTATGTGTATCCCACCATCAGGCAGGCGTAGCTCGTAGCGCAATGTCTAGTGCTTGGAACTGATGTTCCTCTGGGACATCCATTTCAAACTTATCTAGAAACAAATTAACATCTTCTAAACCATCATAATAAGGTAAATTTCATACCTCAATGGATATACATCGAAGCGACTTTGTAAGCTTGTTGCAGCACAGCGATGAAACTTCATGCAATCAATTCTGCCAATGCTCAAGCTCCTCATCAAAATCTGAAGTGCAGGAACTATCCCTATCCCATGTGATCCGTCCATCCATAGTAGGGTTAATCCAATCCTCATATCATGCAATGATCTTGTAGATCTGATCAATGTCATCCTCTTCTTCATAATCGAGGACTAGTTCAATATATCGTGCACCTTCGATCAAATCCAAGGGAATGATAACCCTGAGCTCCTTCCTTTCGAATGCCATTCTGTGCTTTTTGAGATTGATGACTGTGTCCATATCAAAGGCCCAATCGATGCCAGGTAGTGCTGGGTAAGGGTTACTATCATCAACTATCTAAATCACTTCAAAATCAGCTAGGGTGCTTGCTCCTTCAATATCTATAGTTACCACATATAGGCGCCCCATAGGAATGATCTTTTAGTTTTCCATTCGTAGTTGGATCGGAGACCATTACAATGTAGGTCTCCCCATTCTCTCCCAAGTTTTCTTCAGCAAAATTTTCGCATCAGAACCCAAATCAAGAATTACCTGATTCATCTCGTATTCTCTAATTTGCGTAGTAAGTCTCATATCGCAACCAGTTCACTTCTTACTTTTTCCCATCTTACGTACCGCGCACTGTTCGGGAAGAGGTTTATTTTGTCTAGTACAGTTATCTATCAACTCCTTTAGACCCTCTACTACATTTATATCCCTTAGAATCTTTATGCAAGTATTTAAAAATGACGCTAATAAGGCATTTTCTATGTCCTATGTGTTACCGGGAAAAGTGTTTATTTAGAACTGCTCTATCCCACTAAGGTGTGACAGCTGCCTTAGAAACAAATAGAGAAAAACTACTTTTGTATTTTCTTTATGAACTATAGATAGAGAGGAATAGAAAGAACCAACCTGTGTCTTGCGCTAATCCTTTGATCCATTCCCTCTCTTCTTTGACAGCTTCTAGCTACTTGCTCCCTTACTTGCCCAGCTTCACCAAGTACCTGTAAGATCACAGAAGAAGAAAATTGTACAAAGACATGGATCTATATTCATAAACAACTTAGGATCAGATTTAAGTTAACCATACAAATGTAACAAGCATCAATGATACAAAAGCATGGAGGAAAAACTCAAATAGTTTTTATTGATAAACAAGAAGATCCAGGAGGAGTTACAACCGATGGTTCCTGACCCAGCATCAACCTCCCAGCAAAGAAGCCCCTCTTCACCTCCAACAAAGCATAGATCACCCAATACTCTGATGTTTGTCTCAAAACCAACAGCAATTCCTTACAATGTGCAAAATTCCAGCCTCTGGATCTCTGGGATGAGGGATCCATATATAGATGTGTGTAAGGAGGATGAGTCAGCTTGTGATTTGATTAGTGTCTTCTCTCTGTCAGTTCTTGCTTCCACTTGGAGACTGAAGGCCTCTTACTCATCCTTGGTCGAATTCAGTGAGGCAAGTGTCATAGGAGAAGATTCTGGAAGCTTCCATTGTCTCTCCACCTCGCAGAATGACACTGCCATTTGTCATTTCTCACCCAACGCACCCTCATAGTGCATTTAGGTGCGTTGCAACGCACCTAGCTAGTGTGTTTAGGTGCTATGCAACGCACCTAGCCAGTGGAGCAGCTGAAATGATCCTGTTTTGACTTATTCTAAGCAGTTTCTGGTGGAGAACTTCTGGGAGAAGCTGTAATTTGTTGACCTTGTTCCTTTAGGGGTTAGAACAACACTTTTAGGGACTTAGGAGCCCTTGGTTTATGGAAATTTCATGCTTGGAGTTGTAAGGCACAAAAATGTCTATAACAGTTGCCCCCTAAAGTATGAGGCAGTTAACCTTTTGGTGTCGGGTGAAATGCTTTATTATGAGGATCCGAAGTTCTTTCAATGCTGGGAGGAGACCTGTAATAAGATACAATACAATACATTATCTTCATACTGTTTTTCATGATCTAGCTGAGGCGGGCATTCCCATGCTCAGATTTATAAATTCATTTTCATGTACATAGGACAGACAATCGTCTGATTGTAGACTGATGATTCTGATAGAGCCATCATCCTTTTGGTAGGATGATTATCTGTGCTGCAATGCTTGTACATTTAATGTCTTTATTTCCCTGGATATATATCGCAGCCCGGATGGATGAAACTAGATCCGGGGTCTTCAATCTCGTCCGATCTTCACTCGAAGTACAAGTTGATCCATGTGAGAAATGTTTTGAAGTCGAACATGGAAAGACATCGCTTAATTACCATTCAATGATGTAAACTGTTAACAAGCGCGAGAGGAATCACCGATAATGATAATGATCCTCAAGGTACTGCAGTACAATTCACGTGGTGTGAATAAAGGACTTGGCGTCGAACACCACGCAAAATCTTTCGGTCGAAGGTCATTGATGTAAACCTGTCGTCGAAAGTGAGAAACTTGCCATTGAGGCATGCAAGCTTCAAAGTACTGAATGGGGTGTTCCTAGACCAACTTCTTGGATAATGAGCTGATGTAGACAAGAAGTGATCCGTCACAGGAGGGCCTTAATGAATCCCACATCAATGACATGGAACGGAGAAAATGATTTTGATGGAGGTGAAAACAATCTGATGATATACGGTTCAGGGTGGCAGTCATGAAAAAATGGAGTATAATGTATGGTAGTGGGTGGGACACAGGTGGCTTCTCTAGATGACTTCTCTTGAACATGTCGGCGACACTGATGTGATGGATTGGTAGCATTAACCCCAAATGTGGATGGTATGGTGTGACCATGGCGATGTGACCGGTGAATGAAACAACCCAACCTGACTCAGACACGGAGTGGAAGTGTCATGTTCAAGAGCGACTTGCTACCAATAAAGATTCTTTGAGTTTTCTTCCCAATTTTTCCCCAGTCATTACTGACCAGTACCTCTTTATTTTTGTCAAGATTGAGGAGGATAACATATGCTTGTTCTATAATTTGCCCTTCGGGAAAACCCATCGCTATGTTTTAACGAGCCTAGCGATAGTGAAACTCGTTCTCGTCTAAAGACAAGTTTGTCGCTATTAATCTTTTTAACGCGTTTAACGACAAAGATAACTCGGTCCTTTTCATTTTTAGAGAGTCTGAAAAGGTACGTAAAGGTAACTCCAAAATTCCTTTTTCGTCATCTAATCCCTTAAGTCCGAAAAAGTATAAAACAATACAGAAGGGATGAATTTTCGATAGTTTTAACGAGCCGAACAAAACAAGCGCTCGATCTTTTTGTGCAATAATCCCTTAGGTCCAAAAAGATTAAAATCTAGAGGAGGGATAGCACTTCCTGTCCCTTTAACGAGCTGGAAGGCCAAGGACTCGAAAATCTTTTCATATTTTACGAGTCAGTTGAAAAGAGCTTAAAGAAGACTCGTCTTTTGAGGAACGAGTGATAAAATGGGTAGCAGTTGATTCCAGGTAAGGTTTGGAATTTTCCAATCACGGCAGTGTCACAAGGATGGCTAGTGAAATCACTCTTCGCAGCTGTTCCTCAAAATGGGTAAACAATCAAGTGGAGGTGAATGATCGGCCAATGAAAAAGTGGAGGTGATGGTGCAAACACGACCAAGGCTTTAATGGCTGAAGTACTACATTCACGGTGGTTATTTACCGGGGAATAGTTCATTTTTTAATGAGCTTAAACGCGGGTGGAAACATTTGCTCGATGCGGGTTTATTTTTTAATGAGCTTGAACCTTGCGGTAACACTGCTCGATGCGGGTTTATTTTTTAACGAGCTTGAACCTTGCGGTAACACTACTCGATTAATCCAGTCGTATGATAAGAATGTCTCATATAAAAACGACAACTTTTAGAGTTTTGCCCCACATCCTTTCTTTATGCAAGTTAGGAAACTACTAATCCAAAAGATAGATAAATAATTGCTCTTTGCTTGCACTCCAAAAGGTTTGCATGCCCCCAGGTATAAAACAGAGCTTCAAGGTCACCCTCTATTCGAGCTGACAAAACATTTGTTTTATCAGGAAGCGTATACCTCTTACAGGTTACCCAAAGATTGTTCTATTCACAGCGCAAACAAAACACTTCTTTGGCAATGTCTACCGAAATAAACAAAGGTGAACGGATAGTATAGTGTGACCATCCCTGGCATAACTTTGACAAGAGAATCTTGTTCTAGAATAACCCTCTTTTCCACTCATGGACGGGGTACAGACTAGTCATATTCTCCCACGGAAACCTACCCTATACCCGAAGTTTTCCTGCAGAAGCAGACCAGGATGCATGCCCCCTGGGTTTCAGTCATATCCCTCCGAATTACTCGCGCTCATCGGGAGGACGAACTGGAGATTGAGACATTTCTTGCGTGAAAAGACCATTCAGGGATGATATATGACTATTTGCTCTGTATGATCCGGGAAATGAAAGCTGGTCCACGAGCTTGACCACTCTTCCTTCGTGCGGAAAACACATTACTCTAAAGAGTGAGGAGACAATTGCCCCCATGCAATAAACATAGTCTCATCCAAGGAGTAGATTGTAATCCAGAGGTCCTTGAACTACCATTACGTTCATGCGAACTGTTTTCCTTCTCAATGTTATGGGCACATCGTGAAGGATC
Organism: Pinus tabuliformis; assembly: GCA_031772625.1. Lineage (NCBI taxonomy): Eukaryota > Viridiplantae > Streptophyta > Pinopsida > Pinales > Pinaceae > Pinus > Pinus tabuliformis. The sequence continues at coordinate 482,230,108 of CM062820.1, forward strand.
TCTAAAGGTCAACTCGTTCCTTTATCAAAGCCTGTCAGATTTCTCATCTCAGGAAAAAGCGATGGTGAACCAAGCGCTTTCCAAGCAGTTGAGGAAAGGATACTCACAGAAGCCCCCTCATCTATGATGGTACCAGCCATAAGCATTCTATATATTTGAACGATAATTCGGAATGGTACACTAGCTGGTAAACGGGGTCTGCCTAGTTGATTCCAGTCAAAGGAGACAACTAGGTTGCTTGGAGGTGGGACCGAATAGACGGCCGGGTACGGCTCTGACGAAATTCCTTCCTGCGGTAAAGGAACGGGTAAATTTCCCCCTTGTTCGTCGGAGTCTGTGTTTATGAAGAGAATTGGATGGTGTCTTCCTTATTCTCTTCAGTGACTGTATCATATGAAGATGAAACCTTTGAAGGCAAGACCGGGTCAACTGCCGCCTCGACCTTTTGACTTTCATCTGGTATGGATCCAGATGGTTTATCTTCAATGATAGGTGCTTCAGCCGACCACCTGAGCGGGCCAGCCGGATTTTCAGCTAGTGACGGACTCGGCAAGAGTTTTTTATATCCAAGAGGAAGTCGTAACGGTGAAACCGGACGATCATCCAAAACTCTTTTAGCTTCGTCTAAGAAGGGACAACGGTGGACGGCATGATCGCCTTCGCACAGTTTACAAGGAAATCTACATTTCCCTTTTTGTCCTGGGGCTTCACTTTCACTAGTTGATGGTGTGCTTTCAACATGATCATCAGAGGTTGACGACAACGGGTTGTGCAAACGAGGAGACCAGTCCCTTAATATCCGAGGGATGCAAGGACAATCTATGTGAAAGTGGTCTCCTTTGCAAATGACACATGGCGATTTAGGCCTGGTCGGTGCAGTGTGTGGATTTGCATTAGACGACACTCGTTTTCCCCCATTCGCCTTTGGCTCCTTCTTATTCTTCTCTTTCTTCTTCTTTTCCTTCTTCTCCTTAGGAACTTGACTTTTGGCTTTACCAACCCCATCAAGCGAAGAGGAAGGAGGAGAGGAAGAATTAGAGGAAGTAGAAGGCTAGTGGGAAACTCTGGACTCGTCTAATTGCTGATTCGATTGTTCAGGAATAGTGGTGTTCTGAACGAGAGAGGTTGAGAAGAGCCATACAGGCAAACCAATTGTCAGCCCTGGAAGCGACAATGTGGCCATATGGGGCGCACCAACATCTCCCCAAGAGGAGAAGGGACTAGGATTTCCTCCAAGGGGAATTCCTTGGTTGGTAGACTCCATTTTCTCAACCCAAGATCAACGTAGGAAAGGGTAATGAATATTCCGTTTAAAATAAATTTTTATATGCTTTGACACAACTTGTTTTTTCATTTTTTAAGAGTCTAGAAAAAACAAAAGATGACTCTAGTCTCCTTCGATTTTTAATGAGCCTGAAGTGACAAGTGCTCAGATGGACCTTTTCCGTTAAGGAGTCTGAAAAGGAACGAAAGGGACTGCTCTGGAGATCTAGGTAGAGGGAGTACCAAACCAATCGCAAAACTGTAGAATACTTTTTACGGTACGACAGTCAATCTTCCCGAATGCTGTGTTCAGTGCATTGCGATCGATAGGGCGGTAGACACGGCTTCCTATGGATAAAGGATTTAAGCCTATAGGGGTCTCCCAAAATATACTCGACGATACGTGGGAGCACAAGTCCGTACTGGCACTTATCGTCTCAAAGTGGAGGAATCACCCAACCATCAGTGAGGACAACAGTTACCAGGCTTTACGACGCCGGAATACGTCTCTAGCCTAGACCTCTAAATGTTGTGCATTAAGTTCCAAAGCGTTGTTAGATTCATTGAATTTATTTTAAGTTGATCTTGCTTATGAAGTTTTCCTTTTTGGTTCACCACGAGATGTAGATGTAATTCCTAAAATGCAATCTAAAAGATGATAAACAAACTTTTATCTCTTTTGTGCAATGAAAATCCTAGCTACTAGAGGAAAAGAAAGACACAATCTTTTCACAAACAGCAAAGAGCACACTGTAAATGCACTTTCCTAAATCAAGCCAAACAAACTGTCTATATGCAAATGCACATGCATGTATTTGTTTTCGACTTTCTTAGTATTGATGCTAAAAAGAAAGTTGATGTACAAATCTGAATTTGCTTTCAAGCGACAAACACAAACAAGCTTATTTTCGAAATCAAAAGATAGAGACGATTACGACACTTTACGATTTTGAAATGAATACTCGTTTTGACACTAGAAAATCAAAAATTCAGACCAAAGGCAATAGTAAAAGTATAATCGACCATCAACAACAATCAAACTTTCTCCTATGATCGAAATCGACACTTGCGACAGATCCAAATCAAAGGACGACAGTACGACTATTCTACTTTTTCAATGGACAACTGTAAGTGACTCAACAAACACACAAAAACATCTACAGTTCTTTTGTACAAAGGAGGCGGAATAACAACAAGGAAAAGGGGTTTTAAACAAACATATACTGATCACAGGCTACAAAATTCAGAGATAGAACTGGAAAGAATGAAGCACAAGAACCACAGCTGCACAGGGCTAGTCTGATCAGCGCATTTGTAACACAGAGAAACTGGATTGCAGCGTAGGTTGCCCTTTCGGGAAGTGCGCTGAAATTCAGGATCTCTTAACAGTACCTGCGCTGGGCCAGAAATGAGAATCTGTCCGGGTTCTGGGTCACAGTTTGCAGTTCAGTCTTTGGTTTTTGGCCGAGTAAAAGCAATCAGTAATGCACAATCAGGGGTAGATCTGAGGAGGGTCTAAGAGCTATCACAAGGGCAATCAGATAGTCTGTGAATCAGCTGTTCAAATCATAAACAAATCCAGTCAATGGATTGAAGCAGCAGATATCTACTTTGCATTTGTTATGGCAAATGCAGTTCAAATGCTACTTATAAGTTTATGAAACAAACAACGAAGAGATACACAAACAAACTAATTAGACATTCTTCCCCAGTGGAGTCGCCATTTTGTTACCGGGAAAAGTGTCTATTTAGAACTGCTCTATCCCACTAAGGTGTGACAGCTGCCTTAGAAACAAACAGAGAAAAACTACTTTTGTATTTCCTTTATGAACTATAGATAGAGAGGAATAGAAAGAACCAACCTGTGTCTTGCGCTAATCCTTTGATCCAATCCCTCTCTTCTTTGACAGCTTCCAGCTACTTGCTCCCTTACTTGCCCAACTTCACCAAGTACCTGTAAGATCACAGAAGAAGAAAACTGTACAAAGACATGGATCTATATTCATAAACAACTTAGGATCAGATTTAAGTTAACCATACAAATGTAACAAGCATCAATGATACAAAAGCATGGAGGAAAAACTCAAATAGTTTTTATTGATAAACAAGAAGATCCAGGAGGAGTTACAACCGATGGTTCCTGACCCAGCATCAACCTCCCAGCAAAGAAGCCCCTCTTCACCTCCAACAAAGCATAGATCACCCAATACTCTGATGTTTGTCTCAAAACCAACAGCAATTCCTTACAATGTGCAAAATTCCAGCCTCTGGATCTCTGGGATGAGGGATCCATATATAGATGTGTGTAAGGAGGATGAGTCAGCTTGTGATTTGATTAGTGTCTTCTCTCTGTTAGTTCTTGCTTCCACTTGGAGACTGAAGGCCTCTTACTCATCCTTGGTCGAATTCAGTGAGGCAAGTGTCATAGGAGAAGATTCTGGAAGCTTCCATTGTCTCTCCACCTCGCGGAATGACACTGCCATTTGTCATTTCTCACCCAACGCACCCTCATAGTGCATTTAGGTGTGTTGAAATGCACCTAGCTAGTGTGTTTAGGTGCTATGCAACGCACCTAGCCAGTGGAGCAGCTGAAATGATCCTGTTTTGACTTATTCTGAGCAGTTTCTGGTGGAGAACTTCTGGGAGAAGCTGTAGTTTGTTGACCTTGTTCCTTTAGGGGTTAGAACAACACTTTTAGGGACTTAGGAGCCCTTGGTTTATGGACATTTCATGCTTGGAGTTGTAAGGCACAAAAATGTCTATAACACTATGTAGTATTGCTTCCTCCAGAATTTTCTTGGCTTCCTAATGTAGAAGCTTCCATGAAACTCTTTTTAGCCTCCATAAAGGTTTCCTTTGCTTTACTTAAATCAAACCCAAGTTCCTTCTCAATAGCCTTGTGTACCCATCAACCTACTTTTGGCTGCTTCCTCTTGTCTTCACTGGTATCTATACCACTTCGTGTAATGATATTGACACTAAGCTCCTCTTCGTGAGGCTCTGACCTCATCATTTGGATATTCTACGTAGGCTTCTCGGTCTGAGTCTTATTTTCTTGCATATTTGCTATAAGTATTGGGAAATATTCTATGACATGGTCAAACTACCTAAAATATTGATGGGGGGGTATGTCGGATTCTAACAATCACACGCAAAATGACCTACTTCCCCACAGTTGTAATAGATAACCTGTCAATGCCCCTTCTAGCTCCTCCTACTCTTCCTCTTCCTCAGCCTTGGAATCCTCCATGTGCCACAGTTGCATCCTAATATGGAGGTTGATTCTTTTCCTGCATCCTATACATAGGGGTTATATCCATCATCAAATCATAACTTCGACAATGGCATTCATCATAACCTACAAATTTGCAAAAAATGCAAAACAACTGTTGGGGGTCTATACAAACTTCTACAGTAAATGATAATTATCCATTGCATGTTATCCTATAACTTGAAAAATAATGCACCACACTGCTACTCTCGTGCTTGGACTAGTGGTGTTTTCTAGCTTCAGGGTGGCCTTGGGCCTCCCCCGATAAGATAATTCTGATAAACCAGGCAATGGTCCTTATCATGACCATGGCCTTTACATTTCAAACACCAAACTTCTATGCGAACCTTAGTCTGGGCTTCCTTTCCCTTCTTTAGGCTCTGCAACTCCATATGCAGGCTAGCTAGCTATGACTGAATCTGTTGTACTCCTAGATTCGTATCTTGAATGGGTGAAGCTTCCAATCTCATAACAATGTCTAATGCTTTAGCCTGCGTGTGAATTTTCTGTTGTGACAGTGGTAATCTCAGATGAGGTAATAGTGAAGCAATGTACCAATCCCTATGTTGATCATCTGTGATCTGCATATTAGCCTACTGTAGAAAAAATTTCAACCTCTGGTCAAAGTCCCACATAGACTCATGTATCTTCTACTGGATCTCCTTGACCTATATCACTGACTAAGCCTGTGACTTAGGCTTCTTGAATTCATTATTGAGTGCTTGCTTTGTCTCGTCTAGTGTTACATTTGGATGACCTAAATAATACTTAATATACCAACTTAGCACTCTATCCTGTAGTTCTGTAACCAGCTGCGCTTTCTTCAAATCATCATCTCTAACCTTCTGTGACTTCCACAACCTCTGCTACAAACCAAAATTGTTTAGGGTCTTCCATCCCCAGACCTCTGAATATGGGCATCTTCATCGTGTTGGCCATGTTGAATAGTGTAGGTGGCGATGGAGGTGTAGGTGTAGGTGTAGGTGTGTGAGACGAAGGTCGTGGTGGAGATGGAGTGGATGGATTAGGTATCCCAACGATACCCTGTATTACTACTTGTAGCACACCTAGCGGCGTCCTCAGAACACTAGTTTCTTCGTCACTATTAGATGCTCCCAACAGAGGACTATATTCAACACCTGAATCTAGGTCTCTTCTGAATTTTTTTCCACTTCGCATAGCTCCCATCAAATCTCTTCTAAACATTAATTTAATGGCATAACCATTTTCTTTCACAATAGCATTTTAATCCAAGTCTTTAGGGATTTCAGATACTTACCTCTAGGTCCCTTGAAGAATTATCATTCAGCTTCGCTATAACTTATAGATGTATCGATCGCGAACTTAGTGATGAATTCGCCCAAAATGCTATCGATCCAGTAATCAAAAGCCCTTGAGATCTTATTTTCTAAAGCTTCCAGATGCCTTATCAATTCCAAAGTACACACAATAGGGTTGTCCAACTTCCACGTGCCTTGACTATCTATTAATTTTTGACAACCATTGGTGTAATTCACATGGAAAAGAACAAAAGGAAATATCATGCTCATCTATATACATATATCTATTCAACCACTCTTCCTTTGATAGAAGTGGATTCCTATTTTCCTGAGCTATAAATTCGTGCAGCTTCCGATCTATCCATTTCCTGATTTCTTTCTTTGTTGGGAACCACTTATTCAACATCACACATTCCTCAGATAGATCCTAGTCTCGACAATGGAACCATTTGTTGTCTTGAGGGGTCTTGACCCAGGTTCAGAGTTAGCTATTGTTGGGATCAAGATCCCTTAGAGTTACTTTTGGGGTCAAAAGCCCAAGTTTTGGGGCAGAAAGCCCGAATTTTGTATAAAGGAACGTAAAGTCTCCAAATTTTGTGGTCGTGAAGCATGAAGATGTCAAGAGTCAATAGAGGGTTCCCACCCTAGTCTACCCATGGTCCGCGGACAATGGGAATGTATAAAAAGGAGAGTCTTAGAAGAGTCTAAAAGGAGAGAAGAAGAAGTCCAGTAAAAGAGTTCTAAGTTTTGGGTCTAAGAAAAAAGAGTCTTAGCATAGGAAGAGGCTCTGTAGTTGAGTGCGCAAAGGCCTAGGGTAGAAGTTCACAGCTGAGTGCGCAGACCCCTGCAGCTGTGTGCGTAGGGTAGTTAGAGTCTGGAATGGAGATCTTGATTATCAATAAAGAGAAGTATTCCAGAATTACATGTGTATTTTACTTATGTTCATTACATGTGATTGTGTTATGTTGAATAATGGGTTTATGTTTTAATGCTACTTTGATGCATGAATCTATATGTTTCTCTGTTTTATATGACCTCAAGTAGAGATATATGTTTACGCGAAGATAATCATAATTGCATGTTAAAGTATGCCAACACTTAAGATAATTTGGGTAATTATACAGTAGAGGCATGTAAGTGCCTGATCCACCTCTTAGTGTTGCACGAAAAGCTGACGTAGACCTTCATGAAGGTTTAGATGACAAATAAGAAGAATATATTGATAAGCCTAAAAGGATTATCAACCTACGTGAGGAAGGAGTTGAAGGTATAAAACTGACATCACCACCATCTAAGGGTGTGGAAACTTGGTTCCTGCACCCCCCCATACTGCTTCAGGTGAGACTTCAGTCTACGCTCTACAGATTGATGCCAAAAGGGCCAGTAGTGTAGCGATTTTCTTGGCTAATTAGCGCCGAAACTGGGTCAGGGCCCATCAAGCCAACAAATGGTTCCGTTGCCAGGACCGAGATCCACATAACGATATGTGTGATGTCGCATCATTGGAATCCAAATAAGAAAGAGATTGAAGACTGGTTGGATAGAAGGATCCACGAATTCGCGGCACAGGAAAACAAGAATCCCTGATGGATAAAAGAATAATGGTTGGACATATATCTGTACACAGAGATACACAAAATCTTCTTTTGTTCCTTCCCAATTGAATTATATGAGTGGATCGTGAAATTGGCAGACAACCAAGGGAGGTGGAGGCTTGATGGTTCGATTGACTGGACACTGGAGTTAGTGTGGATATTGGAAGCCTCTAAGGATAAGATCACGTGCACTGTTGATCATTGGCTTGATCATATCATAGGAGGATTTGCAATAGAGTTTGCAGTCGATACTTCCATCAGTTACAGCGAACTAGAGCACTGCTTCTTCAGGGGGCTGCGAGGTAAGCATTTGAAATCGTTAAATACTTGGACTAAGATGCTCTTGTGTGAAAAGTGGGTTATGCAGTTACCTTGATTTTTGGGGCTACGTGAAGTGGAAGGACTTTTAGGAAAGGAGGAAGAAAAGGACCTGAATATAGCCCACTGATTGAGCCTCCTCTGAGTGACGACGAAGGGGTAGCACAGGCTTCTCCACTAAGTGCTATTCAGCTCATTAGATAGGGATTCCCGTGAATACCTACACCGCCTCCATCCTCACCTCATCCACCCACACCACCACCATCCTCACCTACACCACCTACCCCCTCACCCACACCACCGCCACCTCCACTACCATTCAACATGGAAAATTTAGTAAAGTTTCCTGTGTTCAAGGGCCTGGGGTATGAAGATCTGGACGCGTTTTGGTTTGTCACGAAGGCTGTATGGAAGGCCCATGGTATCACGGATGATCAAATGAAGAAAGCTACATTGGTTAGTGCTTTGTAAGGTTGCGCACTAACTTGGTATATTAAGAAATGCACTGATAACCTAACATCTGTGTTGGCAGATATCCAGACTACGCAGAATAAGGAATTCAGTAGACCTAAGTCTGAAGCGCAATCCATTGTGGGATTCAAAGAGATTATGATGAAGCCTGGTGAGACACCCTGGGAGCTAGATCAAAGATTGAAGTGCAAGATCCGCGAAGCTAGCATGAATCTGATAGATGGGCAGCATCGCGAATGGTTTGTGGTTACGCTCTTGCCTCATCTAAGGGTCGTGCTATCACAACAGAAGATTGGGACTCAAGCGGAAGCTCTAGAGATTTCAATGAGATTACATGAAACACCAATGCCAAATACTAATTTAGGGGTTCAACAGATTCATGCACAATTGCAGAACCTCTTCCTAGAGATGCAGAGTTTAAAGAATGATAGAACAGTTTGACCAAAGGTACGCAAAGAAGTCTGGTGCCTGAAATGCAAAAGCCAGGGGCATGAAAAAGATCATTGTCTAGTTTTTGTGAATTATGTTGCAGCAGGGGGACCAATGCCTCTGAGGCTGGAAGCTACAGTAGGGAAAAGTGCAGGGCCTACACTATGGTGTGCTATCTGTCAGGTAGCTAGGAGACATGCGACAGACAATTGCAATTTGCTGCAAAAATTTGTACAGACACCATAATAACTCTTCTGCAACTTCTATCAATATATGGGTCACGATGAGCGCAATTTACAAAGTTACGAATTGATGATGGATAGGACACCTACATACAGGGTGCAGGCAGAAACGCGGCCCCCGGACCAAGGTGTTGGAGGAGCATGAGGCGAGTATCAGGGGCACGAACAAAGCCGAGGTGGAGGAGGATTTGGTAGAGGTGGGCAACTTATTTGTTACAATTTTGGAGGACCAAGACACTATGCGAGAGACTGCCCGAATCTGACATGCCTTTCATGCTGCTAGTGTACTCAGTTTGACCATGTGATGGAGGATTGCCCTATATTGTTGGCCAAGATTTGCGAAACGTGGGTGCAGCCTCAACAGCCGACTCAGAACCTACAGATGAAGAGGGTTGAGCCTCGCGAGGAAGACTCGAAGGTAGATATTATGCTGCAAAGTGGAATGATGACTGGTGAGGATAAGGGGAAGCAACTTGAAGAAGGTGAGTGGGTCTGCAAAGCGCCAAAAAAGGAGGCTGGATTTGATTTGGAACATGAAAAAGGAACATTTATGGAAGCGAAGAAAAGTTTCGCTGAGGCCTCTACCTCAGGGGATCAAGAGAAACCGATGAAAGAAATGGACTCATCCATGATTACCACATTCTTGGAGACCTGCATGAAACTACTATGCAATAGCAAGGCAATGAAGGCACTGTTGGCCCTTGTTTTTTTATCAATTTTTTCTTATTAAAATCCACCTAATTTCCATCATTTTCCACCATATACCATCCATATACACCTTATTTTGACATTATTATGCATATTCAAGCAAATAAATTATGTTTTTCAATTTTTAGATATTTTTGCAAAAATTGAGTTTTAAGAGTATTTTTGGACAGAATCAGAAATTCCCATAATGGCTATGTGGATGAAATATTTGTAGGACACTTGGGCTCGAGCTATATACATGAATGGAAAGGTTGGGAACTAGGACTGAACTAATTCCAATTGGTTCGGTCAAAACAAGCTAAATCAGGCCCGGTCAAGGCTGGTCAAACATGACTAGTCATCCAGAAAATCCCTAGGAACTATGGTAGTTTTATGATTTCATGGGATTGTACATATTTTTAGTGATGGATTGAATGGATTCAAATTGAATAGATGGATATGAATAGATATAGTTGTTAGAGATACTTTATATTAGTTTGTTTTATGATCTTCTATTTAAGCCAAAACTTTGAAGGCTTATGTATGTAATTTTTATATAACTTTATGTGGAGACATTTGAATATTGGAGATTAATTAGAAGAACTTGTTCTACTTTCTTTTTTTTGTTCATTAGTGTGGATGAGTGCTTGAAGTTTCATCACTTGATAGCAGCCTCAAGTGTGCAAGGCAAGGGTGGAGGGCCCCCACTCCAAGATAAATACACTTCATTGTTAAACTAGCTTAATTTTCATGAACTAGTTGCTTTAGATTTGTTTACTTGTTTTGTTTCAAATTTGCTTATTTGAATTAATGTGTAATGATTTTTGAATGGATATTGGTTTAATTCTAATCTACATATGAAAGGACACACAGGAATTTAAGTTAAATTCTCCTTCTATTTGATCTTGAACTAAAACTGAATTTCATTCTCCTTTTCTTATTTGAAGTTATTTCTACATTTCTGGTTTGAGGTAATGGTGATTATGATATAGTATAATTGTGAAGAAGGACAATCTGGTCCTCCTTAGTTAGGAGCCTCTTTTTTTACATCTTCTGCATCATAAACCATCGTTAATTAGTGATTTGGATTTATCTTCATGAAAGTAGTATTGTAGGGAAGGACAACTTGGTTCTCCTAAATTAGGAGCCTCATCCCTCACATATTACATAAGTGAATTAGAAATTGTTAAAATAAGTTTATATTTGTAATATGTACTTCCTTAACTCTTCAAATTTTATCTTTTAAGCTTGGCTACATTTGATATCCATACAATGTGGTTTTGGTGCCGTTGCTGGGGAGGCAATTATCAGCATAGTCAAATAGAAGATAAACAAAAACACTAAAAATTTGATAATAATAATAAAAAAAAATAGTTAAGATACATTTCTCTTAGTTATGTTTCTTTATGCCTAGAAATAGAGATCCTAAAAGTAGATTCCCAAAACAAAATCCCCAACGAAATAAAATAAAATAAAATAAAACTACAAAATCCATTTGTAAGACAAGATCTAAAAAATGATGTTAAAGAAATCATTTAGAGAAGGATGGTATGCCACCACAAAACTATTCTTCAGTCCTTGTCCTCAATTTAGAATGCTCACTAGGGATGAATCTTTATGTCAAAATATAGAAGAGTAACAAAACATCCATGAAGATGACCCACAGGAAAAGAATCAAGAACTTTATTCTAGCTATCTTTGTGAGGAGGTGAATGAGTCATGGATCACATGTAATGAAGATCAAACATTAGAGCCAGAAATTGAAGAATTTCTAGCATGTATATCACAATATCCCTTGTGCATACAAGATTTTGAACAAGTACCACAAGAAGAGTTTTGTGCTATGACAAGTAATGAGAGCCAAGAAAACAGAGATCATCTTAAAACTTGGTTTCAACTAGTCATTAGTTCACAACACTACTCCATTTTTCAACATTCTTTCTCATCAAATCTTTATGAACAGATAAATTTTCATGTCCAAACATTCATTAATGTATATTTTTCAAATTTGGATATGAGTTTACTTATGATCTTGTTACAGAAATAGATGCATTGGAAATTCTCTTATACTTGAGAGAATGAATTATTTTTCTAAAATAGAATAGGATAGAATAGAATAAATAAATAATTAGACTTCCATAATAATTTTGTTTCAAACTCTCATGAATATTTCTTCAAATCATTGTTCAATATTCGTTTGGAAGGATTTAATGGCAACATGTAGGATAATTTTAAAAGCATGTTTTCAAACAAGTTATCTCTTGAAATCTAGTTTTTAAATCCATTTTGAAAATTTCAATTTATATCACAAATAAAAATGTGATCAAAATCAAAACTAGGTCTCAAGTGAAATGTCGAGGACAGAGTTAGTACAGCCTTGATTTGAGGTGTCTAATGGAAACATTTTTACCTGAAATTCATAGGGAATATAGCCCTTGGAATATAATTTCCAAATCAATTTGAATCACCTCAATCAGGTATCATATGAAAAGGTATTCTTAAAATACTAACTGCTTATCGAAAAATATGCATGGTGACAATTCTAGGCCTTGACTGTTCATTGGAATAGTTGACATACCAAATAATCTTATTTTCAAAACCTATTTATATGGGAGATATATATTCAAGTCTGGTTTAAGACACAATTTTAATCATCCCATTTGGAGGTGAAATGAAAAATTTATGCCACATGTAGTGACTGCATGTCTTCCAAACAACATAGTAAAACTATGCCTCCTAGGCCCGTTCATCAACAATTTTGTGATACCAAGCCTAAGAATTTTTAAAATATGTTTCTATTGGAAAGACAAAAATGAATCTACTTTAATATCCAAGTGGAATCACATTGATCCGATCTTTATCGAAGACGTTACACTTCAAATAGTGACTATTGGTCTAGTTAAAAATTAACAAGCAGCTCTATCAAACATGCCACTCATAATTTTTACCATATAATTTTAAACCATTTTGAAAACCTGTTTATATTGGAGGTATCCATATGAATTCACTTCAAATTGACTTTGGAATCACTCTAATTGGATAAAAACGGATATTTTGTAAACAAAATACTGTTAGGAGGTCTAGGCTGGCCACCATTCCTCAAGGGGTAAATAAATGCATTTTGTTTGTATATCATCTTTGGACTTGTTTTCTAAGCAATTCTTGTAATGATTTACATATTTATTGGAATAAGAGAGACTGTAACCTCTCTTCCTCCATCATATAATATTGTATTGCAGGCAAGTTCTATGTTTTTGTAGGTCCCTAGAAGATTTGAGAGGTCAATTTCATAGATGAAGGATTTTCAAAATCAATTTTTAAAAATTCATATCAACGAATATGAAATGAAAGTATTCAAGTGAAAATGAAGTGGGAATTCACCTGATATTGAGTTCATCCAATGAAACTCAAATTTGTGAAGCTTGCTCTTAGTTGCTGACCAACAACACCAATCACTCTACGACATGATTGAGATCGAGGCAAAAGACATGAAGTTAATAATCAGAAGAAGAAGTCAAGTTCTGTACCATGTCAAGTCACATCAATTTCCAAAGAAGCCTTTCATAAGCCATATTGTTCATGATTTCATCCATCATCTATATTGTATGTTAAGCTTCGCGATCATGCATGTTGAAGTCCAGACTTATTATCTATCCATTTACTACTAAATCATGACTTCAATATAACCTATTTTCATAAGCTTTTCATACTTACCTACTCCATTACACCCCACCTCCATCTAGAAAAGAAAATAATAAAAAAATAGAAAAATATCAAAAATAATAAAGGAGTTTGGTTGTGAAAATCCAGGAAATTGGCACAACACAAACTCAAATTCATATCAGAAAACCAACTTGTTTGGCCAATATGAATTCTCTATGTTGTTTTACCATTTCTTCAGTTTGATTTTACAAGAATCATCCTCCAAAATAAGCAAGGGGGGAGATTCATAATAAAACTATGCAAATCATTTGAGCAGCTATATTGAAGGGACCTGAATTACATATCAGTTAGGGACCCGAATAAAGAATATGCATCCACATTCATTAGCGAGGGACCTAAACAAAGATAATATAAAAGGGACCTGAATATCAGATGTAGAAACTAGTGTCTACATTCCATCAAAGAATATCCTTGAAGAACCATTATCATGAGGAAAAAATGAACCAGCAAAGGACATCATCAGTTAGCATTGACATCAAGCTAGTATGGAAGTATAAGTACAATTAGTGTAAAAATTTCTCTTAGAACCTTTGATTTTTCAAAAATTTTCTAGAATTGTTAAAACTAATTTAACTTGATATGCATTCTATTACACTATCATTTTACATTCCATATTTATCCTACTCCATTATCTACATTTCACTACCTTCATTATTCTACCACTATATTCCTATTCCTATTCATTTCCATATCCATTATCCTACCCATTTAACTATCATTCCATATACCATATTTCATTTTATATTCCATGTACCATATCACATCAACCCTAATTTTCTTAAACATAAGGATAAAAAATGAAAGGCTCAAATATCAAATTCTTGTTGGACCTACAAAAGAAACAAAGGTTAGTGTCAAAAGGTTAGTATCATAAAAAAATAATTTTAAATATGACCATGTTAGGGTCATTTTAAAATTAAATTAAAAACAATGAAAAGCGCATATTATGAAATGATACAAGTCATAAGAAATTGAAATAATGAATTTCGATGAGACATAACCAAAGAACATAATAAAAAACAATGATGCAATGCAATGCCAAATCAAATGATGCAATGAAATGCAAAGGTATGAAAGGTATGCAGTGGTGGGCATAATGCATTTCGAATGGATATGAAGGTAAGTTATAAAGCATTTCAATGGGCACAAAAATCAAACCATGATACATTTCAATGGGCACAAGATGGAGCATAATATGTTTCAGTGGGCATGCAAAGGTATGGCAGTATGGGTATATGGCGACATAAGTAGAACATCATATATGGTTATGCTGATGAGACAAGCCTGAACATTGTGGAGCAAAACAAAAATGAAAGAGGAGAAAGGACTGTGTAAACAAGAACCTGAACTGAGGAAGCAGCACAGAATATATAAGCAAGTTGTTCAAAGAAGAATGTACTGGTTCAAAGAGATATGAGAGCGTAATTCTCTCAACGTTAACAACACTCCACCAGACTCCAGAAATCCCATGAAAGAAGGTAAGAGATCGCCTCCAACTGTTAATGGATTTCAAGGAAAAAAAACTTGTGTTAAGAATTGCATTGTGTCATGTTAAAAAGGAGCTAAAACTATAGTTAAACAACTTGAACAATTGCCACCATTAAACACGTATTTTCCATTAATTTAATGAGCGAATCCTTGCAAATATCGAAGGCAATATTTTATTAAATTGGTGCTATCTAAACATGGGAACTCAAAGATATCTCAGAGATATTACAAAATCACTTCCAGATAAGATAATCTCACAAATTCCTCATGCATAGTGATGGTCCTGTGGTTGTGATTTTCGATTTTGATTTTGAAAAAAATTTCTTCTTATTTTTAACACAGTGGGCATAATTCATTACATTCATGTATGGTTGTGTGGGAAAATTCATTTCATCCATGTGCACAGTGAGAATTTCGATACAGGTGAAGATTTAAATGAAACTATGAGAGAAATGTCTACTCGTGAAAAGTTGTTGCATGATCAACCAAAGCTTTTGTTGCAATTTGGATTAGATCTTTTTCCTATCCTAGTCCAGGTTTATGGCTCAAGTATGAGCACTCCTATTTGACACAAGTCTATTTACATCATTAGCAAGTGGGTATATTTTAGCAATGCTGAAATGCTTATATCTTTTCTTCACGTGACAAACATATCAAGTTTTTTTGGTTGGTGTTCTAACATGGAAAGATCCCCATGTTTTGGTCCCTGATCTACAGATAGCAGAATTTCTTATAAAAAAATTCATGATACTTTTCCCAAGTTGTTCGTGAAAGAAGGGGTTGTTCATGCAATAGATACATTGAAATCAGCAAATCTATCAAGTTCATTTTCAATAAAGGTATTTTTCTCGGAGAAAGGTTGTCTTTTAGGATCATCTATCCCAAATTCCACATGTAATATTCTGCATTCGAATAGGTCAAACAGTGAAATAGCTGGAGAGGAAGAATCTGGTGGTTTAAATACTGGAAGAGTTGGTTCACTATTGCCTTCTGGAGATGAAACAATTCAACTATAGTTTTAAAAAAAATCGAAATTGTTAAAAAGCCACTATTTTTCATTGCTTTTTTTGAGAAAAATAAAATGAAATTTGAAAAACAAAACATGGGTTTTCTTCAGAACGATCCTAATTAGGCTCCACGCGGACAATTTTCTCAAATTCATTTCTATTTGGGATATTTTTATGGTTCTTTCGACCCCTATTTTGCAGATTGTGTGGGTAAAACAGTGGCTAAATTGAAAGTGAATGCCTAGTCATAAAAAGGATTGGCACAAGTTATTTTGTAGAAGAATTATACAAGAAGAAAACCCCCTGCATAAGTGAAAGAAGCTTTGATTTGATTGATTGGTGTTTTCTCTGTGACTGTGTGACATTGCAAGATTGGCTTCTTTCAGTGAAGATGTGAGGGCAAATGGATATTGGCTCCTTTAAGTGAAATTGTTGATATTGCTAATCTGAGAGGGACATGAATGCTGTGTCAGAATGTAGTACAAAATTCAAGTTGTATTTGTTGTCTTCTCTGAATCTGCTCATCCAAAATGATTTATTGGTGTTATTTCTAGTGTTTTATCATCAGAGGAAGAATAATGTAAAGTTGTTGTATTTGTGTGTTGGTGGTGAAACCTCATCACACATCAGAGACATTTTTGTTCCCATCACTCTGGAATACATAGCCCAAGCCATAAAATTTCCATTGATAGGTGAAGAATATTACAAAGAGCAACACTTCAAAGAGAAATGATGAAATTTCTTTTTAGAAAAATAGAGGAAAGGAAAGGAGAAAAAGTAAAGAATGTCATCTACAAGGAAGGAGAAAAAGTACATGAAGGCATAGATATCCTTTTATAGGTAGCTCAAGAGAAACCTTCATCTTCAAGAGTCAGAGCCATAGGTACATCAGTAGGCTAGTCAGCATATAGAAGCAAAAGGTCAAGGAGACAGAGACAAGCATGAGGACATGCTTGAGAGTAAGCAAGGGGGAGATGTTGGCCCTTGTTTTTTTATCAAATTTTGCTTATTAAAATCCACCTAATTTCCATCATTTTCCACCATCTACCATCCATAAACACCTTATTTTGACATTATTATGCATATTCAAGAAAATAAATTATGTTTTTCAATTTTTAGATATTTTTGCAAAAATTGAGTTTTAAGAGTATTTTTGGACAGAATCAGAAATTCTCGTAATGGCTATGTGGATGACATATTTGCAGGACACTTGGGCTCGAGCTAGATACATGAATGGAAATATTGGGAACTAGGATTGAACTAATTCCAATTGGTTTGTTCAAAACAAGCTAAATCAGGCCCGGTTAGTGCTGGTCAAACATGACTAGTCATCCAAATAATCCCTAGGAAATAGGGCAGTTTTATGATTTCATGGGATTGTCCATATTTTTAGTGATGGATTGAATGGATTCGACTTGAATAAATGGATATGAATAGATATATTTGTTAGAGATATTTTATATCAATTTGTTTCATGATCTTCTATTTAATCCAAAACTTTGAAGGCTTATGTATGTAATTTTTATATAACTTTATGCTGAGACATTTGAATATTGGAACTTAATTAGAAGGACTTGTTCTACTTTCATTTTGTTGTTCATTAGTGTGGATGAGTGCTTGAAGTTTCAACACTTGATAGCAGCCTCAAGTGTGCAAGGAAATGGTGGAGGGCCCCCACTCCAAGCTAAGTACACTTCATTGTTAAACTAGCTTAATTTTCATGAACTAGTTGCTTTAGATTGGTTTACTTATTTTGTTTCAGATTTGCTGATTTGAATTAATGTGTGATGATTGTTGAATGGATATTGGTTTAATTCTAATCTACATATGAAGGGACACACAGGAATTTAAGTTAAATTCCCCTTCTATTTGATCTTGAACTAAAACTGAATTTCATTCTCCTTTTCTTATTTGAAGTTATTTCTACATTTATGGTTTGAAGCAATGGTGATTATGATATAGTAGAATTGTGAAGAAGGACAATCTGGTCTTCCTTAGTTAGGAGCCTCTTCTTTTACACCTTTTGCATCATAAACCATCGTTAATTAGTGATTTGGATTTATCTTCATGAAAGTAGTATTGTAGGGAAGGACAACCTAGTTCGCCTAAGTTAGGAGCCTCATCCCTCACATATTACATTAGTGAATTAGAAATTGTTAAAATAGGTTTATATTTGTAATATGTACTTCCTTAACTCTTCAAATTTTATCTTCTAAGCTTGGCTACATCTGATATCCATACATTGTGGACTTGCCTCCAAATTTTACAAACCCGGATTGATAATTAAATACTTGTGTGAATTTGTGTTAATAAATTAGCTCAATAGGGACTACAAGAATTGATCGATAGGTGGACTGGCAAGGAAACTGCTACAGATGAACTATGTGTAGTTAGAAAGATTGGTAAGAATAAGGAAAGGACTGGACGTGAGATGAGACTCACCGCGCAGATAGGAGAATATGAAATGGACCAAGCTATCTTGGACCTAGGGTCTGACGCGAATGTTTTGCCTAAACAACCATGGGAGAGAATGGGGAGACTTTCGTTGCAGTGGTCACCGATTCAGTTAAGAATGGAAAATTAGCAAAATATCATCCCAATGGGAAGGTTGCAGCGAGTAACAATGGATATTGAAGGTGCGAGCGCGTCGGCTGATTTTGAGGTGATAGAGATTGTGGATGACAGCAATCCCTACCCTGCACTCCTAGGTATCGATTGGGCCACTGACATGAATGGGGTGATCAATATGAAGAAGTGGAAGATGATATTTGAGAATAAATCGCTCCGCGTAGTAGTGCCACTGGACTCTGCAGAAGGACCACGCTACACTTAGCCGGTTTGTAATTATGAAAGTGATGATGATTTAGACCAGATTTACAAGATAACGACATGAGATCAAGATTGGGTGAATCTGACAGCAGAAGAACATATTGCATTGGACCGAGAGAACTCCTACACATCAGATTCGGACGAAGAACTGGAGCACTGGCAGAATTGACTGCATGAAGTATCTATACTGTGATGTAATATGATGACCAAATCGTTGCATTGTGTATAATTAGAGGTAAGAAATTTGCCTCACTATGGTGGGTTAACTGATGTTGATCACTTTTTGGATGCATTTGAAAGGGAAGTGCCATAGAAGTACCGCATACAGGCCTTAGATGGGGCACTGAGCGTTGTGCCCGCAAGATGGTGGGGTACACACAAAGAGAGTTTTGATGATTGGTGCGAATATAGGAGGATGACGAGGGTACACTTTGGTCATCTGAAGGTACGATTAACAAAAAAGTATGATGGGAGAAATGATCCGTGCGACCATTTGGCCAAATGGACTAAAGTGTATGGAGCAAATCCTTAGTTGGAATGGGTCCATCTATTTTTTCATACCTTGGATGTTATACCGATTGGTACTTGGGGACAGAACTCTGCCATGGCACCGAAGAATGGGATGTTTTGCGCCAAGGATTTTTGCTGACATTTAGTTTTGAGGATGGATTTGACTCTATTGATGAAGCATTATAGGAGGTTAAGACAATAATCTTCAGTATACTGTAGGATCCTCTAGATTCGATTCAACCCGATTGGACTACCCAGCTGAGCCACGCGCTCGAGTGTTACAATGTAATAGTGGAAGAAGAAGATGAAGACCCAAGGAAGATTAATATCATGGATACTGAAGGTCACCATTGTCAAGTGATAAAACGGTGTCTTTTTAACTCCTAATTACCTTCACATTAACTGTCAACCCAGGGACGACTTTTTATTTCAAGAATGTATTGAGTCTGAGGTGGCTATTGACTCAAGAGTAATGTTTTGTAGTATAGTGCTTAAAATCCAAAAGTAAATGAAAGATGGAAATAAAATCTACTTACAATTAAAAGAAACTTATCACTCTGAAACTTAAATCATTCACTCAGAAAACTACAACAATTTATCAGTCGAGGGTACAGTAACAATAACTCTTCCCTCTGTAAACTGATGCAATTAAAAAGGCACTCAAAAGAAGGATCATCAAACTGGGAACTAGATAGCATATGTCAATGTTCACTACAGTCTCAGACCTTCTGCACACCAAAGCAATGATGATTTTTGAATGACAAGAAATGGAACATCATCTACTTCTATAAATAGGATTGAACAACAAAACTCTATCCTACGTAAATGAATGCAGCAATAATTATAATCTTCAAGAATTAAGTAACAGCCTTTGAATTGAATAGCAAATAGAAATGGAACAGCAGATTATCAAAGATAAAGTATAGAACAGCGGATTAAATCTGAATGTACAGCAACCCAAGTCAAGCACGCAACACACTTATCATTAAAAGGGACAATAATCTGAGCTTCGATACAATATGCATGAATCACGACCATGAAATAACAGCAATTGTAACGGAACAACAATTGTTTCAGAACAGCAATGATAACAGAACAACACTACCGAATAAACAAAAATCATGATTTAAGAATGAATCATACTGTAGTACCAATTCAAGAATATACAACGCGGTTAACTTGTAGTCTGTAAGGAAAAACGATGCTATACGATTTGCCAAAATAAACAATAATGTGATGCAAGGTTAGAATGGTAACATAGAATTCCCGTTGTGAGTTACAATAATATTCAATCAAGTATAACAGAGCCGATATGTGACACAGTAAAGTGCCTCAGATTACTGAGAAGAGTAAAAGAAAGAAACCAAACCACACATGAATCGTAAAGATATAATACAGCAGCAGCGTAATCCACCAGAGGCTGGGCCCTTAGCCGCCAGCGGATGCTGCTGGGCTACTTCAGACGAGAAGAATGAATAGCAACTCCCAAATCATATATTAATCATCAAACTGTGAAATCATTACAATGGTTGGAGCTTTGAGAATTAAAATGGTAATGCCATAATCCCTTTTTTCCTCCTATCCTATCATGAATTCTTAATTTTGAATCTCTAATTCAAATCATAATTCTGAATCTATCCCTGAATTCATCATCTTTTTTCTCTGATCTCTGTTCTGATTTAAATACACAGAGAGCAGATAGCGGTTACAACTGTGATGATTACAATATGATCATTATTACAAAATTGGATTTTTTCCAACTAATTGACCAAAAAGAAAATATATTTCCATTCATATTTCAACAAGAGCAAGGCGAATTTGGCTTTGCAGCTGAGATTTGGAAAACGGCGATACAGTGAATCTGAGAAAATCGTGCTCAAAGAACCCTACGTTTCTCTCAATAAAAGTCGAATTTGGGCAAACCGTTCTTTATAGAAAGTTAATTTGGTCTGTTCTGGACAAAACCCATGTTCTAGATTTTCCAGATTCTTCTTCATTTACTTAGAATCTCAACCGCAAAGCTGTCACTTCTTATTCTAGCGAATTTCTGAGTTGGAATATTTAATGATCAAATATTCAATTTGGAAATTGTCTTGGAGGCTAAAAATGGTGAATAATGTTACAACCGATTTATTAAAACTATCATTGATAAAATCATGCATAATCATCAATTTATTATAAATAAAGGAAAATAAATAATATTCATCCATAAGAGCATAAATCATTATAAAATGGATTTATATAATAAATTATAATGAATGACATGATAAAGAAGAGTAAAAATGGATGAAATAAGTATTTAAAAAGTGGTCGTATTCATGGCCCAACATACCCCCACACCGAATATATTGCATGTCCTCATGCAACACAAAGACAAAACCCATGTGTTAACCAAGTAATAAAAAAAAAAAATTGTTCATCTCAGCTCATGAAATGGATAGAACAAATGAATTCTTCCTCAATTAATGAATATTCAATTTTAACAATCTTGATGAAGGCATAACAATGATGTTGCAGCAAAATATGATATAAGTGACAGCAACCTTCATTAACCATTTTCCCAAAAACTACAAACAAGCTTTTGTTGAAATGTTGCAAGTAAATTTGTAATATATGAATACCTCTATGATCCAAAAATCAAATTGTTTTGATGCAGGGATCATAAGATATAAACAAAATGGCTGTAGATGAGAGTGCATGATTTTCGAAATTTTATGAACCAATTTAACTTGAAATTATCTGGGTTTGTGTATTTTAATGATACGTCTGTGTTTTCCAGAAATCTCAAGAATTGAGTTCATAGTTTTAAAAATATGTGGAAATCAATTTCTGCACTAAAATTGTATGCCTTGAGAAAGAAAGTAGAAAACATCCATCATGCGTAGCAATTCCTCCCCCTCTTTGAAAAATTAGCATGCCCTCATGCGATGCTAGAAAAAAATTGAGGTGGTTGCTACCATCTGTTGAATTGTATGCCTGGTGTAAAACAACATGGAATAAGGGAGGCGTTGAGAATGAATAAGAATAACAATGGATGAGAAAGAATATGGATGACATGGTCATAAGAAAAAAATGAATGAAAGAGACATTCCCCCAAACCGAAAGATGATATGCCACTGAAAAAAGGGAAGTGGTAAAAATGTGAAATGAAGGATGATAAATAATGCTCAAAATGGATTTTCATGAAATTCTCCCAAATTCATAATAAATCAGAAAATTATGCTATTTTACCTCAAGTTTGACCTCCAAAAGAAAAGTGTGGAATGACATATATGTACTGATAGTTTTTGAAGCTAATGTAGGCAGAGTTGGTGCTAAAAGTGATGCAAAAGGTGGAATCCAGGCAAGCACATCATGTCTAAACAGTTGTTCACGTTCGCGAGCCTCTTCGGTTAGGTGCAATAGTGTGGTCATGCTGTGAATAGAGTTTCCCTCCATACTTGTTGTTCTCCTGTAAACAAATCACTATTTTGCATACAATGTTCTTGAATCCATAGTGTTAGTTTTGAATAGAAATAGATTAAGATGCATGCAAAAATTTCAATCAGAAATTTTTTTTGTATACATGCAATACTAATATTTTATCAAATCAACAAGTGATTGCAGAATGTAGTAATCATATCGCATGCAATCCCATAATGCATACATTCCTCCTCCAATTGGAAAAGGGATTTCATGACCATAAAGCCTATAAAAGGTGTGCTGACGGCAAGGCAAGGGAATGAACAATACAACAGTAAATGAAGCAGAGTACACATATCAATAATAGGACAGCAAGAGTTATGGTTATAATGAGAGCAGAGTGTGTAAAGATAGTTATGAATAAGAGATAGGATGCTTTGGATTGATGATAAGTGATGAAAAAAAGAAAAAGAACAAAAATATGCCAAAAATATGCTTTACTGACGGTATTCTAGCTGAAAATGATGTGATTGATCTGAAAACAATTTCTCATGCGTAAAGGTTCAAAACAGGGAAAATTAAGGAAATAACTTCTCTGATAAAAACAAAAAATAAGAAAAGGGTATTATAGTAATAATTGACGATAAGATATAATTTCAATACCATAAGCAGAGCCTCTACTGCCAGCAGGCATCCATAGCCTCGGCAGGGTTGCTTTTTAACCCATATGAACCAGGATCCTCAATTTATAAATGGAGAATTCCAGTGTTGTTCCACAGAAGAGATTAGTGTGCTGGCGTGGTAACTAGATAACCACACTGCCACTCACTAGGATGTAGCAAAAGTGATTAGGCCGGCTCGTGATAAGACCTCCTGTTCCAAGCATAATTTGGCTATCCAATGGATCATAACCCTGGTGTGGTGGCCATGATGGGAATGTCACTTTGTTACAACCTTATGAACATGGTAGGCTAGTTCATAATGAGACCCCCTATCCTCCATTTGCAAACAAAATTTTGTTGTTATTACACATTTTTATGATAAAAAGAGGGAGGCTCAGTACTCCTTAAGAGCAGGGATGGTGGAAGAAGTTGAACATGTCAAGAGAAAAATATATATCCATAGTCTCATTTATTATAGACAGAGAAGATTATAACCAGGAAGGGTGGAACCAACATGGTATTAAGATGATCAAGATCAATCAATATCATGTTCAACATAAAACAATGCAGTAAAGTAGTATATAAATAATTGTGTCCCTTTTGAAAATAAGCTATCATCAAGGAGTTGTCCTGTTAAAGATCATAACATAAATGATATTAACTCGCTTCAATAGAATCCATAATTCTTGTCTTCATAAAAGTAGTGTACTTCATGCCATGAAAGGGAATTAGTAAAATGTGGTTGACATGAACTTGGAATAATCCCACAAGAGGAAGGAAGGGTTGCTCACAAAAATACTCCCGAAGTGTTGCTCTTTTGAAAGAACAGCAAAAACACTCAAAAAGTGGTGTTCCGTGTAGGGAATAGCAAAGGAAATGCACATCAAAAAACAAAAATACACACGAAAAAGTGTTGTTCCCTGTAGGGAACAACAAAAAATGCATGTGAAAAAGTGTTGTTCCTTAAGATGAACAACAAAAAAATGCGAAAATTATATTCCTTTGAAAAGGAACAACAAAAATGTGAAAGTGCAGAAATGCTATTCCTTTCTAAAGGAACAACGAAAATGTGAAAGTGTAGAAGTGTTGTTCCTTTAAAAAGGAACAACAAAAACGTGAAAGTGCAGAAGTGTTGTTCCTTTAAAAAGGAACAGCAACGTGAAATTGCAGAAGTGTTGTTCCTTTAAAAAGGAACAACAAAAACATAAAAGTGCAGAAGTGTTGTTTCTTTAAAAATGAACAATAATGTGAAAGTGCAGATGTGTTGTTCCTTTAAAAAGAAACAGCAACGTGAAAGTGCAGAAGTGTTGTTCCTTTAAAAAGGAACATCAAAAACGTGAAAGTGCAGAAGTGTTGTTCCATTTGGAAAGGAACAGCGAAACGTGAAAGTGTAGAAGTGTTGTTCCATTCGGAAAGGAACAACAAAACGTGAAAGTGCAGAAGTGCTGTTCCTTTAAAAAGGAACAGCGAAAACGTGAAAGTGCAGAAGTGATGTTCCTTCTATTCTTTTAAAAAGGAACAACAAAATGGATAATCATAAAATGCAAGCACGCAAAGAATGAATTAGCTGTTCACTGTATTGATGCTGAGGATGGGCTACAATTTGAAGGAAGCAACACCTAAATCACAAAAATATAAGAGAAATCAGAAAAGAAACAACATTTTATTTAAAAAACAGTATTAAGTTACAACAGCTATGATGTTATGTAAAAAAAAATGTTCTCTTTGAAAAATGTTTTGACAGCAGTGACAAAACATGAATCTTCAAATGGAAATCAATTCTTCATTTCTTTCATTATGAATCTGTTAGGTAATGAATTGGATGAAATTCCTTTGTTTCATTAAAATTTCTTTCAAAAATCACTCGTTCATAAATTGACCTTGTTTTTCTCCTAGGACCTGCAAAAAAACGAGTGTCTACCTGCAATAAAACATTAAATCATGGAGAAGGAGAGGTGATCGGGCTCCTATAATCCAATAATTATGCAAAAAAACAACAATTAGTTACTCTGTATAACAAATCCATTGAGAAAACAACAAATTAAAATTTATTTGTCACTTGCGGGAGAGCAGTGGCCAATCATGCTAACCTGCAGTGTTTTAATCACAACTTCTTTGTTTTTCGTCCAAATTAAGTGATTCCAAAGACAAATGAGAGCTAATTCAAAGGTGTATCTCCAATAGAAACAGGTTTTAAAAATTCAATGATATAATATGTCAATTTTAGTTAGAACAACCTGCATAACAAAGTCATTTTCGATTACCCAGCTTAGACCAACAGTTGATATTTCAAGAATAGATTCTTCATTTGATGTCAGATTCAAATGATTCAAATTGGAAATGAAAGTAGATTCATTTATTTATCTCCAATAGAAATAGGTTTTGAATACAAGAAGAATTGATAGGTCAAATGCTCTAAGGAACAGCCGGAAAGACAGAGTTTTAAGGGTGCTGATTTATGATAGGCAGTCAGTATTTTGGTCATAAATTCCTCATACGATATTTAAATTGAGTGATTCCAATTTCCTTGTAAACTATATTCATAGGGTAATCTGTCATAGAAATAGGTTTTAAAAATTCATTCATTTAGGCCTCCAAAAACCGACTGTCTCAACTCTGTTTATGAGCCGCCCGCTAGACACCCTGTCAATGTTTCGGTTCTAAATTTTTCTTTTCAAATCCAAATTGAGTGACTCAAATTGGGTTGGAAAGTAGAAGGTCTACTTAGAATAGAAACATGTTTTATAAATATTTCCATTTGGTCCCTCAAAACATGACTGTCCCGATTGTTTTTTTCAGAAATTTCATCAAGCCCGCAAACCAAAAAAATGTGATATTCAATATTTTTTTCCAAATTGGTGATAAAAATGAATATGAGTGTTTGTAGAACTATTATTTCTATTATAAATCATATACATACACAAATAAAATGAAACATTTATCACCGATGTTGATTTCGATAGCGTGTTGCAACAAAAAATAACTAGCTTTACAAAAAAAAATGTGTTTGTTTTATTTGTTTATTTATTTTATTTTCTCCACTATCCTACTCTTCTTTGAGAACCAAATATGTTTATGTATAAGAGTATTTCCAGTGGAACCATTTTAGAAATAAAGCTTCACGTATACACATACCCAAATTTGAAAAATGCATGTTGATAAAAATTAGGGTATGAGAAGCCAACTTCCCTTGAAAAGATGGTGCCAAAAATTGTTGAAACATAGAGTGATGTTGCAAACAAATAATGGAGTGAAACCAATCTTCAATATATTCTTTACTTTCTTGATTTCCCATAGCCATCATACCATGAAGTTCTTGAACTTTTAAAATGACTTGTTGATGCATACTAAAAGAAACCTCATTTTTTCCCATAACTTCTACAATTTTTGAATTTGAAACATTTTGAATCTCATTGTAAGTTTTCTCTAATGGTGCATGTGAGATAGAATGGGTGGGAAGGGTAGGTAAATTTTGTAGTTCAACATTGTAAGCATGTTGTATTGGTTTATTGTGGTGAGGGTGTGGAATTAGTTGAGCAGGAAATTGTGTACGGAATGGAGCATTTTGATGATGTGGTTGATTGGGTTGAGTGGATGGTTTTGATAGGCAAGCAAGATGTTGTGGAAGAGCTGGTGAAGAATATGGAGAATGTGTTTGTGCTACAATATGAGGGAGATTAGTCATGCAATCATAAGGTGAACCATGCCAAATTTGTAGACAAGATTGATGGTGGTTATATTGAGATTGACATGGCTGCCCTAACACATTAGTATTCCATAATGGATTATGCAAGTAAGAAAGTGGAGAGGAAGTGTTTTGAACCATACCTGTATGCCATGATTTCCATGCTTTTGACCTTGTTGCAGCTTTCTCATCTCTTTGAAATGATACTTTCATCCTAGATAAGGAAGAACAACTATCTATGGGATGCTCCTTCCAATAATGAGGGAAAAACACTTCATCAAATTCTTGATTCTTCTGAACTTGCAAAAAATCCAATTGTGAATTTTGAGAGTTAATAAAATCAACTTTAAAATTTTCAAATAAAGCATTGATTTCAGCTCTTATATCTCATGTTTTTGTAGCAGATTTGGAAAAGAAAGAACAAACATTTCTAGAATTCTTACCAGCCTTGGAGATTCCTCTTGAATACCTTATGCAAAATTCACAAACATCATCATATGATAATTTAAAAACATCACCTTTTCCAATTATATTTAAGAGTTCTAAAAATTCATCTTTAATTCATTTGAGTAGGAGAGTTTTTAAGATCTCTTTTTCCAAATACTTATGCTTTGATTTTTGAAGGTTATAATGAAATCGATCTACATAGTCCTCCAAGCTTTCATCTTCCCCTTGTATCATATTGAAAATATCTTCATTGGCCTTGCAATAGTCTTGGTACTTCTTCAAGAATATGTTCTTCATGTCCTTCCATGTTTGGATGCAATTCCCACCTAGGCTCATGAACCATCGGAGAGCTGCTCCTTTTAGAGTAAGAGGAAACACTTTCAACCTTTGATCGTCAGTACAATAATCATATCCTATACAAAGTATTTCGAACTCAAATAAGAATGTATCTGGATCTTCATTTTTCAAGCCATGAAAATTTGGTAGAGAAGATGGGGGAATTATGTGCATTTGTGTCACTCCTCCTAGATCTTTGATAGGAAATTCAAAAGTAGAAATGTGAGTCATTTCTTACCATAATAAAAGATGTTCTTCACGTGTTTCTTTGAGGCTCCTTCTTCAAATGTTCCTGTCAATTAGTTATGGGTGGTGCTTACATCACCACTTAAGTGAAATCATGAGATTTGTTTTTCAAAGTTTCTATTTTTTTTTTTTAATCATTCACACAAAAATTCAAACATTTACCCTAAGTTCGTTAACGATTCTGTTGGAAAGCGGGCAGGGGAGCAGGGCTTCTACATGCTTTGTACACAGGTTCTTACCTTCCATTTTTAATACCCAATTCTTTCCTAGCAGGCACTCATCAGATGCACACTACTCTTTAAAAATGGCTACACTCTCCCTGGCAACGGCGCCAACATGTAAAGAGGAGTGCAGAGAACCAGAAGGTGGATGAAATAAGATAGGAGGGTGCAGATTTGGGTGATGCGCCCATTCTTGGGCAAGGTTGCACTGAGGTAGTAGCATTTCTTGGTTTGGGTGAAGGGCGCGGGTGGAGGTCACCCGCCAGTTGGAGTAGGGCGTGCACGGGTGTGTGGCACCTGGGTTATGCGACAGAGCACCCGACGGTGAAACGTTGGTGGGTACCCGATTTGTGCGACGACTTGGCACGGGTTCTTGGGCAACTCGGATGAGTGCCCGCCCGTCGTGCAAGTGTGCACGGTGTGAATTTTGGTGAAGTGCTGAGATTGTGAACGGACGTGTGTCTCGCGTAGAGGTGCTCGTGTGTGGCAACTTGGAGGCACGCCCAAGTTGGGCAAACAACACGATCGTGCGACAAAGTGAACAAAGGGTTGGAGAGTCGTGTGGTGACCATGCAGAGGTGCCCACAAGCTAGGCAACCGAGTTTGCCGAAGTTGTGAAAATTGGCTAAGTGTAAATTTGGGGTTTTCCAAGATTTAACTTGTACTTTGTAAAATTGAAGATTGTATAATATATTGATTCGGGCAGACTCATATTGCATGAAGTTGCCCCTCCCTTTATACTGTTGTGCATTTCTCTTGTATAATGTTGTTTATGTGAATGTTATGGGCTTTCACTTGTATAAAGGAACACATAATAATACTTGGTAACGAAAATAAAACTAAGTATGGAATGTTAGGCGTAGTCTATAATCGTAAGTATTGGTGAAAAGAAAACGATTGGTAGTGCCGCACCTCGCTATAAATGGTTGAAAGACTACCGCAGGTGTAGGGGCATGACAGGTTCATGCAGGTGACCTGGGTTCGATCCCCGACAATGGTGCCAAAATGTCGAGTGATAAAAAGGTGTCTTTTTAACTCCTAATTACCTTCGCATTAACTGTCAACCCATAGATGAATTTTTATTTCAAGAGTGTACTCAGTCTGAGGCGGCTATTTACTCAAGAGTAATGTTTTGCAGTATAGTGCTTAAAATCCAAAAGTAAATGAAAGCTGGAAATAAAATCTACTTACAATTAAAAGAAACTTATCACTCTGAAACTTAAATCATTCACTCAGAAAACTACAACAATTTATCAGTCGAGGGTACAGTAACAGTAACTCTTCCCTCTGTAAACTGATGCAATTAAAAAGGCACTCAAAAGAAGGATCATCAAACTGGGAACTAGATAGCATATGTCAATGTTCACTACAGTCTCAGACCTTCTGCACACCAAAGCAATGATGATTTTCGAATGACAAGAAATGGAACATCATCTACTTCTATAAATAGGATTGAACAACAAAACTCTATCCTACGTAAATGAATGCAGCAATAATTATAATCTTCAAGAATTAAGTAACAACCTTTGAATTGAATAGCAAACAAAAATGGAATAGCAGATTATCAAAGATAAAGTATAGAACAACGGATTAAATCTGAATGTACAGCAACCCAAGTCAAGCACGCAACACACTTATCATTAAAAGGGACAGTAATCTGAGCTTCAATACAATATGCATGAATCACAGCCATGAAATAACAGCAATTGTAACGGAACAACAATTGTTTCAGAACAGCAATGATAACAGAACGGCACTACCGAATAAACAACAGTCATGATTTAAGAATGAATCATACGGTAGTACCAATTCAAGAATATACAGCGCGGTTAACTTGTAATCTGTAAGGAACAACGATGTTATATGATTTGCCAAAATAAACAATAATGTGATGCAAGGTTAGAATGGTAACATAGCATTCCCGTTGTGAGTTACAATAATATTCAATCAAGTATAACAGAGCCGATATGTGACACAGTAAAGTGCTTCAGATTACTGAGCAGAGTAAAAGAAAGAAATCAAACCACACATGAATCGTAAAGATATAATACAGCAGCAGCGTAATCCACCAGAGGCTGGACCCTTAGCCGCCAGCAGATGCTGCTGGGCTACTTCAGACGAAAAGAATGAACAGCAACTCCCAAATCATATATTAATCATCAAACTGTGAAATCATTACAATAGCTGGAGCTTTGAGAATTACAATGGTAATGCCACAATCCCTTTTTCCTCCTATCCTATCATGAATTCTTAATTCTGAATCTCTAATTCAAATCATAATTCTGAATCTATCCTGAATTCATCATATTTTTTCTCTGATCTCTGTTCTGATTTAAATACACAGAGAGCAGAGAGTGGTTACAACTATGATGATTACAATATGATCATTATTAAAAAATTGGATTGTTTCCAACCAATTGACCAATAAGAAAATTTATTTCCATTCATCTTTAAATAAGAGCAAGGCAAATTTGGCTTTGCAGCTGAGATTTGGAAAACGGCCATACAACAAATATGAGAAAATCGTGCTCAAATAACCTTGCATTTCTCTCAATACAAGTCGAATTTGGGCAAACCATTCATTGGTAAAGTTAATTTGGTCCGTTCTGGACAAAACCCATGTTTTGGATTTTCCAGATTCTTCTTCATTTGCTTAGAATCTCAACTGCAAAACGGTCACTTCTTATTCCAGCGAATTTCTAAGTTGGAATATTTAATGATCAAATCTTCAATTTGGAAATTGTCTTGGAGGCTAAAAATGGTGAATAATGTTACAACCGATTTATTAAAACTATCATTGATAAAATCATGCATAATCATCAATGTATTAGAAATAAAGTAGAATAAATAATATTCATCCATAAGAGCATAGATCATTATAAAATGGATTTATATAATAAATTATAATGAATGACATGATAAAGAAGAGTAAAAATGGATGAAATAAGTATTTTAAAAGTGGTCGTATTCACGGCCCAACAACCGTGAAGTTGAAGGACCGCAACTAGAGAACCTCAACATAACAAAGCCACTCAAAACTAGACATGTGAACATTGGCATAGAGGCAGAGCCAAAGTTTGCAAAGATTGGGGACTATTGGGACGACGTGATAGTAGATAAGGTCGTTGAACTACTCCGTGAATATCAGGATTTGTTCCCCACAAAGTTTCCAGATCTAAAAGGGATAATAGGAAACCTGGGTGTCATGAAGATCACCCTAAAACTGGATGTGAAACCTGTGAAGAAAAGGCCTTACCACCTCAATCCAAAGTACAAAGAAAGGGTCCGCTTAGAGTTAGACAAGACGCTCGTGGCAGGTATTACTGAACCAGTGGAACAATCTGATTGGTTGAGCCCAATAGTAGTTCAGGAAAAGAAGCAGAAGGAAGAAATAAGGATATGCGTAGATCTTAGGAAATTTAACGATGCCTGCATACATGATCCCTTCCCAACTCCATTCACCGATGAGGTACTGGATAATGTTGGCGACCAAGAAGCGTATTCGTTCACCGATGGGTTCTTTGGGTACCATCAGATCAAGATCGCACTAGAAGATAGAAGTAAGACGACCTTTGCAACTAAATGGGGATGCTTCTAGTATATGATGATGCCTTTTGGGCTGAAGAACACACCAGTGATATTTTCACGCGTAGTCATCGTGACGTTCAAAGATTTCATTCATAAATTTCTGGAAGTATACTTTGACAATTGGACAATGTTTGGACTGGTAAAGTGCCATGTGGAAAGTCTGCGTTTGATGCTAGATACATGCTGATGGTACCACATCGCGCTCAATCTGAAGAAATGTTTGTTTTGTGTACCTTTTGGGATCTTTCTGGGCCATGTGGTATGGAGACAGGGCTTGATGGTAGACCCAGCAAAGATTGTGGTCATAATCAATTTGGAGGCGCTAAGGAGTGTGAAACAGCTGCATGAAACATTGCGGCATATGGGATACTATAGGAAATCCATCAAGAGCTATGCCCAGATCACCACACCAATGGAGAAACTATTAAGAAGGATGTTACGTTCTGTTGGAATGAAGAATTCCAGAAGAGCTTGGATGTGCTGAAGGAGAAAATGGTCACCATGTCAATCCTAGTCTTCCCAGATTGGAAAAAGGAGTTTCATGTGCATGTGGATGCATCATGTATTGCACTGGGAGTGGTATTGACATAGGCTGGTGAGGGGGACTTGGATCATCCTATAGCATTTGCAAGTAGGAAGTTGTCCAAAGCAGAGAAAAATTATTCCATGATAGAGTGCGAAGGACTAGTTATGGTGTACGCGCTCTAGAAGTTCAAACATTATATGTTGGGCGGACATTTTAAGATGTATATAGACCATTCTGCATTAAAATACCTAGTCAACAAGCCTATCTTGGAGGGGAAGATATGCAAGTGGCTGTTGTTGTTCTAGGAGTATGATTTCAAAGTTATTGTGAAACCAGGATGCTTGAATGCTGGACTAGATCATCTGTCATGCATTGAAACAGGGGAGGAGCCTACTAACTTGGAGGAAGGACTATTTGATGTGCAACTCTTTGCAGTGCACATCTTGGACAACCACTATGAATATATTATACACTTCTTGATGACAAGAACGGCTCTGGAAGGCTATACAAGTCAACAAAAGAAGGAACTAGTGGTGCACGTGGCAGACTTTTCTGTCATTGCAGGACACTTGTACAAAATGGGATCAGATGAAGTATTGTGATGCTATGTGCTAGAGTTTGAATGAAAAAGCATCCTTGCTGAGGCACATAGTAGAGTTGCAGGAGGTCATTATGCCGGAAAGGAAACAACCCTGAAGATTATACGCGTTGGGTTGTGGTGGTCGACCTTGCATAAGGATTCAAAAGCGTATTGTAGGGCATGTGATGCATGCCAAAGGACTAGAAGACCTTCACGCGGGGATGAGATGTCGTTGAATCCACAAATATCATTACAGCCCTTTGAGAAGTGGGTGATTGACTTTGTAGGAACGAATTCAGCCTTTAGGAAAGAAGATGGGTGCGCGGTACGTCATCACCGCGACTGAGTACTTAACCAGATGGGTGGAGGCATAGCCCATGAAGGACTGTACAAGCATGAAAACAGGAAAATTTATCTTTGAGTATGTTTTGACAAGGTTTGGTTGTCCAAAAATTCTAATGAGTGATCACGGTACACACTTTCTTAATAAGACGATTAGCGCGATGACGGAAGAATTTCAGGTTTACCATCAGAAGAGAACACCCTATCACCCATAGGCTAATGGAATGGTAGAAGCATTTAATAAGATACTGGAGAACACACTAACAAAGGTTTGCAATGCTCAAAGGAATGACTAGGATGTGCATGTACCCGTAGTACTATGGGCTTACAGGATGACTTGCAAGAAGCTGACTATAAAAATGCATTTCAAACTGGTTTATGGCATAAAAGTTGTGATGCTGATGGAGTACATTGTACCTAGTCTGTGCATAGTGGCATTCACAGGAATGGCAGATCGCGGAGCCCTGGAGGAGAGGCTCACGTAGCTAACAAAACTTGAGGAGGATAGATTTCTAGCTAGATTCCATCAACAAGTCCAAAAGGAGTGCGAAAAATCATGGCACAATCAGCACATTAAACTGCACACCTTCAAGATAAATGATTTAGTTCTATTATATGACAATAAGTTTGATAAATTTCCAAGAAAATTTCGTATGCATTGGCTGGAGCCCTATGTCATCAAGGAGATTACCGATGGTGGAGCAGTTCAGATGGTAAAGTTGAATGGAGAACCATTCCCAGGGCGGGTGAATGGCAGCCGATTGAAGCCATACACTAGCGATCTGGCTAGATGACTACATGAGGGAATCATAATCTTAGCACTCTAGGTAGCTGAAAAGAGGCATGTGACTATAAAATACACTACCCGGGTTGGGGAGCTGCATTATTGGGGAGCTGTGTGGAATGGAGGAATGTCGCAGTGTCAACAAAAATGCGTAGGGGGAACTACGTGGAATGGAGGAATGTCACAGTGTCAACAGAAAAGCAGTAGAAATGGTTCACCCCTTGGACCCTCGGTTTATCTCGGTGATAGATGGAGCGCTGACCGCGGAAGTAGAAGATGATCGGGCCACTGTCTGTGCCCTTGAGAAGGTTGGGCTAAACTTGGTCATGCTTCCAAGAGAATCCCTTCACACCCTACATGATGGTGTGGTCGCAGAACTTCAGGCTCAAGAACAGTGAGCATTGAATGTCATTAGTAAGCAGAAGGTGAAAAACACCCAAATGTTTACCAAGAATAATTCTACCATCGAGCTCCTTAAGGCTATCACAACGAAGAATGAGTGCACTACCAAGGCAGTGGTGGAGGCATACAGTTCTGTCCCCAATCTAGATATTCTTGAGGATTCGCTAGTGGATGAACAAATCCAGAAGCTCGCTGCCGGAGTGTGCGAAGCGAGATCAGAGTTGGCCAAGGTTCAATTGGAACTGAACCTCAAGATCACAGAACTTGCATTAAGGGAATAGCCCTCAACTCTGCTAGAGGTAAAGGAGCAGCACGAGGCCACTGTCAGAGATGCAATAGTCGTTGTAGATACCGCAGTTAAGGAGTGCACAACGCTCTTTGAGCAGGCGCTCAAAGTGGTTACCAATTTGCAGGAGGATCCCACCTTGCAAAGGTTGGAAATAGAGGCCTGAGAGCTGTAGCAGAGATATGATGAAGTCAAAGCGACGATGCGCACCATCGTCCTTACGCAAAGGCTAGCAAATTTGCAGGATGCAAAGGTGATAAAGGAGCAGGTGGATGCAGCGCAATGCAAAGAGGGCATCCTCAAGGCCAGAATAGGGCCTTGGCTTAATGAAGCCTATGCACTCATAGCCACCATCGAAGGAAAACTGGCCAGTCTGTAGGAGACATAGCACAAGATTCATATGGATAGCACAGGGCCAACAATAGAGTAGCTGGTCGTGCAGGTACAATAGGCGGTAAGTCAGTGCAGTGAAGAAGTCACAGTGGTGCAGGTGGAGTTGGGAGGTCTTCACGGAAAGATCTCCACGCTAGCAAAGTGACTCAAGGGCAAGTCACCATGTTTGTGTTAGGGACCTGTTGGGAGAAGGATCCCCTAGAGTTACTTTTGGGGTCAAAAGCCCAAGTTTTGGGGCAGAAAGCCTGAATTTTGTATAAAGGAATGTAAAGTCTCTACATTTTGTGGTTGCAGAGCACAAAGATGTCAAGATTCAATAAAGGGTTTCCTCCCTTCTTTTGTGTAAAAGCATGTTGGCTTTAGAAGTCTACCCATGGTCTGCGAACCATGGGAATGTATAAAAAGGAGAGTCTTATAAGAGTCTAAAAGGAGAGAAGAAGAAATCTAGTAGAAGAATTCTAAGTTTTGGGTCTAAGAAAAAAGAGTCTTAGCATAAGAAGAGGCTCTGCAGTTGAGTGCGCAGAGGCCTAGGGTATAAGTCTGCAGCTGAGTGCGCGGACCCCTGCAGCGATGTGTGTAGGGTAGTTAGAGTCTATATTGGACATCTTGATTATCAATAAAGAGAAGTATTCTAGAATTACATGTGTATTTTAATTCTATTCATTACATGCGTTTGTGTTATGTTGAATACTGGGTTTATGTTTTAATGCTACTTTGATGCGTGAATCTATATGTTTCTCTATTTTATATGACCACAAGTAGAGATATATGTTTACACGAAGATAATCATAATTTCATGTTAAAGTAGGCCAACACTTAAGATAATTTGGGTAATTATACAGTAGAGGCACGTAAGTGCCTGATCCACTTGTTAGGGTTGCATGAAAGGCCGACGTAGACCTTCGCAGAGGTTTAGAGGATGAATAAGAAGAATATATCGATAAGCCTAACAGGATTATCGACCTGTGTGAGAAATGAGTTGAAGGTATAAAACCGACATCACAACCATCTCAGGGTGTGGAAACTCGATTCTTGTGCCCCCCATTGGGCTTCAGGTGAGACTTCAGTCTCTGTTCTATGGATTGATGCCGAAAGAGCTAGTAGTGTATGGATTTTTTTCACTAATTAGCATCAAACCTAGGTCAGGGTCCATCGGGCCAACAATTGTCCCAACCAACAAAAACCTAACTGCTGGCCCTTTCGGCAACAACCTACGCAGCGCAGGCTGCAGTCTCGCCCGAATCAATATTGGGTTATGACAAAACCAGGTTTCTACATCTAGAAGTCTATGTGATGTGTTCATGTGGCTTCTAGGGCTTATTTTTGACCTTCATGAACCCTAAACATTAAAATAAAGATAATTGTAGTAACTTGCAGGAACATAATCTAACCCTTCACGAAGTACTTTAAAAATTCATAACATCAAGTAAATGGGCAGATCTACTACTTTCATGCATCAATTAAACAATTCTTCATATAAATTCAGATAATCGAGTGAATATATAGAAATTTCTTAAGTAAATACAAACACACAGATACACAATTATGGCTCCAAAGCAGTATTTATTAGATGTATTCTTTCTGTTATAGACTTTCCTTCCCTATGCACACAACTGCAGGGGCCCGTGCACTCAACTTGCAAACTTACCAAGGTCTCCACACACATAGCTGCAAGAGCCATCCCCTTCGCCTAAGTATAGGAAACAAACTTTCATGTCTCAGACTACTTGCCCATACAATGGTCTTTTATTCATTCATTACCTCCTATGACTCGCTAAGACTTCTTTATATCACAAAACATCCTATATTATAACAAACTAAGGGACTAAAGCCCCTTTGACTCCTATGACCTTTGCACTCTGCTCCCTCAAATGGCAAAGAATTTACACAATTAACAAAATTACAAAATTTACCCTAGGGGACCCTGTCCCAACATGCCTGTGTAATGTGACTGCCTTGCATATGACCGCAATTTGAGCCAGCAACTTGAGAATAAAGAGTGCACACAACTAGCTTGTGAATAAGATTGATCAAGTGAGTCCTGGCTTATAGATGATGGAGGATGGTAGAGATGCAGATCAAATTCAATACTTCGGTTATGAACAGTGATGTCCTCTTATGAAATGGAGGAATGAGTCTTCACCATAGGCTTTCTGAGCCATTTAGGAATTCCTCCATTGGAGCGGGAGACGACTGAGAAGATAGGTTGGGAACATGTTGCGTAGATTTCTTAGCTTTGCAATCACCACAAGGGAGCTCCCACTTTGGTACCAGAAAAGGAAGAGGACAAGGAAAAAACAGGGTGTTAGGCTCCTCCTCTACAATCTGAGGTGCCTCATGATCCACAAGAGTTGGGGAAGCAGAAAAATCAGGAGGTTTTGGTTTACCGTACGAAGAGACATGAACCAAGCGCTCAAACTCTTATTTCAACAAATCCTAGTTCACATCTCCTTCCAAAATTTTATAACAAAGGTTAAGGAATTGATCAGAAAAATTCTCAACTGATTCATTAGGCTCCATTCTTAATAGGTTGATCCTTCCACAGACATCTCAGTAGTTATACTTACCGAAGGCTTGATGGAGCTCCCTAAGGAAAGGGCGAAGGGAATGGATGGAAGCAGGTGGAAAGCTATGACACCATGGATTAGCACAACCTTCAAGGGTGAGGAAGAAAAGTACGCAAACAAGCTCTTCACTATCGATTTCATGAGATTCGCAGAAAATCAGAAAATCAGAAATGTGCTTGGTTACGAACGTTATGTCCTCACCGTCAAACTTTAACAAGGAAAACTGATCGAGAAGCTCATCGAGGAGTGAAATTTGATCAAGGGAAAAATTGGAGAAACACCTCGAGGGCACAATTGATGGATGAGCCATTTTAGATAAAAGATTCAAACCAAATGCAATGGGCTCAACTTATCATCTGGCCCTCCTTTTAGCGCCATTTTGTTGATGGTGCTGGAACCGCCAACAAAGGGGATCTCCCTGATATGAAGTCCCAACTAGACCTCACACCATTTGTTGTAGGAGTCCCATCCTGTACGATGGATCGGTTTCCATTATCTTAAAGATTTGCCTTAGTTCTTATTGTTCAACATAAGAAAGTGTTATTCTTGTAACTTCAAGAAAGCGAGGTGAGTATGCCTGGTGAGTGCTTAATGTAACTCTATGTCTGGGTTCTCTTACTGTCAATGGGGGGAGGTAAATCGAGCCTCTTGATTAGAGGGAATAGTCCCAACCCAGGAAGAAAAACACACGAACAACAACAAGGGTATGTCCAGCATCTAGCAGAATAGTACACAGCAGATATGACAGTCATGAAAACCAAGGGTGATGGTCATTAAAACCAAGAAAAAACGAAGATGGTCTTTCTAATTTTCGACAGAGTAGTTCACACATACGGGACAACAACGACAAAAAATACAACACATATTCAACAATATGAGTACTAAAATAACTAAAATAGTTCAACTATCCTAGTATAAGTTAAGAAAAAATGCATTACAAACTTTTAAATAATAGTCTTATAAATGGATACTAAACATGCGTGAAAACGTGTTGGCCTGAGACAGGATTTTGAATTAAGTAAAGATCCAAGACACATCTGTACACCATACATCACTAGTCCCAGTAGTGGGACATTAGAGCCACTCCTCACTCCTCAAAGAGCAAATGATAAACTCTCAAGGCTATGCGGGAGGAGCCAAGGTGAAAAGTCCTTTGCTCATACAATGACGGGGTATATATAGCCAAGGGGGAATAACTGACCCTTGTGACTCTTTGACTTCCCTCATGACTATTTGACTTCCTATGACTTTTCAACTGAAGTGACTCTTCAACTTCATATGTGGGTCTCTTGGAATCCCACTTTACATTACATTGATTACAATAAGTATGGCCCATAGTAGTGATGTGGCAGAGATGACTCATGACACAACTCGACATGACAATGCTAACATGTATTAGCTGGCTGTGGTGTCCATGTCAAGTTGTTGTGTTGTTGAGTGATGATATGCTCTTGGTGTAACATCTCTTCACCTCGGCATGGAAAGTGTGTGGGGTCTTCAATGGTCTTGGTATTTGTTGTTAGTGCATGTGAATGTGTCCCCTTCGCTTGCTTGCTTGATATGCTTCATGTGTTCGTTCAAACGCGATCAAGTCTTCTAGCATGCACCTCTTTCCCATCACGTTCGTCATCGCATCATGTTTCATCGATGTACTTGTTCCTGCAATCACTCATGACGAGATGATATCATATCCAAATATATCCTAGTCTATCATGGTGCAATGTTTTCCATTTCGACACAGGTGACTAGGAGAGGGACAAGGGACTCAGACTGCGACAACACAACATAGGTCGGGATTCGAGGCTCCAAAGAACTGTTAGGAAAAAATGCTTAGATGTCACTTGGAGACAAATTTTCACAATCTGAGACAGTAGTGACAGTTTCGGGTCAAAACCCAGCTAGGAGGCAGAACTGTGTAATTTCCCAAGGGAGCATTGGGCGGGTCATCTAGCTGGGATTTGAACAATTTCTCTAGGGAAGACAGTGTGGGCATCATGAGGAAATGGCAAAAAAATTTGCGCAATTTTCTATAGGAGCACAAATTCAGGCTATGGGACCCCCTAGTCAAAACTGTGCAATCTTGAGAGACAGTCCGGGCCCGGATAGTTCTATACAGTTTCTCAGCTGGTTGCACAGTGGGGAAGAAGGGTTGGACAAGATATCTCTACGCAATTCCTATGCTGGTTGCAAAGCAGGGAAGAAGGGTTGGATAGGACAACACTACGTAATTCTTGAGCTGGTTATAGAGTGGGGAAGAAGGGAAGGGTAGGATAGCTTTGTGCAATTCCTGGGGCTCAGTATAACCCAAGGTCACAACTCAAGTTCTTTCTCCAGTTGACTAGTGAGAGGCTTGATGGGAGGTCTTACGGGAAACATAGAATGGATCAGTTTCTAGGATAACTTCTACGTAGTTCTGGGAGTTAGTCAGCTGGATCATTTCCATAATTGTGCAGTGCAGGCTGCCTAGAGGACAACCTCAAGCTCTGCGTAGTTCTGGGCAGTAGTGCAAGGTCATTGAGATTGGGTCTGGTTGACGGAGGGTTGTCCGGGCGACAGATTTTCGAGAAAATGACTAAGTGTGAAATAAAGTGTACTTATGTATACATGAAATTGTGATCACACACTTAGCACGACTCAATGACAAGAAACCTCAAGCCAACAAAACAAGAAAGTGCTCAGTGGAACTAACTCAAAGGTTTAGAGTGACAAGTGTGACACTTGAGATAGATCTTCGAACGACCGTGATGACACTTGCACGACAGTGTTTACAACTTAGTGTGTGAGTGCGACCAATTTTCAAAAAGAGAAAGAAACTCATGCACCCAAAGACAAACCTTCAAATTTTCCAAAACAAACTTGCAAGCATTACATAAGAAGCAAGTCACGCAGAGGAAACACATGAAATTATTTTTTTCTTGCAAACATGCATGTTATCAAAGGTAGAATGATATGACAATGACAAGCAGTCCTTCAAGCTTCACTAAGAGATGCACTTCAAAAGATATTCATTACTTACCCTACTTACCCTTGAAATGATCATGCATCTAATGGAGTTTGCATGCGGTCCTGATCATAAACTGGTTTCTTGTTCCTTCTCGTCAACTCCTTGAGAGTGATGCAACATGTCACATTTTCCTATAGTCACTA
Organism: Pinus tabuliformis; assembly: GCA_031772625.1. Taxonomy (NCBI): domain Eukaryota; kingdom Viridiplantae; phylum Streptophyta; class Pinopsida; order Pinales; family Pinaceae; genus Pinus; species Pinus tabuliformis. The sequence continues at coordinate 482,270,835 of CM062820.1, forward strand.
AGAGATAGACCTACACAATTTCAGTAGATAGTGATTACTACTGGGATGATCTACATAGTTTTCGAAAGCAAGATTGGGCTGCCTGCTTTATGCAATTTCTGAGAGCGAGGCTGCTAGCCTCCTCTGCACAGTTTTCCAGAGAAAGGTTGGGTTGCTCTGCACAATTTCAGAGAGCAAGGATGCTAGGGATTTAGGACAACACTATACATTTTCGAGACGCAAGACACTATTGTGGGATGGGGTCCTCAGAGGACACCTTTGCGTAGTTTCTGAGTGCAGTGCAACTTGAGCAGTTGAGGGATGATACTGCACATTTTGTGATGATAAGGCACTGCTGCGAGGTAGGGTCCTGGGAGGACACCTTTGTGTAGTTTCTTAATGCAAGGCAGCTGGACTCTTCTGTGCATTTCTGGGGAGTAGTACTGGCTAGGTAGTTGAGGGACAACAATGTGCAGTTTCTAAAGACAGTGGATTCCGGCTGGGAAAGGACACTGGAGGAAACCACTGCGCAGTTTTGGATGCCATGGGAGGCTAAGATCTCTATGCACTGTGCTGTTCCAACATGCAAGGGAAAAATCTTAAGAGTTGTAGAAGCAAAGTTCACAGTTCTGGGAAGCTGAATGAGGCTAGGTTGCTTGAGAAATTGGCTAAGTGTGAGATCAATGAAACATATGTAAATAGTGATAGGACTTGACTATGATCACACACGAACACTTAGTGATACAATGCAGACCATCCATAATGTATAAAAAATACTCTACTTGATGAACAAACCTTCATGAAAAGAGTGCGTGAAGTGAGTGTGAAACTTGTCTTTGTAATGAAAACAACTCATACGCACAAGATTTCCCTTGAAGAAAAACAAAATTCCCTTTGCGTGACAAAAGAAAATTCCTATGCCAAAAGATGACACATACTGCATAAAGATGAGAACATGAACAACTCTTAAGATCAAGGAGGAGGCTTGAGATCATCACCTTACCAACAAGTGACCAAGGAATGATCAATCACAGGATCCAAGGTAGGCTCCGAAATTTGCATGTGAGTTAAAATTTTGGAGCGTGGTTGCCGCTGCTACAATAGAACCATGCATGTATTTCAATTGGAGAGTGATGGGCTCCCTTACTATTTGTTTCTTCAACTTTGATATATGACATACAAGTATTCTACCCTTTTACCAAAGTTTAATACCTTTCCACTCCCAACATTCCGTAGAGTTCATACCTTCCTTTATACATTGTATTTTTTCATCTAGTATGATTGTCATTTTTCCATTCGTGGTGTACTTATTCTAGTGACATAGGAAAAAAATATGTAATAGAATACAAAATTTAGGCTTCTTCTATTACAGAAAGAGCATCTGCCACTATATTTTCCTTCCCATTTTTGTAGACTATTTCTCAAGCCCCATGATTTTTGCTATCCATTTTTGTTACTTTTTTTATAAAAATATGTTGTCTAAAAAGTACTTTAAATCATGGTATCTTGATTTACAATAAATATTTGTAAAATAATCCACTCCATGAAGCTCATCTAATATCTCATCAATATTTGAGATGGAGAATTTATCCTTAATGATGACTTTTTTTGGATCCTTATTATCAAGATACATCCTCCAAGAGCTATTTTTTTTTTCTCACCATCACTATTAGAGTTGAAAATAAAGTCCTACTAGGTTGAATAATATTTGAATCTAGCATGTCTTGTACCATTTACTTAATCTCCCCCGTTGTTTCATGACGATATTTGTAAGGCCTTTTATTTGGAGTACTTTGAGGTATTAGCTCAATTCGATATTCATGATCTGTAGATGGAGGTAGACCTTTAGGAATTTCTTGGAAAATCCTACAATGCTTTTCCAAGGTGCATTTTAATTGGTCTATAATATTTTTGTCTTCCTTTTAAAATTCCATAGAATAAAGTTTTATCACAACTCCCTTGATATCCTTTTTGGTATCTTTTCCCTTATATGAGAGTTAATGACTTGGGAAGGTCTATATTTTAACCTTTTGAGTTCATATCGAATTCCTTCTAATTAAAATATCATGAACAATTCATTAAAGTTCATAGAATTTTTACTTTAGTTCCGCAACCATTAACTCCATAAAACAACATCTACACCTCTAAAGGGAATGTCATATGTTATTTTTCCAAGTTGTATTCTCTGATGCTCAATTTAATGTTTTGACATTTTCCTGAAAAATCAATACTCACCCCATTAGCAACAAAAACTTGAAAATTTGTCACTACATATGCAAACTAATTGAGGAACTTTGCAATCTTTTACATTAATGAAGTTATGGGTACTACTTGATTGAATAAGCACAATGAAATTTTCTTCTTATTTTAACCTGAAATCTTTAGAGTTTGAGGTGCTGAAAAAGTTGCCAATGCATGAACATGTATTTCATACCTATTTGGATAAATTTTGTGCACTATTTCAACCTTTATTTCCTTGTTTTTTAAGTTGATAAGTTCCTCCTTATTTATTTGCGTAGATTACTCCATTTCATCTTCATAATTATTTTCCAATGTGAACAATTTTGTTTCTTGACATTTATTCCCTTTTGACCATTTTTTGTTAAAATCAAAGAATAGTCATTTTCTCTTATTGCCTCCATTTTTTTCTACGATTATTGAATAGGTTAAGATAAAGTTGTCTTCTGATCCCCAAAATTATATTTGGTTCTTCTAGTCATTCCAATAGTAGACTTCTATGTATCCTTATTATTCACTTGATTTTGATGGGAAAATGACATAGTTTCCATTATATTTTCAGGTTGTTTTAGGATAAGCTCATGTTTAATGTATTATTTTAATCCAACCATGTAAGCTTCCATAAAATATTCATCATTGATGTTATCCACCCTTGTGGCCAATACTTAAATCCTAAATTATAATCTTCAATATCACTTAAGCTCTTGATTCTTGTCAATTGACTATAGTAGTCTTGTACCCAAACTTTCCCATATTGTGCTTCTAGGTCTCTTGTAAATAGATACCAAGTACAATGATAAGGCTAGAGATTCCTTTTAACTTTCCATTGATCCCATCGATAGGGTTTAACTCAAAGTTCAAAGTTTTATGTGTTTTTTTTTCTTGTCATCCATAATGTTATGCAATTTAAAATATTTCTCTATTTGGTTCACCAAGATAAATACCTTTGTTCCATTATAAATATTTAATTTAGCCTTGGGAACATTCACTTGTTTTGAAAACCATCCATAAGTAAGTCCCCTATTAGAGTTAAATCTCCTTGGAAAATTCTTATTATTAAAAATTTGTCCAACATGGATACCAAATATATTTTCATAAGTCTCTTAATTCAAAATATCAATTTTAGGGAGCCTCCATCCAAGGCTTATATGACCTTACATTCCACCTATTCCATATCCTTCTCCATTTCTTCCTTATTTCCATCTATATTTTATTCAATATCCTTTTTAACTGATTCTTCTGTTTGTGACAATTCAACCTTCACTTATTTACTTAACATAAATCTCTAATTTGGATACCTAATATTGCACATCTTTTATTTCTTCATAATTCATGGATGAGATTTTTGGAGGTTTAATTGATGAAGAAATTTTTTTTAATCTTTCTTTGGAGTTGTGTATGAAAATGTTGCTAGGTATCGAGGACAAGGGGGTGTCGATTTCCATAGTTCTCTAATATATGTGTGGGATCTAACAATAACACTCGACCTAATATTTCAAGGAACTAACTGAGGAGGCCCAATCATGCCCTTCGTCATAATACTTGATTACCCGGGTACTAAAGAGTGGTTTCCCCAAGTGCAATTCTTGGTGTACCATAGGAACAAGATCACTAATTAACTTATCTAAATATAGATGTAGGTATACCTAGATAAATTCCTATATTCCTAAAGGTACACAAAAGTGAGATTTTGAATACATGTATTGTCTAATGAAATTTTACTCAAATAGGTACTAGTAGGGGTTGTAGGTGTTTCGAACTAGGAGAAACCATGTATAATTCCCAACAATAGTTTACCATTGAATGAAAGATCACTATGTTGTTTAAAGACATTAGAACATGTATCTAAATAAAAATTAAAAATTAGCTTGCTAAGCCTAGAAAATTCTCTTAAAATCACTAGAAAATAACTAGTCAAAAACTCTAACTTATAATAACTATATAGCATAAAATATAACCAGTCAAAAAGTTCACATATAAATCATTATGTATTCTCAAGATTCTAAAAATTTCATAGTTCCAAAGCTTCATTTAAAAATTCCATAGTGAAAAGTCCATAATGACTCTTTCATATTGATTTCAAGATGAGTTGCAAGACTTATCTTCCATAGATAATATATCTGAAAGTATAGAAAAATCAAAACCTAGAATTTTTACTACCTATACTATGATATCTCTCCTTAGTCTCCAAAAATTTTCACCATCTGAAACTTCCTAGAAAATAAGTTATATAAAAAATTTCTAATATAACTTGTTTAAAATTGATTTTAGGATTAGTCACAAACCTTATCTTCCATAGGATATGTATTTGAAATTATAATGAACTAGAATTTGAAATTATGGAATCCTATAACTTGATATCCCAAATAAATATTATCAAATTTTACTGTTTGAAACTTCCTAGAAAAAAATTATAGCAAAAAATTTAAGATGACTTGATTGGAGAAGAAAAACCCTAAGATCATATCTCATATACCAAATTTTATGATCCAAATTCCTTAAATATGATATTTTTTTTAATTATTATGGTCCACTTCAAGGGGTAAATATCCTTTTACAATGAATCCAATTTGCAATACAAGATGTGATGACCTTAATACCAGGGCTCCTTGCACTGTGTGTGTGTGTGTAGGAGACAAAGGTTACAATTAAAGAGAAGAAACAATGAAAGGTTATATCCAGCCTACTAATATAAAAAATAAAATAATAACAAATTATTATTAGGGCATTAACATGGGGGCCCAAGTGCCTTAGCATTTCCTAGTATAAATCTCCCAATTTCTCCTAGAGGGTTGTTGCTTTTATTTCTTGAAAAAGGTTATATAACACTAAATTTTGTAAACAAAGCTTCATAAGTCTATCTTTTTAATCCAACATTATCCACTCAAAATATTTCTTATCAACATATTTGGTTATGTATATTGCAACCCATGGATCTTGTTCTATGACGAAATCTAGTATCTTGAGCTCTACAACTCAAAGTTAGAGCCATTAAACTTCTCCATTTCTACTCTAAACACTCTTTCCATTTTCCTACAATAATATTTATTTTTGTGTAAGATCTCACTCAAATGAAGAGTAGATAAAATTATCCTTGTCTATAATACATTGGATCCGAGGTGAGTAAGATTTAATACTAATTGAAAAGAATGATAGGTGTAGAATATGCCTTCTACAATAACCAATGAAATAAGTATGTGCATAAAACTAAAAAAAAAACATATAGTAATGACCAATAGAAAATCATAAAACCATTAAACAATGATTTACTATAAGACCATTTCGACATAAAAACATCACACTTCATAGTAATTCAACGTATTAATCTGCAACTAGAAAATTATTACAATACATTATAGTCTTTGTGCTCCCAACAAGGGTATTTAATGACATAAATGCATTGGAGAAATTTCAGCCACATAATAATGTTATAAAATCTCTCACAATTAGGGTGGTAGGACCAATGAGCTATTTTTTGCAAAGACAACTAGAAAGTTCATATTCATGGGGATCAGGATCTGCCTCTAATAACAACGCTAAGGCCTATGGTATATTCCAAGGTTTACTTCTGGATTCCCATCTCAAGATCATTATAATAATATTTGTGGGGGATTCTTGAATTTACTTCACCATCTTAAGTTTGGTTCTACTCTAGAGGACTTATGACTAAGTATCCTTTTGCATATAATTTGAGTTTTTCTATAAAAATGGGACAAATTTCATGTTTTCAATGTTCTAAGAAAAAACAATGCAACAATAGAGTTTCAACAAAATAGGGGAGAAATATTGAGTCAAAATGTTCTTGAATTTAATGAAAGGTTTACATATTATTCTATACCATAATGAATAACAATAAAAAGGAAAGTGGAATAAGGATAAAAGCATCTAGGATGCAATTATGGGGGTGAAAGGACAACAATATGAAGATAAGAATGATTAAACAAAAGCATTGTTGGCAAATTCACTCCTAGCTCGCACTTAAATCCAACTCAAAAAAAATTCTCTATAGCATTAAGCTAGATCCATCTTAACTTTAGATCTATCAAGTGTCAAGAGGGATCAAATATCTTGAGTTGCAAACCTTTCCTCAAGTTCTGACTCAAAAAACGTTTTTCACCTTGAGAGATTTGATCCCCCTTGGTGCTTGAGAGATCTAGAGTTAAGATGGATATAGGATGGTTTTATATTATATTTAAAAATTATATTGTAAACTAGTTATATATATTTTTTGTTTTATATAGAATATATATTTATTTGCTATTTTTTTCCAAGAAAAAAAATCATAAATTTATTCAACTTGAAATGAGGAACAAAATTACATTTTTATATATGTTGAAGGCATTCGGTAAGAAAAGCCTCTCGACTTTACAGAAATAATAAGGGAAAAAAATTACATAATAAATGTCGAAGTTAAGTGTGATAATAATCACTTAAATTCTCCTTATTTCCTTTCTTTTTCTTAACCTTTTGCCAACCCCCTGGGTTGGGATCAACTAAAACCATTGCCAACTCATTTCCTGATGATGCGGTGCTTTTTCTTTGTCTGATTCCGAGCTCTCAGAAACATGTTATTTATTTACACCCCCTGTCCAATTTTTGTTGTGTTCCTCCTCTTTCTATTGTTTTGATGTTTGGAATTCTTTTGATTCAATGCCCTTCTACATATGGGTTGCATCTCCCTTTTGAATCGATGCACCCCCTCTTTCTTGGTTTGTAATTTTCTCTGTAGTTTCCACTTATTCCTCCTCTAAGAGGTAAGGATTAGAAGGTTTCCATCCTTTTTCTTTGCGGGCCTAACCCTTTTTCTTTTAAGGATTTTTTTTCACTTGTAGGCATGTGTTTTGCAAGTGTCCTATTTGGTAGAAAATTCGACATCTAAATGTCATATTTGCATAGTCCAACACTTGGGTACACTGAACATTTTTATGTTTAAGCTAAATGCAATCTAGAATACATTTACTAAGGTCTATTTCTACACACATTTTAGAAAAGGTGAATATATCCTTCTTTTTTCTTTCGAGGTCCATCTTTTGAATGATCCCAAAGTATTCTCTGTATCCTGTAGAACCTTCTGGTGCTATAAAGGAAGAGGAAGGTTTGGTAATCTCACCATACTGGCATAGTTAATACCACCATTTCTGTGTCATCAAAACCAGTGAGCCAAGGGGTAATGAAGAGCCCAAATATTCCCCAAAACCATGGCCCATCATTCAACAATTTCTCCTGTTCTTCCTGAATATCAAATTAAACAATTAAAAAACCTTTCGAGCATAAGTAAATACCAAAGTTTGGGATCTAGGTTGAGAATACCCATTAAATGCATTAGATTTAGGCCATAATCCATTGAACCTGCAAATCACTACCCTAGATTGGAATACAAAAGAAATATGGTTTACCTCTGAAATATGGTTAACCTCCATGGAAGACACTTGTTTCATTTGTTTTACAATGTAAGTGCCTGAGTTGTATTGAGGTAGATCCAGAGGATTTGAGCCCTTCACTTGCATTGCATCCTTGCAAGAGACAGATCCACCCAGGTTTCTAATTCCCTAGGCACCCCCATGCAACCTCAAATTCATAAATATAGTGGAGTTTCTTGAAATAAAATAGTTCTGTATCTGAATTGGGTCCTAGAGATGCTTGTCATCAAAGAGTAGGCATTGTATAATTGTAGGATAACCTAGGTGGTTCTCAATTTCCTGTTTCAAATTTTCCACCGAATCTAAACCCCTTACCTAGAAAAGAGAAGAAATCCCATTTAAGGCCTTAATAAAATATGGAATTTCTCTTGACTTACCTCGTCCCTTCCTCCATCTGTCTCATGACAATGAGCATAGTGAGGGTTTTCTAGTAAATTTGCACCATTAGTGTTGGGTGTTGAGCATGATTATCTTCTGTATTCAAAGGTACTGTTGCATTGGAACCCAGTTATATACACTGCAAGGGGGGTCCAAGGGGGGAGGCTGTGACCTTTGGGAGCCCCCCGGCTGGCAAGGGGATCAAAGGGTAGTGCCCTTGAAGCTAAAAATAGATGTAAAATTTCCTTGTAAAATGTTGTAATTTTGTAGTTAATCTCGACCTTTCATTAGGTGGAGATCTGACGGTAGATGTTATCATCATTCTTAAGTCCTGATGATGGATCCCATTTGGGATTTGAAACGTTGGCATAAAAATGTTCATACTGTGGATTCTCCGGTCACTGATTCAAAAGATACAAACCATAGATCTCTTAAATCCAGGTAGATGTTATGTTTAATTTAGGGTTTTTTTCCCTAGAAGGCACCCCCTCATTATATATGAGGGAATTGTATTGCATTTATGTAGATCTGTATTCTGAGTGAGGAAGAGAGAGGAGATTGAGAGCAAAGAGGGAATTACAGTGGATCTGCTGTAGGTTGTATCTCTTTATCTTGCTGGATAATATAAAAGGAAGGACTGGTTGTTTATCCGTGGACATAGCCCAAACTGGGTGAACCACATATATATGTGTCTCTCTTGTTTTATGTGTTTTCTATGTTTATATTTCTACAATATTTTATGTGTTCCATTGCTCCGTAATATATAATTTTCCAACAACTGGTATCAGAGCCGAAGGTCTATTTGGCCCATAAACTCATAGGACACAAGGGTTCCTGGTTCGAGTGGGAGTAATGGTGGAAGATGGTTACTAGGCTTAGGGTTGAAAAATTTAACTGCCAATACTACTAGCTGTAGAAGATGCAGATGGAAGATTATCTGTATTAGACAGATCTGTACCAACCATTGAGCAGAAAGGAAAAGAAGTCGATGACTATGATAGACATAGAATGGGATATTCTCGATAGAAAGGCGCTTGGAACAATATGGTTGTGCCTACAGGTTTCGATAGCGTTTAACATATCAAAGGAAACAACAACTATGGGTTTAATGTCGACATTGGCCAAACTATATGAAAAACCCTCAGCCTCAAATAAGGCATTTCTTATGAAGCATTTATTTAATATGAAAATGTCAGAAGGTGGATCAGTCATTGATCATTTAAATGAATTTAATACAGTTACTAGTCAGTTAAGTTCTGTAGGGGTAAATTTTGATGATGAAGTTAGGGCTCTGTTATTTCTGTGCTTATTGCCGAAAAGTTGGAATGGTTTAGTTATGGCCATTAGTAACTTTGTATCTGGATCTAATACTTTAAAGTTTGATGATGTTTTCGGTGCAATCCTTAGTGAGGAAACGTGACGGAAAAGCTCCGATGAGACATCAAGTAATGCTTTGACTGCAGAGACTAGGGGAAGAAAAATGGACAGAGGAAAGAGCCCAAGATATCACAGTAAGTCAAGGAAAGACAAATCCAAGTCTAGATCGGGGATAGTGTGTTGGCAATGCGGGAAGAAAGGACACTCAAAGAAATACTGCAAGTCTCAGAAGGGAAAAGAAGGAGACGCGCAACAAGAAAACAATCATGAAGCGAATGTGATAGGTGATGTGTTGCAAGATGCTTTGATTCTTTCTTTAGAAAATATTATTGATGTCTAGGTGGTAGATTCAAGGGTCTCATTCCATGCCACACCTAATAGGAAACATTTTCATGATTATGTTCAAGGATATTTTGGACAGGTTCGATTGGGTGATGATAAACCCTGTAAAATCATTAGAATGGGTACAGTTTTCATAAAACAGCAAAATGGAAATCCATGGCTATTGAAGGAGATAAGGCATGTTCCAGATCTGAAGAAAAATCTAATTTCAACAGGGAAGTTGGGAGGTGAAGGCTATGTAACTACTTTTACAAATAAAACATAGAAGGTTACTAAAGGAGCCCTAGTAATAGCCAAAGGAGAAAAGGTTGGTACATTGTATTTATGCAATGGTATTTCTAGTTCTGTTAATGTTTTAACCTCTATAGGAGCAGATATGGCATTGTGGCATCATAGTCTTGGGCACATGAGTGAGAAGGGGATGCAGATTCTTCACTCAAGAAATTTGTTGCCAGGTTTAAAGCATGTTGATTTAAAATTTCGTGAGAATTGTGTTTATGGAAAACAGAAGAGAGTCAGATTCCTCGGAGCTGGGAAAGAAAAGAAGAGCGAAAAATTAGAGCTTGTCCATACAGATGTATGGGGACCTGCTCAGGTATCATCTCTCAGTGGCTCTCATTATTATATTACTTTTATTGATGATGCAACGAGAAAGACCTAGATTTATTATATTCAAAATAAATTTGATGTATTTGATACTTTCAAGAAATGGAAATCTTTGGTTGAAAATGAGACAGGAAAAAGGCCGAAGTGTCTCAAGTCAAACAATGGAGGTGAATATTGCAACAAAGAGTTTGATATGTACTGTTCAAAGAAAGGAATTTGTAGAGAGAAGACAGTTCCAGGAACACCACAAGAAAATGGTGTGTCAGAAAGGATGAATAAGACAATCATGGAGCATGCAAGGTGCATGAGATTGCATGCAGGATTGCCTTTACAATTTTGGGTAGATGTTGTAGATATTGTTGTTTATCTAATAAGCAGAGGGCCTTCAAGTTCCTTGTATGGTGGTATTCTAGAGGAGGCATGGACAGGTAAATAGCTAAACAACTCATTTTTAAAAACTTTTGGTTGTGAAGCCTTTTTACACATTAATAAAGAAAATAGAACAAATCTTGAGGCAAAATCAATGAAATGTACCTTTATTGATAATGGTGTTAATGATTTTGGTTATCGCTTTTATGATTAGGAAAAACACAAAAACATTAGGAGTAGAGATGTCATATTCAATGAAAAGGTTTTGTATAAGAATCAGCTGTAGGAAAAGAAACGGGAAAAAGAAAACATAGAATACATAGTGCTTGAAGAGATCACAGAAAAAGTGATGGTGCCTGAAAATCATAATGATCAGTAGCCAAAACAATAACCACAATAGAAAAAATCACCTCAAACACCTAAAAGTGGTGTTAGAAGATCTATTAGGATAAGTAGACCCCCTGATCGATACTCTCCTTCATTATATTATGTATTGTTGACTGATTCTGGTGAACCAGAATGTTATGGAGAAGCAGTACAGGTAGAAACCAGGAAGAAGTGGGAGCAAACCATGAAAGAAGAGATGGACTCCTTAGCACATAACCAGACTTGGGACTTAGTCAGGTTGCCTGCAGGTAAAACAGCATTGCAGAATAAATGGGTTTACAGGTTGAAGGAAAAAGATGGAGGCAGACAAAGGTATAAAGCTAGACTTGTGGTGAAGAGGTTTGCACAGAAAAAGGGTATAGACTTTGATGAGATATTTTCTCTTGTTGTTAAAATGACTTCAATCAGAACTATTTTAAGTCTAGTAGCAGCTGAAAATTTGCATCTTGAGCAGTTAGATGTAAAGACAACGTTTCTCCATGGGGATTTGGAGAAATAGATATATATGCAGTAGCCACAAGGATATGAGGTAAAAGGAAAGGAGGAACTAGTGTGCAGGTTGAAGAAGAGATTGTATGGCTTAAAACAGGCTCCAAGGTAGTGGTATCTAAAATTTGATAGGTTTATGTCTGAACAAGGTTATACTAGATGTCATTCTGATCATTGTGTTTATCTCAAAAGACAAAATGATGGAAGCTTTATTATATTGTTATTATATGTAGATTACATGCTTGTTGCAGGTTCTAACATGCAAGAAATAAATGTGCTCAAAAGAAAATTGGTAAACTTGTTTGCAATGAAGGATTTGGGTGCTGCAAAACAAATCCTTGGTATGAGAATAACTAGAGACATGAAGAATTGCAAATTAACATTGTCTTAGAGTGAGTACATACAAAAGGTGTTGAAAAGGTTTAATATGCAGAATGCAAAACCAGTTAGTATACCTTTGGCTAGCCATTTCAAACTAAGTAAGGAAACATGTCCCAAGACTCAGGAAGAAATGGTTGATATGTCTAAAGTTCCATATGCATCAGCAATTGGAAGCTTAATGTATGCAATGGTCTGCACAAGGCTTAATATTGCACATGTAGTGGGAGTTGTAAGTAGGTACATGAACAATCCAGGAAAAGAACATTGGATGGCAATAAAGTGGATTCTCAGGTATTTGAGAGGTACCACAAATCAAGCATTATGCTTTAGTGGTTCAAACATTTCTCTACAGGAATATCTTGATGCAGATATGGCGGGTGATAGAGATAACATGAGGAGCATCGCAGGGTATGTGTTTACTGTAGGTGGAAAAATTGTCAGTTGGGTCTCGAAACTGCAAAGTGTCATTTCACTCTCAACAACAGAAGCAGAGTATGTTGCTGCTACAGAGGCTAGTAAATAAATGATTTGGTTACAAAGGTTTCTGGATGAATTGGGTAAGAAGAAGGAGTTGGGCAGGTTATACAGTGACAGCCAGAGTGCCATACATCTTGCAAAGAACTATGAATTTCATTCCAATACTAAACATATACAGCTGAAGTACCATTTCATACGATTAGCATTGGAAGATGGACAGTTGAAGATGGAAAAGATACACACGAGCTAGAATCCTGCAAATATGTTAACAAAAGTTGTAACTAGGGAGAAAGTGAGAGTATACTTAGTTTCAATTGGTCTTCAAGTATGATGAAGAATATGAGAAACATCCAGGTCCAAAGTGGAGTCATTGTCCAACAAATGTAGGAGCAGTGGAGTTGCTATAATTAGTCTCCAAGTGGGAGATTTTTGGGTGCAGGGCCTGATTATCTTATGTATTCAAAGGTATCGTTGCATTGGACCCCAGTTTGTAATGGGGTGAAAACACCGCCCCTAAAATATACGCTGTAGGGGGGGTCCAGCGGGGGCGACTGCGACCTTTCAGAGCCCCCCCCCCTGGTGGGGGGATTGGCAACAACACCTCCGAAGCTAAAAATAGATGTAAAATTGCCTTGTAAAATGTTGTAATTTCGTAGTCAATCTGGGTTGTTCATTAGGTAGAGATTTGATGGTAGATGTTATGTTTAATTTAGGGTTTTCTTCCCTAAAAGGCACCCCCTCACTATATATGAGGGAATTGTATTGCGTCTATGTAGATCTGTATTCTAAGTGAGGAAGAGAGAGGGTATTGAGAGCAAAGAGGGAATTAGAGCGGATCTGTTGTAGGTTGCATCTCTTTAGTTTTCTAGATAATATAAAAGGAAGGACTGGTTATTTCTCCATGGACGTAGCCCAAACTGGGTGAACCACGTATATATGTGTCTCTCTTGTTTTATGCATTTTCTGTGTTTATATTTCTGCAATATATAATTTTCTAAGAACTAGAGACACTACTTGTTGAAAAGTACAACAAGAAATTCCTAATTTAATTTTGTCCTTGAATTAAATTAAAAATTAAATTCTAATTCTAATTCTCATAGCAACTTGTAATAGTTAACTAAGTTAATTTGACTCAGTTGATTCAATTAATTTAGGTTGGGAGTGTATCTAGAGTCATGTACAGTGGTTCCTAAATTTTAGGGGCCTAGGTTGAGTTCATTTGAGCTGTAATTATTTAATTCAGTTTAACTGAGTTAAATTTAGTTAAACTAGTTTCAACTGATGGAGGAATTAGTGGTAGACCCAATAGTGGGATGTAACCCACAGTAGTAGGGTGTAACCAACACTACTCATTGAATAGAATAAAGATTCACTCATAATTAACTCATTCATGTCAGATCAGAGAAAGAACCAATTGAGATTGGAGTTCAGGAGAAACGTACTATTAGTTGTATAATCAACTGAATTGTACAGGTGGTGCATCCAATCACAGGAATGCCTATGATGGATTGTGCAGTTATGGATGAAGAATTTCCCAATTAAATATGGGTTGATTCCCTAGGAAATTGTGCTAGGAAATAGGAGCTTGGTAGACAACATAATTGGCTAAGTATTGTCTTGACCTTGTCTGGGAGTAGTGAGGTAGATAGGGATAGTGAAAAGGTTGCTCGGGCTTGAGGAAAGCATTGTAATCTTCACATATTTTCTGATTAATGCAATATATAGATAGCAAGGGTTTTTAGCTTTGGATTTCCCCATAAAATTATTGTGTTATGTGTGATTGAACTCTTTCTCTTTTACGCTTCATGATTTCATCGATTGTTTATTTTTTCCACTAATGAGTAGAGTAGATTCAAGCCAATTGTTTTAGCATATTAGAATCTGCAGTTTGAATCTACAAGGAATTTCTACATGGTATCAGAGCTAAAATCACAATAGAAGAGGAGAATATGAGTTTGTCTTTAACAGAGAAATCAAATTTGCAATCTCATTTTTCAAAGGCAACATGATGTCATTCTATGGATTGAGACTCGAATATGCCCTTGAGGGTAGTTTGAACTATATTTCTTGGAAGGACAAGATAGAGGCAGTGTTGGAAGACAACCGGCTTAAGGAATTCATAGAAAATGATATTATTAAGCCATATGATTCTTAGGATCTGGCACAATGGAGAAAGTGTGTGGTAAAGGAAAGAAATATTATCCTAGAAGGAGTTTGAGATAATATGGTCTCTAACCTCCATGGTAAGGAAACTCCATTTGCAATGTGAAAGGCCTTGACATACCTATTTCAAAACAACAGTGACCACAAGAGGCTAGAACTGAAGGAAAAGATCAAAAAGATCAAGATGGAGAAGAGAGACAATACCAAAGTACTTGACCAAGTTCATAAATGTTGGGATGAGCTTGGAAGTGTCAGTGTTATGGTTTCTAAAGACAATCTGGTGAGCCTAGCACTTCTAGGACTTCCTAAGAGATGGCACAACTATCAAGACTCAGTCAATGGTAGGGAGAAGCTACCAGAGGGAATGCTTGTGTTCAAACTTAGTTAAGAAAAGATTCAACAAAGCACCAAAGATGGATCCTCATCCAAGCATGATGATGAAGAGAAATATGCCTTAGCTAGAAAGGAGAAGAAAGGGAAGGGGAAGTCATCCCATTCCAAATCATATTCTAGTCAGGGTGGAAAGAAGAAGGACATGTCAAATATTAAATTTTTTCATTGTCACAAGCTGGGAAACTATGCTACAAAGTGTCTGCACAAGAAGGCTGGTAAGAAGCCCTCGAGAGGAGCAGTAGGTGAAGCTCTTGCTTCACAATTCAAACTATAATTCTCCCTCATCACTTGCATGGTGACATTGGTGATGGGTAGTGTTCGGTACCTGGAAAGTGGAGTCGCATTCCATATGACTGATAACAAAGAGTTCTTCAATGAATTGGAGGAGAAGGACCTCTGGATGCACATCGAGATGGGAGATTATGGGAGGTATAGCACGACCGACATCGATACTGTTACCTTTCAGAGAGAGTCTAGTTCTCCTCTCACATTAAAAGATGTCATGTATGTTCCAGGTTTGAAGAAGAATTTATTTCCAGTTTCCATGTTGGACGGCCATGGCTAGGATGTGATATTTAGCAAGGGAAAGGTTTTCCTTCGTAACATAGCCCAAAGACAGGTGAAGAGGATTAGGGTTCGGGTGAAGGTTGGATGTAGAAGACTGCATTTCTTTGAGCACTAAAGCAGAGAAGGTGCAGAGCCAAGACATTGGTGAGTTGTGGCATAGAAGATTGGGTCACTTTCACCACAGAGCTTTGAAGATAATGCAACAGATTTCTACAAGACTTCCCAAGGATACACTAGAGTAGAGAGACACATGCAAAGGGTGTACATTAGGGAAGTAAACCAAGTCTTCCTTTCATGATAAATATATTTGAGTGCAAGCGATTCTTGATAGAGTTCACTCAGATGTGTGTGGACCATTTTCTTGTAAGTGCTAGATTTTCTTCATGCAGAAGAAAGATTAGACATTCGCTAAATTTTGTGAATTTAATGCACTTGTCGAGAAAGATACTCGTAGGAAAGTTAAAGTTCTCAGAAGAAATACAGTGGAGAATATGTTTGGAATGAATTCAATAAATTTTGTGCATCAAAAGGAATTTGATGAGAATTAATAGCACCTCATAACCCATGGGAAAATGGGGTGGCTGAAACGAAGAACACAAGTATTGTGGCAGTCGCATGGGTGATGTTACATGATCAAGGCCTACCATTGCACTTGTGGGGTAAATCATGCAACATAACTGTTTATTTGCAGAACATAAGCCCTCATTGAATTCTCGGGATGAGTACACCATAAGAAGATTTTTCAGGTAAGAAACTAGATGTAGCACACTTCAAGATATTTGGTTCATCATTCTACTATCATATTACCAAGGATGCATGAAAAATGCTAGAGCCAACAACTGAGATTGGAATATTTGTGGGGTACACTGATACACCTCATAACTTTCGGGTTTACCTTCCATTCAATAGGATGACAAGGGTTCGTAGAGATGTGAATTTCGATGAAGAGAAGGCCATGAGATGTTCTCTTGAGAGGGAGCTTTAGTTACATGCAGAAAAGGAGCTTTTAGATCCAAAGGAGGAACCCTCAGGATGATGTGGAGAGACCACATGATGAGGAGCAGAGAGTGGAAGCACCCACTCATTCAGAGACTTCCAGAGATGGAAAGAAATGCACCAAATATGCTCACAGATTGATGTATGATGCTAGAGAGAATGTGGGAGTACCCACATCACAACCCAAGTAGAGGAGGTCACCAGATCGATACACTAGATACATATCTTTGATGAGAAAGAGTGTAGAGTTTGAGCCATCCTCATTCAAGGAAGTAGTTTAGAAAATATTATGGATTGATGCCATGGTTGAGGAGTATGACTGCATTATCAGAAACAGTGTTTGCAAAGTGGTCCCAAGGCCAGTAGTCAAGTCACTGGTGAGTTCTAGATGGCTTTACAAGGTAAAGCAAGCAGTAGATGGGAATGTGGAGAAACATAAGGCCATATTTGTGGCCAGAGGATTCTCTTAGGTGGAGGGAATTGATTACGATGAGACCTTTGCTTCAGTAGCAAGGTACCCATCAATCAAATATATTCTAGCACTATTAGTGCATATGTGATAGATGATACATCAGATGGATGTGAGGGAAATGGAAATGTCCCATAAAAGTAAACATTAATCTACTTGAAAAAAATGCAAATGATAATCTATTTGCAGGAAATGTAATGCCAATCTACTTGTAAGAAATGTAAATTCTAATCTACTTGCAGGAATGGAAACCTAATCTAATTGCATAAATGGAAATGCTTGGAATGGAAACTCTAGCCTGTTGCAGGAAACTAAAGACAAGGAAAGCAAGCCTATTCTAATTGCATAAAGTAAAGAGCATAAATCAACTCCAAATTACTACATTCAAAGGATATAATATTCTAGTAATGTGTTTCATTAAGAATCTTGGAAAGTAATCATGTAAACCATCCTTGTATCATTCAATTCATGAACTCTCTTACCAACCCTTATTGCAGAAATGTATTGCAGTGGTGAAAGGACAAATCCTAAGTGGTATCTAGTATTCCTCAAACTTGGTTTCAAAGCCTAAGGATCATTTTATACAATCAAAATGAAAAAATCAAGATCAAAGGACAATTTTGGTTGAGTTTGGAGAGCTTCTTCACAGTGTTAGAGGATGCTATAAGATTGCTACAAGATGCTACAAGATTACCTTGTTTTGCTACAGGATTGAATCTGAGATAACTCTAAGGGATTAGAAGGTGAGTAAGGGTAGTGGAAGGTGGAAGGAGGTTGTATGAGGTCCTTTCCAAGCTTAGTACTGCTCACGGGCCCATCTTGCACAAGGAGAAATGCACAAAATGGCCTCTAGAAAATCTGAAATGAATTCTCGATGAACAATTTTTTTGAGGAAGCTATTGAGGAAGGGAAGAGGATGTTGATAGTAAGATGACAAGTGGAAATGACAATGATATGCTCTACAATCCATCATTATGTCCTGCACACCACATAGATTACCCAATCTTGCAAAACATCTAAAGCATGCTAACAATGTCAATTACAAAATTAAACTAGAAAGAAAGGATGAGTTGAATTTTATTCAAGATATTCCTATTGCATGAAAAATTAAACCTATCTTCTTATGATTTCCAATATAAGCCTTACAACCATACTTTCTAATACATGTGATTGACGAATCTGCGAAGGCAACTTTTTATATAAACAAAACTTGCAAGAAAGGAAATATTGCTAACCTAAGTACAAAAAAGAAAGATGCATAATAAAATGTAAAAATGAGAGAAAATAGAGCCTTTGGGTTGGTCCCTAACCCAAGGGAATCAACCCTCTAGAAAAAACTTAGATTTTGGATTAAAGGATGCTTTTCATTGATATAAAACAATGCTCAATTACATGATATGAAATCTAAAAATGACAAGTACAAGCTCTTAGACCTAGCAGAAATTATTCTTCTCTAAAAATTTGAATCCTTCTGAGCCCTTAGGATCCTTATTTATACAAAAGTGACTGAGAGGGAAGATTCCTTGGAAGGATGGATAATTCCCTCCAAAATACCTAGAAAGGTGTATCTATCTCCCTGTGATCCTCGCAATCCTTGAGTTCATCAACTATTCAATAGATCCTCGAATTGTAGGTGACTAAATGCAGGGGACGAGCCTCCTACATATCCTCCAACGTATCTGTGCATAATAAATCACCCTTTTCCTACACATCAATCATGTTAAGCCATAAGATATGATAAACCATCGTTTAATCTTCCTAATTAAACACATTATAGTCAAAATCATATTATAAAATTCAAGGAGATATGTAAATATATGCTAAATGATGGCCATATGGGCCTTATTATATACCTATTAGTGAGGAACATCATCACTTCCCTATTAAATGTGTTACTCACCCTATAAGCCACTTATCCACTTAATCCATTGCATTCATAACCTTGGTGGTAGCCTTGAAATCCCAAGGTATCTATGATGGAGTGCCTTCTTGAGGGTGGAACCCTGGATTTTTTTCTATCTTTTCCCATTCTTATTTCTCTTTTGTCTATCCTTTCCTTTCTTGTATCCCTAACAACAGAGTAGGGTTGAACTTAATCCTAATCTAGTTTACCTCCAATCTTTGAACTATTCTCTTATACAAAGGTGTCTTCTCCAAGGAATTCATCAATCTCTCTGGAAAGTGATACTCTCTTATTTTTAAGATATGGGGTAAGGAGTGACATATCCTTTGACAAGCCTGTAGACTCTTAGTTCCAAGAAACCAAAAAGTGTCCTCAAAGTGCATGATGGATTTTTTTTTTTTCTAAGTAAAGTGGTGCCAATTTGGGGTCTTCATAGATAAGCTTATGGTTGTTGATGACAAAGTGAGGGGCTATTAATTTTTCTCTTACCCATAGGGGCTCATCAGTTTCCATATACGTGAACCTTTTTATCTCTTCAACCCTTACTTCCTCATGAGTTAGCCAAGAGGCCAATGCCATTAGGTGTACATCTCACATCCTAGAATTTGGATCCAAAAATTCCATGTCAGTGAATATGAGATTGTGCATATAAAATTCTTCCATCTTAGCTTTGTCCTCCACACTAGATCTATGAAAAAATTCAATGAATTTCTTGTAGTCTTGGAAAGTAAGTTATCCATATTATGCTAGAGCCTTGATTTGTAATTAAATCCATTTCTCTTTGAGGAATGTGGCATAGGATTTTGAGGGGTGCCTACATTGGATGGCCTCCATAGCCAAGCTTGACATAGTAGCAAGTTCCCCTTCTTTTTCTTGTAGTTGTTCCTTCAATCTCTTTTTTTCCATCTATAGTTGTTCCCTCATGCTTGCCTCTCTTAGAATTAAATCATCCATATCCTCACCCATATTTTTCATTTCTCTTCCATCAGGCCTGCATCCTCAACTTCCTTAGAATTTGTAGTCTGCATCCATTTTTTTTTCCACTTTCTCTTTCTAGCTCAAAGAAGACGGAGACTATAAATTTGGTAGGTATTATTTGCCCTTGCTCATAAAATTTATAATAATACCCAAGATTTGGTTGTGGATCAGGTCCTTGAAATTGTTTTGACCCTTTACCTCCTTCTTGAAGTTTTGCAGCACTCCCTTGTATCACTTCCTTGCTTTCCTGTAACACTCTTCTACCTTCCTGTAGAACTTTCCTACCTTCTTGTAGCATGACAGATTCCTCTTGCAGTTATCCCATTTTGGATCCCCTAGTGTTTGGATTCCTTTGTGAGGCTTGGGTCTATTTTCATTTTATTTTTAGGGAGGTTACTTATTCAATTTGTTTCTGATCCTTCTCCAATTCTCCTTCCTGGTGACCAACTTACCCCTAAATGGTGATGGGGGTTGTTGAGGGAGGCTAAGGCTTCCCTTTCTCGAGTCTACTACTTCTCTTCTTTTTTAAATGTAAAGGACCTTTCTTTGGCTTCCTCCCCTTTGACTTGATTGGTGTACTTAAGGCTTCCAAGGAGGCAACCACTTCTTGTTCAATGTTCCCCTCTAAAAGGCTTTGTTGTTGTTCTTGTCTCCTTATCTTATGAGGTGTGGAAGGTTCCCTAAGGGTTTCTATTTCTTTATCTAGTTTTCCCTCTTCCTCCTCTACTTTTTCTTCTATTTCAGCCTCTTCTTTTTGTGTAGAGCCATATTTGATTTTCCCTTAAAGTTCCAATAAGATTTTTCCTTGTGTTTCTAGAAACTCTTCCCTATCCATGTCTACAAAATCTATCCATGGCACAGGGTTTTTGATGTGCTTTAAAGGATCCATAACAATTAGCCTTATGAGACCATCATGAGAAATGTATTGATGTTTCCTATCTCTCACCTAGAAAGCACCCACAGAAGGATAAGCCCACCGCGTAGGAAAAGGGGAAGGTGATTGACTTAGATCTGACAGAAGAGGTCGAAGAAATCCTCATGGATGATGAGGATAATGCGATGGAAACCGAGGATGTTGAGGTTGAGGGGTCTGGCCCCATTTCTAAGCTACCCGAGTACATTCCTGATTATTTCCACTATGGACTAAAGGAGGAAAAAGTGAACACTTAGTCTGCTTGGGATAAGCAATTCCATCTAGAATCTTAACTCATAAAGTAGCCTAAAATGGTAGGCATAAACAACACTATGTCTCCCCTATAAGGATATGTATTTCAAGATGTGATAGGCTACTTCATCCCATGGGTAGGGTAGGCTCTCTCTTCTAACTCCATTTTTATCTTCAATCAATTTCTCTTTAGGGAGGAAGAAGTTATTTTTGGCTGCGATAGCCTATGTCCTCTCCTCCTTGCTCCATCTTACTCCTAGAGGAAATGTGGTAATCCTGCTAATGATTTTTTGATTTAAATGGATACAAATCTGCCTCATAATGGTCATGGAACTATCTTCTCCTTAAGATTGTAGGCCTACTGCAAACTCATGAATAATTTCATGACAAAACCCCTTGAATTTCTCAAAAAAATACATCCACTGGTGGTTTGAAAAGGTGCATATGATAGGAGGGTGTTGGTGGATACTTGATGAGTTTGTGGGATATTTTTTTTAAAACCACCACCTATTATCCCTACTATATTTTTTCAAAGTGTTTTTATGGATTTTTTGTTGTCAATTATCAATTTTCAGAGAAACATAGGATTTCAAAGTAGATATGAGAGGGATAGTTCTCTGTTGCTGATTAGAGGAAGAAACGTTTCATGATCAACATAAAACAAACTCATTTTCCTACTATCATGCTTATCTTGCAAGAAAAATTCAGACCTTGAATTTCTTTTCACTTTCAAGAGTTTTCTACAAGATGCTTTTATGCACAAATCTAAATAATCCCACAAGCTATTTTTATATAGGAGGTGAGAAAAATTGGTTACTTACCCTCCCCTTGGAGGTTCCTTCATGGATCTAGGGTTTTTTGGAGAAAATTGCACAAGGTTAAGCTATTTTTCACCTCTCAAGACAATCTTGTAGGAACTGAGGTCAATCTTGTAGCACACAGTCAAGATCCTTTAGCACCTGCTCTTTATCTTGTAGCACTCAACCCGAATCCTATAAAAGTTATTCCTTGGCCCTATAGCTTCTCTACGGAAGCCTATGAGACCCTTGGTGTAGCTAGCTCACTTCCTGATGATGGTAGTGGGCCTCCTTGTTGAAGAATATAGGGCATAGAGTTAATGAGATTCTTCTTTACATGATAACTATTAATGCTTAGCTTGTTAATCATTAGTGTGTCTTCTTTTAATAATTAAATAGATACCATAACAAAGAGACAAAAACACAATAAATTGGCATTCTGCCAGGGCCAAAACCTCTCCCTCTTGGAGAGGAAGAGAGATTCCAATTGACGAACACCAACACCATGACCCTTGACTAACGAAGCCACTCCAAGACCAAGCCACCAATACTCTTCTTCATACTATTGAAATCATCATCTTCACTACACCATGGAGACATATATTACTGTTGCAACATCATTGAGAATATCCCTATACTTCAACTGAGAGACTCATAATAGCTATAAGCTTCATGGCTGCTGCATTACAATAGAGATCATAGAGATCTTCTTTATTATGTATATTCCAAGACAATGAGACAATAATTATCAAAATCGTGATTGTTCTTATGGTACATGAAGGCCGAGACAGAGTTTGGTAGGGATATTTCTTGCCGAGGGTGTACACTTGTGACTACTCTTATTATGACACCAGAATATGCTTCTTCAGTAACGCACCGAGGCCTGTAACTTTGATAAGGTATCTCTACTATGCTTTATCCAAGAGAGTTCTCATTAAAATATGTGAAGTCTAGACCTATACTTATTTGAGTTTTTCAGAGATATGCGAGATCATTCTATGTTATTTTGCAGTGACTCCAGTTGCCTATTTATAGGTGTATGTCCATGCATGCAAGCCGACATGAGTTAATAAATTTTTGTGTCACTTCATGTGAGCCGATGTGTCTATTATTCAAGTCAATTTTACTGACTGACTTGACTATTCTTTTCATTGTTTTGCTTTCATGTGATCAAGAGGATTGTGCTGGTCTTCGAGGGTTGTTCTTGACTTTAGGTTGACTCATATACATTTCATAAATGCTCAGGAAGAGCTCTTTAACTCTTTGACTTTTCTAGACCTATGGACTAAGAAAGAAACTAATTCTTATAATTCTCAAAAATAATAACAAGTACAAAGAAAAAATTATATGTATAAATACCGAACCTAGTTACATTTTCTTCAACACTCCCTCTTATCTAGGGAGTTATTTATAATGATACTTGGTTATTCTCGATCTACAGAATTTCTCATAAGAAGAATCAGATTGGTAATCCCATCTGTATAGCATCATATCAACCAACATTGTCATAGTGCAAGGCCTTGACTAACAACTCCATCTCTCTATGAGACCATGAGCTACAATGCTAGCGAGACCAATGATTTATAGACACCTTCATCATTGTCTCTCAAGTTACATACCCACTCGAGTGTTCACTAAGTATTACCTTCTAGTACTATTCCTATCTTGGGTTCCCAACCCTCAAAGAATATCGGTCATCTTGCCTACTCTTATCTTGGATGCCCTACACATCCTCAAAGTGTATTAGACGCCAAATTATTACCCATTCCTCCATCTTTCTTCCTAGGTGAAGACAAGAATGTTGTGTCTATCATGTGTCTACATTTCCATTCTTGGCCTTCACCTAGACTTACGGTTGTTAGCCCTGGTCTACTGCATGACACATGAAATAGAAAAACACAATTGTCACTCCTTTGTAATCATGGGTGATCTAATTCAAGATCCCTCTTAATCAGGGGCCTGTCAGAGCTCCCTCATTACAAGGGACTCTTATTTTTATCAGCAACTTCTTCTTCGTGGGTCCTTCATCTGCTTGACCAACTTCTTGAGTCAGTTGAGATTCTTCCTTGTAGGGAATAAGCCATTGATCACTTTCCTTCTCAGTTCGTCATTTCATACCTTTCTTCATGGAAAGTGGCATTCTTGATACATATCTGGAACCTTTGCTATATAGCTACTTATTTCCCATCATGCTTCTTTCAGGAATTTCCATCCACCATATGAATTCCAGTTGTACTTGTACTTACAACTTTTGTACCAGTAGCCCTACATGCACTCATCCAGATATTATTCAAGAAATCAAAACATAACATTAAATAAAATCATACCTTGCTAGATGTTTCTTTATCATGCCATATTCATGTAGGTATCATCATCCTGCATTCATGTTGACACATCTCCCAAATATATCCATTCTCTAGGGTCTTCATCTTTGTCAGACTTTCATCAGAGTCTTCATATCTTTCTGGGAGATTTCCTATTCAAAATTTCTTGGTCTTTGGATATTGATTTCCTTCATAAGGGTTGCATATCTCACGATCTCTTCCTTCCTCACACATTTCCTTCCCAGGTGATTTCAATCAGAGTTCATTATTTGTATTTAACCACCTCATACTTCATATAAGGACATATTATGTTGATTTCATCTAGTGTGACTTATACCTTCCTGCATCCTTTCAGAGGAGGAGATCCTTTTTCTCTTGATCATGCTTCTGAATATGGAATTGATGATCCATGTTACCTACAACCATCTCTCATATGAATACATACCTTATTTTACTTTCAAGTCATCGAGTCTTCTTCCATAAGATTCCTTGATTGAAGAGATCTTCAATCCCTTGATATTCTTTATCACATCATCATCTCATGGATTCCACAAGTTGGATTTCCATTGAAGCATTTGCTTCCTTTCTAGATTAGTGAACTCTTCGATGAGGATTCCATTAGAGAACTTTGAGGATCTTGTATATCCCCAACTGGAAGATTTTTCCTTTTTGACTTGATGTATGATGAGCCTTGTCTTAGATGACTTCTTTCCTTCCTTCAATGTCCACTGAGGTTCCCAAGAGCTATATCATACATGCTTGTTGGCCATGGATTTTATCTTTCATGATTATCATGATGATATCATGAGCTCCTGTTTCTAATTTTTCCATGATGCCATGATGCATCTTATTATCATTGTCATATCTTATAGCACAAGATTTAGGAGCTTACGATAGGACCCTTTTTGTGAGGGATATTATCTTACTCATAGGAGAAATTTGTTAGTCCCTCTTTCCTTGGCCCTTTTCGTCAGCTTCCTCCATCTTTTAGTGATATGAGCTTCCAAAATATTTCTATGGCATTGAACCTTAGCTATACTTATTCTTTCTTGAGGACTAAGCTTTTGTGTTGGTCTAAGTGATGTGACCTTCTTTACTATAATTTCAAAGAGTATATCTTCTAGAATTTCATATATCTCTCTTTATGGCTCCTCTTTTAGCATGTGAGGACATTTGAGTGATTTCATATGATTCCTATGAGTCTCTTGATACATTTAGGCATTGTTTGACCTTCAGAGACTTTTACATAGAAATCAATGATTTTCTCTTTTCTATGAGGATTATTACAATCCTCCTTATTTTATGCAAAGACCTTTTTAATGAGGACTATGACTATCCTTCACTATTTCTATTTCCTTGCAAAACAAATTTATTAAACAGAAAAAACATGAAAGATACTTACTTGGCATGTGAAGAGGAGATCTTCACCTTTATGCTTCTTTTGTTTGAGCTTCCCATCATGAACCACTCATATCCTTTTACCAAAACTTCTTTGGAGACCTTCTAGCATCATTAGTTTTAACTATTTCTATACTTAACACATTCTTGACATGCCCGTGATACTATTATCCCACAAGCGAACCTTATTATCAACAAGTTCATGCTATTATCCAAGCATAATGCTACAAGATTCGGAGTTGTGACAAGTATATCACTGTAAAACTGCACCGAGACAATGATGTCTTATGAGTGTTTTTCATTCGGATTGTACATTGTATTGTGAGCTTGAACTTTTTACTGAATTCTTCACTGTGATTTTATTGATATGTGTATTGGAGATCTACCTTTTGATCTATCAAGATCATGACGGTCTCTTCATAGTTTTTTTACTGAGATCATAACCTATGTTAGGATCATGACTGCTTCTTGACCGAGAATGTAAGTGTGTTTATCATCGAGATCTTACTTGTCATGGTTGTGCGGAGAATATATATATTACTGTAGTATTGCTGAGTTTCTTATTCAAGACTGTGTATGAGATTGTTCCCTACTGTGGGATTACCTGATTCTTTCCATTGAAAGTAAGTGGTGCTATAGGGTCTTTGAAACCATCATTCTTATGCCGAGAGATTACCGAGACAGAGATACCAAGACTTGTTAGTATCTCTCCATCATGAGCATGTTAAGGACTGTGTTTATGAGGAGGTCGCGATAGTGATTGTATTGTAATTAAAAGAATGATTAGATATCATACTTTGTTGTGCTCATTGAGACTGATAGAGGAGAACTTCATCACTGAGGTCTTGTACCTATTTGAACCATCTGAAGATTTTGAGTGATCTGACTTTTGAGTACTAGCATTGAGACTTCACTTTAGCTGAGATTGATCTTGAATTGTCTTATTGTTTTATACTGTTTGTTGAAGACTGATCTTTCAATTCCTTCAACTTGATCTGATGTCCTTCTTGAAGCTGATCCTTAAGTGTCTCTTTTGTGCCCTTCCTTAGACTACAACCATACTACAACCATAGCTCTGATACAATGTTGAAGAATCTAGTGCATGGAGTTAATGAGATTCTTATTTACATGATAAATATTGTTGAATTGAGACTTCTGTGATCCATAATAGTTATAAGAAGAGCTTCGGCGTAATTCACATAATGAAAGACTTTTGTCAACGCGTTTCGAGCCAGCAAGTGTGGCTCATCGTCAGAACAAGTTGAAGAAACAGATCCAGCTTTGCGTGTTAAATAGTATGAGCAGGGCCTCCAACAACTATCTAGAATAACGGCTAGTTTTGACTCAGGGACAGTCAAAAAGTCAAATCGATTATTTCAAGGAAGATAGCAATGACTATACCTATATATAAATATATAATTATATAAATGAAATAATTTAAGAAGGGGTTTACTTTAATAATTAGTTAAAATGTATAATTTAATAATTAATTTTTTTTTAATTAAATGGGAATTAGTTAAATTGAAGACCTAACTTATTTATAAACAAGGTAAATGTAATTAAATTAAATAATAATACAAATCAGCAAATAAATATATAATAATAATATATATTCGCTAGATAAATAAATAAATAGATAAAAATCTATATAAAAATAAAAATAATAATAATATATATAAATTAGTTATGAAAAAAATAAAAAATAATAAAGTAAATACTAATAATGATATATATCTGTTAATAAATAGATAAATTACCAATACTAACAATATATAATGCTTAGCTTGTTAATCATTAGTGTGTCTTCTTTTAATCATTAAATAGCTACCATAACAAAGAGACAAGAACACAATAAGTTGGCATTATTCCCGGGCCAAAACCTCTCCCTCTTGGAGAGGAAAACTTGCATAAAATTCTTCTAATAGAGATTCCAAATGATGAACACCAACACCATGACCCTTGAATAACAGAGCCACTCCAAGACCAAGCCACCAATCCTCTTCTTCATACTACTGAAATCATCATCTTCACTTCACCATGGAGACATATATTACTGCTGCAACATCATTGAGAATATCCCTGTACTTCCACTGAGAGACTCATCATAGCTATAATCTTCATGGTTGTTGCATTACAATAGAGATCACATCAATCTTCTTTATTATGTATATTCCAAGACAATGAGACAATAATTATGAAAATCGTGATTTTGCTTATGGTATATGAAGGTTGAGACAAAGTTTTATAGGGATCCTTCTTGCCGAGGGTGTATACTTGTGACTGCACTTATCATGACACCAAAATATGCTGCTTCAGTAATGCACCGAGGCCTGTAACAAGGAGACTGAGACTTCTTGACGAGATTTCAGGTGAGTCCGATAAGGTATCTCTATTGTGCTTTATCCGAGAGAGTGCTCCTTAAAATATGCGAAGTCCAGACCTATACTTATCCGAGTTTCTTCAAAGATATGCGAGATCCTTTTGTGTTCTTTCAGGGTGACCCCAGTTGCCTATTTATAGGTGTATGTTCATGCATGCAAGCCGACATGAGTTAATGAATTTTTGTGTCACTTCATGTGAGCTGACGTGTCTATTCTTTATGTCAATTTTGTTGGCCGACTTGACTATTCTTTTCATCATTTTTCTTGCTTGTGATCAAGAGGATTGTGTTGGTCTTGGAGGGTTTTTATTGACTTTAGGTTGATTCATATACATTTCATAAATGCTCAAGAAGATCTATTTGACTCTTTGACTTTTCTAGACCTATGGAATGAGCAAGAAACTCATTCTTATAATTCTAAAAAACAATATTTCTTTTCTTTAAAAGTACAAAGATCAAAATTATATGTATAAATACCAAACCTAGTTACATTTTCTTCAACACTCCTTACCATTTTTGGAATGAAACTTTGGTACAAATGAGGCTCAGGCCCGCGTTTTATTTCTTTTATGGTTTGGTGGTGGGATTAGTGCGTTGTATTAGCTAGCGCCCAACTACCACCTTTGAAAATCCTTCATAAACACGTTTTCCCACTCCTCAAAATCATCCCCTGTTTTTCTTTGTCATTTTATCCACATGTGATGAGAGAGAAAGGCAACCTAAGGTTAACTGTATGAGTTCACTAAGACTACTGAGCCACCTTCAACCTACAAAACCTCATCCTAATGCATTCGAAACAGTTTTTAAAGGAAGAAGTTATGAGTCTTTCATACTTGTGCCTACCTGATATTCCTTAGTGGTGTGATGATCATTGGATGTTTGCATGTTATTTCTAAACAAAGGTAAGGTTGCTTAGTTGTCTCTTGAGGTGTCATCCTCTCATTTTCATTGTTCCATGCATTTGCTTGTTTTGAAGATTTTTTTTCTGAAATATCCTTGACTAATTGAAGCTTGAAAATATAGGTTCTTCAGGAGGTGGATCAAAGGTCATTGCTTGTAGGTGAACAATGATCCTATAGAAGCTTCTATAAGGTGATGTAGTTGTGGAAGATTAAAGCAATGGCCCTCTAATGACTTCATGTTGGTTGTCTTTTCAATCTGGTGCTCCAACTATGGTCATGTAGGGTTTGTGCATACTACTACAGGACTGTGTGTCTTTCTGTAGTAGTCACACAAAACCTCATAGGATCATAATTTCTTTCAAATACTGCCTCCACAAATATTGATAATTCATGAGAATCCTGTGGACAAGGTTCTAAATCCTTTTTTGTGTGTGGAGAGATGGAAAAAGGGGTGGAAAGGAATGGTTTTAATGGAAAAAGTGGAAATTTGGGTGGAGGAGAGGCCAAGTGGTGTGGAAAATGGATGATGAGGTTATGGTTGACCCCTCATGTTGGGTCCCTATAATACTAGTGATTACCCCATTACTATTGTAGTTATACCCCTTATTAATATTTTTGTGCCCCTATTACCCCCATATTGTTATTACTGTGCCCCATATAATCCCTCTATTGTTATTTTTGTGGCTTTATATTATTATTGTTAGGTCGGCTGGATTATTTTGTGACTCCTTAGACTCCTATATATAGAAAGGAGGTTTTGTCATTTGAATCATCCAAGAATTGTTCATTTATGTAATGTAAAGGAGGTTGCCCCCTCGAAGAGGCTGAATTTTAAGGCGTTGATCTATCTTTTCTATCTCTTTCTTGAGCTGGTTTCATAACATTTGGTATCAGAGCTTTGGATTCTAGGGTTTCGCTACTCCAAACAGGTCATCGTGGCATTTTCTCTATAACTTTTTTTCTGTGACGTTTCAGAAGTTGAAAAAAAAACCCATTTGAGAAGAAATCGCACTGAACCTTGGGTCTGAATTTCAGATCTTTTCGCATGATATTTGCAGATATATGATCTGAGGACGTTGGTCTTTTTGCAGACTCCTGAATTACATTCAAAACAGGTGACCTGGGGAAATTCGTCATAACTTTCGCTCTAGGGGTCAGATTGAAATTTCGTAAGAAGTTGCAAAAATAGGACGGACTGTAGTTTCTTGTGTGCATTTTTCAGATCCAAAGGTCGAAACAGTGACTCGTGGCACGTCGTACAAGTTCGCTCTACTGAACTAGTCTATAATCAAGTCATTGTGGGAGATTTTCCATAAATCTTCCTTGGAGAATCCAATTTGGGTTAGACTTGTGGCATTGGAAAGAGGACACAGAAGGCTACTATAGATCGCAATTTCAGAATTGGAGAATTTGGAATTCCAGAGATACATCAGATTCAATATCAGGCTTCTACAAAGTGAATAAAGGTGTGTAGTTTTTTTTTTTAATTTTTGCGTAAGCTGGGTTTGAAGGAATTCAAAGGGCATAGTAAAGAATTATTATCGGTAATTGATGCCCCAAGGAAAGAAAATGCAAACACCTAGTAATGAACCTGAAATCTCTAGCATGACTCATGAAGAAGAGGAAGAAATGCTACATGATATATCAAAATTACAAGAACAAGTGCAACAAATGTCACACTCACAAAAGCTAACAGAAGCTAAGATAAATGGCATGGAATCTAAGATAAAGGGCGTGGAAGCTAAGATGGATGATTGGAAGACAGATTTGAAGACAGACATGGAAGAATTGAAGATAGATTGGAACACAAACTTGAAGACAGGCATGACATATATGAAGACAGATTTGACAAATTTTCTACAAGAAATACTTACTAATGGTGAAAAGGTAGTAAAGGAAACTCATGATGCGAACAAAAGAAATGTTAGTCATGATATCATAGACTCTAATGTTGGATCAAAGACCCACCATATTCCAAAAATCAGATATGAGAAAGTTTGATGGCAAGGATCCCGCAACATGGATATTACAGATGGAGCAATTTTTCGATCTCAATAATGTGCAAAACACACAAAAGGTACGTATGGCAACTTTATATTTGGAACCAAATCAGTTTGTATGGTATCAATGGCTTTGCTCTTGTAAACAATTTATCACTTGGGCAATTTTACAGAAGAATTGATAGCACATTATGAGGATACGAAAAGCAACACTTTTTTTAGCCAATTGATAAGTCTCAAACAAAAGGGTTCAATAATGGAGCACATTGAGGAGTTCCAAAAATTGAACATAAGGGTAAAAGATATTCCAGAGGAGCATAGGATTGATGTATTCATAGGGTCTTTAAAGGATAATATCCAACATGATGTTCGCCTTTGGGAACCTGATTCATTAGAGAAGACATTCAGGTTAGCAAGAAAAATGGAAAGCAAAATTATGGAAACCAGGAAGCGTACCACTCACAACTATAAAGACGGAAGTGTTGTTTCCCCTAGTCTTCCACAACCTATAAGGTTGACACCACAACAATTGGAAGAAAAAAGGGGAAAAGGGCTTTGTTACAGTTGTGATAGCAAATACACTAAAGGTCATAAGTGTGCTGAGAAGAAATTATTCTACATAGATTGTGAAGAGGAAGAAGAAAAGGAGCAAGAAAGGTCAAAGGAAGAGGATATACTCCAGGAACAAAGCCCAGATGAAGAACAAATAAATCCGACCATATCTTGTAATGCATTGGCGGGAATTACCACTCCTCAAACCATCAAGATAGAAGGACAAATCAAGAAGAAAAATGTAATAGTGTTGATTGATTCAGGAAGCACCCACAATTTTATTCATTGTAGGGTAGCAAAATAATTGAATTGCTTCCTATATCCAGCACCAGAGTGTCAAGTGATGATTTCAAATGGAGGAACAATAAATTGCTCTGGAAAGTGCCATAATATCAAGCTATCCATGGGAGAATATGTATTGACTAGCCCAATGCTTTCCATTCCAATGGGAGGTGCTGATGTTGTACTAGGAGTCCAATGGCTACAATCCTTGGGTACAATAGCTTTTAATTTTCAAGAACTTTTCATCAAATTTTCTGCGAAAGGAAAGGAAGTTGAATTAAGGGGTATTGCAGGGAAACCAGGAAAGATAATCAGCTCTAATGGTATGACAAAGCTTCTAAAAAGGAGAAAAGAGGTGTAATTGCACAATTATGTTCGCTAGATGTTTCCACATCAGAATCATCTATTTCTCCAGATCTCCAAAAAGTCCTAGACAATCATTCTAAGGTATTTGAGACTCCCAAAGGTCTCCCACCTATGCATGACCATGATCATGCTATTCATCTGATTCCAGGAAGTGTTCCTCCAAACATCAGGCCGTACAGATATCCCTATGTCCAAAAGAGTGAAATTGAACGTATGGTTGCAGAAATGATAGAGGCTGGTATAATTCAACCGAGTCAAAGTTCTTTCTCTGCTCCAGTAGTATTGGTGCACAAGAACGATGGATCATGGCGCATGTGTTTGGATTATAGGGAGCTCAACAAGCTCACTATTAAAGATAAGTTCCCCATTCCTGTCATTGATGAATTACTGGATGAATTGCATGGATCAATTTACTTCACCAAGTTGGATCTTTGTTCAGGATATCATCAAATCAGAATGAAGATTGAAGACATTCCGAAAACAACATTTAGAACTCATGAGGGTAATTATGAATTTTTGGTCATGCCTTTTGGCCTTACCAATGCACCTTCAACATTTCAAGGTTTGATGAATTCAATTTTCAAACCATTCCTTAGAAAGTTTGTGTTGGTATTTTTTTATGATATACTAATCTACAGCAAGTTTGTGTTGAACAAGTTGACAAGGTGCTACAACTATTGGAGGAGAAACAATTATATGCAAAAAGATCCTAATGTTTCTTTGGAGTCCGGGAGGTGGAATATTTGGGTCATATTGTATCTCATGAAGGAGTTAAGGTAGACCCTAGCAAAAATAAAGCCATTAAGGAATGGAAAATCCCCACATCCATAAAGCATCTGCGAGGATTTCTTGGGTTGACAGGGTATTATCGCAAGTTTGTTAAGAATTATGGGAGAATAGCAGCACCTCTAACAACATTATTGAAGAAAGATGCATTTTCATGGACTCCGGAAGAAACAAAGGCCTTTGAACATCTTAAAGAGGCAATGTGCCAAGCACCGGTCTTAGCTACACTGGGCTTCACAAAAACCTTTATTGTGGAATGTGATGCTTCAGGAAATGGAATTGGTGCTATTCTAATGCAAGATGAAAGACCCATTGCTTTTGAAAGTCGTCCAATCAAGGGAAAGTTTTTAAGCAAAGCTATTTATGAGAAGGAAATGTTGGCAATACTCCATGCACTTAATAAATGGCGACCCTACCTAATGGGAAGACACTTCAAGGTAAAAATGGGTCATGATAGCCTTAAATACTTTTTAGAACAAAGATTATCCTCTGAAGAGAAACAAAAGTGGGTCACAAAGATGTTGGGTTATGACTTTGAAATCATCTACAAAAAAGGGAAGCAAAATGTGGTGGCAATGCACTCTCAAGAAAGGATGAGGATGTGGAAGCATTGTTGTGCGCCATTTCTATTATCCAACCAGATTGGATAAACGAAGCAAGGGAGGAATGGAAGAATGACGAAGAAGTGTGGGCACTTATTCGAAAGCTACAACAATATTCCAGTACGTCTGATACATTTAGCTGGAAAAATGATTCGTTATGGTACAAAGATCTCTTATACCTCTGTAAGAATTCCCAGCTAAAACAAAAGATTCTTATGGAATTGCACACTTCTCCCTTAGGAGGGCACTCATGATTTCTAAAAACTTACCACAGGGTTAAGAAGGAATTTTTTTTGGATGGCCTTAAATCAGATATTCAAAAGTTTGTGGCGGAATGTTTGGTTTGCCAACAAAATAAAGTGGAAACAATTAAGACACCGGGTCTATTACAACCTTTATCCATTCCAAGCCAATGTTGGGAGGAGATTTCAATGGATTTTATCACAGGTTTACCCAAGTCTGAGGGAAAAAGTGTCATCATGGTGGTAGTTGACAGAATTACCAAGTATGCACACTTTTGTGCATTATCACATCCATTTAAAGCCAGTACAGTTTCTACTGCATTTATGGAAACAATTCAAAAGCTACATGGAAACCCAAAGATTATTGTAAGTGAAAGAGATCCCATTTTCACTGGAAATTTTTGGACAAAATTATTTTCTTGTCTTGGTACTCAGTTAGCTCATAGCTCATCTTATCATCCTCAATCTGATGGGCAAACTGAGATAGTAAACAAATGTTTGGAAGGATATCTTCGTTGCTTTGTATCTGATAAACAAACACAATGGATCAAATGGTTGCCTCTGGCTGAATGGTGGTATAACACTTCCTTCCATACAGCAACAAAAATGACCCCATTTATGGCACTTTATGGGTATCAACCACCATCCATCACATCATATTTAAGAGAAAATTCTAAGGTTCAGGCAGTGGAACATCACATCGAACATCAACAACAAGTCCTCCAACTCTTAAAGGATAACCTCGTGTTGGCACAGAATAGAATGAAACAACAGGCAAATCAACATCGCAGTGAAAGAAGTTTTGATGTAGGTGATTGGGTATTCCTACGGCTACAACCATATAAGCAAATGTCCCTTAAGCAAGCTAAGAAGGATAATAAATTATCACCAAAGTATTATGGTCCGTACAAGGTGTTGCAAAAGATTGGTACTATGGCATACAAATTTGAGCTTCCTGCAGCCTCTCGTTTGCACCCAGTTTTCCATGTTTCATGTTTAAAGAAGGTTATAGGCGACAAGCTCCTAGTTCAAACAATATTGCCAGAACTTGACGAGGAAGGAAAAATTATATTGGAACCGGAAGCAGTCATAGAAACAATAACTCAAAGTATCTTATCAAGTGGAAGAACTTATCTACTGAAGATTCCACATGGGAGGATGAGAATTTTATGTAGAAGTATCCAGAACTACTCAAAGTGTTGAGGACAACACTTTTTTGAAGGCGAGGGGCATGTTGGGTCCCTATAATACTAGTGATTACCCCATTACTATTGTAGTTATACTCCTTATTAATATTGTTGTGACCCTATTACCCCCATATTGTTATTACTGTGCCCCATAGAATCCCTCTATTGTTATTTTTGTGGCTTTATATTATTATTGTTAGGTCGGCTGGATTATTTTGTGACTCCTTAGACTCCTATATATAGAAAGGAGGTTTTGTCAATTGAATCATCCAAGAATTTTTCATTTATGTAATGTAAAGGAGGTTTCCCCCTCGAAGAGGCTGAATTTTAAGGCGTTAATCTATTTCTATCTCTTTCTTGAGCTGGTTTCATAACACCTCACCTCATTCTTAGGTGAAAAACACAATGTGTATACCCTCTTTTTGTACTGATCACAATCTTGTAGCACATTTGGATCGATCCTATAACAACACACAACAATCTTGTAGCACTTCAAGATTGAGGTTGAATTTAGTAAGGAAGGTCATCTACTGATGGAGGAACCTAGGGAAATCAATGAAATGATGGAGGACATGTAGAGAGTTGGCTTCGAGAATGTGAATATGGGGTTTTGAAGTTGTCTCTTTTTCTATTGTCCTCCTTTGATTGTGCCTAGAACCCTGCAATAAAAAACATGTTAGAAAAGTGATGTAAGGGCTCCCTTACTTGTATTTTTTCTCTTTTATCCTATTTTTATTCATTTATTGTTATTTATTATTTATTATTTATTATTTATTAATTTTTTTCTAAGACCTGCTGGTTACCTTAAAGGAGGTTTTCAATCCTTCAAGACTGGCCTAGGTGCCACAAAGGAGGTTTTCATCTGGGGATATTTTATTTTTCTTTTTCATAAATTTTTCTAGACTCTTGGACTGCCTCATGGAGGTTTCCAATCCTAGAGATTTCCTTAAGTGCCTCGTGGAGGTTTTCACCCAGGATTTTTTTCCTTTTTTTTCCTCTTTTTGTTTTCTTTTGTATTGTTTTTTTCTCTTCTTTTTATGTTGATCAAAGATTGGATGGATTGGGAGTTTGGAGACTCCCAATCACATTCAACTCCTTACTTATTGAACTAGTAAACTCCTCCTCTGATAAAGGTTCCTTGTAGAGCTTCAATCGGTAGCCATTGACTAAAAGTAGAATTCCTTCTTCATCAGTTGTTCTGATTTGGACAGAATTATTCTCGTGACACTTTTCCACTAGATAAAGACATAAACATTTTTTCCTCAACTTTCCCTTGAAATATTTGAATTTGGAACCATACAAAATGGCCCAATCACCCTCCTAGAAGGTCCTTGCTCTGATGTTTTTGTCATTCCAAATTTTCTTCTATAGTTGAACCACCTCATTGTGCATGAGAGCCTGTAATCTGAATTCATCATGAGAATTGAGTTATTGCAGCCTCTCCTACCGAGCTTTGGTGATGTCTAGGTCTAATTGTGTTTCCATTCATAAGGTGTTGTGCTCAAATTCAATGGAAAACAATGAATTTTTTCCATAAACCAACTCAAATGGAGTGAACCCAATTGTGGTTTTCCATGTGGTATTATAGGCCCAAGTGGCTTCCATAGGTATGGCTACCCAATCCTTTTTATTGTTGTTGAAAACTTTAGTTAAGATTTTCTATAAAGCTCTATTTTTCACTTCTACCTACCCATTTCCTTGAGGATGATAAGGGGTGGATTTTATGTGCTTTATGTGATGATGCTCCATGATACCCTCAATCCAATTCGAAGTGAATTGAGCCCCTTGATCAGTGACCAACTCCCTTGGGAATCCAAACATATAAAATATGTTTTCTCGTAATAACTTTGCCACCTTACTATCTATTGCTACTTTTATTTCCCTTAATTCATCCCACTTTTTCAAATAATCAGTGCACACAATGATGTATCACTTTTTTTCTGGATGGGGGATCAATTGGCCCAATGAAATCCATGGCCCACTTCTCAAATGGTTCAAGAGTCACTTGACGTTGTAGGGGAATCTCATCCTTTGGTGTAGGATTTCCCACCCTTTGGCATTCATCACATCTAACAGTGTATCTTCTAGCATATTGTTGTAGAGTAGGCCAATAATATCCTACTTGGAGAATTTTGAAGGCTATTCGTTTGGCAGAAAAATGACCCCCACAAGTTCCATCATGGAAAGATGAGAGAATGTAAAAGAACTCATCTTCATTTACACACCTCCTCAAAATCTGATGCAATGATCCCGATCATGTTGTAAATATGTAGGTACCATGCTAATGGTCCTGGTCATAGTACACTCAATTATATAATGTAAATATTTCTCTCGACACCCTCATTGTATGGATATTGTAACCTCTATAGTGTTCCCTCCTTGAGGTGGCCACTTATAATTATTGGTCAACACACTCTTCTCTCTTGTAGAGCCTTAATTATGAGAATATGACTTTAAATGCATTAAGCAACAATCTATAGTACTAACTAGGGGAGTTAGGAGGGACCTCAACAACATCTGAATAACATAAATAATAAATATTTAAGACTCAAATAAACATAATTTCTTGTGCACGATTACAAGGGCATAATAAAATTTAGTCGAACTACATTCAAGTCCTAGATAAAACCTATTTCCTTGTGTATGGTGCACAATCACGAGGGCATTACTGAAGTCCAAAATTGTCTTCTTTTTCACAACCCTTTTTTCTTTCCTTTCCATCATTTTCATGATAGTTTTTCTACATTTCCAAGATAAAAGTCACCTCAGATATGCCCAAACATCATAAAAGGTATCAATCATTCATGGTTTATAATCTACTACTTCTTTATGAAAATTAATCAAAACATTCCTATAGCTACTGAATTGCACTCATTCTACAACTAACCAACAATTCTGCAACTACATCCATGGTGAGACAGGTTCTAGCACGCTTGATAAGGAATAAAGGATATAGGTAGATGGAAAATGATTGACATATGGAAATCCACCTATCATAACAATTGGGAAAGTCATCTGGTTCAAGAGATCTAATGGTCAAACCAAAAGTCAACTTTGTTTATAATACTCCAACTGTGCACAGGATTTGAAGGAGGATCGTGGCATTATCAAGCGAGTGTGGAATTTGATGAGAAGAATTTTGGATTTGATATGTCAAATCGAAATCTTCTTATGATTTTCTCTTTCAGTATAAAATCACGATAACAAAGAATCCAACTTCGATTTAATTTCTTAGTTGTCAAAGTAGAAATTTGCTTCTCGGATTATGACTCTTAAGACAATTGCTCAATAGAGGATTATAAAAGACCATAAGGCGACGTAATAGAAATATTTACTCTTTTTGAATTTGTAATCATTTGCTATTGAAGACTCTGACATTTAATAAAAATACTTTGTTCTTTTGGTGATCAATGTGTGGCTAAGGATATTTGATTTCATGCTTGCACTCAATAGGAGGCCCCCCTGGAGAGCTGTAAGATTAGTTTAGTCTCTGGTTATGTTAATTTTAACTTATATTCATAAATAGTATATTATTCATCGTAGTTAGTTAATGTTTTGATTGGTATTTCTTTCATTAGTTTCCAATTTAATCTTCAGTATTTTGAACAAGCCAAGTGCTCATAAAAACATAAAAACATTTCCTTTTCATAGTTTGCTTCATTAATTTATTTTCATCTTGATTTCATTAGTAATGGACATAGAAATTCTAAATCATAACTGCGCACATTAGTAATCCTTCTGAATAACATTTTAGTTGGCTATTTTTCTGAAGTAATTAGATTTATATTTATTCTTCTGTTGAGTAGAATAGAATTTTGATTTGCAAGAGCATTTAGAATAGTTCAATTTCCTGCAAGTGGAATTAGAATTTCAATTTTGCCATTAGAATATATATTTTTAATTCAATTCAAATAAAATAATTTTAACTCTTGTTACAGTAGATTAAATTTCGATTCAATTCAATTAGAGTAACTTTTAATTCTTGTTGCAATAGATTAAATTTTGCTTCAGTTTAATAGTTATAATTTTCAATTGATTTCACCTTGAAGTTTGATTTGCTTTTAAAAGAGTGATTTCGATGGAAAGAACATGTGCATAGGAATATTTTGATTTAATCTAGTCTCATTCATATTTAGTTTAATTTCATCTTTTAAAATAAAAAATAGAACTCCTAGCATATATTGTGCACATGCACTTCACAAGTACACAAACCTTGGTTAACAATTAATGAAGTAATTTAACCATCGATTAAATTACCCAACATTTTGGCGCCATTGCTGGGGAAGTATATATAATACTTTATTTTTGGTTCGTATATAATATTATATGAATTCATCCTATAGATTCATAATTAAAGCATGTTAAATATCATTTAGAATGCATGAATAAAGAACGAGATTCTAGGGGTAGATTTGTAATTAGAGGTAGAGGAGAGAGTTCAATACCAACATCACCAATCACCTCCACTAGACCATGTAGCACCACACCATCCAACGACACTCCCATTCCATATATAGCTTATAGATATAGAGTTCCTAAGGTGCATAGATCTTAAATCCAAGCTGGGGACTCACCAACTTCTTCCACTAAAGTTGTAGTTGAAGAGCCTACATCCCCTACCGAAGGAGTTATATTTCTCTCTTCAACAAGAGAACAACTCTTAGGACAAGATTTAAAGTTCCTAGTGAAGAAGAGGAATAGGTTTATTCTGAAACACCATTATCAGAATAACAAGAGGAAGAGCTAGATAATCCTATTACTAAACCTGATATTATCTCTGAAGAGTCTACAATGGAAGGAGAAGGGGAAGTAGAAGTACACAATGTAAATTGTGAACTTAGGATTGGAGGCGGAAGAGGAAGAGGAGGAAATAGAGGGGGAGGTGGAGGAAATTGTGGTAGAGGACGTAGGGGAGAACCTAATCCTAATGGATTTCCTATCTTTGATGAATATACCATAACCATAATGAAAAATATCTCACCTTCTATTCTTCCTAATTTTCATGGCCTAAGAACTGAGGATCCAGAGACATTTATTTTTGAGTTTGAAGTATTATGTAGATCCTATGACTACTTACTTGATACTAAAAAATTGAAACTATTTCTAGCTACTCTAAAAGATGGAGCCCTTAAATGGTTTATGGGTCTAGGAACACATAGTATCAGAACATGGGAAGAAATGAAGAGGGTGTTCCTAGAAAAATATAAATATTATTGTATGCCCCATAACCTTAAGGATTAAGTCTCTAATATGATGCAAAAGGAGGATCAAAGCCTTGAAGACTTAGTGGAAATATTTGGATACAATGTTAAAAGGGTTAGGATACATGATTTAGATGAGGAAACATTGAAAGCTCCTTTGTTAAAAGCTATAAGAGATGAGTGGATTGACCTCCTCAACTTAATGGGTAAAGGAGATGTTTCCCAACTTTCATTTGGTGAAATCTATGAGTTGTGCAAACATATTTCAAAAGGTAAGGCTAGATCTAGTAAGAATCTAAGAGATCCAACCATGTCTAGAGTTAGTAAATCTGCAACTGAAATAGTAAGTAGAGTAGAATTAGGAAATTTTCTTGATAAATTCAAAAAATATATTCTTGGGAATATTATTCAACAACTTGATACGCTCAAAATACAAAACAAGGAAAAAGTTGAGAATGCTCCATTATTTATCTTCTATCGTAGGTGTAGGAAAAAGCATGCTATAAGAGAATGTCATATTGATAGTGTAGAAATTTGTGTCATATGTGCTGACAATCATGATACAAAGGAATGCCATTCAATACCTAGGCTTAAAGTCATCTTTCAGGATGAAGCTGGATAAAGCCAAGTTGAATCACCGTTTTTATTGCTAAAAGACCATGGAAATCCTAACAACCAAGCATGACACAAGGTACTAACATTCAATATTAATCATATACACAACCATAGGATAATTGGATTGAAAACATGCCTTAGAAACCTTGGCCACCCCAACCTAAAAATCCATCTTGGAAACAAGGTTGGCAGACTTCTTATGGTAGAAATCCCCAATATCCTTAATTCCAACAAACTTACTCCCCTTATGCACCTCAATACTAACCTCCTCAACAAAACCAACCTCCTCAACCTCAACTCCAAGATCAACCACCAAATCAACCACTTTCATTATCATCTACTCCATTTCAATCAACTACATGTTGAACGACTCCCAAACCCAAATAATAAAAATCAACAACATATCTATAATGTAGAGGGTCAAAATTTTCAAGATTGTATGATATCCCTATTAGGTATAAATGATGTCCAACTTAGAACTAGTAGGGTTTTACAAAAGAATTCACCACTAGCTATCATCCAAAAATCTAAAGAGGATGAAGTTCTTGAAAAAAGAAACATATCTCGATCAAGAGAAAACTGCTCCAAAGGAAGATGTTCCTACACATTTAGATGATAACCAAATAAACCCAACTTCTTCAATTCCTTTAGTAAAACAACCTTTTGTTTCCCTACAAGATCCACCTTTTCCTGAAAGGCTCAAAATTGATAAGGGAATAGAAAGACAAATTGTTTTACTAGGATATGTTAGGGGCCGTATCTTGGTCATATTATCTCCGTTTGACATGTATGATAACTCGTTGGAAAGATCTCTTCGAGGACTACAACTAAAATTTTGATTTCCTTAGAAATCATCGGTGATTTCTAAGGAAATCATGATTTCAGATGTAGTCCTCAGAGATATATTTCCAATGAGGTATCATAAGCGTCAAATGGAGATAATATGACCAAGTTACAGCCCTGGGAAGTTAGCTGCCCAACTAACCCCAACGAGGCCCATAAACTCTCGATGTGACATCTCCTTAGGTTAGGGTTTTGGTTGTTTAGGGTTTTCTCTTATTCTTCAATAATAAAAAGCCCCTTGAGCCTCATTGTAACTCAGTTCAGAGGCATGTAGCTGCCAAATCTCTTCTTAGAGATAAGATATCATAGCCCGATCTAGTCTTATTTCCATTCTATTTGTAAGCGCATTTCAGTATTTGATATTAATGAAATGAAGTGTTATTTCTGTTGCATCTATGTATTATTGGTTATATCTGTAATTTGTTGTGTTCCTGTTTAAATCTAGATTAGTGGTATCTGAGCAGAGGTGCTCTTTCTTTGTTTTCCTTTGCATGTCCCCAACGAGGTCAGGATATAAGGAGTTAGGGCTTGAACTGGTCAAACCTTTGCAAGACCAGCCTCGCAAATTCTAATGGCCTCCTATGGTGGAAGAAAAGAAATACGAGGGAGAAGGAGATCCTATCAAAATATTGCTCGAGGAGGCCCTCGAGAAAAAAAGGAACACGATGATGGATAACTTTTCATAGATCCTTCAACGGTTTCCCACGGGTGGCGCATCCACATCCAACAACCACTCTGGAGGCTCCACACCTTTTAAGTTACAATTAAAATTTGACATTCCCATATTTGAGGGCCAAATAGATGCAGATTTCGTAGATAAATGGTTAAATCTGCTAGAAGGATATTTTTTTGTTCATGATTTTTCTAGTCGGGAAATGATTACTTTTTCTCTTCTCAAAGCCACTACCCACATCAAGGACTGGTGGGAAACCTACTATGAGTAGAAGGATGAAGGTACAACCTCATTGTTTTCAACCGCTCCCACATGGAATTCGTTCTGGGACACCATCAAGGAGCAGTACTACCCTATCGGGAGCTATGAGGACAAATACATAAAGTGGACCACACTATGGCAAGGAAGGGACCAAGATGTGTCAGACTTTACCAATGTTTTTCATAACCTTCGCACAAAGTTGGGTATCAAGGATTTTGAGAAACATTTGGTGTTGAAAATGCAACAAGATGATGGAGCTTAGTGGAAAGGAGTTGCCTTCAATAAGTGGGCCCGCAGGCTATTTTTGGCGCAAAGTCTATTTTTAGACTATGTCTATTTTTAGACATATGGATCGTGGTCTATGAGTTGCAGGATGATATTTTTGGATGATTGGTCATGTTGGTAAAAATAGATGGACTTCTATTTTTAGACATATGGGCGGAGTCTAGTTTTAGATTGCCAGGCTAAAAATAGAACAGTCGAATGTTATTAGCTCTTAATAATATTTGGACTATAAACATTATCTTATCCTCTTGGAGCACTTCAGTTCGAGCTACGGATGTGGCACATGCAGCTGCCAGATGGAAATACGCTTTTCTTATGGGTCAGTTGAGCTATTGCATGATGGACTTCAGTTAGAACTCAAGTGATTGAGTTTGGTGGAGTTGATTGTGGAGTTGTGTTCAATTTGACTTGGTTGAACTAGATGTATTTAGTTTAACTGCAAATACACTAGTGATGAGTGATGTGAATTAATTGTTAATTAATTCACTAATTATTAACTCATAAAGCAACTAAAGAATACATCAGTTAACTCAGTGCATGGACAGTTCAGTGGAGACAAGTGTTAGAGGTTGAGATTGCTATCAGTTGTGACTATAGTTGTGCATGAGATCTTGCACAATCAGTGGGATTGAGTAATGCCAATGAGGATTGTTTGGTTCAGCCAAGGAAATATGAGTTTGCTTCAGCCATTCATAATTATTCTCATGCAGGATTGCGCAGTGGAGGCAGGCAAAGCAGTGGAGGAGATTTGAACCTGTGATTGATTCACATCTGAGCTAGTTTTGTGTGTAATAGGTGGAGATAGTACTGAGTACTTGTGAGGAGTATTGTACTATGTATTGTTACATGTTCTCAATCATTATAATATACAGATAGTGTGGGGTTTTCAGCTGTATTCTTTCCCCGGGTTACATACTGTGTTAATAAGCGCATGTGATTGATGTTTCATTGTTTTTAATTCTGCAAAATTGATGATCAACGTAGAGGAGGTTATGTATTATGCATTTATTCCACAATAGTGTATAATCGGGATAATATCTATGAATAAGTGTCATATTATTCAAAATTTCTACATTTGGCACTCAAGTACCGTGACTGCCTACATAGATACATCCAAGAGGAGATGGAGTTCCTGGACATCTCCTTGCTCGACACGGTGTACTGTTACGTTGTCAAGATCGAGCAGAAGTTTAAATAGAAGAAGCGAGACTTTGGATCTATGAATCCAAAGCAAGGGAAGGGTGTCACCAAACCACAGAAAAAAGGACAAATCCAGGGCAGGACACCCCATGACAACCTGCCAAAGCCACAAACAAAGGACAACATTGCGAATCTGAAGAAGGACACAAGAAAGTGGTGTGAGTTCCATAAGAGCTCCACTCACAATAGAAGTGACTGTTGGGCCAAACAGTGACTAGTGGCTGAGCTAAAGGCTTCAGAATTAGATGCATATTCGACTCTAAGTCAGAACCCGACAAGGGGAATGAAAAAGGGAAGCAGATTATCGATACAGAACCCAATGCCACTGTTTCCACCATGAAGATATAGAAGGAGGAACTCAAATATCCATAGGAGGAGGAACGTCTCTTCCACTCCTAGATGTGGGTTAAGGGTTCCCCTCTACAGTTCATTGTCAACATTGGTAGCTAAAATCTAGAATTCCTGTAGAAACTCTGATAGATCTAGAATTCTAGTTAAATTAAATACAAGTAATTTGTTGATATTCAAGAGAGGAGAGAAAGAATTTGCTCCATAAAATAAATGTATTAAATTAATGAACAATAGTAATACATGAGAAACCAAACCTCTAATCCCAAAGGGAAGTGGTTATATAGAAATTGCCGAATCTAGAAAACTAGGAAAAAACTAGTAAAAAACTAGAAAAGGCTAAGAAAAGCTAAAGGGAGGCCTAAAATAGCAACAATGACTGAAGACAACCTATGACAACTATCAGCCACAAGGAAAGCATGAGGAGGGGCGCATTTCCCAAGGATGGCAACTTTAAAACATGCTAAAATGGTCCAGGGGACCAAATCCCTTAATTTAAGGGGGAATCTTCATGTGGGGCGCCAATCCTCAAATAACTCAAGTGGATGAGGTGTGGTTAGGTGTGAACATGCACTTAGATGTCTAAATGG
Source organism: Pinus tabuliformis (assembly GCA_031772625.1). Lineage (NCBI taxonomy): Eukaryota > Viridiplantae > Streptophyta > Pinopsida > Pinales > Pinaceae > Pinus > Pinus tabuliformis. Next base: position 482,315,746 of record CM062820.1, read on the forward strand.
TTTAGGAAAGTGGTTGGACCAATATTTCCATAATATTAAGCCTTTAAAGGCAAAAAACAAGGGAAAGTTGGTCCACCGAGCTAGTTTACCAAAAACCAAGTGTGAACATGATTTTTAGTGCATGTGGCTAAGTCAAGGATACTTAGGCTAAAAAATAAATGTAGATGTTAGGATTATATTCCAACACCCCCCCTTCATCCTAACTCACTTATCTAAACTGAGTCCCGGCCAAGATGCCATGTTAGGTACTCAGGTACAATAAATAAAAGATCCTCATAAAATGAAGAAAGAGGGAAAACCTTGTGGGAACCCCCCCCCTCCCCCCAGAAAAGAGGAAAAAAGGGCTAAGTGGCTAGAAGGGCCTACTCAGCTGTCTCCACCACTCCAAGCATAACTCTCAGTTCTGAAAATTTATTTTCAGTGAAAGACTTGGTGAAGATGTCTGCAACCTGCTGCTCAGTGGGGCAGTACTACAATGATATGACTCGGTCACGGATCAGCTCGCAAATGTAATGCATGTGAATCTCGATGTGCTTGGTCCTCTGCCTCTAAACTAGATCAATCAATATCTGAATGGACCCCTGATTTTCACAAAATATGACAGTCAGAAGTGGATATTGAATACCAAACTCGGAGAGAAGCCCCTGCAACCAAACAACCTATGTAGCTGCATTCACTGCACCTCTATACTCTGCCTCGGTTATAGATAAAGAAATTGTGGATTATTTCTTGCTAGACCAGAAAAAAGGCCCTAAACCAAAGCTGAAAACATAACCAGAGGTGGACTTTCGGTCTGTACCATCGCCAGCCCAATCAGAATCTATGTACCCAATCAGTGAAAGTGGGTAATATGCAGCATAAAAGATACCAAAACGGCAAGTACCTTTCACATATCTAAGGATTCTCTTTGAAGCTTTCCAGTGAAGCTCATGGCGCTCCTGCATATATCTGTAAGAAACTCCTACTGCAAAATATATACCAGGTCGAGTGTCAGTAAGATACAACAAACTCCCAACCAACTATCGATACAGTGTACTGTCCACCAAAGGTGTAGTACTCACATCCTCAAATCTGATCCCTAAAAGAAATGGAGATGTTGTTGGCTTGCATTCTATCATCTGAAAGAGAACAAGTAGATATGATGCATACTTAGACTATGCCCTATTGATCCTTGAATTAGACTGAGAAACTTCAAGACCAAGAAAGTAGTGCAACAGTACCAAATCTGTCATGGAAAATCGATCGTGCAATGATGATTTTGCCGAATCAATAACTGAGGTAAGGTTCCCCGTCATCAGTAAATCATCTACATAAATTACTATCAGTAAAATGGAATCATCATGTTGTAGCAAATAAACATTCGGATCATATTTGCATCGAATGAATCCAATGGAAAGCAAGAAAGAATCCATCTTTGCATACCAAACTCTGGTAGCGTGTTTTAGGCCATACAAAAATTTCTTTAATCTGCAAATGAGGGAAGAGTTCTAAATGTATCCCTATGGCTGCTCCATATATATATCCTCCTTGAGATCTCCATGAATAAATGCACTCTTCACATCCATGTGATGAACTTCCCATTTGCAAGAAGCAGTAATGGCTAAAACTAGTCGAATGGAGTCCATTTTTGCAACAAGTGAAAATGTCTCTGTGTAGTCTATGCCATGTACCTGTGAGTATCCTTTTGTAACAAGTCAAGCTTTGTACTTGATGATCTCACCATCTGCAACAATCTTTGTTCGATAGATCCATCGGCATCGAACAAGCTTTCTTCCTTTCGAAAGTGGAACCAAGTCCCATGTGTTGTTTTCCATGAGAGCAGAGTACTCTTCATCCATGGCAGCCTCCCAAAGCAGGTTTCCAGCAGCCTCAGAGTGTGATTGTGGATCTAAACCAAGTGTCATATAGCAATGTATGGGAAGCAATGGTTCGGTGGCATCCAAGGCTTGAGGAGCCCCAAAAAACTGTGATCTAGTCCTTCTCGCATCTGCAGGATCACCGACTAGTTCACCCACATCTTGCAGGGTTTTCTCTGCCCAAGTTGGAAGCTGAGTTGGAGCAGCCATGACCTGCTCCTCATCCTCTGAATCAGACCCGAGAGGCTTCTCTGATGGCTGCTCTGAATTTCTCGAAGAAGTTTCGGACTCCTCCTCATCAGTGGCAATAAGCGGTTCCTCGGCAGGGTCTACTGAAAAATCATGCAGTGATTCTCCTTCAAACTTCACACTTCGAGATACAAGGAAATTTTTAGTGTGAGAGTCTAGAAATATATATCCTTTGACACTATCAGGATATCCAACACAGATACATGTTGGGTGTGGAGCCTGATTATCTTCTATATTCAAAGGTATCGCCACATTGGACCCTAGTTCGAAATGGGGGCGGCAACACCGGCCGTAAAATATTCGCTGCAGGGGGGGGTCTAGGCGGGGGCGGATACGACCTTTGGGAGCCCCCCCTGGTGAGGGGTTTCGGGGGCAGCGCCCCTAAAGCTAAAAACAGCTGTAAAATTGCCTTGTAAAAGTATAGTAATTTCTAGTCAATCTGGGCCGTTCATTAGGCGGATGATCTGACGGTAGAACTTGTGTTTAGTTTAGGTTTTTTTGCCCTAGAAGGCAACCCCTCCCTTTGTATGAGGGCATTGTATTTGAGGCTGTGTAATAGATGTGTATTGTGTGAGCGGGAAATAGAGAAGTGAGACTGTGAGAGAAAAGAGAGGATATTACAGCAAATCTACTATAGGTTGTGTCTCTTTGTTTTGCTGGATAACAGAAAGGAAGAACTGGCTGTTCTGGGTGGACGTAGCCCAAACTGGGTGAACCACGTATATCTGTGTCTCTCTTGTTTTATGCTTTTTCTGTGTTTATATTTCTGCAATATTCTATGTGTTCCATTGCTCCATAATATATAATTTTCTAACAACTGGTATCAGAGCCGAAGGTCTATTTGGCTGATAAACTCACAGGAAAGAAGGGTTCCTGGTTCGAGTGGGAGCAATGGCAGAAGATGGTAAGCTTAGGGTCAAGAAATTTAACGGCCAAAACTTCTCGCTTTGGAAGATGCAGATGGAAGATTATCTATATCAGAAAGATCTATACCTACCATTGGGCGGAAAATCAAAGATGCTGATGGGTATGACAAACGAAGAATGGAACCTTCTCGATAGAAAGGCACTCGGAACAATACGGTTGTGCCTTGCTGCGTCAGTCGCCTTCAACATTTCAAAGGAAACCACGACAGAGGGTTTGATTCAGGCGTTGTCGAAACTATATGAAAAAACCTCGGCCTCAAACAAGGTATTTCTTATGAAACGGTTATTTAATATGAAGATGTCAGAAGGTGGATCTGTTGCAGACCATTTAAATGATTTTAATACAGTTACAAGTCAGTTAATTTCTGTAGGGGTAAACTTTGATGATGAAGTTAGAGCTCTGTTATTCTTGTGATCATTACCAGAAAGTTGGAATGGTTTGGTAATGGCCATTAGTAACTCCGTTTCTGGATCTAGTACTTTAAAGTTTGATGATGTTGTCGGTGCTATCCTTAGCGAGGAAATGCGACATAAAAGCTCTGGTGAGACATCGGGAAATGCTTTGAGTGCAGAGTCTAGAGGAAGAAAAATGGAAAGAGGAAAGAGCTCAGGATATCGCAGTAAATAAAGGAAAGGCAGATCCAAGTCCAGATCGGGGATAGTGTGCTGGAAATGTGGAAAGAAAGGACACCTAAAGAAAGACTGTAGATCTCAGAAGGGAAAAGAAGGAGATGCACAACAAGAAAACAATCATGAAGCAAATGTGACAGGTGAGGTGTTACAAGATGCTTTGATTCTTTCTTTCGAAAATATTACTGATTCCTAAGTGGTAGATTCAGGGGCTTCATTCCATGCCACACCTGATAAGAAATACTTTCATGACTATGTTCAAGGAGATTTTGGACAAGTTCGCCTGGGTGATGATAAACCCTGTAAAATTTTTGGAATGGGTAAGGTTCTTGTAGAACAGTAGAATGGAAACCAATGGCTATTAAAGGAGGTAAGGCATGTTCCAGATCTAAAGAAAAATATGATTTCAACAGGGCAATTAGGTGGTGAAGGTTGTGTGACAACTTTCACAGATAAATCTTGGAAGGTCACCAAAGGAGCCCTGGTAATAGCAAAGGGCGAAAAGGTTGGTACATTGTATTTATGCAATGGTATTTCTAACTCTATTAATGCTTTAACTTCCAAAGGAGCAGATGCAACATTATGGTATCATAGGCTCGGACACATGAGTGAAAAGGGGATGAAGATTCTTCACTCAAGGAATTTGTTGTTGGGTTTGAAGAATGTTGATTTGGACTTCTGCGAGAATTGCATTTATGGAAAACAGAAGAGAGTCAGATTTCTCAAAGTTGGGAAAGAAAAGAAGAGCGAAAAACTAGAGCTTGTGCATACAGATGTATGGGGACCTGCTCAGATATCATCTCTTTGTGGCTCTCGTTATTATGTTACTTTTATTGATGATGCAACTAGAAAACTTGGATTTATTGTATTAAGAATAAATCTGATGTATTTGATACTTTCAAGAAATGGAAAGCTTTGGTTGAGATTGAGACAGGAAAGAAATTGAAGTGTCTCAGATCAAACAATGGAGGTGAATATTGCAGCAAAGAGTTTGATAGGTACTGTTCATAGTATGGAATTCGCAGAGAGAAGACAGTTCCAAGAACACCACAAGAAAATGGTGTGTCAGAAAGGATGAACAGAACAATCATGGAGCGTGGAAGGTGCATGAGATTGCATGCAGGATTGCCTTTACAGTTTTGGGCAGATGTTGTAGATACTGTTGTTTATCTAATAAACAAAGGGCCTTCAAGTTCCTTGGATGGTGGTGTTCTAGAGGAAGCATGGACAGGTAAAAAGGTAAACTACTCGATTTTAAAGCCTTTTGGTTGTGAGGCCTTTGTCCATATTGATAAAGAAAACAGAACAAAGCTTGAGGCAAAGTCAAAGAAATGTACCTTTATTGGATATGATGTTAATGATTTTGGTTATCGCTTATATGATTACGAAAATCACAAAATCATTAGGAGCAGAGATGTAACATTCAATGAAAAGGTCTTGTATAAGAATCAGTTGCGGGAAAAGAAACAGGAAAAGGAAAACAAGGAATACGCAGTTCTTGATGAAATCACTGAAAAAGTAAAGGTGCTTGAAAATAATAATAATCAACAACCACAACAACAAAAACCATCACAACAACAACAGGCACCACAAACACCTGAAATTGGTGTTAGAAGATCTACCAGGATAAGTAGACCCCCTGAACGATACTCTCCTTCATTATATTATTTATTGTTGACTGATTTTGGTGAACCCGAATGTTATGAAGAAGCAATGCAGGTTGAAAGCAGGAAGAAGTGGGAGGTAGCCATGGAAGAAGAGATGGACTCCTTAATGCATAACCAGACTTGGGATTTAGTCAGGTTGCCTGCAGGAAAAACTACATTGAAGAATAAATGGGTTTACAAGCTGAAGGAAGAAGATGGAGGAAAAAAGAGGTACAAAGCTAGACTTGTGGTGAAGGGGTTTGCACAGAAGAAAGGTATTGATTTTGATGAAATATTTTCTCCTGTTGTTAAAATGACTTCAATCAGAACTATTTTAAGTCTTATAGCAGTTGAATATTTGCATCTTGAGCAGTTAGATGTAAAGACAGCTTTCTCCATGGGGATTTGGAGGAAGAGATAGATATGCAGCAACCACAAGGATATGAGGTGAAATGGAAGGAGAAACTAGTGTGCAAGTTGAAGAAGAGCTTGTATGGCTTAAAACATGCTCCAAGGAAGTGGTATCTAAAATTTGACAAGTTTATGACTGAACAAGGTTATACTAGATGTCACTCTGATCATTGTGTTTATTTGAAAAAGCAAAATGATGGCAGCTATATTATATTGTTATTGTATGTAGATGACATGCTTGTTGCAGGATCTAACATGCTGGAAATAAATGTGCTCAAAAGAAAATTGGCAAATTCATTTGCAATGAAGGATTTGAGAGCTGTAAAACAAATCCTTGGTATGATAATAACTAGAGACAGGAAAAATCGTAAATTAACATTGTCTCAGAATGAGTACATACAAAAGGTGTTGAAAAGATTTAACATGCACAATGCAAAACTAGTTAGTACACCTTTTGCCAGCCATTTCAAACTTAGCAAGGAAATGTTCCCAAAGACCCAAGAAGACATGGATTATATGTCTAAAGTTCCATATACATCAGCAGTTGGAAGCTTAATGTATGCAATGGTCTGCATAAGGCCTGATATTGCACATGCAGTGGGAGTTGTAAGCAGGTACATGAACAATCCAGGAAAGGAACATTGGATGGCAGTGAAATGGATTCTCAGATATTTGAAAGGTACCACAAATCAAGCATTATGCTTTGGTGGTTCAAACATTTCCCTACAAGGATATGTTGATGCAGATATGGTAGGTGACAGAGATAATAGGAGGAGCACTACAGGATATGTATTTAATGTTGGAGGAATAGCTGTCAGTTGGGTTTCAAAAATCCAAAGTGTTGTTGCACTTTCAACAACAAAAGTAGAGTATGTTACTGCTACAGAGGCTAGTAAAGAAATGATTTGGTTACAAAGGTTTATGGGTGAATTGGGTAAGGAGCATGATAAGGGCATGTTATACAGTGATAGCCAAAGTGCCATTCATCTTGCAAAGAACTCAGCATTTCATTCCAGGACTAAACACATACAGCTCAAGTACCATTTCATACTATCAGTGTCGGAAGATGGAGAGTTGAAGCTGGAAAAGGTACACACTAGCCAGAATCCTGCAGATATGCTAACAAAAGTTGTAACCAAGGAGAAAATGAGAATATGCTCAATTTCAATTGGTCTTCAAGGATGATGATGAAGATGAGAAACAGCCAGGTCCAAAGAGGAGTCATTGTCCAACAAATGGAGCAGCGGTGGAGTTGCTACAATCAGTCTCCAAGTGGGAGATTGTTGGGTGTGCAACCTGATTATCTTCTATATTCAAAGGTATCGCCACATTGGACCCTAGTTCGAAATGGGGGCGGCAACGCCGCCCGTAAAATATTCGCTGCAGGGGGGGTCCAGGGGGGGGCGGCTGCGACCTTTGGGAGCCCCCCCTAGCAGGGGGTTTTGGGGGCAGTGCCCTCGAAGCTAAAAACAACTGTAAAATTGCCTTGTAAAAGTATAGTAATTTCTAGTCAATCTGGGCCGTTCATTAGGCGGATGATCTGACGGTAGAACTTGTGTTTAGTTTAGGGTTTTTTGCCCTTGAAGGCAAACCCTCTCTTTGTATGAGGGCATTGTATTTGAGGCTGTGTAATAGATGTGTATTGTGTGAGCGGGAAATAGAGAAGTGAGACTGTGAGAGAAAACAAAGGATATTACAATGGATCTACTGTAGGTTGTGTCTCTTCATTTTGCTGGATAATAGAAAGGAAGGATTGGCTGTACGGGGTGGATGTAGCCCAAACTGGGTGAACCACGTATATCTGTGTCTCTCTTGTTTTATGTTTTTTTTGTGTTTATATTTCTGCAATATTTTATGTGTTCCATTGCTCCATAATATATAATTTTCTAACAATACATTCAACACTTTGGGGCTCCAAAGCCTTCCTCTTATCTATCGGAATGTGAGCCCATGCTCGTGAACCAAAAAATGCGAAAGTGCGACACTTTCGGTTTCTTACCGGTCCAACATTCAAATGGAGTGGTGCCTTTTAGTGCTTTGTGAGGAATGCAGTTCTGAATGTATGCTGCACAATTAATAGCTTCAGCCCGTAGCTTAGGAGCTAATGATTTGGACTGTAGCATACAATTGGCCATCTCTTTTAATGGCCGATTTTTCCTCTTCACGGCACCATTCTGCTATGGTGTATATGGCACTATGTGTTGTAGTTGTATACCTGCATCAATAAAAAGTTGTTGCACATATTTTTTGACATAATCCCCCCCATTATCGGTATGGAGTATCTTAATCTTACACCCTGACTCATTCTCAACAAGTGCAAGCGATAGAAATCATCTATGAAGGTGAGTACATATCGAGCCTTACCGATTGAAGGCTACGGGAATGGGCCCGTGATGTCACTATGAATTAGTCCAAGAGGTGAAGAAGCTCTATGTGCCTTCCCTTTGTCAAAAATTTTCTCGGAATGCTTGCCAAGAATGCATCCTTGACATACATCGCTTGTGAATTTAATAGCGGGCAATCCTTCAACCATGTTTTCCTTGCTGAGTTGATGCAAGTACTTATAGTTTAGATGGCAAAATATTTCATGCCATAACCTGCTGATATCATTAGATTGTGACAAAAATACAGTGCTAATAGATTTAGGAACAAAGTGGGAGAAGAAATACAAATGAGAATTGTGATCTCCAATTCCATGTGCAAGCTGTGAGCCTGTGGAAACGTCGGTAATCACTACGAAGTCCAGAGTGAACTCCACCTTCTTTCCAGAGCGAGAATGAGTGATTTGATATATCGAGAGATGATTTGCGGACAACAAGGCAACATGAAGCACATTTGTGAAGAATACCCCTTCAATGACTACAATTCCTTCCCTGCACACCTTTGCGGGTGTGGTATCTCCCAAGTAAATTAGGGATCTGGTGCTTTCTTCGATGGAGGAAAATTCATCTTTTGATGCAGCCATATGGTTCGATGCACCTGAATCAAGGATCCAAGATGATGGAGTGGATGTGATAGCCATTAAAGCATGACCATCTCATGCTCTCCCTCTCCCATCTCCCGTTCTGTTATCATCCTTCTTCTTTGCATTCTTAGGCACGGTGAGATTGTGCTGCTGCAATTGCTTAGCCATCTCATCGATTGTTTTCCTCATGCAATTTTCTTTGGGATGAAAACCTTTGGAACAGTAGTTTCAAAGTGTTATTTCCTTATTCTTCTTACCCTTAGGCAAAGAATATCTCTCTGAATATTGTACAGGTCTCTCCTTCTTCGATTCATTAAATTTACCCTTCCGTTTTTGCTTGTCTCTTCCACTGCTCTTTGGAGCATCAATAGCCGCAAGTGTTTGGTTCTTTGAACACTTGATGGCACCCATTTTGACTTAGATTGTCCTTGAGTCAATGCTACAATGAAGTCATTCAATGGAGGCATTTCCCATTTTTCCTGAGTCAATTTAGATGCTTGAAAAGATGATACAAATACAGAATATTCAGGGCCTAATTTTGAGAGAATTGAAAGGATGAGTTGATCTTCCGCTTTCTTGACTCCACATGAATCAAGTTCAATGAGGAGGGATTTAAACTTGGTGAAGTATTCTTTCAGGTTGCTGAAATGAGTTGGACTAAGGGATATAAATTCATTCTCCAGTTGATGCACTCTCATTTCATCCTGCTTGCCAAATAGTCCTTCCAATGTGGTCCAAACCGCATCGGGAGTAGTGGCTCCGCTGACATGAAAGAGGAGTTCTCCAGAAATTGATAGGCATATCAGCCTAATTGCATCATCTAATTTATTGAAATTCTTGATCTTCTCCGTTGCAGAAGTCGATTTTCAGTGTTCGTTCCCATTGTTACCCTGTAAAGCCCTTTGCTTCGGAGGAGCAGAGTGATCTCTGTCTTCCATTCGAAGTAATTGAAAGGATTTAGAACGAGTTTTGTGGGATGAGAGAGATGATCCATTGCTGCTTGCTATGCCTCTTGATGATCTATACCTGCAAATAAAACCATGTACAATCCACTAGATTCGAACTAGCTCTGATACCATGTAGAATTCCTACAAAAACTCCGATAGATCTAGAATTCTAGTTAAATTAAACACAAGTAATTTGCTGATATTCAAGAGAGGAGAGAAATAATTTTCTCCATAAAATCAATGTATTAAATTAATGAACAATATTAATACATGAGCAACCAAACCTCTAATCCCAAAGGGAGGTGGTTATATAGAAATTGTCGAATCTAGAAAACTAGGAAAAAACTAGTAAAAAACTAGAAAAGGCTAAGAAAAGCTAAAGGGAGGCCTAAAATAGCAACAATGAATCAAGACAGCCTATGCCAACTATCAGCCATGAGGAAAGAATGATAAGGGGTGCATTTCCCAAGGAAGGCAACTTTAAAACATGCTAAAATGGTCCGGGGGACCAAATCCCTTGATTTAAGGGGGAATCTTCATGTGGGGTGCCAATCCTCAAATAACTCAAGTGGATGAGGTGTGGTTAGGTGTGAACATGAAATTAGATGTCTAAATGGTTTAGGAAAGTGGTTGGACCAATATTTCCATAATATTAAGCCTTTAAAGGCAAAAAATAAGGGAAATTTGGTCCACCAAGCTAGTTTACCAAAAACCAAGTGTGAACATGATTTTTAGTGCATGTGGCTAAGTCAAGGCTACTTAGGCTATAAATGTAGATGTTAGGATTATATTCCAACACAAAAGAACATCATTGCAGTAGAGGTTGTGAAGCGGATGGGCTTATCGACCACAACACACCCACAACCGTACACCATCGGGTGGCTTCACCAAGGATGGGATCTTTGTGTGAGCCAACAGTGCCGCCTTCCATATAACATCAAGCCCTTCATGGATGATGTATTATTTGGCGTTTATCCCCTTGATGTTTGTGATGCATTATTAGGCCAACCATACTTGTGGAAGCGAGATGATGTGTATGAGTTAAGGCCTCGTGCTATTATTATTACCCATGGAAATAAGCTGTAAAGGATACCAGAGGTAGCACCAACAATGCAGTAATCTCATTTCCAAAACTAGGAAATTTGTTTTCCTGATGATACACCCTCAAGGAAAGAAGAAGATGGTGGCCACAATCTCTAGACAGGGCCCCTCTGCATGACAACAACACATGGACAAGATCATGGAGGATTACGAGGAAATCTTCACCTGCCCCACGGGGGTGTCTCTACACTGTTAGGTCAAGTGCTCCATCGATCTGACCCCAGGTACGTCATTGCCAAATGGACCAATCTATCGGCACTCCATTCTGGAGAACGATTAAATCAAGAAGCAGATTCAGGAGCTGCTGCAGAAAGGTCACATCCGATTGAGTTCATCACCCTGTGGAAGCCCGATCGTGTTGGTATAGAAGAAGGATGGGACTTGGAGACTCTGTATTAACTATCAAGTGCTGAACAAGGTCATTGTCCGGAATATGTACTCAATCCCACGAATTGATGACCTTGTGGACCAACTCAAGGGGGAAAATATTTCACCAAGATCGACTTGAAGTCCAGATATCACCAGGTGTCAATCGAATCCTCTGATGTGTGGAAGACTACCTTCAAAGCCAATGAGGGCCTTTTCGAATGGTTGGTTATTCCTTTTGGGTTTTCGAGTGCTCCTGCAATCTTCATGAAGCTAATGGATGACATCTTGTAGCCATTCACCAACTCATTTGTAATGGTATAATTGGATGACATCTTGTTCTTCAGCCAAAGTTGGTAAGAGCACCTCCATCACATCTGACAGGTTCTCCAAACACTACGGCAACAAAAGTTGTGTGCCAATTTGGAGAAATGCACTTTTGGCATGACCCAAATTTAGTATCTAGGATAGATTATCAATGAACGGGGGGTGCATGTGGATCCAGCAAAGATCCAAGTCATTCGAGATTGGCCAGCCCCAACCACTCTGACAGAGCTCTGCAACTTTTTGGGTCTTGCCAATTTCTACTGCAGGTTCGTGTTGGGGTTCTCTCATATCACTTGGCCCTTGAGTCAAGTCACCAAGGGAGGAGCAAAAGAAAAATTATTTTGGTCTGAATCTCAACAGGAGGCATTCACATAGTTGAAACATCACCTCTACTCTGTACTAGTGCTCACGTTACCAGACTTGCAACAACCATTCAATATCGAGACAGATGCCTCTGACTATGCTATTGGGGCAGTCCTTACTGAATAGGGGAATCCAGTGGCATATCACAATGAGACACTTCCGGACACAGTCCAGAAGTATCCCACTTATGACAAAGAGATGTATTCCATTGTGTAGGCCTGCCGACAATAGTAGCATTACATTTTGGGAAGGAAACAATCATCCACACAGATCATTGACCCCTGCAGTTCATACAGACACAAGGGAAGTTGCAGAATGATCGCCATTAGAAGTGGTCCACATATCTGCAACAATTCCATTTGAATATCAAGTACAAGAAGGGCAACACCAATAATGTTGTAGACTGCCTCAACTGACCACTGATCATGGCGTTAACCACTGTGCTCAACTCTTGTGGGCACGAGACTTCTGATTGGCCACTTCTCTACAAAAGCGACCCAGAATTCGGCCACACATACCATACGCTCTTGGAGGGTCAACAAGTTCCATATTTTCACCTCCAAGATGCTCTGTTATGCCACTTGGGACACCTTTGTGTTCCTTCAAGCGAGTGTGCCAAGATGATTTTGGAAGCACACTACAGTCGAGCCGCTAGGCATTTTGGGATCGAGAAAATGGTGGCAGTGCTGTAGAAGTATTTCTATTAGCCGAATCTTTGACGAGATGTTGGGAAGTACATTAGATCCTGCACTGCTTGTGCCACTGCCAAACCCACCATCAAGAAGCAAGGCCTCTATACTCTGCTTCCTACCCTTATTCGACCCTGGGAATCCATCTCCATGGATTACATGTCAGACCTTCCTTCTACTAAGGATGGAAAAAATTGTGTTTTTGTGTTCATCGACAAATTCTTGAAGATGGCCATTATGGTGGCCTGCAAGAAGAATATCACAACAGAAGCCACTACTAAACTCTTATTTGAACGAGTGGGTACACTTTGGGATCCCACAATCTATCATCTCAGATCGAGATAGCAAGTTCCTCAGTACATTTTGGTTCAGTCTCTGGTCGATGCTGGACACCAAACTCACTACGTCCACAACTTTCCATCCCCAAACTAATGGCCAGACAAAGGTCGTCAACAGGATGATCATACACATTCTGCGCATGTACAACTCAAAGCATCCATGCACATGGGATGAGAACCTCCCCTATGTTGAGCACAATCATAACCGGGCTCTCCATAGCTTGACTAGCCACATCCCTTTTTAGGTGGGCTTGGGATTCTAGCCACTATGTCCCATTGATGTGGCCATACCATTTGCAATGACTCAGGCAGTTTCGGCCCATATCTAATCAGAAGTAGATAAGGAAAATAGCTTCATTGAGTACATTCAACACATTCACCAACAGGTCCATGGAATATTGGACAAAGCTAATGCTAAGTACAAGCAACGACATGATCAACATCGGGTGCCAGACAATTTCTAGGTGGGCGACAAAGTTTGGCCACATTTGCAGAAGGAGCGCCTCGCTGGGCCCTACCGCAAGATTCACCCACTTCGATATGGGCCATACACCATCACCAAGGTTGTGGGAGATAATTACTTTGAGCTCAGCATTCCCCCATTCCTTGGACTGCATCCAATGTTCAATGTGGATCACCTTCGGCCATAATTTCCACCATTACTGGACACATTCGACATTGTAGAACAACTCACACCAATAGAGTTAAATCTGGACAGCATGGAATAAGATGCAACTAATAGGATCATGGACACGTAGATCAAGAATACTTACCAGCAAAAGATCCAACTATATCGAGTTGTCAAAGCAGACCAACTCCTGCACCAAGGCAAATGGCTCACCAGGGACCAAATTCAGCAGAAGTTTCCTCATCTCATGGAGGAACTCAACACAATGGAGACCATTGCTTCCTTAGGGGGGAGCTTAGACTACTACCACTATAACCCCTAGGTGCCTACATATGCCGGGCCTTCCGCAAACATGGGTAAATCGAGAGGATTTAAATATCAAATCTCTTAGTACATAACACTTCATTTTTATACCACGGATGCGGGTGATAGCTCGGATGGGACGCGCGTTTAAATGCGGCCACATGCCAGCCATGCGCCGTCGCAAGGAAAACACATGGGCGCAGGCCTGTCTTCGGCCGCGCGGGAGTGATCTGTTTGATATTTTCCAGAAGAGCTTAAATGCTCTATCTGGCTCTTCGGCTCGCATGGAGGTTGCAGTAATGGCAGACGGGTTTCGAGGTGGAGGCAGTTATGATAAAAGCAATGGTGGGTTGGGTCTCACTGCGCTGGTTCATGGTCTGTTCATGGTTCTTCCTCAGGGTATGTTTATGCAACCTCTGGAGCTGTGAGCAGCTCCAAGAGGCTGTCTTTCCGTCTGGGCCAATTTGCCGTCTGTTTGTGGTATCCCCGGGACTGGTTTGATACTCAATTTCGCGCTGCGCATTATCCATTTGGACCCTGCAATTATGGTCAGGCCTCGACAGCGAATGCTCAGCCGTCGAGGCACCTCCCGTGGAGGGTCTTCACGCCCTCCTGTAGATGTTACCTATCCCCATTGCTGCCATTGCAATTGCCATCGTACCCTTGAAGCCAACCCCCTTCAGTCAAGTCAATTCCTGGACTCAAGCACTCCTGATTCTGCTTCCTCGCCCACCTTCGGCTCTGCCATTTTCAATTTCAACAGTTCTTTGAACTGCCCCCGGATCAGTGCCCATGTGTCAGTTCTCTTCATCGAAGACTCCCCGGATGGCGGCGATACTCAAGACAGTCGGGGGAAGCAGCCAGCTGACGGCTCAGAGAAAGTCATGAAGACGCCTGCGGTAAAACCAGAGAATGTCTCAAATCGCCCTCTGGCTCAGGAGGCGATGATCAGCAAAGGCGAAGACGTCAACATGGAAACCGCTCCCACTGCAGCGGAGGTGGAGGAATACGGGTGGTGCCGGGTGGTTGAGGAGGAACCGGACGAATAGCGGTGCCTTCGTTCCAGGTCTCTGCGGCACATCTGTTAGGACTTTCGGCCTCTCTCGCTGTTTTGATTATGTTTTGGTCTTTATGTTTATGTTATGATGGCATACTGTCTATGTTTGGGTCTTGGGTACCGGGATCTTTTTCTATGGTTGGGAAGTGTCTGTTTCCCCTGCGCGGGATTATTCTGATGTTCTGCTGGCGCCCCTGCGAGGGCTGGTTTATTTTTGGTCTGGTTAAGTCCTCGGACATTGCAGTCTCAGCTGTTCCAAGCTGCCATTACAGGCAACTGGTTCTTTCTGTCTTGAAATGATGTAACTGTTTTCTGTTTATGTATATAATAGAATAGTTTTAACGAGAAAAAAAAAAAAAAAAAACACTTCATTTTTATAGCGCTTACCACTACCTAGGAGCTTTCTATAAAATAATATTCAAATAAGTATAAAATATTTCTTTATTGGATAATAAAATAAATAATTACACATTAGTAAAAAAATAAATTTCAATACAACTCTCAAACTAACTTATTATTAAGTATCATTAATAACTCAAATGTTATATTATTAATTCTTTAAACAAAATATTTCATATCTAAAATATTTAAAGTTAATTTTAACATGTATATCTGTCTACAAAATATCATATTATTTAATTATAACAAAAATATAAATTTATATGGAAAATACCTTATAAATATAAATATTTTTTTGTGGTTCACGGTTGCCGGATAATAGTGGCTTGATACATCCACAAAATATTGTTCTTGGTAGATCACTCGAATGGGTTACTTCCCGCCAACTTACATATAAAACCTAATTTCGAAGTGTCAAGAAAATTGAACCTGTGACTTCTCAATAGAAAAAACACTTAACAATAAGACTCAACCAATTAAACTAACTTTAAGACTTACTTATAGATATACATATTTAAATATATAAAAATTATTATTTAAACATATGACAATTTACATAAGGGAAAAAAAATTGATAATTTACTTAACCAAAAAAATTAAATATATATATATATGATAATAATATTTCCCACCATTTTTATATAGATGTTCTATTTTTTATAATAAAATTATATTAATATTTCCATTTATTTCCAAAGGCTAATATATATTTATAATTTTCAAACATACATGAAACTTTCATATTCACATTAATTATTATGTATTAGTACTTAAGGAAATTTATAATTACATATTAATGGTTATATATCTAATAAATTTTTTAAACAAATCTTAAATATAAATTCATTATCAATTATAGCTATGAATTTTTAAAAGTTTTTATATCTTTAAATATTATATCATATTAGTTTAAATACTAATTAAAATTTTTCAAAAAAATAAAACAAACATATTATATTATATTATATCTATATATCTATATATAAATAATATGTTATAGTTTATGGATTATGAAATGTTTATATAAATTATAGAATTCGAAATTTAAAGATCAAGCACATTATTTTTTTTTAACCTTTCTTATAGAATGTAGAACTAAAATCCAAGGAAGTCCACTTAACTTTTAAAAAGAAAAAGAAAATCCTAGGAAGTCCATGAAAATCCTAGATGGTCCACTTAGCTTTAATTTAAAGAAAAAAAGATGATGATTCTAATGACCTTGATCCTTATAAGTGCTAAATGTAGAGTCTTGACAATTCGCCTTCATCATTGGTCCTTGGACGTGGGAAGCTCAACGAATTAGGTAGAGATTGTATGTTATAGTCCTTTGGTTATGGTGTGGTTTAAAGAAACAAAATTTTATTTGTATATATATACAATAATGATAATTAAAATATATATATATATATATATATATATATATATATATATATTATATTATATTATATTATATATTATATATTATATATTGATATATTTTTATTTTTATTTTTTTTAAACATATATGATTTCCTTAATTTATATATGTGATATAGTTTAGTTAATTAATATATATGTTATCAATTATTATACACATTATGTTTCAATATATAAATACATAATGTTATTAACCTTTTATTATTTAGGTTTGAATCTAATATGTTTTTTATTTATTTAATATATTAAGTTAAGAAAAAAGTGGCATGTTCTTTTTCTTTGAAGTGTGAGAACCATGACGTCGATGTTGTTTGTGTTGCTTGCAAGTCGAAGGAACCTCAAAGTAATTAGGACAACCAAAGCTATTGGTTAATTGGCGCGACAGAAAGGCCTCCGGTGTCACGCCCCTACACCTGCGGTAGTCTTACAACCGCTTGTAGCAAGGTGCGGCACCACCGAACGCGTTCTTTTCACCAATACTAACATTCGTGGACTACGCCTACTTTCACATTAACATAACATACTTAGCTTGTGTTTCGCAACTAAGTAAAAGCAATTATTCTTTATACTTAATGAAGCCCATACTCATTCATTATCATCATGCAATTAACCAAGAACATCAACAATTGCAAACAAGTATAAAGGGGAGGGGCAACTCCCCGTAATGTGAGTCTGCCCGACAATTTTATTAAGAATATCATATTACAATACAAGTGTGTCTTGGCCGAACCAAGTCTCACACTTAACCGAATATTACAACAGAGAGGAAAATCTGCCTTTACAACATCTTTTGCATCTCTTGCACAAAGGACGGTGCTCACCCGAGCCACCAAGAATCCTTGCCAAGTCTTACACCAAGAACTCAACCATAGAATCCACCCCAGACACCTCTGTCCAACCTTCGACCTGATCAAAACTTCACCAAGCGTGCAATCCTCCTTAAGGGAAATGCGCATGAGATATGCGCAAGTCCTTCTCTTAACTGCGCACTTCTTCCTTTGCCTTATGCGAAGATCCAAGAGTGAATGCAATGGATGCTTATGAGCTCTCAACGTATGCCATATATATGTATACTACATAGTTTTATGTGTGGTCCCATACGTGGGTGGTAGCCCTTTGGCCGACCCCCAAATTGGCATCCACACACCCATAAAGCGCCCTTGTACAGTTGGCTTTGCCCTCACGCAGCCTCCTTCAAGTCGTCATAGAAATATCGTTCAACACTTAGCCATTTCTAAGTGTTTCTGTTTTGTCGCATTGTTTCGTCACATTTCTTCTGCACAAGTGTCGCACCCATCGCACATTTCCTCCGCGCGCCCGTGCGCCCGCTCGCGTGCCCGCTCTCGTGCATGACTCGCCAGTGCCCGTCGCACTTATCTCCCAAAGGCCTTACATCCTCCTCCACCTGAAATCGTTGTCGTCGTCGACAACATACCATCCCAGTAGCCATCCACCAAGATCATCACTCAACTGTGATGTGAACTCCTCTCCGCAAGGCAAACATCCTTACAACATATGTAGAGACTCCTCTCCACTATGTCCCGGCTTAATGACCACTGCCACCAAGCTCATCATCGTCCACGATGTTGAGTCCTCCACACAAAGCAAACACCATTGCAACATGTGTAGAGCCTCATCTCCATCATGCTTCGACTTAGTGACCAACTGCCACCAAGCTCACCATACCAAGGTATGCTCTCCATCAGATGTCATCTCGATCCATGATTACTGACCTCCTGTCTTCATCATGTGTCCTCATGTGAACTGCTGCCATGATACTCCAACACGATGCCAACACATCTCTGTACACTACTAGTCCCCATGTTTGAACTAGTCGGATGGCCAGTCCAACTGCCACGCTCAATCCATGAGAGTGAACATCCTCATGCCACCATCAGTCGTTTCTCAAAACATCCTGCCACATCCTTGACTCATCAAGAATCTATCTCCATAATCCATGCTCAGGTCCATGGAACTCCATCCACCTCATCTGCAACATGTTGTCCATGATGTTTGGTGTCAATGTGCTACATGAAATCAGCCACATCTATCCCAACATCATCATGCGTGTGTGTGTCTCCTCCATATGAAGAGATCATCTCATCAAACCGACTCTCGATGTGCCACATCTAGGTCCATGAAGCAATCTTCATCATATCTACAATGTGCCATCCCTCAAGTCTGCCATCGAAACAAGTATGCACTTGTCTCATCTATCCATGTGCCAAAAGTAGTTGAGTCTCGGCTCAACCCATGCCCAAGTGCAGCCACCAAGGCATCATCATCATCATTGTAACTCCATCACTCCAAAGTGTCTCATATCGATCCTCCACATCAAGTCACTCTTCCAAGCCATGCCCATACATGTACTTTGAAAGTATGCATCCCATACTGCATCAAAGTCTCCTGACCTCAGCTCCTCAATGCATCAAATCCTCTAAGTCCACCATGTATGAAGTCCCTAAAAGTCACAACAATCTCATGTCATCATGAGCTCCATGAGTCATCTCCAACCAACATCTCCATGTAGTAGGAATGCTCCATAATCTGCTCACAAATCCATCCAAGTCCATGGCCTCGTTGTACCAAAGTGCACAACCTCTCCATCAGCTCATAAGTAATAAGTCTCCATGTCACACTAGCAAATCCATCTGTACAACATCTCTGCCTTGGCACTCCTCATTGGATGTCCATGACACCTCTACAAGTGCTCCCACATAACATCCCTGCATAAGACTACCATGCTTCATGCCTCCAACCTGATGTCCATGACTATGTTGCCCATGTAGTCCAACCAAGTAGACCTACCACAACAATCGGTCATCCTCATCCAAGCTGCAATCTTCGGTTTAGTGAACTCGGTCACCCAACCATATCATCATGTCATGAGTCCCTTCATCATAGCTCCTCCACCAAAGTGTCCACCAAGACTATCTCTTGGTCTCGGCCATGAGAAGTCCACCCAAAACATCACAAGTGTGTGCCCTCCTCAACCTGTCCATGAGTCATGCCGGGCACTTAGCCATGTGGCTAAAGCATGACCCAATCCTCCACAACGATCATCATGTTCCTCCCTTGTCAAGGGCCTTTGTACCTTCTACCATAAGGTCACAAGCAGCCCCAACAAGCCCTGCAACAATCGACAATCCTTGCTTCTCCATACAAGGTTCCATCATAGTCATCCATGGTGAGATCCTCCCTAGCATAGGCAAACTAGCTTTGCCCTTCCCTGCATACAATCCATCCATCAAATGCCCAAATGAAACACAAGTATCAATACTTACTTCATCTTCATGAGGCTCTTCCTCATTCATCCATGTCTGCAGAATGCACGATCCTGGTCCAACTTGATCATCCTCAAGTTCATCCTCCATCATGGTCATGTCTGCAACATCTTCAACTATCACGACTTCCTCTTCCTTGTTAGCACAATCTGCAACTTCATCTTGCTCCATTGTCCAACCAAGTTGAAGAAGCTCTTCTTCAATATTCCTTTCCAAGACCGCAAGCTCTTCTCGAATCCGAGGATTCTCTTCCTTCAACCTCTTCAACCTGTATAAGGTAAGCAAGAGCTTCCCTTCACCTTCTCCCAAACTTGCCATGCCTTGTCGTTCAGCTTGGTCCAAGCACTAAGCTTCACCTCTGCTAAACCTGCTTCCACTGTCACGAGCAACCCTGCTCAAACCGAGTCTTGAAACTACCTTCAAATGCTTCAACACCTGAACCTTGTTCAAGTCTCAATACCTGTCATCAACTTCAAACCTTCACGAGCAAACCTTGCTCTAACACCAGCTCCAACCGAGCTCTGATACCACCTGTCACGCCCCTACACCTGCGGTAGTCTTCCAACCGCTTGTAGCAAGGTGCGGCACCACCGAACGCGTTCTTTTCACCAATACTAACATTCGTGGACTACGCCTACTTTCACATTAACATACTTAGCTTGTGTTTCGCAACTAAGTAAAAGCAATTATCCTTTATACTTAATGAAGCCCATACTCATTCATTATCATCATGCAATTAACCAAGAACATCAACAATTGCAAACAAGTATAAAGGGGAGGGGCAACTCCCCGTAATGTGAGTCTGCCCGACAATTTTATTAAGAATATCAGATTACAATACAAGTGTGTCTTGGCCGAACCAAGTCTCACACTTAACCGAATATTACAACAGAGAGGCAAACCTGCCTTTACAACATCTTGTGCATCTCTTGCACAAAGGACGGTGCTCACCCGAGCCACCAAGAATCCTTGCCAAGTCTTACACTAAGAACTCAACCATAGAATCCACCCCGGACACCTCTGTCCAACCTTCGACCTGATCAAGACTTAACCAAGCATGCAATCCTCCTTAAGGTAAATGCGCATGAGATATGCGCAAGTCCTTCTCTTAACTGCGCACTTCTTCCTTTGTCTTATGCGAAGATCCAAGAGTGAATGCGATGGATGCTTATGAGCTCTCAACGTATGCCATATATATGCATACTACATAGTTTTATGTGTGGTCCCATACGTGGGTGGTAGCCCTTTGGCCGACCCCCAAATTGGCATCCACACACCCATAAAGCGCCCTTGTATAGTCGGCTTTGCCCTCACGCAACCTCCTTCAAGTCGCCATAGAAATATCGTTCAACACTTAGCCATTTCTAAGTGTTTCTATTTTGTCGCATTGTTTCATCACATTTCTTCCGCACAAGTGTCGCACCCGTCGCACATTTCCTCCGTGCGCCCGTGCACCCGCCCGCGCGCCCGCTCTCGTTAACGACTCGCCGGTGCCTGTCGCACTTATCTCCCGAAGGCCTTACATCCGGTCCTCTAATGGCACCTTTGTGTCTGTGGTAGTAGGGATTAGTCATGCCATTTCAGATGATATTTGGGTCAAACCCTTGTCCATCGGCAATGAGCTTGGAAGAAGTAGACATCAGCGCAACTAGAGGAGAACTCTTAATTGTCCTGGGTGTCCCCTCTGGTGTGGACTTCAAAGGGGCCTTACACTACGTGAGGGAATTTGGGGGGTGTCAAACATGGGTGGGAGAAGTTTTCCCACAATGTGTTTATCGAAATAGTTGACCAATTTCCCCACTAGTGGGTTAGGAATGTTTGCAAAGTGTTTGATATAATTTTTCAATTAGGAAAGGTTTCCAAGTCTATTCTAACTATCTTGAGTTGCATACCTGTTTTGGATCCTAAGAGTTCATAATTAAATTAAATCTAATAAATGAATGGTTTTGCGGTTTTTGTTCTAAAAAAATTCCCAATTTTCAATAAAACTTTGTTTGGAAGGTCTCTATGCATCAAGGTCAGGAAAGTGGATGTCGTATCATCGCTTGTAGACAATATTCAAAAGCTGACGAGAATTCCTGCGAAGGTGACAAGGCCACTTTCTGAAGGGAGGAAACTAAAGATGGAAAATGAACTAAAATATTATGGCATTAAGAAGGATGTCTCTATTTCTCTTATTGCATTCCTGAAAGGAGGTGCCAGAGGTAGTGGGGCCACATTGGCATCAAAACCCTTATCATTCAAAGATACCCTCCAGCCTAAAGAGATCTTAGGCCAACCCTTTATGGTTGAGCGGTCAACAGTCTCCCCAATATAAAGATAACAGACTATATACAATCACCCTTTGTGGTGGAGCTTGAGGTAAATGAGGTTTTTTCCAATATAAATATAGAAAATTATAAGTGGTGGGCAATTATATGGAGATTCAGTGGATTCTGGCCCCCAACATGTACCCTATGAGATCAGGTTCATCAGAACGGGTCCTAGAATTTAGATTTTCTATTTTGTTTGAAATGATTTTTTTTGTAGTCTTCAAGGATCTTGAAGACAGGCAAAGGGTTTTTGACCAAGGTCCTTGGTTCTGGGGCCGGGAAGGTCTTTCAATTCAACCATTGTTTCCAAAGTTTAATCCTCTTACCATGAAGTCTATGGCTACCCCGGTATGGTTAAGTCTCCCAAACTTACCGCTTTAATTGGTTCGACCTAATATACTTGAAGATATTGGAGACTCAATTGTATGCTTCATGGAATTAGACTACTTGAAAACTAGCTAAATATTTCATATCATTCATCTGTATGTGTGGAACTAGATTTAAGTGAAGGATTACTAGATAAAATCATTCTCAAATGTGCTGGATAGGAATATCATCAACCTTTAGATTATGAAAACACTACTTTCAGGTGTAGAATTTATTAACAACCTAGGCACCTTCAGAATGCATGCCCTTCCTCAAATGTGAAGTTCAACTCATAGGAATCGAGGAAAACAAGTTGTGGACAACGAGATTAGAAGGAAACAACAAGTACCAAGAACCCGACAGGCCAAAAGAAGGACTATTCTTAGTAGCAGAAGGCAATCCCTGACAACTTGATTTCTCCAGATCCAGTGCTAACCCTAGTGGCACCACCTTCTCCCTCAGTAGGGGAGAATGTTTCATTAAAGGATAATGAAAGAGCATCAATAATAATCATGCCTACAATCATTGGGTAGAAGTTCACCCATGAGTTTGATCACTCAAATAGTGATACAAAAATTTCGAGATTAGTTGAGACAATAGCGATGAAACCCTCTAAAAAAACGAGGATATGGTTTTATCCTTAATTGTAACTGATAGCTATGTAGGTTGGATTGATGTGCGTAGGAAAATTTTAAAAAATAATATAGGAAAAATTATCATAATAGATCAAGAATAGAAACTCAATCAAGTATAACATATGCAATTGAAGGACCATATGTCTAAAATACTAGATTAAGGGCCCATGTAATTGTTGAAGAAAAGCCAATATGTAAAATTGATAAAGGCATATCTCAATGAAGAGTTTGACACAATAAATAAAAACCATATGCAAAGTATATAGATAGGTATGCATTGTAAATTGTGTCAATAGAATCATCTAAAAGATACATGTAACACATTGCCACTCTTACAAGCTCTTCAATCCATGAAAGATAAGTCAAGTAAGACATGTAGAAACAAATCTCCATATTACATTTATTTCATTTGGAATTATTGTGTAGTAGATACACATATATAAGTAGCCATGCTATATAAGGAAAGGGTGGTCTTGAGGTCATCATGTTCACCAAAAAAGAAGGATTTGCAAAGTTCTCGTGCAAACACAATAAATAATGTAGTGCTAAAACATTTAAAGTTTTTTTTTGTTTGCTAGTTTATGTGAGCCCTGAGATGATTGGCACGACTAACCTATGGCTTGAGAAGCCACGACCCATGAGCATCTAAGTCATCAAAATCACCTGAGGATCGCACCTGGCTTGGGCCACAACAACCCTTAGCATTGCTAAATTTTTTCCCATGGAGCTTCGAATTCGTGACCTCTATACCATGGAGTGCCTTAACAAAACACCCTGTCACCATTTGCTCTATGCCCCATTGGCACCAAAACATTTAAAGTTGTATGATATTTTACTAGGGAATTTTTTTTATGGGAAAATTTTCGTCAATTGTTATTTTTTTGGCCATTTAAAAAAAAAAATTCCCATTTGGTTTAAATTCCCCCCTTTTATATACACAAATATGATCAAATTGATAATATTCGTAAAACAAAGTACTTATTTTAATGGTAAATTACATATTTTCTGTTGAAAATTTCCCTGTTTAAGTATTAAATTACATATTTTTATTGAATATTTTCCTACATTCTATATGTATGAATTTTCAAATTAGAATAGTTGCCTCGAATACAATATATAGGTATAATATTTAAATCCTTAAAAAATAACCTATATTTTATTTAGAATAGTTCACAATTGATTATATATACCAATACTATTTTTATATATGATAATAAATTTAGAACCCAAATCATGGGGCGTTGGATTGATGGTGAATGGGTTCACTTTAAAGGAACTCCTTGCTATAGGTCATCGATTCAAATCCCCACCTGTTAACCTAAATAAGTAAATAAATAAATTTAGAAATCACAAAATAACTAAAATTATAATTGCACTCAACCCATTTTGGGATGGTACCTAGGATAAACCAACTAATTGTAGTTTGGAAAACTAACTTAACAAGATAAAGGTGTTATTATATATTTTGTATAAGCAATTAATACATAATTTGTTGCTTTCTATCTACTCTATATATAGTTTTCTTTTTTTCTCAAACCAACTCGTTGTAGTTTGGAAACCTAACCTTACTCAGATGGAGATGCTTTTCTATATTATACATAAGTAATGATAATATATAGTTTATTGTTTCTATTTATCATATATAATTTGTTTATTGCTAGTTCCATTTTGGGATGGTACCTAGGATAAACCAACTGATTGTAGTTTGGAAAACTAACTTAACAAGATAAAGGTGTTATTATATATTTTATATAAGCAATTAATACATAATTTGTTGCTTTCTATCTACTCTATATATAGTTTTCTTTTTTTCTCAAACCAACTCATTGCAGTTTGGAAACCTAACCTTACTCAGATGGAGATGTTTTTCTATATTATACATAAGTAATGATAATATATAATTTATTGTTTCTATTTATCATATATAATTTGTTTATTGCTAGTTAGGTTTATCTTGGGTGGCTGGGAGGAACGATTATTATCATTCCCACCCAAGTTCAATTCTTGCAAGTGACATGATGAGCTTTGATGTAGTGGCTTCAAGTCTTTTTGTTGACAATGAATAGTCTCACAAAGATTATCACAAGAGTAATTTTTTTTTAACAATTAATGATCTCATGCTAAGGTAATAATACTATATATAAGCATTTATGACTTATATATATCAATGTCAATAATTATTCTTCTTGACCCAATTTATGGAAACCTTATAGTTTTTGTATCCCAACTTATTAACGAATGTTTTTTTTGTGACCCATTTTAAACTCCAAATTTACTCTAATGAATGCATAATTTACTTAATGGTATATATTTTTATCACATGTATAGTCCTTAGAAAAAGGAATATTAATAGTAGAAAGAAGAAAAACATGAGGATCCAAAAATGTTGAAGTCGAACTCTTGAAGCCCATGAGCTACAATTCTTAAGTAGCCTAGTTGACTAGTATAGACTCTAGCACCTCAATCTTAGTTAGAGATAGCCAATAATTCAATTTGAAAGGTCGAAGAATATTCAGTCATATTTTTTTATCGGGAAGATAATCTCATAGATTCTGCCACAAAACCATTGATTTCCGGCAATGCAAGAGAAGCCATTTCAAAATCACTGGACATAGTTAGTATAGACCTACCATTTCTTTCATCAAGTATCCTATTGTCACTTGTTCCTACTAAGAAGAAAAATTTCGCATTAATTGATTCATGAAAGATCAGTGTCAAATGGATCCATTGAGACTTGTATCTGCCATGGAACCGATAATTACAAAACCATATGGGATAGTGAAGACTATCTTCACTTAATGGTATATATTTTTATCACATGTATAGTCCTTAGAAAAAGGAATATTAGTAGTAGAAAGATGAAAAACATGAGGATCCAAAAATGTTGAAGTCAACAACTCTTGAAGCCCATGAGTTACAATCATGGAAAATTTTAGGGGCAAATGTTCACCCTTTGGGGAAATTAAGGGGTTTTAAATTTTTAGTGGGTGAATATTTTGTATCATAGTACATTTTTACAAATCACCTCAGATAGCCCACCTTATTTTAAGGGAGAGGGTAAAAAAGGTAAATTTAGCCCTTGGAATTAGGAGCTACAACCTTCCATTTGCCCTAATTTTCAAGAATAGGTTTTATTTAAGTGAATCCTATGGGCCAAATACCATATTTATAAAAGAGGTATGGTAAATTAATAAAAATATAAATAAATGAGAGGTATGGTAAATAAACAAAACATCTTTATATTTACTCCATAAGTCACCTTATATACATGCAAGGGTGTAAACAAATAAAAATATAAGTAAAGTGGAGGTATGGTAAATAAATAAAACGTCTTTTTATAGTTACTCAAAAGGTATGGTAAATAAATTAAAATATAAATAAACTAGACGTATGGTAAATAAATAAAACCTCTTTTTATATTTAGTCCATAACCCTCGTTCTATTTATGAAGTCTCAAAAAAGAGGTTTTATTTAAGTGAATCCTATTGGCCAAATACCATATTTGTAAAAGAGGTATGGTAAATTAATAAAAATATAAATAAACGAGAGGTATGGTAAACAAATAAAACATTTTTTTATATTTACTCCATAAGTCACCTTATATTTACGAACACTCAAAAAATGTGTTATATTTAGGTGAAACCTATGGGCAAAATACTATGGGACAAATACCATGGGCTAGATTATTATTAATACCATGCAAAAAACATTATTAACCCTAACATTAGTGTTAATAAAAATAAAAATGGCACATGGTATTGACCCATGGTATTCACCAAAATGGCACATGGTATTGACCCATGGTATTCACCTGGAATGTAGCCTATTTAAATGGGGGAGTTAAACCAGCATAGATCTATCTTTACTCTGGATCTACTAATCCCCGAGAGGTATCAAATATCATGATATGAAAACTAGCATAGAGTGAAAAAATATTTGATCCGTCTCGCGGCTTGGTGGATCAAGAGTAAAAATGGATGTTGTAATTTAATGTATGTTAAACATTTTAGCTTGGTTAAAATAAAAAATAAAATAAAAATCAACTATTAATTTTATTAATTTTTATAAATTACTAATAGTAATTTTTAAGCTCCAGGTTTATGATAATCTATGGTATTG
Organism: Pinus tabuliformis; assembly: GCA_031772625.1. NCBI lineage: Eukaryota > Viridiplantae > Streptophyta > Pinopsida > Pinales > Pinaceae > Pinus > Pinus tabuliformis. The sequence goes on from CM062820.1 coordinate 482,343,079, forward strand.
ACCCATGGTAATACCATGGTATTCATGTGAGCATAGACTATTTAAAGGGGAAATTCTATCATCTTAGATCCATCTTAATTCTGGGTCTACCAAGTGCTCAGAGGTATAAATAGATTTCATCCCCCTAAGAGTGGTAGATGTGGAGTTAAGATGGATATAGGTTGGTTTTTATGATAATGAAGATATTAAATAGACTTAGGAAATTATATTGTAAAAACATCTTAAGGTGAATGGTTAAAGCATAGACATTGGACAAGTGTATTTGTATACTTCTGTTTTAAACTGAAACAAATCCAGGGCTAAAAGGAATGGATTGATTGCACTAGTCATCCTTCTATAACTTTCCAACATAGGCTGGAGTAAACAGATTGTAATTTGGGTAATTTTTCTAACTGCAAACAAGAACATACTTGTGTATTGGCAGGGTGGTTATGAGATCCCTAGAAGTGATGAATTTGAATTTTTCTTGGTTTTATATATAGTATTAGGTTTCTTCTCATGCTTTTTGTGAATGACACGGGTGAATTTTATCCTACACCCACTAGGTTATCGATATGTAATTTCAGTAATTTTGATTTCAAAAGATATTTTAAAGAAATGCAACGATTTCTTTTGTGTATTCAATAAACACAATATTCTAATGGAATTCTGCATTTGTGGTTTACCTATACAGATTCCATGGAGAAGTATTAGTGGTGTGACATCAATTGTCCTCAAGCAGAGGCTTTAGTTTTATTCTTTTGTGGAAGCAAATACTTTCTTCCAACATTTTTGAGTTCCATGAAAAATTTGAAAGTCATAATAGTATTCAATTATGGGTTCAAGAGAGACATAATATTCAATTATGGGTTAAAGAGATCCACACTAAATGATCTATCGGCCTTATCTTCACTTAGTTTAAGACTATTCACTTGGAGAGGCTGCATGTGCCCCCACTTCAAGAGCATAGTAAAGTCATGTAGAACTTAGAGAAGCTATCTTTAAGATTTTAGTGAAGATTGGAAAAATGTCTGGGTTCAATAACACCCAGTCATGCATTAAGCTTCCAATAATGCTAGATTTTAACCTGGAGCACTTTTGTGATTTGGAGGAGATGTCCCCTCGTATTTGTGACACATCTTCAGTTGTGAATTAGACTATTACTAACTGTCATTTCCTTCGAAAGTTACTTAATGAATTGGGGAACCTCAACTCTTTAAGAATGTTAAGGAAGGAAAGAAAGTACATTATGCTAATTTCTCTTATGCTTTTCAAGTTTTTCTTGGATATCTACAACGTTTCAGGTAGGAAAGTACATTATGTTAATGAAAATTTGTCTTCATAGAAAGGCCCAATTTCAAATTCTAATGCTTTAAAAAAACATTGTATAATTGTAATGTTCCTAAAAGGAAAGCATATTTTTTCAATTTAAGTCTCATGACCCCATATTCAAACTTATTTTTCAGTAACCCATTAGGATTTGTAGCTTTGAATAAATCCATGTCTTTTGATAAGATCCTCTTCCAAATTAGAACGCAGTTTCCTTTTGGCAATAACCACATACAATGTCTTGATTTTGTTATTGAGAAAATAGAGGTTGTGAAACAAGCATGTGCCATACAAGGACTTGATTCATTGATTATGTATCAATTATGGCTCTTGATGTAACAATGTCTTGATTTTGTTGCTTGAAAATAGAGGTTATGCTTTACTATTTCAAAGAATTTCTTACAATCTTTCCATAAGTATTGATTTGTAATCTCAGTCACTGAGGGATGACTGTAATGACAAAGGTAATATTCCATGGTTTGAAGTTCTCCTCTTACTAAATATTTAAATATATCACCACAATTTAACTGTTAGTTAAAGGAATTGTATTTGATTTGTAAACAATTCATTTCTTGCTTTATAGATTTTGATTTTTTTCCCTTTTTTATTTTTTTTCTCAGATTTGGTATGAGATATCTTCCAAGATTTGGGTTCCCTAGTTTCCCCACCATAGCTACAAGGTTCAGATGCTATCATTAAATATTCTCGGAATGTTATAGCTTTTCCAGTAAGTGTGCTTTGAAACATTGTTGTTGCTTTTCCATGGTGTTAATGCAAATAAGCACTGCAACTAGTGCCATTATTTAGATTAAGTGCCGAAATCTAGGTGGTCCTGTAATGATGGAGTGATTGTTTTCTAGCTACTAAGTCCATATGCATTTTTATCTCTTATGTTGTCCTGAGATATTCAAATTCAGAATAAGAATTGAGGTCTCGTTTCCACTGTAGATTGCAGTCAGTTTCTTGAACATGATATATAGTAGATTATTTTTTACTAATCAACCGTGGATGTGATCCCTTGCAGGAAAGGAAATTCAAAGTGACTTTGATTTCACATTGATTTGTCAAAACATCCACACAAGAAAGGAGATTCAAAGTGACACTGATTTCACACTAATTTGTCAAAATGGAGGTAAGAGAAAAGGAAACTTTGTATTCAACAATGCTCTTAATTTCATATGTACATGCACAGACAAATTAGTAGAAAATATTGAAGGGTAGCCTAAGTAATATTTTCCATTCCACTACATTCTTTACTGCCTGTAAATAAATAACTCGGAACAATTCATTACACTACTTGTTATTCATTATTAATCAGTGGTTAGGATTTTGATATTGAACTGGCTAAGATTTTTCTTCCTTCTGTGGAATTGTGTGTTCTATAATGCTTCTTTTCCATTCACTATGTATAGCATATAAAGTGTGTCTAATGGAGTAGGAAGATTGGAAAGTCTTGTGATCCTTGAACTATGTTACAAGGCAGAAACCCAACGGGGCAGGGTAGGTGCATCCCCACAAAGGGGTCACAAATACCAAAGTTGGTATTGGCTAGTGCCTTGAGCTAGAAAATTTCCTTTACCCTTGTATTAACAATGAATTTGGAGAGGATTCTAGTATTATCTTTATAAGATTTATATCAGTTAAGATTGATGAATAAATTTTATGAGACATGAGCTAGGATGTCCTTGCAAGGTGGTTGTTGATTATTGGAAGCTATGATGGCCATTATGTCAGGCCAGGTGGTCGCACTCCCTTGATCGTGAGCACGATTGTGATCAATATGGAAGACTTCACAGTCTAGATTGATTGTTTAGCAGTGATAGTTAATGGGCTCATTCACAAAAGCTTCTATTTCACTAATCCTTTTTATAGAGTTGTCAGATTCAATTTCCAAAGGTTTTAATTACACTATAGAGTTGAGTTCTGAGAGAGTTGTGATTCACAGTGTTAAGTATAGCAACTACGACACTTGAATGAAGACGAGCATAGTAGAGGTATCAGACTCTGTTATAAGCTTACCTGCATACTATAAGGGACTTGGTTGGCTTTTTTATAATTTTATAAACAAGTTCCATGTCGTGGAAATGTGAAAAAAAAAACAGTGAGATTGCCACCATGTGGCTCTTGTCATATATGGTTTTATACTTTTTCAAAAAAATCTCTAAGAGTTCACAATGATAAGATTCACTAGGACTTTACAAAGTTCTATTATTTAGTGAAAGACTCGCCAAGATCTTACAAGATTTTATAATTGAGTAAAATATTCGCCATGCCTGGTGAGAGATTCGCCAAAAAACTATATATACATATTATATTATTGATAAATTGCCTTCCATTTTTCCTATATACCATGGAGATTCACCCATTTATTATACATATAAATTTGGGGGGGGGGGGGAGGTGTTCCTAAAATTTTCCCTGGCTACAATTCTTAATATAAATATGTTTGAAGACATTAGGTTAAAAAAAGTGAAGAACATGAAGTGCAGAGATTGGAAATGACAATAAGGGAATATACATGTTTTTATGTATAACAACAAATCTAAGTCAAAGACTTAAGACTCATGATCAATTGAGAAAAAAAACAATTTACTATTAATTCCAAAAATATTTGTGAGTAGGTAAATTCTAATTATTAATACATTAATTTCCATTTGTTTGATCTATAAACCATTGTGGATATTCCTTTGGATAGTTCGTCAAAAAATATCTAATAAAAAAATAGATTGAAATATGAAAGTTATACTATGCGGGTTAATTTTCCTTAGATTTGTGGATTTATTAATTTTCTATTTTCTTTGCTTTGCACACAACACATAAAATGTAGGAAATAGAGAAAAATTAAAAACAAAAACACACCAATCATAATGAACACTAGATACGACTTGGGAAACTCTTTTGGGTGAAAACCCAGTTGGAAGGTGATCTTGCTCTTCTCTCTCTTTCTCTAAATGGAAATGATGTAAATATAAAGGAGAGAGACATGTGGCCCATGGGATGTTATAGAACACAAACCGTCTCTATTACACCCTCTCTCTATCCAATCTCAGTTACTATACTCCATTGTAGAACAAAATGCAATTGAATATAATGGAGCCACTTTTCATCCTAGTGGCCCAGTTATAACACAACCTGATAGCCAACTAGGGGTTATATTTGACCCATTTGACACTCAACATGAGTTCCAACTTTATCCTTCTAGAGTATTTTTCATAATTCACACATGGATACCTCCTTTTCCATGAGTGAATAGCACTTATGTTGCATCCTCTTGAATTATGGTGGTCAAACACAATAGGTCATCTTCCTGGAGGCATAAATTTTGCATCAAAACTCCAATTGACGTGATTATTACATAGTTGGAAATGTATTTGAGTGTGGAATATTGCTAAGGGTTGTAGTTCTAAATCAATCAATTTTTACCACAAGTAAACATCATTTAATGCCTCAAACTAGCCCCAAAATATTTTTGACCCTAATTCTCCAAACTGGTGTCGCTAGTAAAACTACTTTTGTAAGTTTAATTCTCTTATTTTTCAACCTTAAAACCATTGAGATGGATGAGAAACAATATATTGATCCTTTTGAAATCATTCTTTGTGAAAATTCATAAGAGGAAAGGACATTGTAAGGAGGAAGCTACCCATGAAGTTTAAGAAAAATATGTAGTTTTAAATTTGATTAATGTCATCACCAAGAAAATAATAAACTCTATGAGGATTCAAATATCTTTGTAGGGGGTATCCAAAAGTTAGAGATAGTGATACATAAGTGGTAGGCTTATGGTTGATTTATCTCATAATAAAGGATACTTTATGGAAATATAATTTGTCTTCTATGATATGACATTAATTTAATTAATGTATTGTGAATTGTCCTTTGATTGATATTATCCAATACACCAAAAATGGATATGTGTTGGTTCTACTTATGCTACTCCATTTGTTTGCTTTGCAAGGAAAAAAAACAAATTCCTTTCACAACTATAATTTGATTAGACACATACTATTCAAATAAACAACAAACTATACCTCTTCCATGATGGTTGTAGTTTAAAATTAATTAAACAATCATAAAAAAGTTTATAAATCTAAGCACATAATACTCAAGATATTGATACTCCACACGTTCATTTAATGAATGAATGCAACCATCTCCAAGATGATCTAGGAAGTTTAAATAACTTGTTATAGGTAACTATCATAGATGGATAGGATTGGCTTTGTAAAGTAGCACTAAAAAGACTTTATTTGACACTCAATTAAAGGCCAATTGATTTTGTATGAAAAACAATTTGAGGAAACATGTGGGATAGAGAAAACAAATGAATTGTGGGTATGAATCAAGGAAAAACATAGAAGGTTGTAGAAAATCAATTGATGTAGCTTAGAATTATAGCTAGGTGCTTACACATAGATGCTAACCAATACAACATAAGTGTACAAAAGTAATTTTTTTAGGAAAATGCATGCATTCTCAGAAAATCCCGCATGTTCTCAAGAAAATGCACAGTTTCTTAGGAATGTGAGCATGTTCCTTTTTACTTATATTAGGTCATTTTCATACCTCCACATAAGGTTTCTTACAAGGAACAAAAATATGCATCAATTTTTTTAAAAATAATGTCCACAGGGTTCTAAATTAATTCATGCAAAATTATTTTGTGTATAATAAAAAAGGGCCCATGAGGTCTCATTATTTCCCCAACTAAAATTTCCCACTAATTGTCAACACAGATAGAGTGCACATGCACCCTTGATAAAGGTTGCCAACTCTAGAGGCTGTTGAAAATAGCAACAAGAAATGCTAAATATAGAAGTGCTAAATTTAGTACTACTATAAATATCATTTCGGGATACCTTCCTATTTTAGTCAGTCCCTAAAACTAAAATAGTGAAGTAAAATTTGAATTTGATCTTAGTAGTTATTTGTAAAATAATTAATTAATTCATCTTGAGTTAATTAGTTAAGGAAAATCAAACATGAAGTCTATGTGGGGACATGCAACAATTTCTCCATTAATTGAGGAATTTATCCATCAGTTAAAGAGATAAGGATGAGTTGTAATATTGAGTTGTAATTAGTTGGCTCAGTTAACTAAGTCAAGTCCAGTTATATTAATTCAAACAGTTTGTTGAATTAATGTAAGTTCAGTTAGTTAATGCATGCATGCATGTAACTACTGCACTTCAGATAACTGAATATTCTCTCATAAATAACTCAGGCATGTCAGTTCAGACAGAGACCCAGTTGAGATCAGATGGAGGGATAGTGTACTATCAGTTGCTAGAGTATTCCATTGTGAATATCCCTTGCATGCAGAAGGAATTCTTTCCTTGAGGATTGCGCAGTGACTTCTTCAGGTTTTGTGAGTGTGATGAGGCCAATTCACACATGTGTCTTCACTGGACCCCAAGAAAAGCTGCGCAAGGAAATAGGAGGCTTGGAGGGCTTGAGGAGGACATATACTATGTCTATTCAGTCTGTGAGCTGTATTTTTTTGATTGCAGAGAGAGTAGGATAGCTTGAGAGCTGATTCTTTTTGTAACTTGAACAAGATTTCTACTTGTATGATAATACAGAGATTGGGGTTTTAGGCTGAGGCTTTCCTCGGGTTATTTCTTATGTGTTATTTGTGATTGATTTCTCATTCTTATTTATATGTGTTCTATTGATCTTGCTTAATTCGATTAAGCTTCCGCAAAGTGTTGTAGAAGTAGATGTTGTATTGTTGATCAGGAGCTCAGGACCAAGTGTCATAAAATGGTCAAAATGAAAGTGCTCAGAACTGGTTTGAACCTAAATGATTGGATAGAGCTCATCTACTTGATTCTAGCACCACAAACGGTTTGGAAAATGGTTTTTGTATGAGAAAGTTATGCTAAAAAGAAGAAATGCCCAATAACATTGAATTTTGAATTTTTTTTTCAAAAAAAATTTAAAAAAAAAATATTCCGCAGAATATTCTTTGGAATATACCAAGGAATATTCCTTTTGGGCAGGCCAATCAGAAGCCGCCACGTGGCATGGTGACATCAACAAATTTGGATGGCATATGTGTCAAAATATATGGGTGGCGGAGAAGTTTGACCCTGTGACCTCAAGGTAAGAAGTGCCATGTCTTACCAATGAGCCATATGGTTGGGACTTGTTTGGAGGGTGGTGGAAACTCTATATGAGTTTTAAACTTCAACGGGCGGGGCCCGTAGGGGGCCAGCCCCCATGTATATGTGACCTCTCACCCGGAACCGTGGGCCTTATCATAATCGCTAGTGCCATAAACAACGGTCACCGCTTAAGAGTTGGCATTCACATGCAAGAAATCCGGAGTTACATACATTTTTGTTTAACGTTAATTCAATGGTTCGGCACTAACTCTGAGTTTAAACCACTGACTGTTCACATGGTATTTAATATAACTACAGTTCCAGCAAACCATTACGGTTAGTATGGAGGGATTTTTGGCGGATCGCCAAATTTGGGCGGTCCCGCCATAATTGGTGGAGCTAACTGAACTTCCACTATAGTTAGCTAGAGTGATTCTAGGCCAAACGGGAGGAAATCTTAAATGGCCATAACTTTGGCTAGGAAAGTCCTTTTCGGACGATTTTATTTATTTATTTTAAGTATTCGGATGATGCAAAAGCCATTGGCACAGGTTAGAGAGAAAACAGAGGTCGTTTGCAGGTGTATGTGCTCCGTGGAAGTTCTAGGAGCCACTAGGACCCAGCATTGTGAGAGCTGTATTGGGTTGCAAGTATCCATTGGAGGTGAACCAGTAGTCAATCCTGAAGGATTTGAGTGTTCTGAATCCATTTTTATAGTCTATTTCACCTGTAGAGGCTTGTATTCAGTTGTAAAATCATTTTGAGCTTTTAATCAAATCAAGGACATACCCATTTGGGAGCCTTGGACCCAGCAGATGTAGCCCAGGAAGGGTGAACTGCGTTATCAACTTCTTTTGCATCTGTTTTTGAGTTATTGTCCTAAACAAATCTGTTTTAGTATGTTAAACAGAGAAATGAATTAATTCTACTACACATAAACGGGTCATAAACAGCTGAAAAACTCATTTATTTCTAACTGCAAGACATGTACATCTTTTAAACATGTATGCTTACTGAATTGAATACCTTGCAAAGCATTTACAAGTAGTTTCAAATTCAGATCAAGTTGGTATCAGAGCAAGTTGTTGCTTCTTTGTATCAAAAGCAGTCAAATAAAGCTATAGACAGAGCGTGAAAAGAGCGAGGAAGCCTTCGAAATGCTCTTGTTATACAATTTCAAAGTAGATAAACGCTCTTTTCAGTCAATCTCTGGTGTAGTTGTATTTTGATTATTTTTATGCAAGGATATTTTGACTGTCTTGCAAGTTTTGATCACAATAGCTTGATTGTATAGCTTGAAAGGTGTTTTAAGCAGTGTTGAAGATTGACTGCTTTATTACTTTGCAAACTACATGTTGTTTGAGTTTGCAGAAGATTGGGGATAGCCACTGAATAGCTAAGTCTTGGAGAAGACAAAAAGGAATAGTAGATGTTTTCCTTACCCCAAGGACCTCAAGACAATCCGTGAAGCACAAGAAGTTTGATGCAAAACAGATTGTTTGAATAAGAGTTTGACTCTACAATCATTTGATTCAGGAATTTGTTAATAGATTCTGAATTTTGTTGAAGCTCTTTTGTTCATTTTTATAATGACAACTTCCATAAGTGAGTTTTCAAAATCATCCTCCTTCATAAGATTCTTTGATGAAGGCTTGAAGCAAGAATTTTTCATCATGATGAATATGGTGAGAGAAATGTATGAGGATGAAAGAAAGAGCTCTAGACTTCAAGAGCAGTTGAATTCCATGAGGGAAGAGAAGCAGTTGCTTTCTGACCAATTGTAGGAAATGGAAGGCCAACTTCATATTGCAAACATGAATCTGGAAAGGATGCATGAGTTGGAGACACAACTCCTTGTTGCCAAAGAAGCCTTAGCCAAGTATCAGCTTGAAGAAGAGGTAAACAATTCTAGTTTGTCTTCAAATTCTTATAAGAATGTTTATGTTTCGAATTATTGACCGAAGAATCCACAGTATGAACATTTTTATACCAACGTTTCAAATCCCAAATGGGATCCATCATCAGGGTTAAGAATGATGATAAAAGAAGAGCAATCAAGACAGAATAAATACTTATGAGGGAAAATTTTTAGGAACACACTGTCGGCTAGAATCTTAAATTAATTTTATTTTTATTTTTATTTTTACTTTTTATTTTTATTATTATTTTTATAATTACTTTTATTTTAATTAAAATTTTTGAGGAGATAATATCAGGTATTAGAAATAGATTTAGTTTAAAAGATTGAACTAAATTTTTTTATTTAATTAATTTAATTTCTATATAAATTAATTTAATATATTAAATTAATTCATATTAACAATTATAAATATTTATAATTGATTAATATGATAATTAATATATTAATTAATAGTTATATAGAAAATATTATAACATTAAAATGTTAATTAATATGATAAATAGTTAATACTAGAATATAAAGGGATAAATTTTTTTAATTCATATAGAAATACTAGGATAATATATCAATTTCTATATATAAATTAAATTAATATATTTAACCAAATCATATTAACAATTATAAATAGTTAATATTTATAATTAATTAATATGATAATTAATATATTAATTAATAGCTATATAGAAATTGATATATTAAAGAATTTTAATGATAATAATTCTATGATAAAAAGTTACTGACCACTGATAATAGAATAGGGTAGGGATAACATACCTGCTGAAGGCCTTACCTGGGGATGGGTTGGTGCTTTTTGATTTCACTGATCAAGGGAAGCCAACTCCTGCTAATCTCCATACCATTGTCTCTGTTCAGATTATGAGGATGCTTAATAATCTCAAGTGCTTCTCTGATCTTTCGCCTCTGATGCTGCTCTTCCCTTGCGATAATAGATGCGTTTTCCAGACAGATGTGGTGCTTAGTCTTCAAGGAGTGTTCTGCCAAGGCTGAGGTACGAGATCTTCCATTCCTAATGTCAGCGCCATGCTCTTTGAGCCTTGTCTGGAGGGAGCGACCTGTTTCACCTATGTAGCTTTTTCCACAGGAACAATCTATCTTGTAGACTCCTTTAAGTTGATGTTTGTCAATATCATCTTTTACAGATTTCAAACCTTGCCTGATAGTACCAGGAGCTGAGAAATGTGTGATAATGTTTTTCTTTTTTAGGATTTTAGCGATTTTGTCTGAAACCCCTTGGATATAAGGTAGAAAAACTTTGCCACCTTGAGGTTGGTCTTGATCTTTAGGCTCATGAGATAACAACTTTCTTTCGGCTTTCTCTATGGCTTTCTTAATCTCATGTTCTTTGTAGCCTATATTCTTAAAGGTTAACATTAAATGTTTCTTCTCTTCGTTCAGATGCTCTGAGTCAGAAATTCGAAGGGCTCTAATGGCAAGAGTGTTTAGAACACCAAACTTTTGGGCTGGGTGATGGTGGGAATCCGCATGGAGGTAACTCTCTGTGTGGGTTGACTTCCTGAAAACCCTATGGCCCAAAGAGCCATCCTCTTTTCTGATGATTAGAACATCCAAAAATGGGATGCTCATGTTCTCTTCAAGCTCCATTGTGAATTTTATTTCTGGAGAGATAGAATTTAAGTGAATGAAAAACTTTTCAAGTTCCGCTTTACCATGCATCCATTTTATATTGGTATCATCAACAAAACGCTTCCACCAGGCTCGCTTTAAAGGATATGATTCCAGGGCCTTCTTTTTAAAGTATTCCATGTATAGGTTTGCCACGATTGGCGAGAGGGGTGATCCCATTGCCACACCAGATGTCTGCTCATAAAATACTCCTTGGAAGGTGAACATAGTTGACCTTAAGCAGACTTCAGCCAGCTTTGCAGTTCCTGGATCAGTAACATCATTTATAACTTGAATGGCTTCATCAAGAGGAATCTTTGTGAATAAGGATACTACGTCAAAGATTACAAGGATGTCATCACGTTCCATACTTTCATTTTTAATAAGATTCACAAAGTCCTGGGAGTCTTTGATGAAGGAATCAATATTTCCTACAAGGGGTTTAAGAATTTTAGCAACATATTTAGCAAGCTCATAGGTTGGGGAACCAATAGTATTAACTATCAGTCTAAGGGGGACCCCTTCCTTATGGATATTTGGTAGTCCATAGATTCTAGGGATGGTTTCACAAGAGGGGATTAATTTCTTTATTAATTTTTCGCCAAGGTTGGAGTCTGAGATGATCTTTTTTACATCCTTCATGATTTTGGGAATGGGATTACTGCTCAGATTTTTATAAATGCCACAATTTAGGTGGTCCTTCATTTTCCTAACATAGTCTTCCTTATCCAAGATGACTGCTGCTCCTCCTTTATCTACTTTAAGAACCACCACCTTGTCATTATTCCGCAAGGATTTGAAGGCTTTTTGTTCTTCCTTACTCAAGTTGCTTTTGGGGGTTTTTGCTTTTCTCATAATGAGAGAAAACTCTTGCCTCAATGTTTCTTTTTCTTCCAGAGGGAGGTTACTAATCCCATATTCTATGCTACATATCATCCTTTCAATAGGAAGGCTTTTAGGAGCCACCGCAAACCCCATACCTTTGCTGAGAACATTAATGGCTTCAGGGTCTAATTCTTGGGAAGATAGGTTGACCACTTTCCTTTTTGATCTTGACTCACAGGTAATTTCTGAAGACCTACTTTTCTCTTCATCTTTTTGAAAACTCATGTCTAAGCTTTGATTGTTAATGTCTCCCGTGCCATCTTTGGAGTTCCCTAAATACTGATTGCTTCCGAAACTATTGATTAGGCCATGAGAAATTACTTTTGAAACCTGCATCCTCTCCATTGTACCCATGCTAACAGCGCTGAGATTGTTATTGTCCTTTTGCGTCCTGACCAGTGTGTTGTCACTACCAGAGCCGATGCTATTTATTAGATCTGGATTGGGCAACTCTTTAAGTATATTAACATCTGTGCAGCTATTATTACAAGCGTTATCATCTTTTGAATTCACGTGAATGCCATCTGCGTTGATAACATTGCTTTCCTTTGGTTTTGGAATATTATTACCTGCGCAGTTCATAGACTTTCCTGCGCAGTTTTTAGGGATTACGCTGCTTGAAAAACCTGTGTTAGTATTCTTTATGTTTTCTTTACCACTAGCATTTATAACGTTGCTTTTCCCTGAATTATTACTACCTGCGCAGTTCCCCATAGACTTACCTGCGCAGTTTTTAGGGATTACGTTGCTGCAACCTGCGTTAATATTACTTATATCTTCCTTAATGCTGATATCTCGTGCGTTTACATCTTTTGGATTAATGTTTATTATGTTGTTGCTGTCGACTGCGTAGTCTTCATTGATTTTAACGCTGTCATCTATTGAATTCGTAATACCTGCGCAGTTCCACATTGACTTACCTGCGCAGTCTTCAATGGTTTTGTCGTTGCCATCTTTTGAGCAGTCTTCAATGATTTTAACGCTGTTATCATTTGAATTTATATTGCCTGCGCAGTTCCCTATTGACTCACCTGCCCAGCTCTTAGGGTTAACATTGTTTGAAGATCCTGCGAAGTTTCCACGGCTCATTTCTTGTGAAGCCTTAATGATTACATCCTTTGGATTATCGAAGCTGTTATCATTTGAATTTATGTTGGTTCTTTTGAGAAACATACCAAAGGCATAGGGTCCAAGTTGATGTCAAAAATGGGATATGAAGGAAAAGGATTGGGAAAACATGCACAGGGTATAGTTGAGCCAATAATGGTTGAGGTAAGGCCTAAGTATTTGGGTCTTGGCTATGGAAAATCTTATGGAGAAAGTTCCAAAGTAGCCATGAAGGCAATTGAAACAGTTCCTAGAAGGAGTTTCATTTCAGGTTCTCTATCTCAAGGTTGTAAAGGTTGTATCCTTGAGGAATGCAATAGTTTGAAACATGCTTTGCAGGAAGAAGGTGTGCATAAGCATGCACTTGAACAAGAAAGTGGTGAAAGCTCTAAAACCATTGAAGGGATTGATAGTGTTCCAAAGGGAGCTTCTTCTTCTTTTGATTCACCTCCTTATGAAGGTAATGAAGGTGAAAGAGAAAGGTATAAATCTGATTTCCATCACACTTCCTTTGATCATGTAAAGCATGGAAAATTTCCACATAAGCATTGGAAAAGAATTGCATGTTCTTTTTGTGGTTTGGTTAACCATAGTGTTTCTAGATGTTGGAAAAGAATGGCAACATACAGGAAACTTTTGAAGGAAAGGAGGGAAGAAGCCAAAGTTCCATTGGACAATGCAAATCATGCTTTCAAGAAATGAACATGTGTTGCACTTATTGCCATAAGCATCGACATACTGCTGAAAGGTGTTGGACTCTGAATCCAACAATGCTTCCACGAAAGTTGAAGAAATTGGAGAAAGAGTATGGCAAGAATGGGAAGGAAGTTTCCATGTTATGCTCTTAACCTGCAAAATGATACCCAAATACAGAATATGCGAAGAAAAGATACCCAGAACACAGAATAGCAATGATTTTATTATTCGGAGAGTAATGTTCACTTGCCTCTTCAAGGGGGCAACCTCCAATAGAGCAGAGCTCGATTAAAAAATAAGACACGATGCTCCTCGCAGGGAGTCTCTATCCTTTATATATGACTCATACATGCAATACCACGAACCAATACCGTGGGTTTTATTAATACCATCTATCTAATACTACGGCCCATTTGCAACTAACTGTGGTTCCGTCATTAATTGCAGATTAACCACTTACAATTATTAATATGGGCTTTATTGACTCTTGACTATGACGTGATCCCATTACATAAATAAGGGGGTTAGGGTGGGACCCTAACATGCCCTCCCCCTTAAGGCTAGCCTTGTCCTCAAGGCTGAGGCTGCAGAAACTGCTGAAGAATAGTGGCTGGTTCCCAAGTTGCATCTTCCGAAGAGGTGTCTTTCCATTTGACAAAGACTTCCTTAATCATGCGGCTGCGCAGTTGCTTGTCTCGTGTGTCTAGGACCTGTTCAGGTTGAAGCTAGATGGACCCTTCTTCATCTAATTCAGGTAGACTGGTCTAAATTCTGCAATTGTTCCCAATCACTTTCTTGAGGCATGAGACATGGAAAACTGGATGGATTTTTGCAGTAGGTGGCAAGGCCAACTTGTAAGCCACTTCTCCAATGCGCTGAAGTACTTGATATGGTCCGTAGAATTTGGGAGATAGTTTCTGACACCCCTTGTCTTTGAGTGATGTTTGCTTATATGGTTGTCACTGTAAAAAGACCTGATCCCCTTCTTGAAATTGGCGCTCGGAGCGATGCTGGTCTACTTGTTGCTTCATGCGGTTCTGAGCTTGATGAAGATTCTCTCGAAGATGGGCGAGCATGGTTGCGCGGTGTTGTAGGAGTTGATCCACTGCTTGTACTTTTGAGCACCCCTTGAGATACGAAGTAGGTGAAGGTGGGAGTTGACCATATACTGCTTCATAGGGAGTCATTTTGGTGGTGGCATGATAGTTGGTGTGATACCACCATTCAGCCAGAGGTAACGACTGTACCCAAAGGTGTTGCTTTTCTGAAGTGAAACACCTAAGGTAGGTTTCTAGACATTTGTTGACAGATTCGGTTTGACCATCTATTTGCGGATGATAGGAAGTACTGAGTTTTAGTTGAGTGTCTTGTATCCTGAAGAGTTCCTGCCAAAAATTACTGGTGAAGATCGGGTCGCGGTCGGACACAATAGAAGTGGGCATGCCATGCAATTTCAAGATCTGATCCATGAAAGATTGAGCGACCAAAGTTGGTGTAAATGGGTGGGGTAGGGAGTAGAAATGAGCATATTTCGACGGTCGGTCCACAACCACCATGATGACTGACTTGTTCCCTGACTTTGGAAGACCTGTAATGAAATCCATAGAAACCTCCGTCCAAATTGATGCCGGAATGGGAAATGGTTGTAATGTGCCTGGTGTGTTGACAGTTTCCCCTTTGTGGCGTTGATAGACATCGCATTTTGCTACGAAAGTAAGGATGTCCTTTTTCACGCCTGTCCAAAAAAATGATCTTCTGGTGCGAGCATACGTCTTCTGAAAGCCCGAATGTCCTGCAATGGGAGATCAGTGCAATTCTGCCAAAATGCGACTTTTGAGGGTGGATGTTGGTGATATTACGACTCGGTCCTTGTAACGAAGAATATCATCCTGCCACGAGTAGCCCTTGGTGGAATTTGGATCTACCTGCAATTGAGAAATGAGTTGGGAGAGCCCGGGGTGTGAAAACCATTCCCTGTGAGCCTCTTCAAGCCATTCTGGAATGGGGAGGGAAATTGCTAGCAGAGTACTTTCCTCCTCAAATTGGCGAGATAATGCATCTGCTACACTATTGTCTTTCCCTTTCTTGTAAATGATCTCATAATCATATCCCAGCATTTTGGCGAGCCATTTATTTTGTTGTGGGGAGGATAGGCGTTGCTCCAAAAAATATTTAAGACTATGATGATCTGTGTGGATTTGGAAACGTCGCCCCAATTAGTAAGGTCGCCAGGTCTCGACTACATGTAAGATGGCCATCATTTCCTTCTCGTAGGTAGATTGGCCCAGATTCCTCCCACTTAGTTGTTGGCTTGTGAAGGCCAACGGTCGCCCTTCCTGCATTAAGACCGCCCCAATACCTGTACCCGAAGCATCACATTCAATGACAAAGATTTGGTGAAGTCAGGTAGTGCTAAGACTGGAGTGGAACACATGGCATTTTTTAGAGCTGTAAAGGCCTGTTGTGCTTCCTCATTCCAGAAGAATGAATTTTTCTTTAGGAGTTTGGTGAGGGGCTTTGCTATGCGACCATAGTTGCGAACAAATTTACGATAATAGCCTGTGAGACCCAAAAATCCTCTCAAGCTCTTCAAGGTCTTAGGTTGAGGCCATTCCTGCATTGCCTAGATCTTTTTGGGGTCCACCTTGACACCATCATACCCCACAATGTGGCCCAAATACTCTACTTTTGCCATGCCAAACAAACACTTGGACATCTTGAAAAATAATTTATGCTTGCGGAGCAGTTGCAAGAGTAGATCTACATGCTGAAGATGTGTGGCCCAAGTGCAACTATAGATGTGGATGTCATCGAAGAAGACAAGGATAAATTTCCTGAGATATGGTTTGAGAATGTGGTTCATAAGGCTCTGAAAAGTAGAGGGGGCATTACAAAGACAAAATGGCATGACCAGGAATTCATAATGGCCTTCATGAGTTCTGAAAGCAGTCTTGGGAATGTCGACTTCCTTCATGCGAATTTGGTGGTAGCCTGAGCGAAGATCCAGGTTAGTGAAGAATTGAGCCCCATTGAGTTCATCCAACAAATCATCAACCACCGGGATGGGAAATTTATCTTTGACTATCAACTTATTGAGGGCCTTGAATTCGGGACACATCCGCCACTCCCCATCTTTCTTGAGCACCATGACCACTGGGGATGAATAAGGACTAATGCTAGGATGAATGACACCTGCTTCCAAAAGTTCCTTGATGATTTTTTCTATTTCATTCTTTTGGGTGAACGGATATCTGTATGGGCGAACATTTGGGGGTTGGGCCCCTGGAACCAAGGTGATGCTATGATCATGTTCCCCTCGCGAGGGTGGAAGCTCATGAGGCTTGTCAAAGACCGACAGATGGTTATTTAAAATCTGCTGCATCTCAGGATGAATTGGCAGAGGCTTGGTTTCGACTACCTGGATGGCATTAAATTGAGCTACAACTCCATGATTGCCCTTTTTTAACAATTTTTCCATCCTATGCGAGCTGATGATAGAGGGGGCTCCCGCCTGGAGTCCACGGAGGGTATGTGTGTAGTTGTTCTGCTTAAAACTCATATATAACTCCTGGAAATCCATTGTGATTGGCCCAAGAGTGCGGAGCCATTCAACATCGAGGACAATGTCGCAACCCCCCATGTGTATGGAAAACATGTGGGTTTTCAACTGATAATCTCCCATTTGAAGTTTGACATTTTCACAACGGCCTTCACATTTCATTGTGCCTCCATCCGCAATTTGAACTTGGAAGTTAGAAACTGCTCGTACAAAACAATGCACTACTTATGCGACTTTTTGATGGATCAAATTATGTGTACTTCCACTATCAATCAAGACTACTACTGGGCGATGTTTAATAAAACCTCTGATTTTGATAGTTTGAGGGGAAGAAACCCCTGCCAAAGCATGCAACGAAATAACTGGTTTGTCAGAGACATTATCCTTTTGGTTGTCTTCTTCTAGCAGCTCATGGTCCTCAAGTGGTGGATCTTCCTCTGTTGAGCTGTAGTCAGTGGCATCAATTTGAAAAAATTTGGGCTCCTTGCATTTATGACATGGGGAGTATTTTTCATCATAGTAGTAACATACTCCTTGCTTTCTTCTGTCGGCCATTTCCGCAGGGGACACCTTTTGGACCTTAAGTGTTTGAGTCGTGTTGTTAGCCTGTGGGGGGCGACCTTTAGCGGAGAAATTTGGGCAACTGTATTGGGCTGCTAATGCACGTTCCACGTTACGAGCTACCTTGCAAGCCTCCGTCCATGTGGGAGGGTGGTGCAGTAGGAATTGAGCTTTGATGGCTTCTTTAAGACCGTTGATAAAACATTCCGTGTAGAACACATCTGAGAGACCCCAAGTGCGGAAGGCTAAAGCTTCAAAAGCTGTAATATATTCATCCACTGTACCAGTCTGTCGGAGCTTAGTAAGACGACCCAAAAAAGATGATTCCTAGTCAAAGCGGTCTTGAAGAGCTTTGGTGAATTTGGTCCAAGTCCTAAAAGGTCCAGTGCAACGTTGATGCCATTCCCACCATTGCCACCTTTCATTGTCCAAGTACATGCTCCCCAACATAAGCTGAGTCTCATCATCTAAGATGTGATTCAGTTTGAAATATTGCTCCATTTGTGCTATCCATGCCGACAGGTGAGAACCGTCAAATTTATGCATATCCAACTTGGGAGGTCGCTGACTGGGTTGTTGGTGGGTGTGCTAGACGTGAGGAGAGTGGCTAGACTCACCCTCATTGTGTCCATTGCCATTATACTCCTCCTCGTGGGCTTGCTCCTTGCCCTTCGGGATTATTTTCTCGACCATGCTACATAGTCCGCTAAGCTGAATGTGGAGGGTTTGCATTGTTTCTTCAAGTTTGTCCATCCTTTCATTGGCCATCGCTTGAGCTCTAGTTTCTACCATACACCAACCTGATTTTTTGAAAATTGGGACCGCCTAAAAAAATTTCCACTAAGAAGTGAATGGTACCACCGTGCTCAGCTCGTCGTCCGTATTCTGATGGGCTAGATCACCAATAAGCGCCCCAAAAGATCTCAGACTTATTTCTTTTTTTCTCTGAAATATCCTAACGGAGTTTTACTCCTTCCTTATCAATACTACAGTCGCCAAATCCTCAAAATGTCAATGCGGCCAAAAGTCCTACGAAAATTATACCCCGGTATAGGAACCCTTCACAACGACTCCGATCTGGTGGATCTGAGAGATCTGAATGGCGGATCTGATAGCTCTGGGCAGCGGAACAGACTGCTTCTGTGGATCTGATGGATCTAATAGATCGGAATGGTTGATCTGCGAACTCGAGACTGCGGGACTGATGTCTGCTGCTGCTGCACCCCTTTGCACAAGCGGATCTGGAAGAGATGATGTGTGATCCCCTGATAGAAAAGGGAACTATGGCCTTGAGGAGTGTTAGGTGCTATAGATCGCAATATACATAAGGGTCTGGCAGTAGTACTCGGCCCAATGTTTCAGGGCTCTAACTAAGGAGGATCGACCGTACCATTAGCCATACAACCTGACTACCCTATCGTACGGCCGAGTAATCTCTCTGAGTGCTATTCTCGGTGTACTGTAGCTGCAAGATGGCCGACGGTTTATCTATGGCGAGGTTTCAAGGGAGCCTAGGGGGCTTCCGATATACTCAGAGGGTACGTGGAAGACAATCCGTGCGCGGTTCTGTCTATGCGCTACTACTCGATGGGGTACCCACAGGGGTTACAAGGGAGTCCAACAGACGTGACCACCTCTTGTATTTCCTGCATGCATGCCTCCCCAAATCCGCAGGTTTATGTGCTCAACGACAGATCCCGTGGTTTAAAGACATCGGAACACGTCTCTAGCCAAAAAAAAATTTGCTAAGAAATGGAGATCCCACCGGCCCTGGAAAGTGCTCTGATACCACTTGTTATGCTCTTAACCTGCAAAATGATACCCAAATACAGAATATGCAAAGAAAAGATACCCAGAACACAGAATAGCAATGATTTTATTATTCAGAGAGTAATGTTCACTTGCCTCTTCGAGGGGGCAACCTCAAATAGAGCAGAGCTCGATTACGAAATAAGACACGATGCTCCTCGCAGGGAGTCTCTATCCTTTATATATGACTCATACATGCAATACCACGGACCAATACCGTGGGTTTTATTAATACCATCTATCTAATACTACGACCCATTTGCAACTAACTGTGGTTCTTTCATTAATTGTGGATTAACCACTTACAATTATTAATATGGGCTTTATTGACTCTTGACTATGACGTGATCCCATTACATAAATAAGGGGGTTAGGGTGGGACCCTAACATTCCATCATTGATATGTGTCAGGATGATACACATGTTGATATCGATGTGCAGTTAAAGGAAGTTCCTTTGAAATGGATTGGTAAGAAATGGTTAGAATTCTTATCCAAATAAAATTGCCTGTCTTTTGATTGAATGCATTTCTTTGTTAAGGGAATGCAAGTTGCAGGATGGAAAAGCTGAGTATGAGACTCACTCTATCGCAGTGAAAGTTATATTCATTTCAGCTTTGAAAGTACATGCACATGTGATCAAAGGTCTTGTACTTATGATTGTACTTAAGAGAAAGTTGAAGGATAAACTGCATGCATGAGCACAGGGATCATGATGATTTCCTTGTATTTTAAACATGGTCAAATGTTTCAAGGGCTGAAGAGAAGAGGATGTTCATTCTCTCATTGTCTGTACTATAGTTCATTTCAACATTTCAGTAAGCTTTTGGGGACCAGAAGCCTCTCATTTGGGAGGTGTGATCAGGAGCTCAGGACCAAGTGTCGTAAAATGGTCAAAAATGAAAGTGCTCAAAACTGGTTTGAACCTAAACAACTAGATAGAGCTCGTCTTCTTGATTCCGGTGCCGCAAATGGTTCGGAAAATGGTCACCGTATGAGAAAGTTATGCTAAAAAGAAGAAATGCCCAATAAAAAAAAAAATATTCCGCAAAATATTCTTTGGAATATTCCAAGGAATATTCCTTTTTGGCAGGCCAATCAAAAGCTGCCACGTGACAGACTTGGAGGCCGCCGCGTGACATGGTGATGCTAAAAGATTTGGATGGCATATGTGTCAAAATATATGGGTGGCAGAGAAGTTTGACCCTGCGACCTCTGGGTAAGAAGGGCCACGTCTTACCAACGAGCCATATGGTTGGGACTTGTTTGGAGAGCGGCGGAAACTCTATATGAGTTTTAAACTTCAATGGGCGGGGCCCGAATGGGGCCAGCCCCCATGTATATGTGACCTCTTGCCCGGAACCATGGGCCTTATCATAACTGCTGGCACCATAAACAACGGTCATCGCTTAAGAGTTGGCGTTCACATGCAAGAAATCCATAGTTACATACAATTCCATTTAACGTTAATTCAATGGTTTGGCACTAACTCTGAGTTTAAATCGCTGACTGTTCAAATGGTATTTAATATAACTGTAGTTCCAGCAAACCATTAGAGTTAGTCTGGCGGGATTTTTGGCGGACCGCCAAATTTGGGCGGTCCCGCCATAATTGGCAGAGCTAACTGAACTTCCACTACAGTTAGCTAGAGTGATTCTAGGCCAAACTGGAGGAAATCTTAAATGGCCATAACTTTGGCTAGGAAAGTCCTTTTTGGACTATTTTTTTATTTATTTTGAGTATTCAGATGATGCAAAAGCCATTTGCATAGGTTAGAGAGTAATCAAATGTCATTTGTAGGTGTATTTGCTCCGTGGAAGTTCTAGGAGCCACTAGGACCCAGAATTGTGAGCGCTGTATTGGGTTTCAGGTACCCATTGGAGGTGAACCAGTAGTCAATCCTGAAGGATTTGAGTGTTCTGAATCCATTTTTACAGTCTATTTCGCCTGTAGAGGCTTGTATTCAGTTGTACAATCATTTTGAGCTTTTAATCAAATCAAGGACATACCCATTTGGGAGCCTTGGACCCGACAGATGTAGCCCAGGAGGGGTGAACTGCATTATCAACTTCTTTTTCATCTGTGTTTGAGTTATTTTCCTGAACAAATCTGTTTTAGTATGTTAAACAGAGAAATGAATTAATTCTACTACACATAAACGGGTCATAAACAACTGAAAAACTCATTTGTTTCTAACTGCAAGACATGTACATCTTTTAAACATGTATGTTTACTGAATTGAATACCTTGCAAAGCATTTACAAGTAGTTTCAAATTCAGATCAATTGTGTTTTAGTATATTGCATAATCTGTTGATCTACAGTGGGAATTTCTACATGGTATCAGAGCAAAGGTGATCAAGGCGAAGAACAATATACAAGAAGGAGAAGTTCAAAGTTTGTGGTTCCTGAATATAGAAATCGAGTTCTTATCACATCTCAATTTCACCGATGGCGTTCAGTGGTTTAAGACTCGAGTATGCCCTTGATGGCAGCTCGAATTATATAGCCTGGAAGGATCACATGGAGGTAGTATTAGAGGATAACGGTCTAAAGGACTTCATTGATCAAGAAGTCCCCAAGCCGACTGATGCTACTCAACTAGCGGAATGGAAGAAATGTGTGGCTAGAGCAAGGAGAATCCTCTAGGAGGGAGTTTGAGACCACATTGTCTCGAGCCTCCATGGGAAGGAGACATCATTTTTGATGTGGAAAACATTGAAAGATCTATATCAGAACAACAATGATCAGAGGAAGTTGGCGCTGAAAGAAAAGCTTCGTAAGATCAAGTGTGAAAAGGGCGACACGATCTCTACATATCTGAACAAGCTCACCACCTACAGGGATGAGCTTGGAAGTGTAGGGATCATGACCGTTGATGATGACATGGTGAGTCTTGCACTCCTCGGTCTTCCTAAGAGCTGGCATAGCTACCAAGACTCGGTTAATGGAAGAGAAAAATTGTTAGATTGGGAACGACTTTGGTCAGATTTGATGCAGGAGGAAATAAGAAGAAGCACCAGAGATGGATCCTCATCGAAGCAAGATGATGAGGAAAATCTAGCCTTAGCGAGTAAGGTGAGGAAAGGGAAAGGGAAGGTGTCCCATCCCAAATCCGGTTCTTCCCATGGTGGGAAGAAGATTGACAAATCGAAAGTGTGATGCTTTCATTGTCATGAAGTGGGCCATTATGCTACGAATTGTCCACAGAAGAAATCCAAGAAGGGTTCCTCGAAGGGATCTAATGGTGAGGCACTGGCCTCACAGTTTGAGTTGGATTTCTCACTTATCGCATGCATGGTTTCATCCATGGTGGGATGTGTGTGGTACCTGGACAGTGGAGCTTCATTCCACATGTCAGGTGACAAGAATCGTTTTAGTACCTTGGAGGAGAAGGATCTCCAGATGCAGATCAAGATGGGCGATGATGGAAAGTACCGTGTTTCAGGTGAAGGTACAGTTGTGTTTTAGAGGGAGCATGGAGCTCCCCTCACCCTGACTAATGTAAAGTATGTACTAGGTCTGAAGAAAAATCTTGTGTCTGTCGCTATGCTAGAACATAAAGGCTATGATGTAGTCTTTAGTAAAGGAAAGGTATTCCTGAGGCATATCGGTACTAGACAGACAAAGAAAATTGGGATTCGAGTAAAGAATCTCTACAAGCTAGAGGTAGATGACTGTGCTGCATTGAGTTCCAAAGTTGAGATGGCAGTGTTGAGAAACATAAGGCAAGGTTTGTTGCTTGAGGTTTCTCACAGGTCGAGGGGATCGACTACGATGAGACTTTTTCTATCGTAGCAAGGTACTCATCAATTAAATCGATGTTGGAACTATCAGCTCAGATGGGGTGGAAGATCCACCAGATGGATGTGAAGACAACATTCCTCAATGGGAAGATTGAGGAGGAGGTGTACATTGAGCATCCAGAAGGTTTCGAGACCTTCGATCGTGAGTCACATGTGTGCAAACTCAAGAGGGCCTTGTATGGGCTGAAGCCAGCACCCCGTGCTTGGTACACTAGGATCGAAAACTATTTCACCGATTTGGGCTTCATCAAGAGTGAAGCAGATGTGAACCTTTATCACATCATGGTAGAAGGTAAACCATTGATCATTGTTCTTTATGTCGATGATCTGATTTTTACAGGTGATGATCAGCTGATACAGTCTTGCAAGGAGGACCTTGCAAGAGAGTTCGAGATGAAGGACATGGGCCTTGTGCACTACTTTCTAGGCATGGAGGTTTGGAAGAAAGATGGTGAATTATTTATGTCTCAAGGCAAGTATGCCAATGAGATACTCAGGCGCTTTCACATGGAGAAGTGCAAGCCCATGTAGACTCCTCTAGCTAGGAACTGGAGGAAGGAAGATGCTACTTCAGGTGAGGTAGTAGCTGCTACTATTTATCGACAGCTGGTGGGTTCACTTATGTATCTGGTGAACACACGACCTGACTTATGCTTTGTGGTGAACTAGCTGAGTCAAGCTATGGTTCAGTGTACCAAGCTATTTTGGAAGGCAACAAAGCATGTGCTGAGATACCTAAGAGGCACATCTCAGTTCGGATTGTGGTACAGACAAATGGAGGGAGTGAAGATTCATGGCTTCACAGATGCGGATTGGGTAGGGAGTCCATCAGACTGAAGAGCACTTCTGGAGGAATCTTCAACCTTGGTTCAGCTGCAGTTTGCTAGTACAGTAGGAAACAGAGGTCAGTTGCACTTAGCTCAACAGAGGCTAAATACATGGCTGCTATTCAGGCTGCATGTGAGGCCATTTGGATGCGGAAGATTCTAGTGGGATTGTTTGGTCAAAGGATGGATCCAACCATGATCTACTGTGATAATTAGAGTTGTATCAAACTCTCTGAGAATCCAGTTTTTCATGACAGGTCCAAGCACATTGATATCTGGTATCACCATCTTCGAGACTGTGTGGTCAAGAGGATCATGTTGTTGCTGTATGTTTCAACCGAGGAACAGGATGCAGATATTTTGACTAAGGCATTGTCAAAATGCAAGTTTGAGTTCCATAGAGACAGGATTGGGGTTACTGATAATCCCTTTCTTGTTGAAAGGGAGTGTTGAAAAAAGCAACAAGAAATGCTAAATATAGAAGTGCTAAATTAAGTACTACTATAAATAGAATTTTGGGATACTTTCCTATTTTAGTCAGTCCCTAAAACTAAAATAGTGAAGTAAAATTTGAATTTGATCTTAACAGTTGTTTGTAAAATAATTAATTAATTCATCTTGAGTTAATTAGTGAAGGAAAATCAAACATGAAGCCTATGTGGGGACATGCAATAGTTTCTCCATTAATTGAGGAATTTATCCATTAGTGAAAGAGATAAGGATGAGGTTGTAATATTGAGTTGTAATTAGTTGGCTCAGTTAACTAATTCAAGTCCAATTAGATTAATTCAAACAGTTTGTTGAATTAATGTAAGTTCAGTTAGTTAATGCATTCATGCATGTAATTGCTGGACTTCAGATAACTAAATATTCTCTCATAAATAACTCAGGCATGTCAGTTCAGACAGAGACCTAGTTGAGATCAGATGGAGGGACAGTGTACTATCAGTTGCTAGAATATTCCATTGTGAATATCCCTTGCATGCAGAAGGAAATATTTCCTTGAGGATTGCACAGTTACTTCTTCAGGTTTTGTGAGTGTGATGAGGCCAATTCACACATTTGACTTCACTGGATCCCAAGAGAAACTACACAAGGAAATATGAGGCTTGGAGGGCTTGAGGAGGACATATACTATGTCTATTCAGTCTGTGAGCTATATTTTTTTTATTATAGAGAGAGCAGGATAGCTTGAGAGCTAATTCTTTTTGTAACTTGAACAATATTTCCACTTGTATGATAATACAGAGATTGGGGTTTTAGGCTGAGGCTTTCCTTGGGTTATTTCTTCTGTGTTATGTGTGATTGATTTCTCATTCTCAGTTATATGTTTTCTCTTGATCTTTCCCAATTCGATTAAGCTTTTGCAAAGTGTTGTAGAAATAGATCTTGTATTGTGTTTTATTATATTGCATAATCTGTTTATCTATAGTGGGAATTTCTACAGAGGCTTCAATGTTTCCCTTTTTATTTAGCTTCAAAGTTAAATTATCCTTCTTCATTTTTGGCTATAAAAGAAAATATCCAAAATTTTCAAGGAATGTTTTTCTTTTTTAATTGAAAATTTATTATATATTTTTATGATGACTAAAAACGTAGAACCAAATCAAGAAACCAACCCCACAATAGAGCCGCAAGAAAAAATTAACTTGGAGGAAAATCCCAATGAACAAACATAAATTAGAGAGTATTTAAATCAATTAAAAATATTGATTG
Source organism: Pinus tabuliformis (assembly GCA_031772625.1). NCBI lineage: Eukaryota > Viridiplantae > Streptophyta > Pinopsida > Pinales > Pinaceae > Pinus > Pinus tabuliformis. The sequence continues at coordinate 482,369,023 of CM062820.1, forward strand.
AATAACTTAGGAACGCAAGGGATCCATCATAAGTTTCATTAGACACATTAGTTGAAAACATTATTACCTTGCTTAACCATGGCCATATTTAATTAACAAGTATAACTAAATATATAGACAAGATGAGATATTTTACTCTGGTGGCATCAATAAAGAACAAGTTAAAGATTTGAATATCACTAAACATATGATTGTATGGTTAATTATTGAACTTCGTTCCAATCAACTTACTGATATGAGGAAGAGATATATTTGCATGGATTGGTGAAAATTTGATTCATGAAAAGATAATTAGATGAGTCATTAGTTTATGGTTTTCAATAAACCTCCTTGTAATAATAGGGAGGTGCAATTATATTTTCCTCACAAATTGTGGGTTGAGTTCATAATTGGTCTCCACATGAACTATTTTGACAATAGTGAGTTTCAAGGGATTGGTATTGGCTCTACCTAGGATGGACCAAATTCTATGCATAATACATTAAGGGGGCAACCTCCTCCTATGCATATGCCCAATTCTTCTTGCATAGGCACCTTAGCTTTTAGGCTGCCTTGATGGCACTAGCACCATGATATCCCATCTCACATGTAGTATAGTTTAGCATATTAATTTTTGGTGACCTCTATATGAGATCCGTCACAAGAGTACCTTAGACCTCTACGTGTAGGGCCTTTGAGCCACACTGATTATAGACCATCGACTCCATGTAGGCAAGATAATGTTTTTGTTTCAATTCTAGTAGCATGAAATCAATACTCTCATTGGGGACATACTTTCCATGAACTAATGGAGGATCCTATCCACAATATATTTATGGATTACGTTAGTATTATTTTTAAATGATACTAAATCATTGGTTATATATTTAATTGTACAATTGACAAATATTCATTAAACATAATTTTAAAATACTTCTTTTTTACTTTTGTTTTTTGTCATGTACAAATGCTACGAGAAGATATGTTGTCAACAAGGTAGGAAGGTGCTAGTTATCCTAATATCAATGCAAACATGGCTATATCATTTTACATTATATAACCTCACACACATGTATTTAAATGACGTTATGCTTGTCTATTGCAAATCTCAGCAATATTTAAAAATTTGTTGTTTTAAAAATTCCCAAGTCAATTGGGAGAAATCAATCCTAATTCTATTTCTTTCGATAGGTGTCTATTGAATATTTCAAGAAACCATCCCCACCTAGGATTAGTAGATCACCTCCCACCTAGATATGATATGTTATATTACATCTACTTGAATGAGAGATTCATTATTTTAGTCTAGTTCAATTTTATTTTTTTGGTACTAATTAAACATATTACAAATTTCTATGTAGGTTTCATTGTTCCCAGTCACTTCCCCTTCTATATCCATCCAATTCCATCATTCACCTAGCCCATTTAATCCACATTGCATAAGTGGTTCATACTAAGTCTGAGAAATGGGTACTTCATAGCACTTGGAGCTCCCGTTTCCTCCCTTATGGCGCTTCCTCCTATCATATAGAAAATGAAGATGTATCGCCTCCAACGTATATATATTTTCCTTTACACCCTTCTAGCATCCCCACATCCATTCACCCTGCATCACTCTATTATTAGACCCCTCGTATCAATGAATATGATATTATAGCATATAATATTACATCTATTATAGCTATATCTACAATGATTGCATCTATAATTGCTACAACTACATCCTTCCTATTCCCCATTATTTCCTTGAAGTAGGTTATCTAGCTAAGTGCTCAACCTATTATCAGTGCATCCACAGTTGCAACAATGAGTATTGCATCTATTATAGCTACATACAATGTTTGCATCTACAATTGTTTTAAATACATTCTCCCTAGTCCCCATCATTTCCTCACAGCAGCTTATCGAGCCAAGTGCTCCACCTCCAAGCTGGGAAGGTAATTTTTCTCCATTACCTCAAATATTCATGGTGAGACTAATTATTCAATCAAAATATTATCAAGTGTGAGTGATATTTATTGTACACATTTTGATTTTTTATATTAATTAATTGCTTTAATTTTTGTAGAGAGGCATTTTTTAGAGGCTTGGATCATGAAGCTGGAGGATAACCCCCCAAAAATTTGCAAGCTTGTCTAAGGTTAGATTATAATATTTGAATTCTAATTATATTTATTAAGTGTTTTAACTAATATAATTATGGGATCATGCTATTATGAACTTATATTTTCCTTTTAGAGAACATAGAGGCATAATCCTCCATGATGAAAGAAGGCCCAATGTTCCTCCATTTCAAAGAGAAGAGAGATCGATTCTGGATATGCACTCGAGAGTGCCAAGGTTGGAAATGGTGATTGAGAGAACCATTATGTATATTTGCAATGTTGTGGCATTGTGGCCATAATATGCCATTTTTTATCTATGGAATTAGCCACCATTCTCTTGTTGTATGTTGGGAACAATATACCATTTTGTATGAAAGTGTTTAGTTGGGAAACTTTGAAAATAAATATATGACTTTAGACTTGTGTATATGACAATTTTTTTATTGAATTTTGCATTCATGATGTGGACTTCATATGATAAACTATGAACATTACTTTACTTTTATTGTGAATGTGGTTATCATGAATGTTAATATAATGAATCATGCTTCATTGATTTTCAGAATAATTATTGTGATGGATAATTGACCAAATGCAAATTTTATGGTGTAACTTGCTTAAGTGTTTATGTTTGGGGAATGAAATGAGTCACTTCTATGATGGATAATTAACTAAATGCATATTTAATGGAGTAACTTGGTCAATTATTTATTTGGGTGTAATTGAGTGAATGATGTAACTTGGTTAAGTTTTTATGTTAAGTAATTAAGTTTTTAAGTTGTCTATTGATTATGTGAATGCCAATTATTAAACAATTTATTGTAAAATAGATCCATTAAAGATAACTATTTTTTTTTAAGAAATGGATATGGAGGTTTATATTAAAAAAGAGATATGGTATTTGGCCCATAACCATTACATTTATTTAGTATTTCCAATATCCCTTGTGGGTTTGAGAATGAGCATGATGGCTCAATCCAAACTCTCAAGCAAGAATGCCAAAATACAATTTTTTTTCCCTTTCTAGCTAAACGTTTTCCAAAATACTCTTAAAATCAAACTAAATTTATATTCCATTTCTCACTGTTTATCAAACTAAATTTATATTCCATTTCTCATTGTTTATCAGAACTAGGGCCTAGAATACAAAATAATCTTCTTATCCTCAATATTATCAAATAAAACAACAAAAATACCCTGAGCCAGTGGGTAAATATTAATATCACCAGAAAATAGAGGTTTCCATGAATTAATCCACTTGTGGAGATCAATCAAAAGCATAAAAATCCCATTAAAACTACAGACCAATTCTTGATTTGATTTTTTTTTCATTTATAAATGCTTCCTACTCCAAGCAAACATTAAAGGCATGAGCTTCTTTAACTGCTAGAAGAGAAGATCTAGATTTCAACATGGAAACGTAAGAAATTCTAGCTTGATATGTTTGAGAAGAATAATTTTCAAAACCAACTACCATACCTATAGTGGAAACTGTCTTTTCCACTATAGCATGAATGCTCACCATTATTCAGAGGTTGTGAGAGCCATGTAGTGGACATCTAAAGGAGATCCACATAGCAAAGGAGAGACAGATGGCTAGGGAGAAACCATAGCTACCATGGGGGCCAATACTGCCATTGCTAAATATGAAAATTCATTAAATATAACTGTTAAAACATCAATTTTGATAATTTTGACGCATCTGCATCTTGTTGATATCATATTGATAATTCCCATATTGTAGAAATTAATGTGTAGTTTCAAAACTTCTCATGAAATATACTAAATCACAAGTCTTGAAGCTACTCTATTGATATGCGGAAGTTAATTCACCATCTATAACACAAATCATAGACATGTAAAAGGAAACATCACACATGAACAAAGATTTATCTAGGGGAAAGAAACTACTCAAAACCCATTACTATCTATATTCCATTAATCAAAGAATAGAGATGAAATACATATGCTTGCTCAAGCTTGAGCACACCTTGCAAGTGTGTAGTCTATCCCTTTTCTTGACTGACTAAATCTGGCCAACGCTTAGCCAATTTTCAAGCCCTCCATGATCCTATTTCCCTGTGTTGTTCCTCTAGGAAATTGGCCCCTATTATTTAGGAATTTCCCACTATTGAATTGCACAATTCCTTTAGGTCCTTCCTCTAACTGTGTGCACCACTTGTACACATTGGAATATGCTACATGTTGAGAAATGGAAACAAGAAATTCCAGTTTAATTTTTCCTTGAATTAAACTGTGAATTAAATTCAAATTCTATTCTCATAGCAACTTAAAATAGTTAAATTAAGTTTATTAAACTTACTTAACCTTGGAAATTCGAGTTGGAAGTCTTTTGGAAGTCATGTATATGTTCTCCATACTTTGTAGGAGTCTAGTGTGAGTTAATTGTGAGTTGTAAAATAGAAGACTCAATTTCATGAGTCAGTTCAGTTAAATTAGTTCTCAAACTGATTGATAGAACTAATAGCGAGTTAACAGTCAGTGGTGACACTAATGAACTCCACTAGTGCTACTCTAGTTAATTGAATATTTACTCATTAGAAACTCATGCATGTTGATTCTGAGAAAGACCCATTTGAGACTAGAGTGTAGGGACAATGTACTATTTTTTTTAGATTTTTCTAAGTTGCAATGATAGTGCATGCAATCAAGAACTGATCCTTAAGAGATTGCGCTATTTTTAAAGGCTTTATTTCCCTTTAAATACAAGCTATTATCCATAGGAATTATACATTGGAATAGAGACTTGGAGAGCTTGTGAAGAGGCCAAGCTTTGGCCTTGAGCTTTCTTATGAGTTGGAGATTCAATTTGTTGAGTGTTGGGATTGTTCTAGAGAGAACAAGCATTGTAATTTCATCTTGATTTCCGAATTAAAACAAAACAGATAATGCGGTTTTGAGTTGTGGATTTCCCTAGATATTTATTGTGTTATGCACCTTTGATTCTCTTCCTTTATTGATTATTTTTTGCTTGATGTTTATGGGCTTCTGCTGTAAATAGTAGAAGTGGATTCTTATCTCTTGATTTAGAAAATTACATTAGCTTGTGAATCTACAGGATTTTCTACATGGTATCAGAGCAAGATTATTTTTGGGCCAAGAGTTTGTAGGGTAGATTTGAAAATTTATGTGCAAAATTTTCAGAAACAAATTGCAGATCTAGATTCCTTGGGAAAAGATACCCAAATTCAATTTTTTTTTTGGCTGAATCGGAGTTTAGTTGAGAGAGATATCACTGATTTAAAATCAACTCTCTAGAGGATATTTCGAAGTTTTGAGTTTTTGGGTTACATGTGAAAGTTGAATTTTCATACATACTTCAAGATCAGTAGATGGTGTTCAATGGGTTGAGGCTTGAGTATGCCTTGGAAGGTAGCTTTAATTTCATAGCCTGGAGGGATAGGATGTTGGCTATGCTAGAGGACAATGGCTTGAAGGAATTTATTGAACAAGTAATTCCTACAACAACAGCTACTGATGCACAAAACTTGGCTGAGTGGAAGAAGTTTGTGGCAAAGGAAAGGCGGATAATCCTTGAGGGAGTTTGAGATCATATTATTTCGAGTCTCCATGGAAAGGAAACCCCACATGCTATGTGGAAAACATTGACGGACTTGTATCAGAATAGAAGTGATCAAAGGAATTTGACACTGAAGGATAAACTTCATAAAATCAAGATGGAAAAAGGCGAGTCAAATCCAAAGTACTTGACCAAGTTCACTCAATGTCAGGATGAAATTCGAAGTGTTGGAATCATGGTTTCCAAGGAGGATATGCTAAGCCTTTCTCCTCTTGGACTCTTGTTACACAACATTTTGTCATTGTCCCTATACTCCCTGTTCCTCGATCTTGGAGGACTTCTACAGTGAACCTCATATGTTTTCCTATCATGAAGAACATGTCTTTACATCACTCTTCATCTGCAGAACATTTCCCTCTTACATCATTTCCAGAGAATATTCCTTCAAACTTAGTTTTAAAGGTTGGCGCTATCCCTCGGTTTCTTCCCTGTGCCGATTTGCAGAGTTTAACACTGATTTTAGCATCGATCAATGCTTGTATCCATCCGTTACCCACACCGACCCTCTTTTGGAAAGTTTTTTAAAAATGGAGTCAAAGCTTCTAGGTCTAGAAGCTTAATGAACGAAAGACAGGTAAATAGTTAGTCAAGATAGAATCGAGAGAGACTATTTGGGCTCCTTTCCCATATTAAAATGAAAAAAACCAAAAGGGATGAGACCTCTCCCATCATAAGAGGATCCATGTACCCTCTCTAAAGCTATATAAACTTCTCCTATTCCAACCTCAGCTAGCTAACGAAAGGGCTAGAATAATCTTCAAAATCTTGATAGCCTTAGCCTTCTAGTTTGTGTTTGTAAAGGGAGAATAAGTTTGTAGTTTGCTTGGTTTGGAGCAAAGATGAAGAAGCCTTGAACATATATTGTTTGAGGTGAATCATGACATGCTAATAGTGGTGCTAGAACCCAGACACGTCGAAGGAAACCTGCAATGCTAAGGTGAATGTTGTACTTTCCTTTTTGTCATAATAATACAATTGATATTTTGTTTCCTATATCAATCGCATATGGTATTTGGTAGCTTAAGACTCCTTAGCCTCTTAAGTATGTTGAATCTATTGTATGCTATCATGTGTGCTTTGGTTTCTTGTCTAATTTTTTTAGGTGCTTGATTGACATTAAGGAGATGACCGTTGGAGCAAAGACACAAGGATAAGAAATACAAGAGGTAGGATCTCATCCATTCTCAATCTAAGGGAACGTGTGTTAGATTGTCTTGTTTGTGGCTAGACCCTCTCCCTTGGGATAGAGGGATTGTCTCTATCCACAAAGAGAATCTTCCTACTCCACAACTCCAAAAGAGTTGGCATAGTTATCAGGACTCCATCAATGGTCGGGAGAAACTACTAGATTGGGAATGACTATGGTCAAATTTGATGAAGGATGAGATCAAGAGGAACACCAGGGATGGCTCTTCATCAAAGACTGATGATGAAGAGAATTGTGCCTTATCGATTAAGGTGAGGAAGGGGAAAGGTAAAATTTCTCCTTCCAAATCAGATTCTTATCATGGAGGTAAGAAGAAGGACATGACGAAAGTTAAATGCTTTCATTGTCACAAGATGGTACACTTTTCTACAAATTGTCCATTGAAGAAGCTGAAGGAGATGTCCTGAGGAGAAGCGTTGGGTGAGGCTTTGGCTTCCCAATTCGAATTGGACTTTTCCCTCATTGCATGCATGGTGTCTTCAGTGATGGGAAGTGTCTGGTACTTAGACAGTGGAGCTTGTTTCCACATGACTGGCGACAAAGAGTTATTCAATGAACTGGAGGAGAAAGATCTCAAGATGCATATCGAGATGGGTGATGACAGTAACTATAGTGTTACTAGTGTGGGCACTATTACTTTTCAGAGGGAGCGTTTGGCTCCACTCTCCTTGAATAATGTTATGCATGTACCCAGAATGACGAAGAACTTGGTATCCGTTTCCATGCTTGAGGATAGAGGCTATGTTGTGATATTTCCGAAATGAAAGGTGTTCCTTCGACACATAGCCACAGGTCAAGTAAAGAAGATAGGGATTTGAGTTCAGAATGTCTATAAGATAGAGGTAGAGGATTATGCTGCTTTGAGTTTAAAAGCAGAAAAGTTGTTGAGACGACACATCATTGAGTTGTGGCACGGACGATTGGGCCACTTACATCATGGGGCTTTGAAGATATTGCAACAAATCTCTACTAGTCTTCCCAAAGGTACAGAGCAACTTGATATAAGGGTTGTACTTTGGGAAAATACACAAAGTCTTCCTTTGGAGACAAAGATAGTCGAGCATAGTCCATTCTGGAGAGAGTCAATTCAAATATGTGTGGACCATTCTTGACAACATCCATGACCGAACACAGGTATTATGTTATATTTTTTGATGACTATTCTTGTAAATGCTGGGTATTTTTTATGTAGAAAAAGGATCAAACTTTCACAAAGTTTTGTGAGTTCAAAGCATTGGTAGAGAAAGAGTCTGGCAAGAAGGTTAAATATCTACGGAGTGATAATGGTGGTGAGTATGTCTCCAATGAGTTTAAGAACTTCTGTGCAGTGGAAGGGATTAAACAAGAGTTGACAGCACCCCATAACCCTCAACAAAATGGGGTTGCTGAGAGGAAGAACATGAGAATAGTAGGGGTAGAAAGGGCGATGTTGCACAATCAGGTCCTACCACTACACTTGTGGGTTGAGGCATGCAACACAATGATTTATGTTCAGACCCGTAGCCCACATCGGATACTTGAGATGAAGACACCAGAGGAGGCTTATTATGGTAAGAGGTCAGATGTTGGTCACTTGAAGATTTTTGGGTCATCGGTTTATTTCCATGTGACCAAAGATTCACAGAAGAAGCTTGAGCCAACAATAGAGTTAGGGATCTTTTTGGGGTACACTTATACACCCCACAACTATCACATGTACATGTAGACCAGTCAAATGACAGTGGTTCGTAGGGATATCAGGTTCGGTGAGGAGAAGGCCATGCGAGTATCCCTTGAGAGGGAGCTTGAGCTACATGCGGATGAGGAGATTTTAGCTCCTAAGGTTGAGGGGCCTAAAATTGATGTGGAACAGCCACATGCAAAGTTTGAGAGAGTGGAGACATCCACTCAGGCAGAGTCTTCCAGAGAGGGAATAAAGTGCATTAGAGAGGCTGACAGATTGTTGGATGATGCATGGGAGAATGTGGGAGAACCCTCTTCTCAATGCAGACAAAGGAGGTCACCAGAGAGGTCCATTGGATACATGGCACTTATGCGTGCATGTGTTGTGACAGAGCCATCTTCCTTTTAGAAAGTAGTGTAACAACCAGTTTGGGTTGATGCAATGGTGGAGGAGTATGACTCCATAGTTCAAAACGGTGTTTGGCATGTGTTCCCAAGACTGGAGGACAAGTCAGTTGTGAGCTCCCGTTGGATTTACAAGGTAAAGCAAGCTGAAGATGGTAGTATGGAGAAACATAAGGCCATATTTGTGGCCCATGGCTTTTCACAGGTAAAGGGGATTGACTATGATGAGACTTTTTCTCCTGTTGCAAGGTACTCATCGATCAGATCTATTTTGGCACTATCAACATAGATGGGTTGGAAGATCCATCAAAAGGATGTGAAGACTGCCTTCCTCAATGGCATGATTGAGGAAGAGGTGTACATAGAACAACCTGAAGGTTTTGAAACCTTGGACCGTGAGTCGCATGTGTGTCGACTCAACAGAGAGTTGTATGGTTTGAAGCAAGCACCCCGTGCTTGGTACACCGAGATATATAGCTACTTCACTAGGTTGGGCTTCACAAAGAATGAAGCAGATGTGAACCTGTATCACATAGTGGTGGAAGGTAGGTTTTTTATCATTGTAATTTATGTAGATGATCTCATACTGACAGGTGATGAGAAGCTAATCAAATCTTGCAAGGAGGACCTTGCAAGAGATTTTGAGATGAAGGACATGGGGCTCATGCATTACTTTATTGGCATGGAGGTTTGGAAGGGAGATGGAAAGTATGCCAACAATATACTCAAGAGATTCCACATGGAGAGCAGTAAACCCATGGAAACTCCTCTAGCTGGTAACTGGAGGAAGGAGAATGCTACCTCAGGGGAAGTAGTGGAGCTGTTGTTCACAGGTAGCTCACTCATGTACTTGGTGAACACACGACTGGATATGTGCTATGCAGTTAACCAGCTTAGTCAAGTGATGGTTAGCCCTAACAAGCTGTATTTGAAGGCGGCAAAGCATGTATTGAGATACCTCAGAGGCACTACTCAATTTGGGTTATGGTACAAACATACAAAGGGAGTGAAGCTTTAAGTCTTCACCGATGCAGATTGGGCAAGGAGTCCATCTGACAAGAAGAGCACATCAAGAGGGATATTTAGTATTGGGTCAGCGACAACTTCTTGGGAAAACAAGAAATAGAGATCGGTTGCACCTAGTTCGGTAGAGGCAGAGTACATGGATGCCAGTCAGGAAGCTTGTGAGGTTATCTGGATGAGGAAGATCTTGGTTGGTTTGTTTGGTCAGTGGATGGAGCCGACAATGATTTACTATGATAATCGGAGCTTTATCAAACTCTCTGAAAATCCAATTTTTTATGATCGGTCCAAGCATATTGCTATTAGTATCATCATCTCAGATATTGTTTATTGAGGTAGATCATCTTGTTAGATTACATTCCCATGGAGGAGCAAGATGCTGACATCTTGAAAAAGGCATTGTAAAGATGTAAATTTGAGTCTCACAGAGATAGGATCAGGGTAGTTGATAATCCATTTCTTGTTGAGAGGGAGTGTTGAGAAATGGCAACAAGAAATTCCAATTTAATTTGTCCTTGAATTAAACTGTGAATGAAATTCTAATTCTATTCTCATAGCAACTTAAAATAATTAAATTAAGTTTATTAAACTTACTTAACTTAGGAAATTTGAGTTGGAAGTCTTTTGGAAGTCATGTATATGTTCTCTCTAATTTGTAGGAGTCTAGTGTGAGTTAATTGTGAGTTGTAAAATAGAAGACTCAGTTTCATGAGTCAGTTTAGTTAAATTAGTTCTCAAACTAATTGAGAGAACTAATAGTGAGTTAACAGTTAGTCGTTACACTAATGAACTCCACCAGTGCTACTCTAGTTAACTGAATATTTACTCATCAGAAACTCATACATGTCGATTATGAGAAAGACCCATTTGAGACTAGAGTGTTGGGATAGTGTACTATTTGTTTAGGATTTTTCTGAGTTGCACTGATAATGCATACAATCAGGAATTGATCCTTAAGGGATTTCTCTATTTGTAGAGGCTTTATTTGCCTTTAAAACAAGATATTCTCCATAGGAATTATACATTGGAATAGAGACTTGGATAGCTTGTGATAAGGCTAAGCTTTGGCCTTGATCTTTCTTATGAGTTGGAGATTGAATTTACTGAGTGTTGGGATTGTTCTAGAGAGAACAAGCATTGTAATTTCATCTTGATTTTTCAAATTAATACAAAACAGATAGTGGGGTTTTGAGTTGTGGCTTTCCTAGATATTTATTGTCTTATGTGCCTTTGATTCTCTTCCTCTATTTATTATTGTTTTCTCGATGTTTATGGGTTTCCGCTGTAAAGAGTAGAAGTAGATTCTTGTCTCTTGTTTTGGAAAATTGCATTAGCTTGTGAATCTACAGGATTTTCTACACTATAACTGATAGTACACTTCCTTGGAATCTCCATATCAATTGGGTAACTAAAATTCTCTACGTGCGACAATTATTTTGGGTTGATTAATCAGTTAACTGGTTGAACACTAAGTGTGGTTGAAGTTCCACTTCCACAACTTGAGCTCCACTAGTTCTTCTAACGGTTAGAACTAGTTTAACTGACAATAACTCAAATTAACTGAAATAGATTGCTACAAATTAGAAATCAAACATACTGAACCGAACTCAGCTTCCCCAACTCGAATTAGTTTAGTTAACCAAGTGGCAGGTGCATGTCACCTAAGTTAACCACCTCCAAGATTTCTGCTGAAATAGAAATTCAAATTTTTCGTAGTTTGACCAAGGCAAAGTAAAACTGAGATTTTGTTGTTTCATTTTCAACACTCCCTCTCAAAAAAAAACGGATTATCAAACACCCCTACACCTGTGGAACTCAAACTTCCATCTTGACAAGGCCTTTGTCAAAATATCAACATCTTGTTCCTCTATCAGAATGTATTGCAACAACATATTCCACCTTTTCACACAATCCCATAGATGGTGATACCATATTCAATATGCTTGGATCAATCATGAAAAACATGATTTTTAGAGAGTTTGATGCAACTATTATTATCACAGTAAATCACGGTTGGATCCATCATATGACCAAACAAGGCAACAAGTATATTTCTCATCGAGATCACCTCACATGCTATTTGACTTGCAACCATGTATTCTACTTCTGCCGAGATGAGTGCCACATATATTTTCTTATTGTTGTACCAAGAATCCATTATGGACCCAACACTGAAAATTCCACCTAATTTACTCTTCTAGTTTGATGGACTCCCTACCTATTCTGCATCTGTGAAGCCACACAACTTCACTCCCTCTATTTGCCTATACTAAAGTCCAAACTGGGTAGTGCCTCTGAGGTACCGTAGAAGATGCTTGGATTCCCTCCAAAATAGTTTGGTTGACCTAACCATAGCTTGGCTCAGCTGGTTGACTGCAAAGCACATATTTGGTCATGTGTTCATAAGATACATGAGTGAACCCACCAACTGTTGGTAAATAGTCGCATCCACTTCCTCACCTGAAGTGGCATCCTCTTTCCTCCAGTTGCTCACTAGAGGAGTCTCCATGGGGTTTCACATGTCGATGTGGAACCTCTAAAGCATCTCGTTTGCATACTTTTCCTAAGAGGAAAACAATTCCCCGTCACCTTGCCATACTTCCAATCTGAGGAAGTAGTGCATGAGGCCCATGTCCTTCATCTCAAACTCTCTTGCAAGGTCCTCCTTGCAATATTTGATCAACTTCTCATCACCAATCAAAATCAAGTCATCAACATATAAAACAATAATCAAAAATTTACCTTTTACCAAAATATGATAGAGGCTTGCATCCAATTCACTTTTGGTGAATCCCAAACCAGTGAGATAGTTATGAATCTTGGTGTACCAAGCACGGGGTGCTTGATTGAGACCATACAACGCTCACTTGAGTCTTCACACATGAGACTCTCGATCAAAACCATGATTCTTTGAAGACATGGTAGTAAATGGAGGCTACAAAAACCCTGAAGTGCGACACATCCATCTTCCTCCTCGAGAAAGACTTGTTCAGTCTAATTATGCCAAGAATCTAATGAGGACTCTTATTATGCAAATAGACCACTGTGTTACATGCTTCAACCCACAAGTGTAGGGGTAGGCTATGGTCATGCAACATCGCTCATGCTACTCCCATAATGTTATGGTTCTTCCTCTCAGTCACCCCATTCTGCTGTGGGTTTTGGGGTGCTATTAACTCTCGTAAAATGCCTTCTTTTATAAAGAAATTTTTAAACTTATTCGACACATACTCACCTCCATTATCACTCCTAAGAGCCTTTACCTTATTTCTCATTTCTTTCTCCACCAGCTCCTTGAACTCTAAGAACTTGGTGAAAGTCTCATCCTTCTTTCATATGAAAATATCTAACACTTCCGTGAGAAGTCAACAATAAATACAAAAAAATATTTGTGCTAGGAAGTGGATGCTTTCAAGAAAGGTCCATAGACATCAGAGTGGATCCTTTCAAGGACTGCATGTGTTCTATTGTCCCAGTCATGGAAAGTGGATTTTGTTTACTTCCCCAAGTATTCTATGCCAAAGTTCAAAGACATCATGACTTTGCACCTTCTTCGCCTTTATTCTCAATGCAACACAATCCTCCACATCTAGTCTGTATAGGTTTTTCACATGAATCCCAATCTTCTTCACTTGTCTCGTGGCTATGTGTCTTAGGAATTCCTTGTCTTTCCTAAAGATCACATCATAACTATGGTCTTCCAAAACTGCAACAAAGACAAGATTCGTCTTTAGACCCCGAATAAACATCACATCCTTGAGTCTAAGAGTGGAGATTGAATCCATCTGAAAAGTGACTGTACCAATCCTGTTCGCACTGTACCTTCCATCATCTCCCATCTCAATGTGAATATAAAGATATTTCTCCTCCAAATCACTAAAAAAGTATATATTCCTCATCATATGGAATGAGGCGCCATTGTCCAAGTACCACACGCTTCCCATCACTGTGTTGGCCATGCATGCAATGAGAGTGAAGTCAAGCTCAAACTGTGAAGCCAAGGATTTACCTGCTACTCCTCATGAGGTCTTATTTCTTGTCTTCTTGTGTGGACACTTCATGGCATAGTGCCCAATTCATGACAATAAAAGCACTTGATTATGGACAAGTCTTTCTTCTTGCCCCCTTTGAATAGATTCTTCTTTGGATAGGGATTTCTTCCCTTTCCATTTCTTTGCCTCTCCAGGAAAGTCACAATTCTCCTCATCCTTGAACTTGGATGAAGTCTCATCTATGGTATTCTACCTTATTTCCTAATGTACCAGGTTGGACCATAAATTCTCCCAAATTGGTAGTTTCTCCCTACCATTTACCGAATCTTGATATCTATGACAACTCTTGGGAAGGCCTAGAAGGCCTAGAACTACGAAGTCTTCTTCAGGGACATTAACACAAAACCCTCCAAGTTCATCATGACACTCTATTAACTTGCTCAAATACTATGGAATTATTTCATTCTTTTTCATCTTGATACTCCGAAGTTTTTCCTTGAGTGCCAACTTTCTATGGTCATTGCTATTCTCGAAAAATTATGTTAGTGCGAACAAATTTTCTTTCCCATGGAGATTCGAGACAATATGATCACGTACTCCCTCCAATATGATTCTCCTCACCTTTGCCACTTCTTTCTTCCACTAATAAAGATTATGGGCATCAGATGCTTGGGGTTTTGCTACATATGTTTTGATGTATTCTACCAGCCCATTGTCATTCAATACTGCCTCCATGCGGTCCTTCCATGAAACAAAGTTTGAGTTTCCTTCCAAGGCATAATCTAGCCTAAAGAAAACTTGCAACATTGGTATTCAAATTTGAACCTCCTACAATGAAAACTTAGAAATATCTGCTCTACAGTGATTCTATCTCTAATACCATGTAGAAATTAATGTGTAGATTCAAAATTGGTCATGAAATTTACTAAATCATAATACTTAAAGCTACTCTACTGATCTGCGGAAGTTAATTCACCATCTAGAACACAAATCATAGACATGCAAAAGGAATCATCACACATGCACAAATATTTATCTAGGGAAAGAAACTACTCAAAACCACTTACTATCTATATTGCATTAATCAGAAAATAGAGATGAAATACATATGGTTTCTCAAGCTTGAGCACACCTTGCAAGTGTATAGTTTATCCCCCTGCCTGACTCTGGCCAACACTTAGACAATTTTCAAGCCCTCCAAGCTCATATTTCCTTGGGTTGCTCCTCTAGGAAATTGGCCCCTATTATTTAGGAATTTCCCACTATTAAATTGTGCAATTCCTTTAGGTCCTTCCTCTGAATGTATGCACCACCTGTACACATCGGAATATGCTACAACTGATAGTAAACTGCCTTGGAATCTCCATCTCAATTGGGTAAATCAAATTCTCTACATGCAACAATTATTTTAGGTTGATTGATCAGTTAACTGGTTGATCACTGAGTGTGGTTGAAGTTCCACTTCCACAACTTGACCTCCACTTATTCTAGCAATTAGAACTAGTTTAACTGACAAAAACTCAAATTAACTGAAACAGATTACTACAAATTAGAAATCAAACATACTGAATTGAAATAAATCTTCCCCAACTCAAATTAACTGAGCAAACTAAGTGACAAGTTCCTTGTCACCTCAATTAACTACCTCCAAGGTTTCTACTGAAAAAGAAATTCAATTTTTCTCTAGTTTGACCAAGGCAAAATCAAACTGAGATTTTCTTGCTGCATTTTCAACACATATTAAATTAGACTTCTCAACAAAGCCTTTATTAGTAAACAATATAAATCACTAAAATTAGGCTTCACCAAATTAATAATTAGTTTAATATCTACAAACCCTCTTGGGTTTAACTCTCATAATCCTCTTGGGGTTATGCTCCTTAATTAGAGCGAATAGTTTACCCTATTTTCCATCCATGGATCATGAGGAAGTACTTGGAATTTTTTCTATGATACGTTCCACTAGGAAAAAGATAATGTTTATTATTCATCGTTGTGTGAAACCCTAGTTTTAGAGATCATTGAATAAAATGGTATCTATGAAATTGAATCACGAGTGAGATATTCGTCTAGATAGAATGTGGTTTACTATGTCCAAAGAAATTGACCGTCCATTTATTTGAGGCCCAATCACGTTTTTATGGCCATTTGTGACTCACTTGTTGGGGCCATTCATGTACATTTTGTAAATTTACTCCGAGGGAATAAACACCAAACCATACAACATAATTATCTTACATAATCTCTAACAAGTGTATTTGGATGGTGCCCACATGATCGTGCCACCCCAATGGTCTGAGACATTGCTTTGGAAAATCATCAATTTGGATTTCATCAAATAAAGTGGTGTCCATGAAATGGAATCATGGGTGAGGGGTGTCCCTACCTAGAATTTGGTGTCCTAATTATGTAATTTACAGTTTGTTGATCTAAATCTATTCAAGTTTTTATTTCCATTTGTAAATTGCTTGCTGAGGCCATACAATAACATTTTGTGAATTTTCTTCGAGGGAATAAAACCTAAACCTTGTAGCATAGTTGGCTTATGTAACCTATGAGAGGTGTGTTTGGTGGTTACCCACATGATCATGCCTTCCATAATGGCCTGAGCCATTATTTTTCAAGATTGAACCCCTTTTGCAAAAATTGCATCACATCACTAGGTGAAAACCAAGTTTTAGAGATCATCAAATAAAAATGGCATATGTGAAATGGAATCACGAGTCAGGGGTGATACTAGCAATAAATTAGTTTCAATGTCCAATATAATTGATTTTTTGTCGTAATTGATTTTTTGTCGATCCAAGGCTTAGTAAAGTTTTTAACCCCAGTTGAAACTTGCTTGTTGAGGCCATTTAGGGAAAAAATTTGGATTTTCTCTGGGGTCATAAAATACAAACCCTATAGATTAAATGACCCACATAAGTTATAATAGGTTTTTTTATTTGTGGCAAGCATAATCATACCACCCATAATGGCCTGAACCATTGTTTTACAAGATTGACACCCTTGTGTAAAATTTATTTATTTTTCATGAGTGTTGTTGGACAATTGGCATTGTTTGGATGGCTAGTGGATGCAAGTGTGTTGGCATTGGTGTCAAAAATTATTATGGGAGATGTGTTGGGTAGTTCGCATTGTCTAACTATTGGTAGGAGTGTTGGCATTGATGTCAACCAGAATAGCATGGATGCTTGTTGCAACAGATGTTGTCTTTGATGTTCCCTAGCCTAGCTGTGATGGTAATTGGGCTAGCATTGATATGCTTGATGTGTCAAGCTCAAGGGGAGTCCCATGGTTTCTGTAGTTCCCTATAGAGAATCATCATAGTAGCAGGCTTATTGGAGAAGCC
This sequence comes from Pinus tabuliformis, assembly GCA_031772625.1. NCBI lineage: Eukaryota > Viridiplantae > Streptophyta > Pinopsida > Pinales > Pinaceae > Pinus > Pinus tabuliformis. Next base: position 482,386,349 of record CM062820.1, read on the forward strand.
ATAAAATGATGACTATGGTGGTTGGGAGTCCAGGATTCCAAGCACAATAAGAAAAGTCAAGGAGAAAATAATGGCAGAGAGTTTGCAACCATTTTTCAGGTAGAACATGGGCTCAAAGCCTACATTAGACCCTCTCCACTGGAAAGTTCTTTGAAAGAGATTTCGAATGGTGTGCAGAACATTTCAAAATGGCCTCCTGGATAAAAAGTTATGGTCTGCCGAAGTCAGGACCTTCAAGTCCTTATGAGGAGGTTGAATTTTAGAACCCGATATCGGAAAGTGAATATCATAATCAAGCTAATATCGAAAACCAAAATATCGGAGGTGAAAAAATTGAAACCTCCGAGGTTTGGAACCTCGGGACAACAAAACATTAGTATCCTAATTTAAGAAGGGCCCATATCGGAAGGCTCAGAGCATTACAACTTGATATTAGAAGAAATAAGCAGGCCAATAGAACCTTTGAGCATAGGTGCATTAGAACCTCAAAAATTCTTAATGAATTAATTCTTTAAAAGCTTCGATAGTGTTAAGTGCAGAGGGATGCAGAGAAAATATTTACAAAATATTTCTACAAAAAACCAAAGTTCGATGGACCCCTTTCTCTCTCCTCTAGGTGGACACATGGAAGAAGTTTATTGGCCTTAAGGGGCTGAGGTGGAAGATGATGTAGTCATGACATGGTCATATGACAAGACACATGGCAGGTGGATTAGGAATTTTGGGTGACCTAGTGGGCCAAATCTTGGTGACATGTGTCATCACTAAGGAGGTGCCACGTGGAGTGATGATGCCAGTGTTATGTCACTTAGAGGTCGACATTTCAGAGGTCAAGTATTTTGTAACTCCTATGTGAAGGCCCTATCTGAAAAGTTCCGATGAAAGTGGCTCCAATGAGACTAACACATGGTCATGAAGCCCATAGAAACAAGGGTGTAGAGTGGTGCTACCACCTAAATGTTATGGAGTATATCGAAGGATGGAGATTTCATAATTCCTATGTAAATTCCCTATGAGGAAAGGTCTAATGAAAGGGGGGCTCTGATGGTGTTTTGATGCTCAATCGTGTTGAGTCTGAGGAACCTAGGTTGGAGAGGAATTAACAAAGGAAGATAGGCCCTGGGAAGGAACATAAGCCCTTATCACCTAAAATCTAAGTTGTTGGTTACAACGTTGAGTCCCATGGAGGAAATACAAGAAAGTACCAAGTGAAAGGAGCTCAGAACCTCACGACCTCGTAACATCATTTGAATAAAAGTTACAAGATATGGTGGCTCTGATATTGAAGCACCCAAGGGATATACTGTTGGTCACATCTCTTGGTCCCATGGAGGAGAAATTATAAGGGGCTAAGAAAAAGGGGCTAAAGGCAAAGCAGAAGCTCACAACTTCGTAAGGTATGTTTAATAAAAGATATGATATGCAGGGGCTCTGATATAACACCACAATGGATTATGAAGCCATGGGTCATAAGAAGTAGTCCTATAGAGGAAATTCAATAAGGGGCTAAAGCAAGGAGGAGATAAATTCCAATCGGAAGTTCAGAATTTTGGAAGGTCATTTTAATAAAAGTTATGATGAAGTGGAGCTTTGATACAACACAATTATATTTGAAGCGCTCGATCATAGGAAGTTTTCCCATGGTAAGAAGTGAGATAAGGAGCTAGGCCTTGAGTAGATAAAGGCTAATAGAGACCTTTAGATTTCATAATCATGTATTAATAAAAGGTTATGATGTGTAAGAGATCCAATACAACAGTTGAGTACATTGCAGGATTGGATGATTCAACAGCTAAGGGAATTAAAGAAGGTTGGTCGCTGGAGTTATTATGACTTTAGAAGTTTGTTGAGAGAGAGACAAAGGTCATATCCTATTTCCTGTCCATGTCTGACAATATTAAATGAGGAACAGAGAAGTCATTCTCAAAGTACTGGCAAGCTCTGTTAAGCCTTGAATAAGAATGGAAGTCACATTAGAATGGGAAAGTTGACTGAGATTAAATTATCGGTATGGAGGATTTCTTAGGGAGTAAGTGAAGAACTTGGAAGCCCATCCTTATGTTTAACTGCCATGAAATAATTCACCCATTCGATACAACAACAACATGCAGGATCCCTACAAAGTTACACTTAGGCAGTGATGGAAAGTTGTGATGAAGACAATGTTGAACAAGGAGTAGCAAAAGAAAAAAACTAGTGATTTCCATTGAGCAATGGGGGAAATGAAGCATTATTGAGTGAGATGTGAGGAGAACTATTTGTGTTTGTGTGTGTGCTATTGTGTGAGGCCGAGTGAACCAGTTCTACAGAGAAAGGTTGGAAAGTGCCTATGCAAAGGAAAGACCCTGAGAGAGTCAGTTTTGTTGTGAGAAAGGATGAAAGTGCATGTGATGTGTCAAGAAGTCCAAGAGAGCCTGCAGAATAGAAGGCCAAGAGAATAAGTGTATGTTGTTGAAGAGTAGAGGACAAATTCCATCGAGAGGTTGTGATGATTAACTATTGTTGAGAAGATCAGTGGGATGCTACAGTGTGAGTTGTTGGGTGCGGGATCCCCCAAGGGAAGTTTTGGGGCTCAAAGCCTAGATTTTGGCTAAAAATTGTAAATCCGATGTAAAGACTCCACATTTTGTGGGCGCAAAGCGCAAAGTTGTAAATCAGTCATATGGTTGTCCGCCCTCAATTTTGTAATGTAATGTCAGCTTTATAGATCTACCCATGGTCCGCGGACCATGGGATTGTATAAATAGAGAGAGGCTCTAATTAGTTGAGAGATCATCGAAGAAGGAGAATGACAATGGAATAGAAGGATAGCAGAAGTTCTAAGGGTTAAGTCGAGGCTTTGGGTCGTAGAGTAGGAGAAGGATCTGTAGCTGAGTGCATAGAGGCCTAGTAGTCCACAGTTAAGTGGGCGGACCCCTGCAGCTGAGTGCGCAGGGAAAGTCGAGTCTGTAACTGTTGAAGAATTAATAAAGAGAAATTTTATACCATTCCTGTGTATTTATTCACTGTTTTCTACATTAAATGTATTGGGTATAAATTATATTTCTGCTATTTATATGATGCGTGAACATATATGATTGTGTTGATTAAGTGAATGTAAGTTAAAGTATCTGGTTACGTGAAGTTGACTAACATATATAAGAGGATAAGTAAGATACGCAGTGTAACTTGGGGAAATAGCGTAGATTGCTGCCATAGCAGCGAGAAATCACCTAAGCCCCTAGTTAGGGCTGTGCGAAGGACAGATCCTAACAGATCACAAAGGTCTCGCAGGCTAGGATAGTGTGCGAAGCGACCTCCGCGAAGGTAGGCACAGTTGGACTAAATTGACCCCTCAAACATCTCGAGGGCGTGGAAACTTGGTTCGACCATCCCCCCATAATGCTTCGGGTGATACTTCAGTCCGTGCTCTGCGGGCTAAAGCCGAAAGGGCCAGAAGTGTAGGGATTTGTTTAGCTAATTAACTCCAAACCTGGGTTAGGCCCCATCAAGCCAACAAATGGTTCCGTTTCCGGGACCAAAATCTGCATAGAGATGTCTGATGTCATATTATTGGAGTCCAACTAAGAAGGAAATTGAAGGTTGGTTGGACAGGAGGATTCACGAGTTTGCAGCGTAGGAGAACAGGAACACGCAACTGTCAAAAGAAGAGTGATTAGACTACTACCTATACACAGAGATCCATGAAATATTCTTCGCATCTTTCCCTACTGAGCTATATGAGTGGATCATGAAGCTAGTAGATAGCCAAGGAAGGTGGAAGCTTGATAGTTCTATTGTGTGGACCCCATAATTGGTGCACAGGTTGGAAGCATCGGAAGATAAGATCGTGCACACTGTTGATCACTGGCTTGATCGGATTATAGGAGGATTCATTACTGAGTTTGTGGTATACACTTCAGTCAGATACAATGAGGAAGAGCGATGCTTTCTCAAGGGACCGCGAGGTAAGTACGTAAAGTCTCTAAATAATTGGATTAAAATGTTATTGTGCGAAAAGAGGGTTATGCAATTACCTTCATGCTCGGGGCTACGCGAAGTGGAAAAACTTACAGGAACGAAGGAAATAAGGGACCAGAAACTAGCCCCTTGATTTCACCTCCGTGAGGGGATGAGGAAGAACTCGTGAAGGTCTCGCCGCGAAGTGTGATCCATCTGATGAGGCAAAGAATTCTGTGAATACCACCCCCACCCACATCGCCACCAGCTTCACCGCCTTCACCTCCATCTTCACCCGTACCACATCCACCACCACCGCGAGTCAATATGGTAAGCACGATAAAATTGCCTGTGTTTAAGGGAGTGGGAAATGAGGATCCGGACCAATTTTGGTTCGTCGCACGAGCCGTATGGGAAGCACAGGGAGTTACAGATGACAATATAAAGAAAGCAACACTGATTAGTGCCCTGCAGGACCGCGTGTTGACCTGGTAGATTAAGCACTCCAATCATAATCCAAGTGCGGGAATTGTAGATATTCAAGCAGCGCTAAACAAAGACTTTAGCAGGCCAAAGCCTGAAGCACAGTAGATCATTTGATTCAAAGAAATCACGATGCTACCAGATGAAACTCCTTGGGAGTTGGATCATAGGTTTAAGTGTACGATTTGCGAAGCTAATATGAATCTAATGGATGTACAACATCGCAAATGGTTTGTAGCATTGCTAACATCACATTTAAGGAGCGCGCTATCGCAGCAGAAGTTAACAGCTTGGGCAGAGGCCTTAGAGATTGCGATGAGGCTGCATGAGACCCCGATGCAGGATCCTAACTTAGGGGTTTAGCAGATCCACGAGTAGCTAAAGAATTTATGCCTAGAGATGCAGAGTCTAAAACAAGACATGACAAATCGACCAGAGGTGCACGAAGAAGTGTGGTGTGTAAAATGCAAGGGTCAGGGTCATGATAAGGACCACTGCCCAGTGTTCGAAAATTACCTTGCGAGAGGAGGACTGATGCTGTTAAGGCCAGAAGTGCAAGCAGGACCTAGCGCGGCGCTTGCTTTGTGGTGCGCGATTTGTCAAATAGGGGGAAACCGTGCTACAGACAACTGCCATTTGTTATGGAAGTACACACAGAATTTGCAGCAATTGTTCTGTAACTTTTGCAGGTCAGTGGGACACGATGAGCGCACTTGTAGAAGCTATGAGTTGATGATGGATAGAACCCCCACCTACAGAGTTCAGGCTGAAACACAGCCCCTAGACCAGAACGCAGGAGTGGCGCGAATAGGATTTCAGGGGCGTGGATGAGGTCGAGGCGAAGAAGTACCTGGAAGAGGTCGCGGTCAGTTGATATGCTACAATTGCGGAGGGCCAGGACATTATGCCTGCGATTGTATGAACCCAACGCGTCCATCATGTATGGATTGTACCTTGTTGGATCATGAGATGGAAGATTTTCCTATGTTGATAGCTAGGATACGTGACAAGGGAGCACTACCACCTCCCCCGACTCAAAACCTACAGATGATGAGATCTGAGCCACGCGAGGAAGATCCGAATCTGAACATTGTGCTTCGAAGTGGAATCGTGACGGGAGATGACAAAGGAAAACAACCTGAAGATAGTACTTGGGTTTGCAAAGCTCTAGCAAAAGAAGCGGAGATTGATTTGGACCGCACTCGAGAAAAATTTATGGAAGCTAAGAAGAGCTTCACCGATGCCTCCACTTCAGGAAGCAAAGATAAACTGGAGTCGGAGATGGACCCATCTATGCTCACGAAATTCTTGGAAACATAAATGAAGTTACTGCGTGACAGTAAGGCTGTAAAGGGATTACAGGAACTCATTAATAGATGCGTTGGGACCGTGCCAGGAGAACCACGCGTAGTCTGGAAGATTGGAAAGCATAAGACGAGGACGGGAAGAGAAATGAGGTTAACCGCGCAGATTGGAGAATATGAGATGGACCAAGTAATTATGGATTTAGGATCAGATGCGAATGTTTTGCCGAAGCAGACATGGGAGCGAATGGGGAGACCTACGCTACAATGGTCTCCTATTCAGCTGCAAATGGCGAACCAGTAGAAGATAATACCCATGGGGCGATTGCAAGGGAATCACTATGGATATTGAGGGAGCGAGCGTGCTAGCAGACTTTGAGGTGATAGAGATTTTTGATGATAGAAATCCCTATCCGGCACTCTTAGGAATCGATTGGGCCACTGACATGAACGAGGTGATTAATCTGAAGAAGCGCAAGATAATTTTTGAGAAGAAGTCACTATGCGTAGTTATACCTCTGGACCTTGCTGAAGGATCGTGCGATATAGAGTTGGTGCACGACTATGAAAGCGATGATGATTTGGATTGCATCTATAAGATAAAAATGTGAAACCAGGGGTGGGTGAATCCCACTGCGAATGGACGGCTTGCATGGGAGCGCAAGAGCTCCTGTACTTTGGATTCGGATGAGGAAACGGAGTAATGGCAGAACTGGTTACATGAGGTGATTACATTGAATTGTAATATGATGACAAGATCGCTGCGCTGTGTATTGACAGAAGTAAGAGACCTGCCTACTTATGATGGGTTAAGTGATCCAGGAGGCTCCAGAGAGACACACAGGACAAAGATGGCTCAAAAACCAAAGTGTTTGGATTGTGCTCAAACTAGGACCATATCGAAGACCTCGTTGTCATGATCGCAGAGGTGTGAACGGTCCGTCAAACCGAGCTCGTATGCAAAAGATAGAGCTCTTCAAAGTTTGACATAACAGGGAAAAAGTGGGGCCCACAGTGTGCCACATGGCATCCCAGTAAGCGAGTGAGACCCACATGGCAGCCCATCAGCCATTGACACATGGCAGTCCGTTATTGGCCTCCTGAACCTGCACAAGCAACAAAAATCATTTTGGTTATAACCATACAACAAAAATAATTTTAATATAGTTATTAAAATAACTATACATAAAACTACATAAAAACAAATCATTTTATATATATTAACTAAAGTCAAAAAAATATAATTTTTGTTATATTAAATTATAACAAACTCCATTAAAAATTCCAACGTGACATTCACGTGTTATGGCATAAAGGTAATTGGTATGGTTATAAAAACAAACCATATAAAGTTAAACATATGACGGCCACATTAAAATGTCGTCAACGATGATACGGCATACCATGGGGCTTGGTAACTCTTATTTCAGACTCTATAGAAAAGTTAATGCTCCGTCCTTACACTCATCTGACAGGAGGTTGATGTCACTGGGACCATTGATCATGGGCATGCATCGATGCATCCATCTCTCCTCACCCAGTTCCGGCGATGCGTGTTCCTGCCCGCCTCCAGCGCCGGTGTTCCTGCCCGCCTCCGGTTTGATGTCTTAATGAGGTACTCATCTCCCTACCTCCCATCATTGCCGAACTCTGCCCCCGAAATTTTCAAATTTCAAATGTTATCTTCCCGCCTTCAAACTAAAGGGTTGTGCGCGGTATTTTCTTCGCCTACATAAATAAGAACTGGTTAGTTTCATCAGGTCGTCATGCGTGGTGCAGACTACATTTTGTTATTTGCAGTACGAATTATAGCCTGCTGCGATCGTATACACTGACTTTGTTTCTATGGAGTTCAAGAATGTTGATTTAATGGCAGAAATTAGAGGGTTTCTTGGCTTTCCAGCGGATCAAAGCATGTTAAGCTTGATACTAAGGACCGTTTTTCTCTACAGGCTTTTCACTTCGCTGTTTCGATATGTTTTCCCGAAGAAATTTAAGCCCTTTTTCGACAGCAAAGCTTCTGAAAAAGCTTTAATGGCGGATAATAAAATCGATGGGGTTCCGGACAATGCGATCGGCAAAGAGGAACTGAGGCGGGTTTTCTCGACCTTTGATAAGAACGGTGATGGGCTAATCGGCCAGATCGCTGGGTCTCAAGGAAGGCCGAACAATTGGGGATTGCAAGAAAATGATACAGAAAGTTGATAAAGATGGCGATGGGATGGTCAATTATTTGGAGTTTCAGGAGATGATGAGCGCAGGGTTTGGGAATATTTAGCCATCAAATTTGGCTAAATGTTGCAGCAGAGATCTGAATGAATTGAATTCCTTGGTTTTACGTGAGACTGCAGATTGTAAGTTGCAGGGCATTATTCTCTGAATGTGTATATAATTTCACTTTTTTTGGGGCGCGGATTGTTTTGTAAATAATTTTATTTTATAATGAAGGTGTGAGGTTGGAAGTTATTCTTGAGAATTAAATTATTTCCAATTTGCTGAAACTTTGTAAGTTTCACATAATTTTGGTAATAACATTTTTCGAATGTATAAATAATTTTAAGTTTGTGATAATTTTAATGGAATGTTTTTATTTATGTATTGATAATTTTTTTGGTCAGTGTATTTTATTTATGGTTTAGTTTTAGTGAGAGGTCAACATCGTCACTGGGATTATGCAGCCACCAACTGCCCTGAAAATTCTTGTGTAAATTACATCTTATCGATTCGATCATAATATGTTATGCGGGGTTATCCCTCCAACTGTCCTGGAAATTCTCATGTAATTATATCTTATCGATTTCAGTTGTAACATATTTTGTGTAATAGAAGTTCCTTGGAATGTACCTAATGATCTATTGGTCGGTTCTCCGATGTATATGTTTACTGCTCATTCCATATTTTGGTTTTGTATTATGATATACAGATTCTACATGTATATCTCCGTCATATATTATATGTAATCCATCTCCATGTATATTTTTACATAATGCAATATATAAGCTTTTTTTCGTGCTGGAAAAATATTCACCTATTGCCCTGGAATTTATCTAGAGGGGACGCTGCTAAAATGTTTCTGGGATTATCCGACCATTTTTTATTGAATGAAGGTGAATTCCTTGACATTTTTGAATGAATGAAGGGGAATTTCTTAAAGGTAAATTAGCTGACCATTAGCTAATCTGAAGATTTAGCATAATATCACCGTAGATGTTATCTGGCCATCTCCCAACGATCACTATATTTCAACTTTAAACGCTGCGAAACCATTAAATGCAATACCGGCAGAGAGTTGTGTCATTATATATATTTTAATTAACATGATTAAAAAGACGATAATAGAGATGATGCAGCCCTAAATATTTTTCCCCAGAACATGAAGAAGTTGCAGAGTCTTGAGTTTTTCCATCCTCGTGGCTAAGTACACGGGATTGTATGTGTCATTTTCAAAATTACCTAATCTGAATCTGAGAGAAGGAATTAGATTAGCGGGAAGTAAGTTGTACTCGTGATAGTGTGAAAAAAAGCTTTATTTCTAGTGTTTTTGGAATATACAGCTCCGGCAAATCTATTAAAAATTGTAATGTATATTAATATTTTATAATTGAGAATGTATGAGGTGGAGTACCGAGTTTGAGTTATCAGGTTTTATGTACAAATCTTTATCAGGTTTTATGCCCAAAACTCTTGGAGAGTATAGAAATTGTAATATTTATCAGGGTTTATGTTTCAATCTCATGGAGAGTGTAGAAATTGTTTCCAAACTCATGGCATAAGTATTTGTTTTATGGATGTTTTGAGCCAGCATATGCAGTTCATATAGGGTGTGAGGATGGAAACTATTTAAAAAATAAATAAATTATCTAAAAAAAATTATTATAATAAATATAACATTTTTTAATAATTGTTGGGTTGAGTGGTATTCTCCAACCATGTTGTAATGTTTTTATTTTGTTAAAATAACATTCAAATTAAAATTAAAATTAAAAAAGCAAAGCAAAATTAAAAAACAATAATTATAATAATCAATAAAACATTTTCACTGAGTCAAAATTACAGAAAACTAAAAATAAATATAAAATAAAAATAAATCTAAAATATAAAATTAATAATTATACTTAATTTAGATCCATTTTAATTTTAGATTTACGAAAAACCACAGAATCAAATTTATTGAAATGCAAACCTCTTTTAAAATGAAAAAAATATTTGATTCCTTTACACTTTTAACAAATATAAAATTAACCTAAATCTAAAATAATCATAATTATTAATATATAAATATTTTTTTAAAATAATGATAATATTTAATATTAATAAAAATTATTGTATAACTAAAAAGAAGTTACATTATTTATTTAATACACTAGGAACATTATGATTTTGAAAGTCAAAAACTCATAAAAGTAGGAAATTTAAGTTTTGTATTATTAAAAGGAGGGAAGTTAAAAAAGAAATAGTAATTATTTTGTATTCTTTATATTATGAAGTTTACAAATTAGCTCATTTCAATATGTTTTTGGAATTAATGTAATAACTATTATTACTATAAAAAATTTGAATATTAATTTTATATATTTGGTTATTTAAATTAAAAAAATTGTAAATATAATCAATAAATATAAATAAGTTAAGTAAATATGTATTTCAATGTTTTTTTTAAAGTAAACAAATAAAGAATAAAGTGTAATTTATTAAAAATATATTGATTTCATTGAAAATAATTTTTTGTAAAAGTGTATTTGATAAATGTAATTTTTTTATTATTAATTATTATATAAGATATAAAGTATATGTATATTGTTTTTCTATAAAATCCAAAAAAACATGAAAACACATTAAAAAAAGGTCAATTATATAAAATATAAATTATATGCTATGTTGTATCTAAATCTTATGCAATGAATAATAAAATCATAAAAGACATAAAATATAAATTATATGCTATGTTGGGTCTAAATTTTATTCAATGAATAATAAAATCATAAAAGACATGAAAGCACACCACACAAATAAGTACATGTAGTTAATGTCCTCATCTTATAAACACTCTATACCCAGTCTCTTTTACCATTGATGATTTAATATTGAGAATTTTCTATAACCACTATTTATGATAATTTTTAAGTAAAATAGAAGTCGGTTGGAGAGTCACTTGTTATTTTCAATGTTGAGTTATGTTATGAAAATTATGTGCTCCCATGCTTGCATGAAATATGTATAAGCTATTGATGTTATGAGATGTGATGTCACTTTTGTTAATATATGTTTATGTGATTTTGTTATATTTGGATGATATTTCCATTGTCATTTTTACTAAGCATGCTTTGACTTCTTTTCACTTAAATGAATATGATTAAAGGTTAATGAATTTGACACTTTATTAAATTTTTAATACTTTGCATATCATTAACAAAACTACTATAAAAAATGTCTTGGGTGATATTTTCTTCCTCTCAAAGGTTGAAAAAGTCAACACGTTAGAAAATTCTATGTTAGAATGACTAATTAATCAAACCTAGGGTGGTTAGGACCTAAATCTAAAGTAGTGAATAGATGCGCATAGATCTGATTTTTAGATCACTGCAAATCCTGATTTCCAAACCCTTCAACGCTGATCATTCTTGAAACCCTCACAAAGCCAAAAGGAAAATATTTATATTATTTTGTTATTAATCATTATTACGTGAAATGTTAGAATCCTTCCAAATTCATATTGCACAAAAAAGTAATACAAGATCCCTCTATATGTAATTTTTTCCATTTGGAAGTTGAAATGGTTCAACATCTATTCTTTGGATGTGAATTCATAAATCGAGTATGACATCATGCCTTTAAAGAGCTGAATCATAGCTCTAGAAGACTAGATCATGGAGAGGAATGCTTGATTAGTAGAGTACATATGGAAAGACAGGTAAGAAACTTGGCTAGTGATCCCCAAATTTTATATTATTTTGTTATTAATCATTATTACGTGAAATGTTAGAATCCTTCCAAATTCATATTGCACAAAAAAGTAATACAAGATCCCTCTATATGTACTTTTTTCAATTTGGAAGTTGAAATGGTTCAACATCTATTCTTTGGATGTGAATTCATAAATCGAGTATGACATCATGCCTTTAAAGAGCTGAATCATAGCTCTAGAAGACTAGATCATGGAGAGGAATGCTTGATTAGTAGAGTACATATGGAAAGACATGTAAGAAACTTGGCTAGTGATCCCCAAATTCTTATGTCATAAAATATGGTTCACATGAAATAGGGAAATATTTTTTGAAGAAAGATTAAAACATGAGCCAATTGATTGTGGATATATGTGAACAAACCAATTAATCTACACCCCATGAATACCAAAAACTAAATATATATACAAACTTCTTTGATAGTTTGTATAGTGTGTCCTGGTTGTCCTAATGATAATAACTCCTTCTCAAAATGTGTCTTATACAATAAGTTGTGCATATACAATAGATGCACATATACGGAAGATATGCGCATATACGGAAACTACGCATATACAAAAGATACACATATACGGAAGTTGCGCATATATGGAAGATACGCATATACAAAAGTTGTGCATACATGGAAGATACACATATATGCGCATCTCTTCCGTACATGCACACATTATGTATATGCGTATCTTTAATTCCATATCTTCCATATATGCGCAACTTCCGTATATGCACAACTTTTGTATATGCATAGTGATGCAGATGCATCTAACCTAGGTCAAATGTTTACTAAGGGAGTTTGTTTACAAAGTTAGGATTTAATTAATTAATGTATTTTTTCTATAGTTTTAGGAGAAAATGATAATTCTTGTAAATAGATGAATATTCGAGAGTATTTTGGAAAGTTTGAGAAAAAATTGGATTAGTTAGCTCTTATCTAGGGATAAGGGATTAGATGAGAGATTTTATGGATCATGAGAGATATTTTGGGAGTTAGTTTAGGATCTAGAACCTACCTGGGTTCTAATCCATTTGTATAAATCTAGATGAGCCCATGAGGCATGTAAGTATGTAGAGGTGTGTAAGTAGGTGTGAGAGTGAAGTATGAGAAGTTCTCCTGTAAATATTTTATGTCTTTAATAAATTATATTTGAGATTTTATGTCCATTTTGATATTGGGTTTCAATCCAGTTTTTTATGGTATGTGCTTATTTATAAGTGCAAGACCTATTGTTAGACCTACATCGCGTAGTTTCTATATATGTGCATATCTTCCATATATGCGTAGCTTCGAAATATGCATATATGGAAGATTAAATATTCCAGTGGTGGGTGGTACCATATATGCGCACATCTTCCATATATGCACAGTTTCCGTATATGCGCAATTTATGTATATGGAATTTACGCATATACGATGCAGAATGTCTTCCGTATATGCCCAGTTTCCGTATATGCGCACATCTTCCGTATATGCACAGTTTCCGTATATGCCAAATTTCTGTATATGGAATTTGTACACATCTTCGTTTATGCTTCTGCATCATATATGTGCAAATTCCATATACATAAATTGCGCATATACGGAAACTATGCATATACGGAAGATGTGCGCATATACGGAAACTGGGCATATACGGAAGATGTGCGCATATATGGAAACTGGGCATATACGGAAGATTTGTACACATCTTCCGTATATCCCTAACTTTCCTGTATGTGCATATCTTCCGTATATGCACGTCGTTCGTGTTTTCCGTATATGCACAGTTTCCGTATATGCGCAATTTCTGTATATTGAATTTGCGCGTATACGATGCAGATACACGAACGACGTGCATATACGGAAGGTATGCACATACAGGAAAGTTAGGGATATACGGAAGATGTGTACAAATCTTCCGTATATGCCCAGTTTCCGTATATGCGCACATCTTCCGTATATGCCCAGTTTCCGTATATGCGCACATCTTCCGTATATGCACAGTTTCCGTATATACGCAATTTATGTATATGGAATTTGCGCATATACGATGCAGAAGCATAAACGAAGATGTGTACAAATTCCATATACAGAAATTTGGCATATACGGAAACTGTGCATATACGGAAGATGTGCGCATATACGGAAACTGGGCATATACGGAAGACATTCTGCATCGTATATGCGTAAATTCCATATACATAAATTGCGCATATACGGAAACTGTGCATATATGGAAGATGTGCGCATATACAGAAATTGGGCATATACGGAAGATGTGCGCGTGTCTTCCGTATATGCCCAGTTTCCGTATATGCGCAATTTCTGTATATGGAATTTGTACACATCTTCGTTTATGCTTCTACATCGTATGTGCGCAAATTCCATATACATAAATTGCGCATATACGGAAACTGTGCATATGCGGAAGATGTGCGCATATACGGAAACTGGGCATATACGGAAGACATGCGCATGTCTTCCGTATATGCCCAGTTTCCATATATGCGCAATTTCTGTATATTGAATTTGCGCGTATACGATGCAGATACATGAAATTTCCTGTATGTGCATATCTTCCGTATATGCACATCGTTCACATATCTTCGTTTATGTTACAAAAACTGCGCATATACGGAAACTGGGCATATACGGAAGATGTGCGCATATACGGAAACTAGGCATATACGGAAGATGTGCGCATATACGGAAACTAGGCATATACGGAAGACATGCCCATGTCTTCTGTATATCCCTAACTTTTCTGTATGTGCATAACTTCTGTATGTGCACGTCGTTCATGTATCTGCATCGTATACACGCAAATTCAATATACAGAAATTGCACATATACGGAAACTGTGCATATACGGAAGACACGCGCATATCTTCCGTATATGCCCAATTTCCGTATATGGAATTTGCGCATCTGCGACGCAGATACACGAACGACGTGCATATACGGAAGGTATGCACATACATGAAAGTTAGGGATATACGGAAGACATGTGCATGTCTTCCGTATATGCCCAGTTTCTGTATATGTGCACATCTTCTGTATATGCACAATTTCCGTATATGCGCAATTTCTGTATATGGAACTTGTACACATCTTCGTTTATGTTATAGAAACTGCGTATATAGGGAAACTGTGCATATACGGAAGATGTGCGCATATACGAAAACTGGGCATATACGGAAGATATGCGCGTGTCTTCCGTATATGCACAGTTTCCGCATATGCGCAATTTCTGTATATGGAATTTACGCATCTGCGATGCAGATACATGAACGACGTGCATATATGGAAGATATGCACATACAGGAAAGTTAGGGATATACGGAAGACATGCGCATATCTTCCGTATATGCCTAATTTCCGTATATGCGCACAGTTTCCGTAACATAAATGAAGATACGTGAACGACGTGCATATACGGAAAATATACACATGCAGGAAAGTTCATGTGTCTGCATCCTATACGCGCAAATTCAATATACAGAAATTGCGCATATATGGAAACTGGGCATATACAGAAGACATGGGCATGTCTTCCGTATATGCCCAGTTTCCGTATATGCGCATTTATGTATATGGAATTTGCGCATATACGATGTAGAAGCATAAACGAAGATGTGTACAAATTCCACATACAGAAATTGCGCATATACGGAAATTAGGCATATACGGAAGATGTGCACCATTTCCGTATATGCGCACATCTTCCGTATATGCACAGTTTCCGTATATGCGAAATTTATGTATATGGAATTTAAGCATATACGATGCAGAATGTATTCCATATATGCCCAGTTTCCGTATATGCACACATCTTCCGTATATGCACAGTTTCCGTATATGCCAAATTTCTGTATATGGAATTTGTACACATCTTCGTTTATGCTTCTACATCGTATATGCGCAAATTCCATATACATAAATTGCGCATATACAGAAACTGTGCATATACAGAAGATGTGCGCATATAGGGAAACTGGGCATATATGAAAGATGTACGCATATACAGAAACTGGGCATATGCGGAAGACATGCCCATGTCTTCCGTATATCCCTAACTTTCCTATATGTGCATGTCTCTCGATTATGCACGTCGTTCGTGTATCTACATGGTATACGCGAAAATTCAATATACAGAAATTGCACATATACGGAAACTGGGCATATACGGAAGATATGCGCGTGTCTTCCGTATATGCACAATTTCCGTATATGCCTAATTTCCATCTATGGAATTTGCGCATCTGCGATGCAGATACACGAATGATGTGCATATACGGAAGGTATGCACATACAGGAAAGTTAGGGATATATGGAAAACATGCGCATGTCTTCCGTATATGCCCAGTTTCTGTATATGCGCACATCTTCCGTATATGCACAGTTTCCATATATGCGCAATTTCTGTATATGGAATTTGTACACATCTTCGTTTATGTTATAGAAACTGCTTATATAGGGAAACTGTGCATATACGGAAGATGTGCGCATATACGGAAGGTATGCGCGTGTCTTCCGTATATGCACAGTTTCCATATATGCGCAATTTCTGTATATAGAATTTGCGCATCTGCGATGCAGATACATGAACGACGTGCATATATGGAAGATATGCACATACAGGAAAGTTAGGGATATACGGAAGACATGCACACATCTTCCGTATATGCCCTGTTTCCGTATATGCGCATAGTTTCTGTAACATAAAAGAAGATACGTGAACGACGTGCATATACGGAAGATATGCACATGCAGGAAAGTTCATGTATCTGCATCGTATACGGGCAAATTCAATATACAGAAATTGCGCATATACGGAAACTGTGCATATACATATACGGTATATGCACAGTTTCCGTATATGCACAATTTATGTATATGGAATTTGCGCATATACGATGTAGAAGCATAAACGAAGATGTGTACAAATTCCATATACAGAAATTGCACATATACGGAAACTGCGCATATACGGAAGATGTGCACCGTTTCCGTATATGCGCACATCTTCCATATATGCACAGTTTCTGTATATGCGCAATTTATGTATACGGAATTTATGCATATACAATGCAGAATGTCTTCCGTATATGCCCAGTTTACTTATATGCGCACATCTTCCGTATATGCACAGTTTCCGTATATGCCAAATTTCTATATATGGAATTTGTACACATCTTCGTTTATGCTTCTACATCGTATATGCGCAAATTCCATATACATAAATTGCGCATATGCGGAAACTGTGCATATACAGAAGATGTGCGCATATACGGAAACTGGGCATATACGGAAGATGTGCGCATATAAGGAAACTTGGCATATACGGAAGACATGCCCATGTCTTCCGTATATCCCTAACTTTCCTGTATGTGCATGCCTCTCGATTATGCACGTCGTTTGTGTATCTACATGGTATACGCGCAAATTCAATATACAAAAATTGCGCATATACGGAAACTGGGCATATAAGGAAGATATGCGCGTCTTCCGTATATCCACAATTTCCGTATATGCCCAATTTCCATATATGGAATGTGCGCATCTGCGATGCAGATACATGAACGACGTGCATATACGGAAGATATGCACATACAGGAAAGTTAGGGATATATGGAAGACATGTGCATGTCTTCCGTATATGCACAGTTTCCGTATATGCGCAATTTCTGTATATGGAATTTGTACACATCTTCGTTTATGTTATAGAAACTGTGTATATAGGGAAACTGTGCATATACGGAAGATGTGCGCATATACGGAAACTGGGCATATACGGAAGATATGCACGTGTTTTCCATATATGCACAGTTTCCGTATATGCGCAATTTCTGTATATGGAATTTGCGCATCTGCGATGCAGATACATGAACGACGTGCATATATGGAAGATATGCACATACAGGAAAGTTAGGGATATACGGAAGACATGCGCATATCTTTCGTATATGCCCAGTTTCCGTATATGCGCATGTCTTCCGTATATGCCCAGTTTCAGTATATGAGCACAGTTTCTGTAACATAAACGAAGATACGTGAACGACGTGCATATACGGAAGATATGCACATGCAGGAAAGTTCATGTATCTGCATCGTATACGCGCAAATTCAATATACAGAAATTGCGCATATACGGAAACTAGGCTTATACGGAAGACATGCGCATGGCTTTCGTATATGCCCAGTTTATGTATATGCGCACATCTTCCGTATATGCACAGTTTCCGTATATGCGTCATTTATGTATATGGAATTTGCACATATACGATGTAGAAGCATAAACAAAGATGTGTACAAATTCGATATACAGAAATTGCGCATATACGGAAGATGTGCACCGTTTCCGTATATGCGCACATCTTCCATATATGCACAGTTTCCGTATATGCGCAATTTATGTATATGGAATTTACACATATACGATGCAGAATGTCTTCCGTATATGCCCAGTTTCCGTATATGCGCACATCTTCCGTATATGCACAGTTTCCGTATATGCCAAATTTCTGTATATGAAATTTGTACACATCTTCGTTTATGCTTCTGCATCGTATATGCGCAAATTATATATACATAAATTGCGCATATATGGAAACTGTGCATATACAGAAGATGTGCGCATATACGAAAACTGGGCATATACGGAAGATGTGCGCATATACGGAAACCGGGCATATACGGAAGACATGCCCATGTCTTCCGTATATCCCTAACTTTTCTGTATGTGCATGCTTCTCGATTATGCACGTCGTTCGTGTATCTGCATGGTATACGCGCAAATTCAATATACAGAAATTGCGCATATATGGAAACTGGACATATACAGAAGATATGCGCATGTCTTCCGTATATGCACAATTTCCATATATGCCAAGTTTCCATATATGCGCAATTTTTGTATATTGAATTTGTGCATCTGCGATGCAGATACACGAACGACGTGCATATACGGAAGGTATGCACATACATGAAAGTTAGGGATATACGGAAGACATGTGCATGTCTTCCGTATATGCCCAGTTTCTGTATATGTGCACATCTTCCGCATATGCATAATTTCCGTATATACGCAATTTCTGTATATGGAATTTGTACACATCTTCGTTTATGTTATAGAAACTGCATATATAGGGAAACTGTGCATATACGGAAGATGTGCGCATATATGGAAGATATGCGCGTGTCTTCCGTATATGCACAGTTTCCGTATATGCGCAATTTCTGTATATGGAATTTGCGGATCTGCGATGCAGATACATGAACGACGTGCATATATGGAAGATATGCACATATAGGAAAGTTAGGGATATACGGAAAACATGCGCATATCTTCCGTATATGTCCAGTTTCCGTATATGCGCATGTCTTCCGTATATGCCCAGTTTCCGTATATGCGCACAGTTTCTGTAACATAAACGAAGATACGTGAACGACGTGCATATACGGAAGATATGCACATGCAGGAAAGTTCATGTATCTGCATCGTATATGCGCAAATTCAATATACAGAAATTGCGCATATACGGAAACTGGGCATAGACGGAAGGCATGCGCATGTCTTCCGTATATGCCCAATTTCCGTATATGCGCACATCTTCCGTATATGCACAGTTTCCGTATATGCGCAATTTATGTATATGGAATTTGTGCATATACGATGTAGAAGCATAAACGAAGATGTGTACAAATTCCATATACAGAAATTGCGCATATACGGAAACCGGGCATATACGGAAATGTGTACCGTTTCCGTATATGCGCACATCTTCCATATATGCACAGTTTCCGTATATGCGCAATTTATGTATATGGAATTTACGCATATACGATGCAGAATGTCTTCCGTATATGCGCACATCTTTCGTATATGCACAGTTTCTGTATATGCCAAATTTCTGTATATGGAATTTGTACACATCTTCGTTTATGCTTCTGTATCGTATATGCGCAAATTCCATATACATAAATTGCGCATATACGGAAACTGTGCATATACAGAGGATGTGTGCATATATGGAAACTGGGCATATACAGAAGATGTGCGCATATACGGAAACTGGGCATATATGGAAGACATGCGCATGTCTTCCGTATATCCCTAACTTTCCTGTATGTGCATGTCTCTCGATTATGCACGTCGTTCGTGTATCTGCTTGGTATACGTGCAAATTCAATATATAGAAATTCTGCATATACGGAAACTGGGCATATACGGAAGATATGCGCGTGTCTTCCGTATATGCACAATTTCCGTATATGCCCAATTTCCGTATATGGAATTTGCGCATCTGCGATGCAGATACACGAACGACGTGCATATACGGAAGGTATGCACATACAGGAAAGTTAGGGATATACGGAAGACATGCGCATGTCTTCCGTATATGCCCAGTTTCCGTATATGCGCACATCTTCCGTATATGCACAGTTTCCGTATATGCGCAATTTCTGTATATGGAATTTGTACACATCTTCGTTTATGTTATAGAAACTGCGTATATAGGGAAACTGTGCATATACGGAAGATGTGCGCATATACGGAAACTGGGCATATACGGAAGATATGCTCGTGTCTTTCGTATATGCACAGTTTCTGTATATGCACAATTTCTGTATATGGAATTTGCGCATCTACGATACAGATACATGAACGACGTGCATATATGGAAGATATGCACATACAAGAAAGTTAGGGATATACGGAAGACATGCGCATATCTTCCGTATATGCCCAGTTTCTGTATATGCGCATGTCTTCCGTATATGCCCAGTTTCCGTATATGCGCACAGTTTCTGTAACATAAACGAAGATACGTGAACGACGTGCATATACGGAAGATATGCACATGCAGGAAAGTTCATGTATCTGCATCGTATACGCGCAAATTCAATATACAGAAATTGCGCATATACGGAAACTGGGCATATACGGAAGACATGCGCATGTCTTCCGTATATGCCCAGTTTCCGTATATGCGCACATCTTCCGTATATGCACAGTTTCCGTATATGCGCAATTTATGTATATGGAATTTGCGCATATACGATGTAGAAGCATAAACGAAGATGTGTACAAATTCCATATACAGAAATTGCGCATATACGGAAACTGGGCATATACGGAAGATGTGCACCGTTTCCGTATATGCGCACATCTTCCATATATGCACAGTTTCCGTATATGCGCAATTTATGTATATGGAATTTACACATATACGATGCAGAATGTCTTCCATATATGCTCAGTTTCCGTATATGCGCACATCTTCCGTATATGCACAGTTTCCGTATATGCCAAATTTCTGTATATGGAATTCGTACACATCTTCATTTATGCTTCTGCATCATATATGCGCAAATTCCATATACATAAATTGCGCATATACAAAA
Source organism: Pinus tabuliformis (assembly GCA_031772625.1). Taxonomy (NCBI): domain Eukaryota; kingdom Viridiplantae; phylum Streptophyta; class Pinopsida; order Pinales; family Pinaceae; genus Pinus; species Pinus tabuliformis. The sequence continues at coordinate 482,407,423 of CM062820.1, forward strand.
ACTGTGCATATACAGAAGATGTGCGCATATACGAAGATTCATCTCTATTTTACCATGAAAATTCTTAATTTGCAAATAACTTTTATTATAATACTGTGTGCCAATACCAATACCATGGCTTATTAATACCAAATATCCACCAATCATAATTCATATTCTTATGACATTATTTTTAATAAATTAATTAATTAAAAGAACAAAAATACCATAAGTACTTTTAAGATAAACCTTAACTTTTAAAGCATAATTACTATTAAAACCATTTTAAAATATTTAATAAAAAATAAATCTTTAATAATTAAACTAAAATTCTAAACATTCTACTCAAAATAAAAATACTTAAAATTATACCTATAAAATGTGTATGCCTTTAAAATATCTAGTTAAAAAATATTAAATATTATGCCTTTAAAATAACTAGTTAAAAAATATCAAATATTAGGGAAAACATTGAAAATCTTGTATAGCTAAAAATTAAAACAAATTCCAACTACAAAATATATACAAGGAAAACCTCAAAAGCTAAGGCATCATGGCGATATCGAATTTAATGCATCATTTCTATTCCATAAGACTCTAGTAACCCTTTCCACATTGAACCATCACTGCAGGTGGTTCATAACAACGACGGGTCTTAACATGCTGAAATTTTTGTGTACATTTCAATTCACCGCTAAAAAATTGAGAGACCAATGATTCAGAAGAATCGTCGTCTTGGACAGAACCAAGAATAAAAATCAACCGAACATTAGAAAAGGAGAAAGGCCTCTCCTCAGCTTCTTGGGATTTACAGTTAAAGGAGTCGATGTATATATGTATGTTTACGACCGACCCAGCACAGACCAAGAGTGCCAATTTTCGGTGTATTAATGAAGTGGCAATATTTTCCAGCGCATTTGTTATCCCCCTGTCGTTGCCCCTGAGGAACCACGCCTTTATACTGAGAAGACGACAGCTTCCCAGTTTTCTCCATTGATTACCTTCTCGGATCCTCAAATACGCTGAGTCTCCGCCAGATTCCATCACCACGCTCATTTCGCTCCCCATTATCTCCAGCTCTAGAAGGTTTTTTTCCAGTGATCTGTATGAACCCCAATCCTTCAACATAACTTCACCCTTCTTCCACTGCCATCTGCTCTCTGAGATCCCCATGGCCAAAGAGTTTAATTCTTCGGTCATAGCGCTCTCAACGTCATCATATTGCCTGTTTTCTGTGGAGCACAGAGCCTTCATTGCTTCGTTCATTGTCTGCTCTTGAGTTTTATCTCTGGAAGACCGAATTTGAAGGGCGAGGTCATGATATTCTATCGTCTGCAACTTCATTGACAAAACAAAACTGAACAGAGAATCAATATGCAAAAGAGCGGGCCGGCCTTTTTGAAAATATTTGAAATGACCACGGGAGATACAGATGTGCGATTTTTCCTGTATGTGCATACCTTCCGTATATGCACGTCGTTCGTGTATCTGCATCGCAGATGCACAAATTCCATATATGGAAATTGGACATATACGGAAATTGTGGATATACGGAAGACACGCGCATATCTTCCTTATATGCCCAATTTCCGTATATGCGCAATTTCTGTATATTGAATTTGCGCGTATACCATGCAGATACACGAACGACGTGCATAATCGAGAGGCATGCACATACAGGAAAGTTAGGGATATACGGAAGACATGGGCATGTCTTCCGTATATGCCCAGTTTCCGTATATGCGCACATCTTCCGTATATGCCCAGTTTCCGTATATGCGCACATCTTCTGTATATGCACAGTTTCCGTATATGCGCAATTTATGTATATGGAATTTGCGCATATACGATGCAGAAGCATAAACGAAGATGTGTACAAATTCCATATACAGAAATTTGGCATATACGGAAACTGTGCATATACGGAAGATGTGCGCATATACGTAAACTGGGCATATACGGAAGACATTCTGCATCGTATATGCGTAAGTTCCATATACATAAATTGCGCATATATGAAAACTGTGCATATATGGAAGATGTGCGTATATACGGAAACGGTGCACATCTTCCGTATATGCGCAGTTTCTGTATATGTGCAATTTATGTATATGGAATTTGTACACATCTTCGTTTATGCTTCTACATCGTATATGCGCAAATTCCATATACATAAATTGTGCATATACGGAAACTGTGCATATACGGAAGATGTGTGTATATACGGAAACTGAGCATATACGGAAGACATGCGCATGTCTTCCGTATATGCCCAGTTTCCGTATATGCGCAATTTCTGTATATTGAATTTGCGCGTATACGATGCAGATACATGAACTTTCCTGCATGTGTATATCTTCCGTATATGCACGTCGTTCACGCATCTTCATTTATGTTACAGAAACTGTGCACATATACGAAAACTGGGCATATACGGAAGATATGTGCATGTCTTCCGTATATCCCTAACTTTCCTGTATGTGCATATCTTCCATATATGCACGTCGTTCATGTATCTGCATCGCAGATGTGCAAATTCTATATACAGAAATTGCGCATATACAGAAACTGTGCATATACGGAAGACACGCGCATATCTTCCGTATATGCCCAGTTTCCGTATATGCGCACATCTTCCGTATATGCACAGTTTCCCTATATACGCAGTTTCTATAACATAAACGAAGATGTGTACAAATTCCATATACAGAAATTGCGCATATACGGAAACTGTGCATATACGGAAGATGTGCGCATATACGGAAACTGGGCATATACGGAAGACATGCGCATGTCTTCCGTATATCCCTAACTTTCCTGTATGTGCATACCTTCCGTATATGCACGTCGTTCGTGTATCTGCATCGCAGATGCGCAAATTCCATATACGGAAATTGGGCATATACGGAAATTGTGCATATACGGAAGACACGCGCATATCTTCCGTATATGCCCAGTTTCCGTATATGCGCAATTTCTGTATATTGAATTTTCGCGTATACCATGCAGATACACGAACGACGTGCATAATCGAGAGGCATGCACATACAGGAAAGTTAGGGATATACGGAAGACATGGGCATGTCTTCCGTATATGCCCAGTTTCCGTATATGCGCACATCTTCCGTATATGCCCAGTTTCCGTATATGCGCACATCTTCTGTATATGCACAGTTTCCGTATATGCGCAATTTATGTATATGGAATTTGCGCATATACGATGTAGAAGCATAAACGAAGATGTGTACAAATTCCATATACAGAAATTTGGCATATACGGAAACTGTGCATATACGGAAGATGTGCGCATATACGGAAACTGGGCATATACGGAAGACATTCTGCATCGTATATGCGTAAATTCCATATACATAAATTGTGCATATACGGAAACTGTGCATATATGGAAGATGTGCGCATATACGAAAATGGTGCACATCTTCCGTATATGCCCAATTTCCGTATATGCGCAATTTCTGTATATGGAATTTGTACACATCTTCATTTATGCTTCTACATCGTATATACGCAAATTCCATATACATAAATTGTGCATATACGGAAACTGTGCATATACGGAAGATGTGCGCATATACGGAAACTGGGCATATACGGAAGACATGCGCATGTCTTCCGTATATGCCCAGTTTCCGTATATGCGCAATTTCTGTATATTGAATTTGCGCGTATACGATGCAGATACATGAACTTTCCTGAATGTGTATATCTTTCGTATATGCACGTTGTTCACGTATCTTCGTTTATGTTACGGAAACTGTGCGCATATACGGAAACTGGGCATATACAGAAGATATGTGCATGTCTTCCGTAGATCCCTAACTTTCCTGTATGTGCATATCTTCCATATATGCACGTCGTTCATGTATCTGCATCGCAGATGCGCAAATTCCATATATAGAAATTGCGCATATACGGAAACTGTGCATATACGGAAGACACGCGCATATCTTCCGTATATGCCCAGTTTCCGTATATGCGCACATCTTCCGTATATGCACAGTTTCCCTATATACGCAGTTTCTATAACATAAACAAAGATGTGTACAAATTCCATATACAAAAATTGCGCATATACGGAAACTGTGCATATACGGAAGATGTGCGCATATACAGAAACTTGGCATATACGAAAGACATGCGCATGTCTTCCGTATAACCCTAACTTTCCTGTATGTGCATACCTTCCATATATGCACGTCGTTCGTGTATCTGCATCACAGATGCGCAAATTCCATATACGGAAATTGGGCATATACGGAAGATATGCGCGTGTCTTCCGTATATGCACAGTTTCCGTATATGCGCAATTTCTGTATATTGAATTTGCGCGTATACGATGCAGATACACGAACAACGTGCACATACGGAAGGTATGCACATACAGGAAAGTTAGGGATATACGGAAGACATGGGCATGTCTTCCGTATATGCCGAGTTTCAGTATATGCGCACATCTTCCATATATGCCCAGTTTCCATATATTCACAGTTTTTGTAACATAAACGAAGATAAGTGAACGACGTGCATATGCGGAAGATATGCACATACAGGAAATTTCATGTATCTGCATCGTATACGCGCAAATTCAATATACAGAAATTGCGCATATATGGAAACTGGGCATATACGGAAGACATGCGCATGTCTTCCGTATATGCCCAGTTTCCGTATATGCGCACATCTTCCGCATATGCACAGTTTCCGTATATGCGCAATTTATGTATATGGAATTTGCGCACATACGATGTAGAAGCATAAACGAAGATGTGTACAAATTCCATATACAAAAATTGCGCATATACGGAAACTGGGCATATACGGAAGACACGCGCACATCTTCCGTATATGCCCAGTTTCCGTATATGCGCACATCTTCCATATATGCACAGTTTCCGTATATGCGCAATTTATGTATATGGAATTTACGCATATACGATGCAGAATGTCTTTCGTATATGCCCAGTTTCCATATATGCGCGCATCTTCCGTATATGCACAGTTTCCGTATATGCCAAGTTTCTGTATATGGAATTTGTACACATCTTCGTTTATGCTTCTGCATCGTATATGCGCAAATTCCATATACATAAATTGCGTATATACAGAAACTGTGCATATACGGAAGATGTGCGCATATACGGAAACTGGGGATATACGGAAGATGTGCGCATATATGGAAACTGGGCATATACCAAAGATTTGTACACATCTTTCGTATATCCCTAACTTTCCTGTATGTGCATACCTTCCATATATGCACGTCGTTCGTGTATCTGCATCGTATACGCGCAAATTCAATATACAGAAATTGCGCATATACGGAAACTGTGCATATACGGAAAACACGAACGACGTGCATATACGGAAGATATGCACATACAGGAAAGTTAGGGATATACAGAAGATGTGTACATATCTTCCGTATATGCCCAGTTTTCGTATATGCGCACATCTTCCGTATATGCCCAGTTTCCGTATATGCGCACATCTTCCGTATATGCACAGTTTCCGTATATGCGCAATTTATGTATATGGAATTTGTGCATATACGATGCCAAGGAACTTCTATTACACAAAATATGTTACAACTGAAATCGATAAGATATAATTACATGAGAATTTCCAGGACAGTTGGAGGGATAACCCCACATAACATATTATGATCGAATCGATAAGATGTAATTTACACAAGAATTTTCAGGGCAGTTGGTGGCTGCATAATCCCAGTGACGATGTTGACCTCTCACCAGTTTAGGCTATAAAAAAAAATGAAGAAATTATGGAAAACGTGTATATATGTTGTGTCTTATGTTGTCTTGGTTGGAAGTTTTGATCAGTCTCGACTCTCTTGTGCTCGGTTTGGGAATCAAAAATGAAGAAATTATGGAAAATGTTTGTGTGTATGTCGTCACTTATGCCGGCCCTCCGTAGTAGTATTGCTCTTCACAATTGAAGTACTTCTCTTGGGAAATCTTGCTGTTAAAAATTGAAGGAACAAGCACAAATGTGCAAAATTTCAACCTAGAACCTGTAACTCCAAAGCATAAAACCTCAGGCAGGTCTTTAAAGCGCTTCCAATTTCCAGAATCCCGTCCACAGTTTTACCTCGGATTTTAAAGATCCAGTGGATAAAAGTGAAGGACTAGGCAGAAGGGTACGATGTGCCCTCCCACATTCTCTTACCCATTAAAACCACTTAAACTCTAAAATTTAAACATTTTATTTAAAAATAAATAAATTATATATATGTTCATTATTAAACTAAAACTAAACCATAAATAAAATACACTGACCAAAAAAATTATCAATACATAAATAAAAACATTCCATTAAAATTATCACAAACTTAAAATGATTTATACATTCGTAAAATGTTATTACCAAAATTATGTGAAACTTACAAAGTTTCAGCAAATTGGAAATAATTTAATTCTCAAGAATAACTTCCAACCTCACACCTTCCTTATAAAATAAAATTATTTACAAAACAATCCGCGCCCCAAAAAAAGTGAAATTATATACACATTCAGAGAATAATGCCCTGCAACTTACAATCTGCAGTCTCACGTAAAACCAAGGAATTCAATTCATTCAGATCTCTGCTGCAACATTCAGCCAAATTTGATGGCTAAATCTTCCCAAACCCTGTGCTCATCATCTCCTGAAACTCCAAATAATTGACCATCCCATCGCCATCTTTATCAACTTTCTGTATCATTTTCTTGCAATCCCCAACCGTTCGGCCTTCCTTGAGACCCAGCGATCTGGCCGATTAGCCCGTCACCGTTCTTATCAAAGGTCGAGAAAACCCGCCTCAGTTCCTCTCTGCCGACCGCATTGTCCGGAACCCCATCGATTTTATTATCCGCCATTAAAGCTTTTTCAGAAGCTTTGCTGTCGAAAAAGGGCTTAAATTTCTTCGGGAAAACATATCGAAACAGCGAAGTGAAAAGCCTGTAGAGAAAAACGATCCTTCGTATCAAGCTTAACATGCTTTGATCTGCTGGAAAGCCAAGAAACCCTCTAATTTCTGCCATTAAATCAACATTCTTGAACTCCATAGAAACAAAGTCAGTATATACGATCGCAGCAGGCTATAATTCGTACTGCAAATAACAAAATGTAGTCTGCACCACGCATGACGACCTGATGAAACTAACCAGTTCTTATTTATGTAGGCGAAGAAAATACCGCGCACAACCCTTTAGTTTGAAGGCGGGAAGATAACATTTGAAATTTGAAAATTTCGGGGGCGGAGTTCGGCATTGATGGGAGGTAGGGAGATGAGTACCTCATTAAGACATCAAACCGGAGGCGAGCAGGAACACCGTCGCTGGAGGCGGGCAGGAACACGCATCGCCGAAACTGGGTGAGGAGAGATGGATGCATGGATGCATGCCCATTATCAATGGTCCCAGTGACGTCAAGCTCCTGTTAGGTGAGTGTAAGGACGGAGCATTAAATTTTCTATAGGGTCTGAAATAGGAGTTGCCATGGGGCTTGGGTAGGCGGCCACGTGGTGGTCCCGCCACCCAAACATATTCAAGTACCATACCCGTTTAAGCGGCAGTTAATGAAATCGTATAAGGGTTGGTTGGGTTTTATTGCATATGATATTTATGTATATTAGTTATGAAACTGTAAAAGGGGTATTTGTGGAGGCGCAGGATTTGACCTCCTAACCTCTTCCACACTATTTTAAAAATTTTACCAATCGGTCCAAACCAAATCTTTCATGATTCCACTAGGAATATTGTTTAAGACCTCAGTTTTGTCGGAGCTGGAAGGAGAAAGACGGCACGAATTTTGAGACAGGAGATGGCACGCAAATCGAGGAAATTTAATAATTTTTTAACGTAGGAACCATGAATTTTGCAAGAGGGAAAAATTTTCAACTTCTCAGAAATTGACAAATTTTATATGGATTTTACACTTCTCATCGCCACGAACACAATGATGCTATCCATTTTTCAATCTGAGTTCTGCATATTCAAGTCATTTCCAGAATGCTCGCGGAACCATGATTTGAGCGAAAACAGAGAGCGGAACCATGAGCCATGAAATTTTCCCACGAAGGTAAAATTTCATTTTGTTAGAATATGGTCAAGTTTATACTTGCTTTTGATGGTTTTCCGCAGGGATCCTAATGGTGAAATCAGATTTGACATATGAGCAGTGGATTTTCAGCTCATCCCTGAAACAAAATCTTTGAGGAATCCCGAGGGAATCTAAAAGATTCCTTGTGCTCTGAATTTTCAAATTCTCAGAATTCGGATTTTGGATAGTCGTTTCAGCACTACTCGACGCCACAAATCTGATGGTGTATTCATATTTGTCTTTCTCTCATTTCTTCTTTCAATCACTTTTCTAAGTGCCAGTGCAGATGTCCATCTTCATGTGCGAACAATCTTCTTCTTGTGATCGATGTTGTGAGATCGATGCTTCAGCAAGCTTCAACACTTTGACAGCCTTTGCTTCAGATGGCCCTTGGTGATGAGGTATATGATGTGTTCATGTACTTCTTATTTCTGCATTATGTTGTACAGATCCATGATTGATGATTGATGCAAGATCTTGTTTATTTCACGTTGTCATGATTCCTTGCTTTATGTTATGCGGAATCTTTCTATGTGATGTACTTTCTATCATAAATCTTTATGTTATGCTTTGAGATCCCTTGTTGTTTGTTGTTGGGATACTCTTGTTGTCGTCATGCATGTGTTTTGCTTTGACATACCTTTTGTGCCATGTTGGCGAGATGCGCACCATGCTTGTTTTGTGTCATACTGATAGGAGTCTTTTGATTGAGAGTTCTAACTATGGAACATCTCTTAGAGCCACTCCTGCGTGAGGGCATTCTTCCTTGTATGATCGAGACATCATCTCTGTGTACATCATCTTTATTGACAACACATAATGCAACGGCCTACACCATCTTGACACAGAGCCCGGAGACATAGTCCCTCCTGGACAAACTCCGTTATCAATGGCTTTTGTTTTCATGTGCTGATGATTTTTATGTTCCTCTTCTTTACAGTATGCAGATGGATTCCCTAATGCTCCTTTAAAATCAATTTTAACACATCACGAAAGTAAAAGGTCTTGGGAAGGTCCTTCTTCACACCCGGACCTAGATCATTAAGTGAGGTAGATACCTTCTTGGATAGATTTGAAAGAGAAGTTCTGAAAAAGCAATGCTTCTAGGCCTTGGGCTGGGTACTGCACGCTACTCCCACAAGATGGTGGGGTACGCACAAAGGGAGCTTTGAGGACTGGCGCGAATGCAGGAGAATGATGTGCACACATTTTGGGAAGCCTAAGATGTGACTAACAGACAAGTATGATGGACGGGATGATCCGCGCACACACCTGGCCAAGTGGACGAAGGTCTATGGAGAAAAGCCACAACCTGAGTGGGTGCACCTGTTCTATCATACCCTAGATGTTATACCCATGAATTGGTATATAGAGATGGAGCTCCGCCATGGGACAGGTGAATGGGATATCCTACGCGAAGGGTTCATGATGACCTTCAGTTTTGAGGATGGATGGGGGGACAATATTGATGAAGTGCTACAAGAGGTAAAAGAAACCATCTTTAGGATACCACAAGAGTCGGTAGAATCAATTCAGCCTGAATGGGCTACTCAGTTGAGCTGCATGCTGGAATGTTATAATGTAATTGCTGAAGAAGAAGACAAATATCTGCAGAAAATTAACATTCTAGAAACAGAAGGCCATCGCGAGGTTCAAGGACCATAGATTGAGAACCCTGACATAACCACACCGGTAAAAACAAAGCAGGTGAACATTGGTATGGAGGTCGAACCTAAGTTTACAAAGATTGGCAACTACTGGGATGATGTAACGGTGGATAAGGTCGCTGAGTTACTCACGAGTACCAGGACTTATTCCCGACCAAGTTTACGGATTTAAAGGGAATCATCGAAGATTTAGGAATGATGAGGATCACGTTAAAACCCGACGTGAAGCCAGTTAAGCAGAGGCCTTATCGCTTAAATCTGAAATACAAGGAGAAGGTTCGCGTAGAACTAGACAAAATGCTCGCAGCAGGAATCATTGAGCCAGTGGAAGAATCTGATTGGGTAAGTCCAATGGTGGTGCAGGAAAAGAAGCAGAAGGACGAGATAAGAATATGCATGGATCTCAGAAAATTGAATGACGCTTGTGTGCATGATCCATTCCCAACTCCGTTCACAGATGAGGTGTTAGACAATGTTGGTGGCCAGGAAGCATATTCTTTCACTGATGGGTTCTCAGGGTACCACTAGATCAAAATCATGTTGGAGGATAGGAGCAAGACAACCTTCACGACTGAGTGGAGTTGATTTCAATACATTGTCATGCCGTTTGGGTTGAAGAACACGCCGACCATCTTTTCGCGCGTGGTTTTTGCAGCATTCAAGGAATATATTCATAAGTTCTTGAAGGTTTATTTTGATGATTGGATTGTATTTTGACATATGATGTGATATATCTCTACCTAGTTGTACAATATTATAGATATGGTTCCAAACTATTGAAATGGATGGTTGGGCCTCCTTTAACTGGGTTGTTGCAAAAACTATTGGGTATACTACAAGCGATGCATGATCCCATTCATCAACTCAATCCATTGATTCACAATCATCCCATTGACTACTACTACATGATTCACAAAAGAAAGTCAATTTTAATATCCATATTTGAAAGAAATGGTTATCTGAGTTTTGAAGTGAATCAAAGGTAGGATTTCCTTGTATTATTTTGCAATTATATGAATGTGATAGATCTATATTGACCACTTCCCAAAAATTTATTTCCACATGACCTATCCCTATTGATGTTTTATACTCATTTTATCCATATAAAATTATTGTAAAGCTACATTGAATTATATATGTAACATTCATGATATGAGGCTTTCTCATAAATTTCATCTCCTCCCTTCCTAGTGCAATTTTTATGCATGCCCCAACCCCATCATGCACACCTTTCCCATGCAGAATCTCAAAGTAGTTTCAAATATGGAACATGTTGTATGTTTGTGCAATATAGTCAAACATTGGGATACATGAGAATTTTTGAACTAGCCCACACAACCATCTAATCAAATCCAATATGTTTGTGCAATATAGTCAAACATTGGGATACATGAGAATTTTTGAACTAGCCCACACAACCATCTAATCAAATCCAATGTTGATCCTTCTATATATTTCTATACTTCAAGTGAACATGGAACATTTGAAAGTAATATTTCACATAATACATGATTTAGGTTGTACAAGGAATGGAATGAAAGGTAGGAAAGGAAATGGAACATACATAGAGAGAAATATAGAAGAGAGCACAATAATATAATGATAACCTAACTTCTATTGGAAAATAAATTAACAAAATGTTGTAGAACAAAAATTGGCTAGAATGGTGGTAGCAATATTTGAAGGGAAATATATGGTGGCTACATGCACTTGTAAAAGAATGTTATAAGAGGAAAAAGGAATAAAATTTTAACAAAAATAAATAACCCTATAGATCCAAAATCCTAACGCTAGAAGATGAAGTGCCAAAAGGTTTGCAAGATTAGAGGTGGTGAGTTGGTAGTTCAACTTCCTAGGGGTGCAACTTTGCATACAATGTTTGTTTGTTGTGAATAATATCCCACTGGAAAGAAGTATTCAAGGATTAAAAATTTTGGTTGGGACTAAGGTATGCCATTGAAACCTAGCCACCTGAATGGAAAAATAAAACATTATTTAGGGCCTAAAAATGGTCTCCAAATTTTTGAATTTGAAAAACTATAGAAAAATTGTCATGAAGATATAGAATCATTGAGTCACTTGAAGAGGTAAGTGGCCAATGATATACACCTAGAATATTACTCCCCTATTAGGAAGCAATGGTATCCATTGTGCTAATTTTCATCATCAAATGGGGACACTTTTGCTGAGTTTGACTCTTGGTGAGTGACTTGCCTTGGTGAAGATGTTGCAATGGTTTGACAACCTAATAGGGTTGTATGTTTTGATGGTGGGTTCCTTTGCCTTAGTTTCCATGATATGGTCCACTATAGCCTATTCAATGTAGTCATGATTTATTTTTGTGGGGGAAATTACTTGGATACTTCCAAGGTGTTCAACAAAGGTGAAAAATATGGTCGAAGCAACTCCACATTAAATACTAGCTACAATCGAAGGAAAGGGGGAATACTGAAATCAAAAGAATATTCACCCATAAACTTTATGATTGTGTAAGGTCCATATTGCAATGCTTCAAGCTTCTTATAGGGGGCTTCGAGGTTCTCTTTCGATAAATGCAACTACATCTTATCAAAAATATGAAACTTGTGTGGAACTTGATGATAGTCATGGAATTGCTTGTACTTGGCATTGAGTTTTTGCAAGATAACATGAAATTTTAGTTGGAGGTATTGGATCCATTCCATAATTTCAACACTTTATCTACCTTGGCTTGAGAATGGGAGAACTCTATCGGTGAATATGCAATGGGAAGTGCTACATCATTTGGGGCCAACACTTGGAACCCCAAGCACACCTGAAAATGATAGCAATGAATATGATTGTGGAGGCATTTGTTATAACTATCTTGAACATATGGAAGGCTTTCATCCCATGTATGTGGTTCTTGGAGTTTTACATAAACACTATATGCAAAATCATCCTATTGACCACTTTTGTTTTTCCATCTATTTGGGGATGAAAGGTGGTTGATTTGGTAAGCTTGTTATACATTAGAGACCAAAAGGTACTAAGGAAATTCATATCATTTCTGAAATAATGGTTTGAGGTAGCCCAAAATGAACACAAGCACATTCAAAGAATATTTTAGTAGTGTATTCAGTTGTGATGCTCTTTTACTATGGTGCTAGAGTGGCCATCTTAAAGATCCAGTTGCAAATTATAAACAATCATTACCGTGCCTTGTGGAGGGTAAAACTAACATGTAGTCCATGGAGACTAACTCCCAAGGATTTCTTGGGGTAGGTAGAGGAGTGTACAATCCCTACTTCTTAATGGGTGATTTACCAATGGTATATGTAGTGCATGATTTACTATACTAATGGACATCTCGTTAAAGCTTTGACTAGTAGAAACACTTCTAAAGTACTGCTACTATCTTCTCCAAATAAAAGTTCCATGCCAATTGATTTTAATGTGCTTTTGAAATTATATTTGAATGCTCACTTGAAGGAACACAAAGGTGTCCCAATTAGAACAAGAGTGCATCTTGGAGGTGGAAATTTGGAACATGTTTACCTATGATCAATGGCTGGTATGTAGTGGAAAATTTAGATCCACTATTACATGATTATAGCCACCCAAAGGTCACATTCCCACAATATTTAATAATTGTGGTTAGCACCACAATTGGGTGCCAACTAAGGTAATATGAAACATGGTTGGTGATGTCATTCTTGTACTTTATGTTCAAGTGGACGTATTGTAGCTATGTGGGCCATTTCTGATGGTGGCAATTATATAACTTTCCTTTTATTTGCATGAATTACAAAGGCATATGATTAATATGGATGATAATATCCTCCCTTAGAATATAATGCTTCCATTATCAGCATGCCTACATGATGGAGTACATCTTATTATCATAAGTGGGGTATATTTAGAAAATATTAGAGAGGTTTTCATTATGATAGGCCACATAATATCCTTGTTGAGTGAGTACTACACCAATAACATAGTTTGAAGCATTTTTGTCAATCTTAAATGGATATTGCAAGTCTAGCAGGGTGAGGACTAGTGCAGAGCATAAGTAGTATTTTAGATCCTTGAATACTTTTGTTGTGATTTAGATGATGAAAACTTTTCTTTAGCTCCACACTTGGTCACTTGAATTAAGGGCTAAGTGATGTTTGGTAATTTAATTGATCTAAAATTACTTACATGAATTATCAACTAGGGCTATTAAACTGATGAAATGTATGTGCATTATATGTGCTAGGAGTCTTTGTCACTCACACAATTCCTAAGTTAATTTGAGATATAAAAATGCACATGTTTCTCTATAGCTATGTAAGTAAATAAATCACTCATAAAAATGGAATCAATTCTATTTCTCTTTCTTAAAATAAATATCACACTCTTCTTGAAATAAACTTCACACTTGCTTCACACTTAAAAATAAAATCACACTCACACTTTTCTTGAAATAAAATCACACACACACTTGCTTTAAAATGAAATCACTCTTGCTTATAAATAAAATCACACTTGCTTGAATGGAAATCACACTTGCAATAAAATCACACTATAAATAAATCTACTTTAACAAAAAGAAAGATTAACTCTGCAATTGAAAATCCTATCTATAAAACTGCAATATAAAACTATGCTCTGTCCATGTGCATAAGAGATCTAGCTTCACTCAAGAATAAAATTATAAGAAGAACCTTCTACAAAACAATCTAAAAATTATATTCAAAAATCAAAACTTAAGCGATTAAATGAACTAACAAAAATCCTATAGGAAACACAAAATAAAATACTAATTACAAATAAAAGAAAACCTTACTATCTTGAGGGGGCCCTCCTACAAGAAGAAAGTATCACTATAATTCCTTCACCATGTGATTAATCACGCATCTATATCACACAACAAAAGAAATGGAATGAAAACAAAGTTTGTATTTAAAAAGAGTGTATAAAAAATAAAATCCAAGTCTGTGTTCACTATGCCAATAGGCATATTTATAAACTCCTCACATTAAATGTTTCAGAGTATTACGCTTGATGCTTAATCGAAATTAGCTATAATTAACTTTGAAATATAAGATATCATGATTTGCTCATGATTTTCTATCAACACAACAAATCATGATGCTAAAAATCTGCATCTCGCTCCCCTGGTTCGCCTTCTATGGTGGTTGACTTTCTCTTTGATCAGGCTACTAGGGTGTCTTCTTTATCGATCCAAGCTATGAAAGTAGGAACAAATCATTGTACCAACTAATTTCCATCTTCCCATATGCCCTGTTCTTCGGTTGAAGCTTCACAACCCATCAAACCTTGGACTTAGTTGCAGAAACATACATTAGCTACAGAATCATTGTAATTCAGTAGCTCAGGTAAATATTGAGTTAAATAATAAAGAAAAATGATATTTATGAAATAGAAGATGATTATGTACCTTCTATGTTATCAAACTTGTAAACTGATACCAAAATTGGAGTTATGAAGGTCAAAAAGGGAGGAATGGAGTGAAAAAGAGTTGTAAAAAAGAAGCAATTTTGGGGTTCAACATTCCCCCACACAGAAGACATTGCATGTCCTCATGCAAAATTTAAAAATTTGTGAGTCCTTCCTGTTACTAAGCCTCTTCAGATGCCTGAGAAAGGACATCCAAGTTAGTCCTCCTTTCTTTCTTAGTGGTGACTTCCATCCTCGGTTTCTTCATCAAAATTTTGTGTTGCAGACTCATAATCTTCCTCTTAAGAAATTTGTTTTTAGCTGTCAATTTCTTATTTTTCTTATACCATAAACCAAGATGTAGTAGGATGTTTTCATTTTTGGTTCTTTGGATTTCATTTTGTGCCTTTACTATTTCATTCTCCTGCTTCAAATGTCTATTCAATATTTCCAATTCATAAATTTCTTGCTTGAGGGTGTCTTCAACTTGGAGTTCTCTTGAAATATTAGAATAAATTCCTTCATTTTCTTCTTGGTTTGAGGATGATGCAACAAATTTACCTGTAGCTCTTCTTTCCAAAGACTATATAATCATAAATTTCCTGCTGGACAAGATCTATTTCAAGTGTTTTCCTAGCTGGACTGGAGATTGGTGATGGAATTGTTGGTGATGGAACTCTAGGTTCCATTTCTTCTTCCTCTAAATTGACAAATTTTGGGACTGTCGAGGTTATTCATGCACTTTTTTATTGAGCCTTGCACTTCTTCTTATGGTAGATGATGGTTTAGATGGTGATTTAGTAGTAAGGGGCTGCTTTTTAACCTTTCCCTGCTCTATTTTCTTTTTGGATGAACTTTCTTCCTTAGTGTTGGCTACCTTTCTTCTAACATTCTTCTGCTTCAGAGTTTCTAACATGTTTATAAGAGGAATTTCATCATCAGAGTACTGCTCTTGTTGTGTTTCTTGTGCTAGTGAGTTTTCTTTAGGGTTTGAGAACAATTTTCTTCTACTCTTCCTGGTCTTACTGCTAGGCTCTTCTTCTTCTGCTTCCTTAAAATGATTTCTAATTAAGAAATATTTCCAATTATCTCCTATGTTTCTTAGGTGGTTCTCAGTCAGGATTTTCATTAGGCCATGATGGTATAGGACATTATGTATAGATTATTTCTTTCTTTGAATATTACCCACCATATTTCTTAAGATACAAAGTAAGAAATATGGTAGGTTAATTTCATTCCCGTCAAGAAAATTCATCATTAAGCATGCATGATAAAAGAACATGTTACCGAATCTTCCTTCACAAGTTATAAACTTTTGAATGATCAATAGAAAATTCCTCCACTTATTCTTCAAAGTTGTGACTGGTATTCCCTTTTTAAACATAGAAATATCCATACCTGGATTCTTGAGGAAAATTTTCCATTCTTTCTCTTCAATTTTTTTGTTCTTGAACCAACTCTCTTTGATTCTTGGTAATCTGATAGCTTTTGCTATGAAATACTCTATCAAAACCAGCTTCATGTCCCCAATTTCTGCTTCAATGCCATTGTATGCCCTAGCGAAAGACTTTGTTACCTCTTTCTCGTGCCCATCAAATTTCTCCATGAATTCTAACCACCGTGCCTGCTGCAACAATTGTTTGACCTGTGGGTATCCTTTGAGAAACTTAACCCCATTCGGCTTTGATCTTACAATGACCCCCATGTTAGAGAAGCTTAGCCCGTAATTTCTCTTTCGACAGGGTTAAGGAGTGGAAGGAATTTGAGTATGGACTGAATCAGGGAAACAGAGTTTAGGTGAGGGCGGTCTTAGAAATAAAACAAGGCTGAGTGAAATGGAAGTGTCTCGACATGAAGTGGAATGATGAATGGAGAGGAGAGGGTGAATTTTGAATTATATCAAGGTTCATTCCCGACTTGGTTGACAAGACATAGATATTTTTGTTAAAACCGAAGTTGTGTGAGAATAATTAAGGGTAATCATTATTCAGTATGGCAGTAGTAATGGTTACTCATAATTCAAATGTTCTACATTTATTATATAACTTAATGTTTACATACCTTTGATCCTTTGTCTTACTGATTTTGATTTGTCTTTTGTAGGTTTTCAGGTTGCTCCAGCTGCAATCTTCATTGAATTTTCTTTTGCCATAATCTTCATCTTCCCTGGTCGCAATCTGCCAAGTTAGTTGCAAAATTATATTAGAGCTGTAGATTGTTGACGATTTCGTAGATTATTTATTTTTGAAAAGAGAAGAGAGGGTTAAAAATAAAATGGGACTAGAATAGGGAAAAGAAAATCTAAGCTTCCAATAATTCTTGGTTTACAACCTAGATTTTATTTATAAACATGCCAATAATGTTGTGTTGGCTTAGTGGGTCCTGACCCAGGTTCAGAGTTAAGTTTTCCAAACAAATCCCTACACTACTGGCCCTTTCGGCATCAACCCATAGAGCGTGGACTGAAGTCTCACCTAAAGTAGTATGGGAGGATGCTGGAACCAAGTTTCTGCACCCAGTGATGAGCGTGATATCATTTTATGCCCTAAACCTATCTTCACGCATATTGATAAGCCCCGAGGGCTTATCGATATAACTTCCCTTAATCAGATTCTATACCTCCACGAAGGTCTATGATTGTCTTTTGCAGACCCTAAGCAGGCGAAGCAACCATTTACTCACCTCAATAACTACCCTTAAGTCTGTATTTGCCCATATTGGCTTAAGTGTTTGACAACATTAACATGCAATAATATGTTCTTTGCGTAAACATTTATTATTACTTGCATTCATATGATAAGATAAATCATGTAGAATCGCACATCAATACAATATTAATTCATATATCCATCATTCATCATAACATAATAGTGCATTCATTCATAACAAAAGGAAATAGACAAAACACAGGAATTGCTGGAATAATGTCTTTATTAATGCTTTTGTTCTTCTTATAGACTCAAGACTTCCCTGCGCACTCAACTGTCGGGGTCCACGCACTCAGCTGCGGACTCTACTATAGGCCTCTATGCACATAACTACAGAGCCTCTCTTCTAATTTAAGACTTCTTTGCTCTTACTTCTAATGACCCATTACATTCATTGATCTCTATCATCATGCCTTAGACTCTCTAAGACTCTCCTACTTATACAATCCCATGGTTCGCAAACCATGGGTAGGTCTATACAAGCCGACACAACTTACATAACAGAAGGGTAAAACCCTTTATGACACTTTACCATCTACGCACTCCGTGACCACATTTTGCAGAGACTTTACACTTTTTACAATAAAACTTGGGATTTTTTCCCCAAAACTTGGGCTTTTGCCCCAAAATTGACCCTAGGGGACCCTGTCCCAACAGGCCCCCAAAAAAAATATCATGACTTGTCCTTAAGTCACTCTGTTGGCACAAAGATCTTACTATGAAGACCTCCTAGCTCTACATGTGCCACTGCTACCTCAGCCGTGCTTTGCGTGGCTGCCTATTTAATCTGCTCCACCAACTACTCTGTTGCTGGTCTTGCACTATCTTCCTTTATCTTCTGTTGTGTTCTCTGTAGGCTTGCCAACTTCTCCTCAATGGTGGCAGAGATAACATAGGCCTCGTCCAGCTAAGGCCCCAATCTGGCCTTGAGGACCACCTCTTTCCTTTGCGTTGCCTCCACCTGTTCGAGCAACTACTTTGCCTCATGCAACTTGGCCAGTCACTGTGATATAGTGACGGTGCGCGCCGTCACTCTTACTTCATCATATTGCTGCTGAAATTCATGGGATTCCATGTTCAACCTCTGTAGGTTAGGATCTTCCTAGAGCACCGTGACTACCTCCATGGACTGCTCAAAGAGCGCGGTGCAATCCGCCACCACGACATCTACTGCTGTGACTCCATCCTTTAGAGTTGCCTCATGTTGTTCTCTGATCTCTGGTGGAGTTGAAGGTTATGACTTCAACTCAAGCTCTGTTATCTTCAAGTTCAGTTCAAACTAAACCTTAGCCACTTATGTTTTTGCTTCGCGCACACCTGCAACCAACTTCCTGATCTTGGTGTCCACTGACGCTTCCTCCAGGATATGCAGTTCAGGGACTGTCCTGCATGCCTCAGCCACCACAACTGTAGTTTGCTCATTCTGTGCTTGTACTTTCTTCCATGCTTCCAGCACTGTTGTCTTCTCAATGAACATCTGTTTGTTGTTAACCTTATATTCGCCGATCATGCTTAGTGCACGCTGCTCTCGGGCCTTAAGCTCTACAATCACACCTACTTGTAATGTGTGAAGGAAATCACTAGGGAGCGTGGCCAAGTTGAGGCCCACATTCTTCAAAGTGTTGACAATTTCCTTGTCAGCGACTGCCTCTGCGTTCAAAGCTCCATTAGGCAACGCGACTGCCTAGAGATCCATTGTCCGAACCAACTTTGCTGCTTGAGTGGTCCTGGGTGCCAAACTGGTGGATGCTGCACTGCTCTTTCCTACACCGGCTAGAAGTCAAGTTGTTTGGATCTGTAGATCGCACAGACCCAATTTTATGGCGACCATTTCTTGCTTCTACCTATTGTTCAAACTACTGCAGCAGTTCTGCCGTTGTATCCTGCACCTTATCACCAATATCATCCAAGTCGCCCTCTGTCAAGGTAATGGGATCTAACAATGACTTGGAGGCCTTTGTCTTCTTGCGCAGTCCTTCCTTCTCCTTCTCCCTATACCGCTTCACCCGGAAGGGAGTACTTTCTTTTTGATCTTCGCCGCCCTGATCTGACCGCTCTTCTTCCTCTATTTGGGGCGAAGGCGATTTCTGACTTCTGTCGAAGCCACGCTCCTCCGGTTTTCCCTGTTCGTTTATGGCGTGCTCCACTTATACTCGATCCTTCTCCTTAGTCTCCTTCTTCCTCTTCTAAGCCAACTGCTAAACCTTCAGTCTGGCTGCTTCCTTTTTCTACTTCTTCGTGGGCTTGCTAGTCCCGATGACCTCATCAGATGGAACGTGCTAGTCTGTTGGCCAATGCTTGATGACTTCTGCAATCGCGTCATCCATGGCCAGGTAGGGTAAGTCAAACCATTTCTAGTCGGGGTCCTTGCACACCCGGATGTAAATATGATGGAAGTCTGCTTTGAACTCTGTGTAGCCCGATAACTGCTCAAACATGGTTGGTGACAACTACGACTTTAGGTTGATGGACGCATGAATGCTTGCCTCCATCAGTACCCAAAAGACCTTGCTTTCTCGAACCTATGCAACATCCTTTATGGCCCATAGAGAAGCAAACTTTGTTGCTTTTGGTAAATCTGTCTCGATCGGAGGGAACTGGCTGTCCTCCGGCAACTCCCATGCACTAGCACAATCGAGAGTAATAACCATGAATAATGAAAGGTATTACTTTGGTCTTGTGCCTCTCTACAGTTTGCAAGGAACTTGCTGCATAGGTAGCACACCCAGTTAAACTGTACGCCCTCCACGCACTTAGCCACTAAAGAGACCAGTGGTGTGGCACCTCGTCCGCACGACACTTCCTCATGACTTTTCCAACCAAAATTTGAGTGGAAACCTTTACCACATGGTCAGTAATGCTGGTAATGGAGTACTCACATGGCTTTTTGACAAGTTTGAACTTGTCCTTCATCTTCTTAGCGAGGTCACGCTCACTCATCTTTCCACCAAAAGCGTTGGCTGGATTCAGTCTTGAATGGGGTAGTAGCGCGATCCAATGGATCATCATATTGGTTATTGGTATTGTCTCACTCAACCATAGGCACCCATCGTGCACTAAGCACAGCAGCTGCTCGATGACTGTTAGGTTTATCAGAGCGCGGTGGTAGTGGGGCACCCATAGTAGGTTCAGTAACCCTAATTTTTTAACTCTGCGAATCCATTCTACCGGCTCCAACGCGGTGACACCAGACTCCTTGTAGAAAACCCTCCTCATGAAGGTGTCTATCACCAAGTGGGGTAACCTCTCGAGGTCCGCCAAATCCTAATCTTCAAGCTTCAGATGTGGGATCTGCGCCAAGTGCGGACCTTGAAAGGGTAGGTTCTATGGTAACAGGGGTGTGTTAAGGAGGAACTATCCCTCATCGGGGTCCTTCAGTACTTTTAGTTTGCCCTGCAGTAGAGTTATATACTCCGGCATCTTTGAAATAGGGTCTACTCCCTCAATATCTATGTCTTCCACAACTTCCTCCGCTTCTAGGTCTACCACCTTTCCCTTCTCCTTCGCGCTCAACTTTTCCTTTTGTTGTGCCTGTGTAGTTGCATGTTTCCTCGGTGACTCATGCACCGACATTGGCTTCTTTTGATTATCCTTCTTTGGCCTAGGGACCTCTCTCGTCGGCGTAGGCTTCGGCCTATGTGACCTCGGCATCGTAGGCACTGTTGGTGGAACCTCCATACTCACAACCTCAGTGGAAGCTCCCTCAGAGGTAACAGTGTCTCCAATGCTTATAATTTTTGCAGGACCTGGTCCTGGCATGATGTCACGGATAAGCTTTTTGTCTGACTCGGAATACTAAGTGAACACGGGGCTTGGGAGAAAATCCTCAAAGAAGTCATGGTTCATGCGCAACATACAACATAGCTTAGAAATTTTCAGAATGCAAAGTGTTTCTCGCTGGACGGCCACCTGTAATTTATAGGCGAATTCGAATTCAAATTCAATCATTCCCCCCAAAATTCGTCCATAAATGCGAGATTGACGGTACATTTCCAAAGATTTCACACTTGATTTCAGCCTTAAATGCCTTAAATGTCGGTCGCCTGCTCCTTTTAACCATCTTCTTGTAGTCAAATCATGAATAGTGATGGTAATAGTCACTTTCTGGCTATGTTATGTGGTCTCCACCCCTATAGCACAACGCCCTTCGCGCTTCTTCTGATACTGTGACATCTTTTGGTTTCGCACAGACCTCTAATCATGTAGCTCCGCATTCGGGGCAGTGTATTTTATAGTCCCACGCCTCCTTGCAGTTGCCTGGAGCACTAATACTATGCTACCATCATGTAGTCATCGGGTCAAATCCCCAGTGTATGGCTTCAATCGGCTACCATTTACCTTGCCCGGAAATGGATCTCCATTCAATTTCACAAGCTAAACTGCTCCACCATCGGTAATCTCCTTGATCACATATGGCCCCAGCCAATGCATCTGAAATTTTCTTGGAAATTTATCAAACTTGATATCATATAATAAAACTAAATCATTTACCTTGAAGGTGTGCAGTTTGATGTGTCAATCGTGCCAAGATTTTTTGCGTTCCTTCTACAGCTATTGGTGGAATCAAGCCAAAAATATATCTTCTTCGAGCTCTGTCAGCTGCATGAGCTGCTGTTCTAAAGCTCCACGATCCACCATCCCTCTGAATGTCGCGATGCATAGACTAGGCACAATGTACTCCATAGGCATCACAACCTCTACACCATAGACCAACCTAAAAGGCGTCTGACCAGCAAGCTTCTTACAGGTAGTTCTATAAGCCCATAACACAATGGGTACATACATGTCCCAATCATTCCTTTGCGCATTTCAAACCTTTGTCAGCACGTTCTCCAATATCTTATTAAACGCTTCAACAATCCCATTGGGCTGAGGATGATATGGCATACTCTTCTAATGATAAACTTGGAATTCTTCAGTCAACGCACTGATCGTTTCATTAAGGAAATGTGTACCATGATCGCTCATTAAAATCTTCAGGCAACCAAACTTGGTCAACACATATTCAAATAAGAATTTCACAGTTGTTTCCCCTGTACAGTCCTTTAGGGGTTGCACCTCCGCCCATCTGGTCAAATACTCAGTCATGGTGGTGATGTACCGTGCACCCGTCTTCTTTCCTGGAGGCTGAATCGGTCCTACAAAATCAATTTCCCATTTCTCGAATGGCTGCAATGATACCTACAGATTCAAAGGTAGTGTATCCCTTCGTGATGGCCCGCCAGTTCTTTGACATGCATTGCACACCCTACAATATTCTTTGGAATCCTTATGCAATGTTGGCCACCACAACCCAGCACGTAAAATCTTCTACATTGTTGTTTTTCCTACATAATGGCCTCCTGCAGCTCCTCCATGATCTTCAGCTATGATACTGCCTCGTTCAAAATCAGGCACATAGCGGTGCAATATCTCATTTGATCCTAGCTTATACAAGTGACCTAAAATAACAGAAAAATCTATTGCGCGCACCACCAATTCCTTCTTCTGTTGACTCATGTATCCTTTTGGAGCCATTCCTGTAGTCAGGAAATGAATAATGTCTGTAAAATGATTGTTTTCTACGCGCACCGCAAAGAGATACATGTCAGGCAGTCCTTCCTCCAAATTAGTAGGCTCCTCTCTTGTTTCAATGTGTGACAAATGATCAGGCCTTGCATTCAATCACCCTGGCTTCACAATTACTTTGAAATCATACTCTTGAAACAACAACAACCATTTGCAGATTCCCCCCCCAACGTAGGCTTGTTGACCAGGTACTTTAATGCAGAATGGTTAGTATACATCATAAAGTGTCCACCTAATAATTAATTCCTGAACTTCTGGAGCACGTACACCATAACCAACCCTTCATGTTCTGTCATCGAATAATTCTTTTCAGCCTTTGACAGCCTCCTGCTTGCGAATGCTATCGGGTGATCCAATTCTCCTTCACCAACCTACATCAGCACTACTCCCAATGCGATACATGATGCATCTACATGCACATGAAATTCCTTCTTCCAATCCAGGAAGACTAGGATCAGTTCGATGACCATTTTCTCCTTCAATACATCTAGACTCTATTGACATTACTCTTCCAACAGAATGTAGCGTCCTTCTTCAAGAGCTTTTCCATCGACGCGGTAATCTAGGCATAACTCTTGATGAACTTTCAATAGTATCCCATATGACCCAATGTTGCGCACATCTGTTTAACACTCCTTGGCACATCCAAATTAATTATGATTGCAATCTTAGCAGGGTCCATCATTAATCCTTGTTTCCACACTACATGACCCAGCAAGATTCCGAAAGGGACACAAAATAAACACTTCTTCAAGTTTAGCGCGATCTGATACCTTCGGCACATATCCAGCATCAAGTGAAAACTAGCTACATGGAATTTTACCAGTCCAAACACGGTCCAATCATCAAAGTATACCTCCAAACATTTGTGAATGAACTCCTTGAATGTCGCAGTGACTACACGCGAGAAGATCGTCGACGCATTTTTGAGCCCAAAAGGCATGACCATATACTAAAAGCATCCCCACTTAGTCACTAAGGTCGTCTTTCTCCTGTCTTTTGGAACAATCTTTATCTAATGGTGTCCAGAGAACCCATCAGTGAATGAATATGCTTCCTATCCTCCAACGTTATCCAATACCTCATCTGTGAACGGTGTTAGGAAAGAATCATGAATGCAAGCATCGTTCAACTTACTGAGATCTACGCAAATCCTTATCTCATCCTTCTGCTTCTTTTCCTGAACTACCGTCGGGCTCATCCAACCGGATTCCTCCACTGGTTCAATAATTCTTGCTGCCAACATTTTGTCCAACTCCAAGCAGACCTTTTCCTTGTACTTAGGGTTAAGGCGATATGGCCTTTTCTTAACAGGCTTTGCGTCTAGTTTCAATTTTATTTTCATCACTCCTAAATCGCCTATTATCCCCTTCAAGTCTGAAAACTTTGTAGGGAACGAATCCTGGTACTCGTGGAGCAACTCAACAACCTTATCGACCATAGCATTATCCTAGTAGTCCCCTATCTTGCAAACTTCGGCTTCGCCTTTGTTCCAATGTTCACTTATCTAGTTTTTAGCGGCACGGTGATATTTGGATTCTCTATCTGCGGCCCCTCAACTTCACAGTGACCTTCCGCCTCTGGGATATTAATGTTCCTTCGATCCTCCTCCTCTTCTTCAGCAGTCACATTGTAGCACTCCAGCGCATGGCACAACTGGGTGGTCTAATCTAGCTGAATCAAATCCAAGGGATCCTATGGTATTCTAAAGATTGTTGCCTTGACCTCTTGCAATGCTTCGTCGATGCACTCGAATCCATCCTCAAAGTTGAATGTCATCATGAATCCCTGTCTCAAAATGTCCCACTCATCAGTGTTGTGGCGGAGCTCTATTTCCAAGTACCAATTCATTGGTATTACATCCAAAGTGTGACAGAACAAATGCACCCACTCTAGTTGCGGCTCTGCTCCATAAGCATCAGTCCATTTTGCTAAGTGATCATGCGAATCACTCCTCCCATCATATTTCTCTATCAATCGCACTTTTGGGTGACCAAACCGCACCCTCATCATTCTTCTATACTCGCACCATCCATCAAAATTATCTTTATGCATACCCCACCATCTTGTGGGCGTAGCGCGCAGTGCCAAATCCAGTGCTTGGAAGCGATGCTTCTCAGGCACTTCCCTTTCAAATGCATCCAAAAATTTATCTACGTCAGTTAGACCATCATAATAAGGAAAACTTATTACCTCTGATGATACACAACGTAGCGATTTAGTCATCATGTTACAGCGCAACGTAGATACTTCATGCAACCTATTCTGCCAGTGTTCCAACTCCTCATCTGAATCTGACGTTCAGGAACTTTCATTGTCCCATGCAATGCGTCCATCTATTGTCATATTCACCCAATCTTGGTCTCGTACTTTTATTTTGTAGATTTGGTCCAAATCATTGTCACTTTCATAATCACGGACTGGTTTAGTATAACGCGGTCCTTCTGCAGGGTCCAATGGTACTACTAGACAGAGTGATTACCTCTCAAATGACATCATCTGCTTCTTCAATTGATCACCCCATTCATGTCAATAGCTCAGTTGATCCCAAGGAGTGCGGGGTGGGGATTGTTGTCATCAACAATCTCTATCACTTTGAAATTAACCAACGTGTTCGCACCTTCAATATCTACTATCACTCCCTGTAGTCTTCCTATTGGGATAATCTTTTGTTTATTCACCATCCTCAATTGAATTAGAGACCACTATAACGTAGGTCTCCCCATTCTCTCCTATGTTTGTTTAGGAAAAACATTTGCATTTGACCCAAGATCCAGAATAACTTGGTCCATCTAATATTCGCTTATTTGTGTGGTGAGCCTCATCTCACGCCCTGTTCTTGCCTTATGCTTACAAATTTTCTTGACCACGCACGGTCCCTCAAGGGCATTTTATTTACTGGCACATTTATTTATCAACTCCGGTAATCCTTTCACGGCCTTGCTATCACGTAGCATCTTCATACAGGTCTCCAAAAAGGTAGTAAGCATGGATGGGTCCATTTCTTCAAACTGCTTATCCTGACTTCCTGAGGTAGAAGCCTCAGTGAAGATTTTCTTCGCTTCCATGAAGGTTTCTTTCGCGTGCTCTAAATCAAATCCAACCTCCTTTTCTGGAGCTTTGTGGACCCATTCACTTTCTTCAGGTTGCTTTCCCTTATCTTCGTCAATCGTCATTCCACTTCGCAGCATGATATTCACATTAGGATCCTCTTCGTGAGGTTCAGCCCTCATCATCTGTAGGTTTTGGGTAAGTTGCTGAGGCTGCATCCCCTTTTCCCATGTCTTAGCTATTAATACAGGGAAATATTCTATCGCATGGTTAAACTGAGTACAGTATCATCACGACAGGCACATCGGGTTCGTACACTCTTGTGCATAGTGTCCTGACCCTCCACAATTTTAGCAAATAATTTTTTCCCAACCTCTCGCAGGTCCTACTCTGCCCCGGCCTCGTCCGCACCCCTGATATCCTCTACACACTCCACCAACACCTTGATCTGGAGGCCAAGTTTCTGTCTGCATTCGATACGCGGGTGTTCTTTCCATCATTAACTCATCGCTACGACGGTTGCGCTCATCGTGACCCACTGATTTGCAAAAGTTGCAGAAGAGTTGTTGTGGTGTCTGTACAAATTTATGTAGCAAGTGACAATTGTTTGTCACATGTTTTCCAGCTACCTAATGGATAGCACACCATAGCGTGGGCCCTGTACTTGTTCCGGCTTGAGCTTCAGGTATTAGAGGCATCAGCCCTCCTCTTTCAACATAATTCACGAAGACAGGGTAGTGATCTTTATCATGCCCCTGGCTCTTACATTTCAGACACCAAACTTCTTCTTGTACCTCTGGCCGAGCTGCTCTATCTTTCTTCAAACTTTTAAACTCTAAGCAAAGATTCTGCAACTTTGCATGAATACGCTGAACTCCCAAAGTAGCATCTTAAATTGGTGTCTCATACAATCTCATCGCAATCTCCAAGGCTTCCGCTTGGGTCCAAATCTTTTGCTCTGATAAAGCAACCCTTAAATGAGGTAAGAGCGAAGCCACAAACCATTCGTGGTGTTATCCATCTGTAAGCTTCATGTTAGCTTCGTGGATCTTCCATTTCAATCTTTGATCCAACTCCCAGGGTGTCTCGCCTGGCTTCATCATTTTTTCCTTGAATCCAATGATTGATTACGCTTCAAACTTGGGCCTATTGAATTCCTTATTTAGCATAGTCTGAATGTCTACTAACACAACAGTCAGGTTATCAGTACAATACTTAATGTACCACGTTAGTGCGTGATCCTGTAAAGTAGTAACCAATGTTTCTTTCTTCATCTGATCATCTGTAATGTTCTGGACTGTCCATACGGCCTTTACAACAAACGAAAACTGGTCCGGGCCCTCATTTCCCAAGCCCTTGAAAATGGGAAACTTTACTATTTCCACACCCAGAGATAAGCATGATGTCGTTTTATGCCCTAAACATTTCTTCACGCAGATCGATAAGCCCTGAGGGATTATTGATATAACTTCCCTTAATTATATTCTATACCTTCGCAAGGGTATACAACTGTCTTTCACGGACCCTAAACAGGGGAATCAACCCTTTGCATGCCTCTATAACTACCCTTAAGTCTATATTTTCCCATATTGGCTTAAGTGTTTGATAACATTAACATGCAACAAGATGTTCTTCGCGTAAACAATTATTATTACTTGCATTCATATGACAAGATAAATCATGTAGAATTGCGCATCAATACAATATTAATTCATAAATCCATCATTCATCATAACATAATAGCACATTCATTCATAACAGAAGGAAATAGACAAAACACAGGAATTGTTTGAATAATCTATTTATTAATGCTTTTGTTCTTCTTACAGACTCAAGACTTCCCTGTGCATTCAGCTGCAGGGGTCCATGTACTCAGCTACGGTCTCTACTCTAGGCCTCTGTGCACACAGCTGCAGAGCCTCTCTTCGACTCTAAGAATTCTTTGCTCTTACTTCCAATGACCCATTACATTCATTGATCTCTATCATCATGCCTTAGACTCTCTAAGAATCTCCTACTTATACAATCCCATAGTCCGTGAACCATGGGTAGGTCTATTCAAGCCAACACAACTTACATAACAGAAGGTTAAAACCCTTTATGACACTTTACCATCTACATGCTCTGCGACCACATTTTGCAGAGACTCTACATTTTTAACAATAAAACTTGGGCTTTTTGCCCCAAAATTGACCCTAGGGGGCCCTGTCCCAACATGTTTGGTTTCATGTTTATACATTTTTTTTATTATTCATATATATATTATTTTGAAAAAGAAAGTAGAAGGCTAAGTTGGAGAGGAAGAAGAATCTTCCTTAACCAACTTCAAATCAATATTATCTTGCAGATTTCTTATGAATTCTTCCCTTGTTAATGGTTTATGATATATTCATAATCTATGACCATTTACAAGGAAAGTTACTTTTTCTTCATCAATGGTTCTGATTCTGACTGCTCCATTATCAAAGACAGTTTCAATCTCATAAGGACCAAGCCAATGAGTTTGAAAATTTCCTTGAAAATCTTTAAATTTTGAATAAAAAAGCAATGCCCAATCATCAGGCTGAAATTTAATTTCTTTTATAAATTTATCATGCCACCTGGATCTTTGTTGTTGTACTATATTGGTTCTATGAATAGAATCTTTTCGTATCTTATCAAGTTCATTCAATTGCTCCATTCTTTGTCTTTGGGTTTCTGATAGATCAAGACCCAATTTGGCTGTTGTTTTAAAATTCTTTATCTGGAACTCAATAGGAAACAAGACTTGCTTTCCATAAACAAGTTCATAAGGAGTGTGTCTTGTTGTATTTATCCATGTGGTATGATATGCCCATAAAGCTTCTAAAAGCTTTTCTTCCTAATCCCTTCTATGCAGATGCACAGTCTTGGTAAGAATTTCTTCAATTACTTTATTGGTAGATTCAACTTGTCCATTGGCTTGTGGATGATATGGAGTTGACTTCCTATGTTTGATTTGTACTCCTCCATTATCTTCTATACCAACTTGGATGTAAATTGAGTGCCTTGATTTGTCACAATCTCCCTTGGGACACCAAAACGAGTGAAAATATCCTAAAAAGGAAATGAAACTACAACATTTTTAGTAGTAAAAGGAAGTGCTTTAGCTTCTACCCATTTTGTGACATAATATGTACAAACAAGAATGTACCTTTTTTTTCTTGATGGTGGATTGATTGGACCAACAAAATCTAAAGCCCATTTCTCAAAAGGTTCAATAAGTACCTAAGGTTGTAGAGGCATTTCATCCGAAGGAACAGGTTTCCCCATTCTTTGACAATTGTCACACCTCTTAACATATTCCTTGGCATCCTTAAAAAGAGAAGGCCAATAATATCCTAAGAGAAGGACTTTATAAGTAGTTCTTTTATCAATGAAGTGTCCTCCACATGGTTCATCATGACAAGCCTTTAATATCTCTAGTACTTCATCTTCTCTAACACATCTTCGAATGATTAAGTCAGGTCTTGTCTTGTACAATTCTTCATTTATCCATGAATAAGATGCACTAGTTTGAATAACCTTTATTTTCTCTCGAGGAGACAAGTATGATGGTAACTTCCCTATAGCCAAATAATTAGAAATATCTACAAACCAAGGAGATTTAATAGACACTGCAAAAAGAGATTCATCAGGAAAACGATCTTCTATAGGAACATCATTATTATGATTTTGGATTCTAGATAGAAAATCACCAATTTTGTTTTTCTTTCCAGGTCTATCCAAAATTGTAATATTGAATTCTTGTAATAACAATAACCATCTTGTAATTTTTCCATTAGTAATTGGTTTATTAATTAAATATCTAATTGTAGAATGATCTGTGTGAATGAAGGTTTCCTAACCAACGATATAATGTTTGAATTTATTAATGGAATGCACAATAATTAAAAGCTTCTTTTATGTTACAGTATAATTCAACTCCGTAGGGGTCAAATTTTTGCTTGTGTATTAAATGGCATAAAGAGTTAAATATTCCTATCCTAATACAACTCCTAAAGATGTATCTGAGGCATCAATCGAAATGTGAAGAGGTATTTTCCAATTTGGTTCTCTTAAAGTGGGTGCTTTCGAAATCTTTTCTTTCAATGTTTCAAAAGCTTTTTGGCAGTCAAAATTCCAGATGAATTCACAATCTTTTGTAAGAAATTTGAAAATTGGAGAGGCAATCTTTGTAAAGTTTTCTATAAATCTTCTATAATAGCCAGTAAAACCAAGAAAACTTCTAATATCCCTTTGACATGTAGGAATTGATAATTTGGAAATGAATTCTACCTTGGATGCATCTACTTTGATTCCATCTCCTAAAATATGGTGGCCTAAAACAATTCCCTTAGTAAACATCATAAAATATTTTTCATGGCTTAATGAGATATTTGCTTCTTTACACCTAATGAGAACTTTTTCCAAATTTTTAAGAGCTTCTTCAAAATAATTTCCATAGACAGTAAAATCATCCATGTAAACTGTTATCACCTAGAACTGCAGTCACATGTATATAAGTCGAGTCCAAAATTTCATTGTTAAAGATGGATGTCAAATGGTTGTTATCCTATGTTTACCACTTAGGGGTCATGTTTTTCAATGATATTGATGAGAATCATTTTCAAAACCGTTAGTCATCCTCCATCAAGATTGATTAAGACATGTCTTATCTCGTATATGTCATTTGTCCTTTTCGCATTTTCGCAGCGCAGTTTGATTGGTTGATTTGAAGCGCAATGATGTTTTAGCCTTTTCGTAGCGCCAGCCATTTCGCAGCACATGTCGCTAAGTTATAACTGTCTGCGCTACGAAATCGCGGATTCGGGGATTTTGCAGCGCAGATCCTTAAAATGTCATGTCCGGGAATGAGTCATTGTGTCCGGTCGGTTGTTGTCAGTTGGTGTACCTTCCAAGCACTTACGAGCCATCATTCCACCAATAGGTTCATAGTCATGCACATTAAGTTCATTCAAATGTTTTTGTCATGCATAGTTGTGTCATGATGTTCTGTTAATATTGCATGAAGTGGTCAGCTTATATGTTAAGACATTTGAATTGAAATGAACCCGAGTTTCTTCTTCAAGAGAGCCACATTGCAAGCGAGCCTGCGTTCCAAAATTTGAATTTGCTTTTCGAGTTAAGGCTGCCGGTGTGTCTCTGTGCAAAAGATTTCAAAGCGTAATGGAGAAGAAGGAGCATCGGTCTGGAAGGTGTCAAAGGGCAGAGCCTGAAGGATTGGACCTGGCATTGAGGGATGAAGGCGTTAAAAGGGCCTTCAAAGACGTTGATTGCTGGAGTTTCTGTGAAAAGCTGAAGGGAGGCCACACTCAGGTAACAAAAGAGTTTGCCTTGAATTTTACAGGCTTAAATTCCAAGGTATCTATGTTAGAATTCCCAGTATCTCCAGAAGCTATTGCTAGTGTAACTGAGATTCCCAGAGGGGGGCAGGAGTGGTTTAAAAATTTCAAATTTGATATGAGCCCCTGTAAAGAATTCTTGAAGGAAGCCTATGTGAATGAAGATTTAACCAAGGCTGTGCCTAGAAGTTATGTTAAGGAGAGTTATGCTATGCTTCTTACTTGTATTCAAAAGTATTTAACTTGTGAGGGCAGATATAACAAAGTTTATTCCTATCATTTCAAGTTGTTGCTGCATTTTACGGGTAAAGCATCTATAGACCTCCCATTTTACTTGTTTCGTAGCCTCAGTAAGATGTGTGACAAAGTTCAATTGAAGAAGGATGATTGTGAGACATCATTGTTTCACCATGGTTTAGTCAAATTGTTAGTGTTGGATGCTCTTCAAAAAATTGGCAGGGATTGGAATTCTTTCATATATATGGCCGGTTTCCAGAGTAAGACAGGCCTCACCCCACAGCCGGTTAGAGAAAGAGAAGAATCAATGGCAGAACTTACCATAGCTGAGCTTAGGAAGGAGGCTAGGGAGGAAAAGAAGGTTAAATCTCAGTTGAACAAACCAGTCAAGCCCTTGGTTATTAAAGAGCCACCTCAGCCACCTCAATCATCATCAAAGGAAAAGGTCAAGCACAAGAGAGGTGTACCTGGATCAGCTGGGTCTGAAAGTGTATCAAGAGTTAAAACAAGAGGTCAATTAAGCAAAGAGAAGGGCAAA
This sequence comes from Pinus tabuliformis, assembly GCA_031772625.1. Classification (NCBI taxonomy): domain Eukaryota; kingdom Viridiplantae; phylum Streptophyta; class Pinopsida; order Pinales; family Pinaceae; genus Pinus; species Pinus tabuliformis. The sequence goes on from CM062820.1 coordinate 482,440,052, forward strand.
TCAGTAGCTGTGGAGGAAAGTCCATCAAAGGCCAGCTTAAGTGATTTACTTGAGGCTATTGAATTTGAGCAGGAAGAACCGGTGCATCTTGAACCCATGCATATTGATCTAACTCAATCATCCCCTGAGAGCACTAAGAAATCAAAAGCTTCAAAGAGACTAAGGTTTGATGAACCTAGTGAGGAGTTTATTTTCAAGCCAAGAAGGCCAGTTACAAGGAAACAAATTAGAGAAGCTGAGAAAGTGCATAAAGGAGAAGAAGCTGTAAAGGAGAAAGTGCATAAAGGAGAGGAAGCTGTAAAGTCACCCAGAACAGAGGTAATTGAAGTATTAACCAAAACAGTGGAGGCAGTCAAACATAAAGACAAGAACAGAAAAGTTATCATTACCCAAGGAGGAAACGTGATAGCCATAAAGAATCAAGTGGGAGCAGCCAAAGAGGAAATTGTCAAAGCAAAAAATGTGATTAAGGAGCGTGCAGTTAGGTATGCCAACTATAGAAGAGCTGTGTTAAAGGGTAGCAGAAGCCTAGTGAGTCATGTAGATTCAGTGGCTGATGTATATACATGGACGGTTCCAGCCCTCAAACAAGCTAAACATATCAGGAAAATGAACATGACCCTGAGAGCTAAAAACAAAGCTTTGAAGAAGGAGATTGCAAATTTGAAGACACAGCTAGGTCAACTAGCTCACTGATTTGAGGAGAAGGTGATATTCTTAGTTTTGGTCAATTTTGTTTAAGTTCCACTATTTTGAGGTCACCTAAGTCTTTGACACCTGTAGAAGAAGTTTGAAGAGTCATAAGTTCAAACAAAAGACGCTTTAGTGCAAATGTACTCTGTTTTAGCAAAAACAGCAGTTTCGTAGCGCGCTACGAAACTGCTGTAGGTGCTGTTTTATAAGAAAAACAAAGAGTTTAATGATGAGGTCAGCAAATTTTTGAGGGAAATGCCTCAAGAACATAAGGGAGACCATAAAAGACTCTCTTAGCTATTCAAAGAATGACAGGTGTGCATTTTGGAAAAGGTGAAATATTTTGTTTTTTTCTAAAGCTTCGTTAAAGGTACTTTATGACCGAATTGTTAGGGTTCTGGTTAAGGTTACCGGAGATTTTGGTTTGTACACCTGTTCAGTCCACAAGGTTTCCAGCTCATTGGGGAATATGGTGATATTCGTTGTTTTTGAAGAATTAAAGAGCTGGGAACATGTTCTTTAAGTAGTGAAGAATGATGGGAGACAAGGACCGTGAAAACAGGGCACTTATCTTGATTGATTAATGAGCCATCTACGCAGCCAGTATCCAAAGCCAGCTTGTTCAGTGTATTCTCCTCCAAGATATCTCGACCAAAACAGAAAGAAGACATGTGTCAAGAGCCAGGAAGGAATCATGCTACGAGGAGGACAGATTTTGAGTTTTGAATAAATTAGGACCCTTTGTAATTACAGTTCAGCAATTATGTAATTAATGAATTAGTTACACAGTAGATAGGGATAGTTAATAGCAGCCTTCGATGCTCCCCTCATGCTGGAGGAGGAAGCTCGAGGTGGTTAAGCATGTATTCCTATATATGGATCAGACTTGGATGTAATTGGGGTTGGATGTTTTGATAGAGAACTAGTCTATTTTGGTTTATGTAAAGCAGATTTCAGTAAGCAAATGACTGTTGTTTTATTCTCAGGATTCTCAATAGATCTTATTGTTCAAATGTATGGTGGTTTATTCTCTTAGTGTTCTTTTACAGTCTTGTCATTGCATAATCACTCAGAACTCATGTATCATGCTCTGACTTCCTGTATGTTTTAGCAAACTGTGTTTTATGTAAGTTGTGTTTGAACATTAGATGTAAAGAGCCCTGATTTCTATGAAAAGATGGTGTTTTTGTTTGCTGAGATGTGTGAGACTCCATAAGCCCAATGGGAATTAATTTGATATTTGTCCAGCCAGCGTATTTTCTTCATGTGTCTTATAAGAGTTAGCCATCTTTCCTTGTCATTAATCAATATTCATAATCTGTGAGAGAGCCCTCTCAGACTAAGGAGGCTAAGCCTTAGTCCAAAGCTTGGTTTGAAACAGTTACACATAATCTAGCTGATTGGCAGCCTTCAGTGTGTGATTTTGTGATAACATAAACTTCCACACAATCATGAATTAGATCAGAGAAAATACCTAGAACTTCCCTTTGGAATGTTGCAGGTGCATTACATAACCCAAAAGGAAGTACTCGGTATGCATAGGTTCCCCATGGACAGGTAAAGGTTGTTTTATCTTGATCTTCTGGAGCTACTTGGATCTGGTTATATCCACTAAAACCATCCAAGAATGAAAAGTACTTTTTCCCTGCCAATGTGTCAAGAACTTGATCTATAAAAGGAAGTGGAAAATGATATTTTAAAGTAGCTTTATTCAATTCCCTATAATCAATGCATACTCTCCATTTTCCATTATTTTTTGGAACAATTACCAATGGTGAAATCCATTGGTTGTCTAATATTGGATAAATGAAATTCACATTTAACAATTTTTGTAATTCCTCTTTAACAATTTCCCTTAGATTTGGATTCATTCTCCTCTATGGTTGTCAGATTGGTCTGGAATTTTCTTCAATATAGATATGATGCATACAAGTGTTAGGATCAATTCCTTTCATATCAGTGTATTCCCATGCATAAGAAGAGGAATGTTCTTGCAACATCTTTATTAATTCTTTCTTTTGAGATTCTTCTAGATTATCATTAATATTCAAAGTTTTCCCTGGAAAATTTTCTATTAAAGAATTACCAAATTTCTCCATAGAATGTAAAGCCATTTGACGATATGATAGATATTCAATGGTACATTGTCCTTGAAAATTTTTATTTTGTTCACAATATGAGGAAGATTCATTATTTTCCATTAAATTCAAAATTTGATCTTCTTCATCTATTTATGAAGTGGAAAATATTGGTCGTATATCAAAGTTTTCATTATCATCATCTATCTGTGCTTCACTTTCTACTTCTATCATTGTTTTTGCAGGAGGATATAATGTGAATTTTTTGTTGAACTTCCATCAGAGATAAACATATCAACAGATCTACAACATATAAAATCATCAACTATAGCTAACCACGGTCTTCCTAGAATTAATGGGTGTTCTCCTAGATTATTCTTAGGTGTCAAGATCATAAATTTAACAGGATATTCCCAATAATCCAAGTATACAAATACATCTTCTAATGCACCATCAGGTTTGATAACAAATATATCTGCTAATTGCAATAGTGTAGGTGTATATTGAACATTAGTAATTTTCAATTGATCCATGGTTTGTTTACCCAGGATGTTGATAGCTGCTCATAAATCAATCAATGTGCTTAAAATTTCAACACCATTGATGTGTGTTTTCACAATGGAACTTCCAAGATCTAGATATTTTTTAATTGTTGTCTTTCCCATCATGATATCTGCAAATTTGCCAACTAATTGGATTCTTTTAACTTTTTTCATTTTTCTTCTTGGCTTTTTAATACTTAACTCCCTAATTGTCTTCGCAAATATTGGTATTTATTTGATAGCTTGTAACAAAGGAATTTTTATACAAACATTCTTTAGTTCATCTATCATATCATAATCAGGCAACACAATATGTTTTTCTACTCCTTTATCAATTTTCAATCTTCTAGGAAAAGGTGGGTTTTGAACAAAAACTGAAGGTTGTTCTATAATGGGAGTTGAGTTTATTGGAATATCATTAAAATGTATAGGGGTGGTTTGTTTTTGAGAATTTTCCTTTTGATGAGAATATGTCTCTTTCTCAGAGAGGTCATATTTTTTAGACTCCTGGATAACAACAGATGGTGACTTATTTTCCAATACTCTACTGAATCTAAGTTGGAAATTATCTAGATCTAATTGAGTTATCATGTAAGTTTGGAATTTTTGTCCTTCCATGTTGTAAACGGGCTGTGAATTTTTATTATTTGGATTTGGAATTGGTTGAGTAGGCAGTTCATTTGGATTTTTTGGAAATCGTAGTGAAAGTTGTGGGTTTTGATTTTGTGGTTGAGAGGGTTGAACAGGCTGAGGAAAATATTGTGGTGGAAAAAAAGGGTAAGGTTGAGGATATTGAGGATATTGAGGGTATTTTCCATAAGGATTTTTCCATCCTTGTGCACATGGTTGAGGCCAAGGTTTCCAAGGCATGGGTGCAGTCCAACTACTTTTTGATGGTTGTGCATATGTTTGAGTGTTGAAACCTTGGGTCATATTCGATTATGGATTTTTCCATGGTCTCTTGGAAATAAAACAAAAAGGCTCTACTTGATTTAGCATTACTTCCTCTTGATAGACAACTTTAAGACCCGATATTGAAGGACATTCCTTTGTATCATGATTTTCTGCACATATGACACAAGTTTCCACACTTTTTAAGTCAAGAGGGAATTCTCTCAAGGCATGCTTCTTTCTACATTTTGGACAAAAGATAGATAATGCAACATTTTCAGATTTTTTCTTTTTTTGTACTTTAAGGGTATCTATTTGTTCACTAAGACTCCCCAAAATATCAATTTTAAAGTTGTCAAGCAAATTGCCTATTTCAACCCTACTTACTATCCCAGCTGCAGATTTATTAATCCTAGACATAATAGGATCTCTTGGATTTTTCCTAGTTCTTACCTTTCCTCTTGAAATGTGTATGCATAACTCACAGATGTCTCCAAATGATAACTGAGAAATATCTCCTGTACCCATTAGATTGAGAAGGTCTACCCACTCATCTTTGATAGATTTTAGTCAGAGAGATTTCAAAGTTTCTTCATCTAGATTATGCATTTTAGCCCCTTTTACAATATAAGCAAATATTTCAATGAAATATTCAATATTTTCATATTATTTTTTCATCATTTTAAAGACTTCATCTTTAATATTATTAGGAATACAATAATCCTTGTATTTTTCTAAGAATGTAGTTTTCATTTCTTCCCATATTCTTATAAAATGTACACATAAGCCCATAAACCATTTTAATGATGCATCCTTTAGAGTGGCTGGAAAAAATTTCAACTTTTGAGTATCAAAAAAGTAGTCATAAGATTTACACAAAACTTCAAACTCAAAGAGAAATGTTTCGAGATCCTCATTTCTTAATCCATGAAAATTACGAAGGATGGAGGGTGAGATATTTTTCATTGTGGCTATGGTATCTTCATCGAGGATGGGAAATTAAAAAGGTTCTGGACCTCCTATACCACCTTGTTGACAAGGTTAATCTTCTCTATGGATAGAGACGATCCCTCTATCCCAATAAGTGGGTCTAGAAACTGAAGTGACAATCAACTAGACATGTTCCTAGATTATAATTGAAAAGTAGAATGAGAGAGATGACTTACCTGATTCTGATGTTATTTCGATTTTCTTTATTGAGATCCTCGAACCGCTTGTCTCATGGACTTGTTCCTGCGTCTCTCAGCACTTATGTACTTGCAAAAGTAATCAAGAGACAACAAAGCATGCCAAAACCAATAGCAAATCCAATAATAACCTACTTAGCTTATCAAGGAATGCCAAGCTAATACATAAATGAACATATATATTTTGGGAAGATGAACCAGCAATTGCATATTATTTAAAGAATGAAGGGAAGCTTACAACCATAGCCTTGATGTTGAAAGGCTCTCCTTGAGTGTTAATCCGAGTCCAAGCCAAGAAACTCTCTAAACACTCCTTCTCCGAGTCTAATGAATAGCCTCTAAGCACAAGCTCAGCATAGGGGTGCAAATGGACATATAACAACCATTTGGGAATGGGAGAGGAGGAATTTATAGGCTGGGAGAGTGAGTTAGGACTCCTCCAAAGATAGGATTAGGCCCACATCTCAAGAAGGTAGCTCATAGGGATAAGACAAAGAGGTCAAGTTAGGAGGATTCGGCCTGATCTATGTGAAATCACCTCCAGCTCGTTGCTCTGGAAGCTTCTAGATCATGAAGCTTCTCATCCTCTTTGGGAAAATTACCTTTTTGGGATCATTGCAGGTATGATAGGGAACAAAACTATGCCATTGCGGGTAAAACACAGAGAAACATGCGACCATCGCAATTTTGAGCTTCATAAGGGAGATGACCCTCATTTTAGGGTTTTAAGAGCTATTTCTTCAGGGAAAGCTCTAGACATTTTCCAAGCAAAGTTAAAGGAGGGATCTTAACTGTATACATGGATGATTATACTATTTAATGATCATGTTTCGGGCACTTCAAGGTATGTCACAGGGAAGTACAAGAGGCATGACAAAATACTGTGTAACAGATGCCCCCTAAAGCATGAAGGAAGAATGACGAGCGATGGTTGAGATGCTTTACAAGATTTTGGAAAGGACGAGCACACACACTGTCAAGAGACCTGCAAATCAAGGATGCATATACATATACATATATGAGATTAGGACATGAATCCACATCATGGGCACAACCATCTGGATGATGAAGACTATATGAAAAGATCCATGTTATGGATGCAGCCATTCATATAATGAGGATTGTCGTAAATATAAAGTCTCATGGTATGGTCACAACCATTCGTATAGTAGAAACATGTGTAATATCATGAATTACATATAACTCCATGCAGTCTGAGTCATAACAGATAAGACTCAGGGTCTTGCGCTCCATCCTGACCCAATCAATGTACGAATACTAACATGCGAAAAAACGTGTCACAGTCGAACACGCTAGAAAACCACCTGATTATCGGCCATTGATGTGGACCATTAATAGGCATGAGAGGAACCACCATAAAAATGGATCTCAAGGTACGAAAATAAAATTTGTGAATGTGATAATGAAGCTGAAGTTGAACACTTGTGGAATCACCCGATCAAAGGCCAATAGTGAAAACCTATCGTCAGATGCAAAGAACTTGCCATTAAGGCATGAAATCTCTAAGGTACTGAAAGGGAGTTTCTAAGTCATCTTCCTGGATAATGAGCTGAAGTTGACAGGAAGTGACCCGTCGAAGGAGGGTCATAATGATTCCCTCATCATCGACACGAAACAAGGAATAAAGTGGAATAATTTTCAAGACTGTAACAATGACTCAAATGGTGTATAGGTAAATAATTGCATATTAGACTTCTCTTGAACATATTGGCGATGCAACTTCGGAGTGTGGCAACATTAGACTCAACATAGGACGAAGGGTCATAATGACGAGGTGGACTAGTCAAATGAGAGGCAAAATGGATCACCCAAACTAGGAAGGACAAGTGACTGAGTGAGGATATCCCAAACCCGACACGAGAAATAGAAGAGTGTCATGTTCAAGAGCGACATGCTACCTATAAAAAGGATGTTTCATCTTCATCCCCCCCCCCATTATTTCTAGCGAGTACCTCTTTATTTTTACAAAAGCTTGAATAGGATACCATATGGTTGTGGTATAAGTTCACCCTTCGGATGAATCCATTCTAGTAATTTTTACGAGCCTTAGGAAGGAGAAGCTCGGGCTCATCATGGTGACGAGTCTATCATCGTTTAATTTTTACAAGTCTGATGGAAGAATAACTTGGTATCTTTTTCATATTTAGAGAGTTTGAAAAGAGACGAAAAAGAAAATGCCATTAGGTCCCTTTTCGTAATTTGTCTCTCAAATTTGAAAAGATAGAAAACAATACTCGAGAGAACCTCCTAGCCATGTTCGAATAAGGTGTTCCTATTTCACAAATAGTCAATCTCAGCCCGAAAAAGGGGTAAATGTATACTGAGACATCATCAATTCATTTAATTTAATGAGTTTGAAAAGATAAGTACTTGGCAATGTTTTCATATTTTTGGAGTCTGAAAAGCACTGAAAGGGGACTCCTCCTAGAGGAACAAGTGGTATAGAAGGATAGTGTCTGGTTCTGGTAATTATGAAACTGCTCAAAACATGTAATGGTCCAGAGGCTGGCTAATAAGACCACTCATCATAGATGTTCCTCAGGCAAGGGTATAACAACAAAGTGAAAGCGTATGATCAGCCAAAGAGATGGCGGTGATGGAATGAAAGAACCAAGGCTCATATAACAAAAATCAGTTGATAAAAACAACAATCACGAGATGTAAAGTGGGAATGGTTTCATTTTTACAAAAGCTTGAAATGGAGACAAACTATGCTTGGATTTGGTTTCATTTTTACACAAGCTTGAAATGGGAACAAACTGTGCTTGAATTTGGTTTCATTTTTACACAAGATTGAAACAAAGATAAACTATGCTTGGGTTTGGTTTTCATGCCCCCAGCATAATGACTCAATTCGAGGTACATGCCCCCCAAGCTTCATTTCATTCACCTAAGTGGATGGAAAGAAGGTTCACTTACGAGATCAAGTGAAATACTCGATTGGGATTTTACAATATCTAACCAAAGACTCGAATTGGAAGGGGATTTGTTTCATTTTTTAACGAGCTTGACACAAGTAAAGGAACTATGCTCATATCCCTTGCTACATTTTTTAAGGAGCTTGACACAAGACAAGGAACTTTGCTCCAGGGTCCTTGTTTCATTTTTTAACGAGCTTGACACAAGAAAAGGAACTTTTCTCCATTCCCTTATTTCATTTTTTAAGGAGTTTGACACAAGACAAGGAACTCTACTCCATGGTATTTGTTCATAGACCAAAGAAGGCCATGGCTTCCAAGAGGTTCTCATCAGAAGGGAGAAACACTCTGGAAGGGATACATGTCCAGGGATCCAAACGAAAAATCAGGTTCCAATGCATCCAGTACATGGTGTACTACATCACCTAATATATCATCAGTAGATGTGGGCATGGAACAGGTGGCCACGTAATTAACCTGTTGCGGGGGTGATAATGCTTGCAAATAAGAACCATTTAGGGACGATGGTTGATGGAGAGTTAATTCAGGACCAATGAACATAAGTTGATCAATGATCACAATGCTTCCATCAGCAGGAAACACACCACTCAAAAGAGGGAAGAAAAAAGAGCTCCCATGACGTAAAAATAGTCGCGGATGAGAAGTAGATTAAAATATAAAGGGCCTTAGACAACCATCATGTCTATATAGACATTCTTTCCTCCCAAAGTAATAGGAAACTTAGGAAGGATCCCTAACGGTTGACTGATTCTTCTGTTAAAAGCTAACAAATTTTGGGTGACAGAGACAAGCTAAGGAGAACCTAAAGCTTGCCAAGCAGTTGAGGACATAATACTAACAAATGCACCCTCGTCTATGACTGTGCTAGGCACAACCAGATGGTAAGCTTGCACCGTAATTTGGAAAGGCACATAAGATGGAAGACGATATCTTGCCAGTCGACTCCAATCAAAAGAAGTGACTAAAATACTCAGAGGGGTTATTGTAGGAACATGATATTTGACTTCTTCCTTGATGGGAATAGGAGAAATGCTCTCATGCACCTAGGGAATAGGAGGATTTACCTCTAGTTCGTTTGAAACTGAAGAGACCAGAAGAACCTGAGTAGTATGAGGTTCACTCTTTACCCGAAAGGTGTGGTTAATTGAAGGTGGAGTCAAGTCTACCAGTTTCTCAACCAATGGTTGGTCAAGAACGAATTCACGAGACTCACTTTCAGAGAGAGCGGGGTTGACCAAAGATGACGTTTGATCAATAACTAGACCAACTAGTGAAGGATTAGGGGAAAGATTTCGATACCTGGTTAGAATATGAGGTTGAGAAGCTGTAAGGTCTTCCAATTCTTTGGAAGCTTCATCCATAAGAGGAAAAAGGTGAATAAGATGATTACCATCACACAAGTTACAGAGAAATTTGACTTTTCCCTTTTTCCCATGAGCTTTACTGTCACTAGTTGAAGGTTTATCACCAGCAGATCACCAGAGGCTAATGACAAAGGTCAATGTGAGCTTGTGGACCAGACTTCTAAGACCTTGGGAATACCAGGACAATTCCGAAGAAGGTGGTCTCCCTTACATAACATGCAAGGGAAATTTACTTTCCTGGGTTGGTTGGAATTTTTTTCTCTATCAGTTGCATCTGCAACAATAATTTTTCGGTTTCCCCCTTGCTTATTTTGCTTCTTATTCTTCGTCCTCTTCTTCTTCTTCTTAGATTCCTCATTACTAAAATCCATACTTTCACCAGGCGAAGAGGAATAACGGGGTGAAGAAATAGGCTAATAAAGCAAGGGGTCAACTTTAAGATCAACATGAGGTTGATGTTGTTTAGGTGGAGGAGAACTCGTTGAAAAATACTTTGGACACTCGAAACCACCGAGGTCGAAAACAACCAAACTAGCAGAATAATGGTCAATCTAGGAAGGGATAACGTTGCCATATAAGGAGCACCAGTATTTCCAAAAGAAGGAAAAGGACTAGGATTCCCATCAGAGGGGTTTCCTTGACTGGTAAACTCAGGAAATGTTTCCATTGGTATCAACCTAAGATCTACTAAGGAGTATTTCCACAGGAAGGATGTTGTTCCGCAATCAATTAATTTTAGAATTTGAAACAAAAACTTGGCCTTTTCATGTTTTAAGAGTCAAGAAAATGATGAAAAGGTGACTCTAGTTGCTTTTGATGGTTTAGCAAGCTTGAAAGGACAAGTTGCTCGATGTTCTTTTCAAATTTAAAGATCCAGAAAAGATCGAAATGATTGCTCAGGTGAATCTAGGTAAAAGGAGTACCAAGTAACTGTAAACTAAAATATACACCTCAACAAATAAATTTACCAAGGACTTGACGTATGTGCAGGCAATCTCCCTGAATGATGTGTTTGGTGTATCATGTTTACAAGGCGGCAGACTCAGCTTCCTATGGATAAAGGTTTGCAACCTATGAGGGTCTCCCTTTATATACACAAAGGTACGGGGAGCACAAGTCCGTACTAGCACTGTCTAATGCCGAAGTGAACGACAATTGCTAACTTGTTTTAAAGATGTCGAAACACGTCTCTAGCCTAAACCACTAAATATGAACGTTAATGTTTCAAATGCTCCTTAGATTGATTGATAGATTTTAAAGTTGATCTTGAAATTATGTTTCGATTTCAAGGCCTTAACAATGTTACCTGAACACCTATGATGCAACTATATGAGAAAAAGAAAACTTTCCATTTCAATGAAAGATAGAATAATCAAGGGAAGAAATTTCAATCAATAATGCATCAAACAAAATGCATCATGCAAAATTTTGTCCACTAACTTTCACTTGCGTCTTCCAAATGCAATGCTAAAAGTGAAAATGGTTTTCCACTTTTCACTATCCTAAATGAAACTTTTCCGAAAGAAAAACGATTTTACTTTACAAAGATGCACTTATATGAATTATGCTTTTCTTTTCGTTTTGAATTATTTGATGCACCTAATACAGTTTTTAGCTTTCAATCATCGAAAAAATGTGATCTATTTTCAATGATGAATCTCAAAAAATAACTTTTCAATGCAACGAATCTAATACATTTTCACGACAAGTAAATTTCGAAATACAAGCTAAAACAAATGCAAAATGATGTTTTCAATGATTTCCGCAGAAAAAAACATTCAATCAATCAACAAAACAAACATCTCGATGACACCAACAAGAAGCAAGTGATGACCAATTGACTAGAACCCAGTCAGATTTCACTTCGAAGCCAATGAGACAAATTTTGCAAATTAATCAAGAAAATCAATAAAAACATTGACAAATCCAAGCATACAGGATAGGAAAAGACCTTAGGGTCCAAGACACACTGGATTCTTGGGAAGGAACCTCAAAAATTCTCACATTCAAGGATCATCACTACTTTATGTACCCAAACCCACGATTATCGCCACTTTGCATAGGCAAACTCATGATGCCATTGCGACTGTAAAGGGTAAACCCGCGACGGGTGAGAAATATGGAAAAAAATAAAAAGAATCCAAGAAAAAATCCAGACTTAACACTCTAAGGCAGTAACCAGTGATGGTATAAACCCAGAATGATGCAGACAAGCCGAAAAATCGATGGTTGGTCAAACTAGTCAAAAGATCAGGGTGAAAGATTACATGGAAAGGGTCATAGGCTCCCCAGTGGAGTCACCATTTCGTTGACAAGGTTAATCCTCTTTTTGAACAAAGACGATCCCTCTATCCCAATGAGTGGGTCTAGCATTTGAAGTGAGAATCAACTAGACATCTTCCTAGATTATAATTGAAAAGTAGAACGCGAGAGATGACCTACCTCGTTCTGATGCTATTCCAATTTCCTTTGTTGATATCCTCAAACCTCTTGTGTCACAGACTTGTTCCTACTTCTCTCAGCGCTTATGTACCTGCACAAGTAATCAAGATACAACAAAGCATGCCAAAACCAATAGCAAATCCTTTAATAACCTACTTAGTTGATCAAGGAATGCCAAGCTAGTACATACATGAACATATATATTTTGGGAAGATGAACCAACAATTGTATATTATTTAAAGAAAAAATGGAAACTTACAACCATAGCCTTGATGTTAAAAGGCTCTCCTTGAGTGATAATCCAAGTCCAAGCTATGAAACTCTCCAAACACTCCTTCTCCAGGTCTAATGAATAGCTTCTAAGCATGAGCTCAACATAGAGGTGAAAATGGACATAGACCAACCATTTGGGAATGGGAGAGGAGAAATTTATAGGTTGGGAGAGGGAGTTAGGACTCCTCCAAAGATAGGATTAGGCCCAAATCTCAAGGAGGTAGCTCATAGGGATAATACAAAGAGGTAAAGCTAGGAGGATTTGACCTGATCTATGCGAAACCACTTCCAGCTCGCCACTCTGGAAGCTTCTAGATCACGTAGCTTTTCATCCTCTTTGGGAGAATTACCTTTTTGGGATCATCACAGGTGTGATAGGGAACAAAATGATGCCATTGCAGGTCAAACACGGAACAACAGGCGACCATCGTCGTTTTGAGCTTCATAAGAGTGATCACCCTCATTTTAGGGTTTTAAGAGCTATTTCTTCAGGGAAAGCTCCAAACATTTTCGAAGAAAAGTTAAAGGAGGGATCTGAACTGTATACATGGATGAGTATACTATACAATGATCATGTTTCGGGCACTTCAAGGTATGTCATAGGGAAGTGCAGGATGCATGACAAAATATTGTGTAACACACCTCCTCTTCCTCTTCCTCCACCTCTTCCACCACCTCTTCCACCTCCTCTATTTCCTCCTCTTCCAATTCCAATCCTAGGTTGTTCACCATTCACATTATGTACTTCCCCTTCCCCTTCTCCTACCATTGTAGACTCTTCAGAATTAATGTAAGGTTCCAAAATTGGATTTTACAGTTCCTCCTCTTGCTCCTCTAGTTCTTCTATCAATGGAATGTTAAAATAGGTTTCTTCTTCTTCCTCTTCACTATGGATTTCTAGTTCTTGTCCTAGAAGTTGTTCTCTAATTGAAGATATAAAAATTAATCCTTCAATTGGGGATGTAGGATTTTATTCTTCAGTTGAAGAAGTTGGTGAATCTTTAGGTTGGATTTCAAATCTAAGTACCTCAGGAAGTCTATGTTTGCCTACAATTGATGGAATATGAGTTTGGGTGGATGGTGTGGCACTACGAGGTTGTGGTGGGGTGAGTGATGATGTTGGAATCGAACTCCTACCTCTACCTACAAAATCTACCTCTACCTAGAATCTCCTTCCCTATAAATAATATATATATATATATAGATAATGAAAAGAAAAAATAAAAATATTCCTATATACACTTCCTTGGCAATGTCGCCAAAATGATTGGTAATTTAATTGATGTTAAATTACTTACATGAATTATCAACCAAGGCTAGTAAATTGATGAAATGTATGTGCACTATATGTGCTAGGAGTCTTTGTCACTCACACAATTCCTAAGTTAATTTGAGATATCAAAATGCACATGTTTCTCTACAATTATGTAAGTAAATAAATCACTCATAAAAATGGAATAAATTCTATTTCTCTTGCTTAAAAGAAAGATCACAGTCTTCTTGAAATAAACTTCACTCTTGCTTGAATAGAAATCACACTTGCAATCAAATCACACTATAAATGAATATACTTTAACAGAAAGAAAGATTAACTCTGCAATTGAAAATCCTATCTATAAAACTGCAACATAAATCTATGCTCTGTCCATGTGCACAAGAGATCTCGCTTCACTCAAAAATAAAATGATTAGATGAACCTACTGCAAAACAATCTAAAACTTATATTCAAAAATCAAAACTTAAGTGATTAAATGAACTAACAAAAATCCTACAAGAAACACATAATAAAATACTAATTGTAAATAAAAGAAAACCTTACTATCTTGAGGGGGCCCTCCTACGAGAAGAAAGTATCACTATAATTCCTTCACCAGATGATTAATCACACATTGATATCGCACAACAAAAGAAATGGAATGAAAACAGAGTTTTTATTTAAAAGAAAGTGTATACAAAATAAAATCCAAGTCTGTGTTCGCTATGCCAAGAGGCATGTTCATAAAACTCCTTGAATTAAATGTTTCAAAGTATTACACCTCATGATTAATATAAATTAGCTATAATTAACTTTGAAAGATAAGATATCATGATCTTCTCATTATTTTCTATCGACGTAGCAAATCACGAGGCTAAAAATTTGCATCTCACTCGCCTAGTTCACCTTCTACAGTGGTTGAATTTCGCTTTGACCAGGATGCTAGGGTGCCTTATTTATCAATCCAGGCTATGAAAGTAGGAACAAATTGTTGTACCAACTAATTTCCATCTATCCATATGCCCTATTCTTTGGGTGAAGCTTCGCAACCCATCAAACCTTGGACTTAGCTACAGAAACATACATCAGCTGTAGAATCATTGTAATTCAGTAGATCAAGTAAATATTGAGTTAACTAATAAATACAAATGATAGTTATGAAATAGAAGATGATTATGTACATGCTATGTTATCAACCTTGTAAAATGATACCCAATTTGGATTTATGATGGTCAAAAAGGGACGAATGGAGTGAAAAAGAGTTGTCAAAAAGAAGAAATTTTGGGATTCAACAAGTGATATGAGATAACCTCAAAATGAACCTTTCATAGAAGTTAGCAAGGTCTAAGAAGTTGCAAAGCTCTGTTAGGGTCGTTGGGGCTAACCAACCTTGAATGACTTGGATCTTAACTGTGTTGACATGCACCTCATGTTCATCCACACTATATACCATGTTAGTGTTAGTACTTGCAGCCTTCCACTAGTGATCAAACATGCTCTTACAAAGTGGTCTTAGGGTGTCAAAGTCAATTTTTTTCATTTCAGTGAGTCTTCAAGTAAAAATTTGGTCACTGGGTATTAGGTCTAGGACTGTTTTCACTCCTTCCAAAGTTTTCCAAGTACTGGTCCATGTCACCCCTCAACTGAGTGTACCATCATTAAAAGAGTTTTCATCATTATTACAAGTTCCAAACTATCATTTGTAAGTGAGTGGGTCATCTTATGCCTTGTTGCCTCAGTTGTGTTGTAAGGCTCATTTCCCTCTCTTAGGGTTTTGAGGGCATTTTTCTTGCTTCCATTAATCCCATGATAAAAAATAAACAAAACTTATATCCTAATGCTCATATACCTTCCTGTACCCTTCATATACCTTCTTAAACACTTCCCATCACTATACCCCTCAAATTCACCATTTTCCCACAAACCCTACCCTATTGTTACAATTTGACACTTTTTTAGGCTAGGTCTGTGTTTTTCTCTTTTGGACCCCTTACCCTCAATCAATATTTAGAATTCCACTTTCCCCTATTTCCTAACATCCCTCCCTACCTCCCAAAATTTTCCTAAGAATTTAGAATCCCCCATCCCCTTCATTTCCCTTCATTTCTACAAATCCCCTATTTTCCCTTCACTAAACCCTAATTTCCTCTCCCACTGAGCTAGGGTTTGCTATGGAATCAGAGATATCTGAGTAGAGGAGGCATAAGGGATATCAAAAAGTATGAGGCCATTTCATATCATCAACATCAGGTCTCCATCATTTGTCAAGAAGTCATTCCAAGGGACAAGTCATTCACCACACATAAGGGTCGGTTTTTCTTTAAACTCTGTTTTAGACCAAACAGGGATGAATTTGGCAAAAGTGAGAGAGGTTTTTGTCCATAATAGGCCTAGAATGAAAACCCTTCTTCATTGTTTACAAAGGTGTCATGGTTCTATAGAAATGTCAAAAATATAGTTGCTACAAGAGAGTTGCTGCACTTCTACAGTGACTTTGGGAAAATCATTTTTTCTTCTAGCCGGATTGTCCAAATGGCTTTCTTGATGAGTCAACTAATAACTAGAGAAAAATATCTTTCCAATGAGCTATCATGATCTCAATTTGAATTTTGGGAAGGCACTCAAAAGTGCACCTGAAGATGAAGGGCGTGCCTGGCATTGGCGTTGCGCGCCTAGCACTGGAGCTGCGGGCTGAGTAGTGTTGGAGAATTGACTTTTGACAGAGAAAATGAACTCCAAATGCACAAATTCAACATGTTCTAGAAAGTAGATAGGTAGAGCTTTCCAACAAGTTATTGTGGGCCCAATTTGGACATCAAGAAGGCCTCCAAAAGTGCAGCTAAAGTTGAAGGGCACTCCTGCACTTGGCGCTGCGCATTTGACAATTTGTCCAGATTTTCACTGTTTCGTCCCAGTTTTCACACCTTGGAAAATCATGATTTTATCCATGTAAATGATGAGTTGAATGTAATTGTCATGTTTCTAGTACTTACTAGGGTAAATATAGTAGGTAAATCAAGTTCATGAGGTGTAATGTATTAGTTTGTTTGGATTAGGGATGAGTCACTTTGACCACCCTATTTTCTTGTTAGCAGTTCAGATTTTGTTAGAAATAGCTACTCCTCTCATGAATTTGACTCCCTGAGCTTAGGATGAGTTGTTTGGGGTCTATATGATGCTTTTCCTCAGTCATTGTAATGGTTGGACTCAGTTGGATTCTTATGCTTTGAGTAGACATCATTTTGTATCAGTTTTAGCAAGAGATTAATGAAAAATTGCAGCTATTTCTTTGGGATCCATGTGGTATGATGATTAGTTCAGTTTTTCTTTTGTATTCATGTGTTAGAATGTATTGTTGACTCAATTTCATCATTTCATTGCCTTTATGTGAGTGTATACAAGTCTGAGAAGCAGAATCCATATCTTTTATGCTCTGTTTTGGGTAGACATTAAACAGTCGTGTTTTCTTCAGTTTAGGAAGAATCCATGAGGTTTACATGCTCTTCCTAGCTTCTCACCTGTCTTTCCACCTCATCCATCAAACCCTAAGGTTCTAATCATTGTTCCTACCTTGCCCCCATTGAACACCCTGCAGTTTTGACCTAATTTCCTTGCCCTAACTATTTGGCTCCTCCTGATCCAACAAAACCCTTCAAAATAAAATCAAACCTTGTGCTACTATACCTAGCCTAGTATTAGTTTCTAGATCTGGTCAATTTGGCTGAGATCCTTACAGAGAGAGCCCTCTCCTAGCCTAGTAGGGATAGCTACTTGGCTAAGCGTGGTTTGTGGTTACCCTGGCATTGCCTTCCTTCAGCCTGAGGTTTAATCCAAGTGCTAACATACCAATTAAAAAATTTATTGCATACTAAATGAGAATTTCTCCAAATTTTCATACAACTTGTGTTGTTGCAAGTGCTCAAGTCCCCTGGAATGCGCTTCAAATTTTCTTCCCATTTTCTACTAAATATGAGGACGCCATCCAAATATACAACCACAAAAGAGTTTGTGAACAATAATAGGATATCATCCATCATCCTCTTGAATGCTTTTGGATCATTAGTCAAGCCGAAAGGCATGAATAACCACTCCAAAGGGTCTTTTTATATTTGAAGGTTGTCTTCCATACACTGGTTTACTCAATCATAACCTAGTGGTAGCCTAAATTTGGATCAATATTACTAAAGAAATTGAAACCCTTAAAATGATCAAGGATATTATTAACCTAGGGGTTTGGGTTTCTATTCTTGATAATGATTTTTTTCGAGGATCTATATTTAATACAAAGTTTCCATGTCCCATCCTTTTTTTACACCAACAAAATTGGGTTCCTGAAAGGTGAGAAGCTTAGTTAGATGTGGCCCTTTTGGATGAGATCATGAATTTGATGTCTTATTTCCTCAGTATCCAAGTGAGAGCATCCATATATTGGTCAATTAGGTAAAGGAGAACCTAGTATCAATTCAATTGAGTTTTTGACCAAGCAGTGTAGAGGCACCCCCATAGTTGAAGTGAAGTTTTCTTTGTATTATTCTATAATAATATGCCCATCTTCTATTATATATAGAGCCAATGTGTTAAGGATATCATGGTCATAGTTACCTTCCTTTGACCTTCTAACTGAAATATGAAGAGGAAAAACTTTGCAGTATAAGAGATTCATTTTGGGTAATGTTTTTTTGAGATCAATGAAATTGTGGTAATTGAAACTACCTTTGGTACCCTATAGAATTGATCCTCTAGAGTAAAAATGATACTATGTGGATGGGATTCATAAACAACATGACATTTCCACATACAAGTTTTCCTTAAAAGAACATTACAAACTTCAAGTAGGGCAACAACACACAACACCTCATCTTTGGACAAATAGATGTTGTATTATAAGCGACATTGTTGGCTGACACAAATGTCTTGTCCATGGCTAAACCAATCAATACTTTACGGTTTGGTTTATGGAATTGTCAACAACTTCAATATCTTAATGACCTCGGCTAATATCATGTTCTCCTAGCTCTCACTGTCAACAATGAAATACAGTGGGGTCCCTTTCATCCACATATGTGAATGAGTAAGGCACTCCTACTCCCTAGGCTCCTATGACTCTTTTGGTCACATTTTGGTGGTATTGATTGTAGCACTAGCTTTTGCATTGATGACTTGATTTAATTTATCATTTTTTGAGTTGGAATATGAGCCAAAGTTCACTTCTTTTCCTTTAAGCTCAACCAAAAATGATTGTTTTAAGCGACATTTATAGTGGCATGACAAGGAATTTTGTGGAGCTCTCACCACTTTATATTATGATTTTTCAAATTCCCATTACCCTTCTTTTCTAGAAACTTGGGATCGTTGTCTTGAGGTTGGGTTCCCTTGATTTGTTCCTTATTTTGAAATTTACGACCACCTTTTCTAGGCTTCTGTTGTGGTGGATTTGCATACCCAAACTATTTTTTATCACTCTACTTCAATTTATTCTCAATTTTGACAACATATCAATACACATATCTCAGTGAGGATATGTTTAATAAATACATCTATGTTTGGATGTACTAATGTAGGCCACTATAGTACCTCAAAACTAGGTGCCACTCTAAGTCTTTGATACCCATATTTGCAAGGTATGGAAAATATTGGTGCACTTTGGCACCATCTAGGCTCTCTCCTATCACAAAGTTTTTCGTCTTATGTATTGGTCATCATAGTTCCTTACATGGTAGAATTATTCATTGAGGCAATCAATTGAAAGAGGCCCAAGTGGGTCCTGCATTAAATATTATAGACTCATTTTTGCTATATCTCTTCCAGTAACCTTCTTCCCAATATTTGACATGGGGAAGGGATTTCAAGAGTGCGAAGGTGATTTTTTCGTTGTTAGAATTTTTTTGGATAGAGTAATAAACCTCTAATATATTTAACCATTTCTCCAAAGCATTTGTATTTATTTGGGCTTTGAATAATGGGGTATAAAAGCTAACTTGTATCTTGAAGGTGTCACACCTCCAAAACTACCACTTGTAGAAACTTCCTCAACCACTATCGATAGTTTTTGAAGGATACATACAAAATTTCCCATCATCTCATTCCTATATCATGTGAGTGATTCATCGAGCAACAATTTGATAGGATATCCTACTTTGTCATCTCTCTTTTCTTCCACCATGGGATACCACTTAGGTTGGTTAGAGCAATTGTTCCCAAGTGAAACTAGCTCAAGAAACAACTCTTTGTACCCTTACCTCATTAGGAACATGCATTGATAAACAAAGGGTAGATTTCTCTAATACTATTGATTTGAGTTGTACAAGGAACAAACAGAAAGGTATGAAATGAAATGGAACAAACACTGTGACAAATATATAAGAGAGCACAATAATAGAGTGAAAACCAAACTTTTATTAATAAATAAAATAATAGAATATTGTGTAAGACAAACTGGCTAGAATGATGGTAGCTATATCTGAAGGGAGAGAGACGACGACTACATGAATTCACAAAAAGGTATTACAAGAGGCTAGAATAATGGAATTTTAACATAAAGAAAGAACCTTGTAGATACAAAATCCTAACACTGGAAGTTGAAGCACCAAAAGGTTTGTGGGTCCTAAGGTGGTTAGTTGGTGCATCAACTTCTCAGGGGCACAAGTTTTGCATACAACGTTTGTTTGGGTGCATAGTAGCCTAGTGGAAAGAACTATATGAGGATTACAACTTTTGGCTAGGGCTAGGGCCAAGGCATGCCATGGTGGCAAATCTTGGCCCTATAAATGGATCAACAACATCATTTATGGCCTCAAAATGACCTTGCAATATTAGAACCAAAAAGACTATAGAAAAACTACCAAGAAAATACAGGACCATTAAGGAAATGAAAGAGGTGGATGAACACTGATATCCACCTACATAAATGTAGGTCAAGGTTCCTATCATCACTTCTGTAGAAGTTTTTCTCCTTCACTATTATCCTCCTTTCATTCTTACTATCTAGTCCATGCTTATATATGATATGTACTATTATGATAACTTGATCTGAATGATAATATTAGTTGTATATCTCATTCTATGGTTTAAGGGTGTAGTTCTTAGAAAAATGAATAACTAAGTTATAGTTCCAAGGGGAAATGTGTCCCTACACATTCTAAATTCTTCATCATGCTACATGCACATGTTGAACATACACTTCATTTTTTATATAAATTTCTTCATGAAATCATATACTTGTACACAATGAAACAAAAATAAGGTCACAATAAAAAATAAATGTTGAATTTGAAGGTGCATTAAGAATAAAAACATACCTTAACCTACTTGGGACTTCACCAATGTAATATTTTTTTTTTTTTTTTCCCACTATGTGTTTCTTAGGTAACATATTTAAAGCTCTACTCTACCATCATTCTCCCAAATTTGTGTTTATCATTTCATGAATGCACCAACTCTGATCCAGATTTAAATAGGAACACAAAAAATTACAGAGATAACCATAAATACAGAGATGCAACAAAAATAATACTTCATTTCATTAATGTAAAATACTGAAATATGCTTACAAACAGAAATGGAAATAAACTAGCTCGGGCAATGGTAGCTTATCTCTGAGGAGAGATGTGGCAGCTACATGCCTTTTAATTGTCTTACAATGAGGCTCGAAGGCCTATTTATTGTTGAGAAACAATGGAAAACCCTAAGCATCCAAAAACCTAACCCTAGGAGATGAAGCGCCAAACTATGGGCCCCGTTTGGGTAAATTGGTACATCAACTTCCCGGGGTTGTAACTTTGGCATACGATCTTCGTTT
Organism: Pinus tabuliformis; assembly: GCA_031772625.1. NCBI lineage: Eukaryota > Viridiplantae > Streptophyta > Pinopsida > Pinales > Pinaceae > Pinus > Pinus tabuliformis. The sequence goes on from CM062820.1 coordinate 482,461,535, forward strand.
GACATAGACAACACCTCATTAGTAATATCTATCCGAGGACTACAACTTTTGTATTAGAAACATCAGTACAAGCACCCACGTTGCTCCTAATTTTCCCAAACCACGTCGTTTAGGGCCTCAAAACGGCTCCAAAAGTTCAGGACCCAAAAAACTGCTAAAAATAGTAAACTATGCTACAATTAACGAAACTGAAAAACTGAAAGAAACAATGGTGGGGGTCCAAGTTGAATTGATGGGTGGCCACCAATATCCACCTAGATCATTCCTCCCCCCTTAGGAAGCAATGGTCCCCATTGCATTGAGTTCCTCCATGAGATAAGGAAACTTCTGCTGAACTTGGCCCCTGGTGAGCCACTTGCCCTGGTGAAGGAGTTGGCCTTCTTTGAAAACTCAATACAGTTGGATCTTACGCTGGTGAGTGTGTTTGATCTGCGTGTCCATGATTCGATCAGTTGCAACTTGTTCCATGCAATCTGGATTTAACTCTTTCGGTGTGATTTGTTCTGCAATGTCGAATATGTCTAGTAATGGTGGAAAGTATGGCCGAAGGTGGTCCACATTGAACATTGGGTGCAGGCCAAGGAATGGGGGAATGCAGAGCTCAAATGCATTGTCTCCCATAGCCTTGGTAATGGTGTAAGGACCATATCGGAGTGGTTTGAGTTTCCGACAGGCTCCGGTAAGGCGTTCCTTTTGCAAATGAAACCAGACTTTGTCGCCCACCTGAAACTTGTGTGGCACCCGATGTTGATCATGTCGCTGCTTGTACTTGACATTTTCTTTTTCCAGAATGTCCTAGACCTACTAGTAGATATGTTGGATGTGCTCAATGAAGTTGTTTACCTTATCTATGTAAGACTGGACATGAGCCGAATCTACTTGAGTAGCTGCAAATGGCATGACCATATCAATGGGACATAGTGGTTGGAATCCCAAGCCCACCTAAAAAGGGTTGTCGCCAATCGAGCTATGGAGAGCCCAGTTATAGTTGTGATGAACATAGGGGAGGCTCTCATCCCATGTGCGTGGATTCTTTGAGTTGTACATGCACAGAATGTGTACGATCATCCTGTTGACAACCTCTGTCTGGCCATCAGTTTGGGGATGGAAGGCTGTGGAATTAGTGAGTTTAGTGTCCAGCATCGACCAGAGACTGGACCAAAATGTATTGAATAACCTTTTGTCCCGATCTGAGATGATAGATTTTGGGATCCCAAAGTATACCCACACTCGTTCAAAGAAGAATTTAGCAGTGGCTTCTGCTATGATATTCTTCTTGTAGGCCGCCATAATGGTTATCTTCAAGAACTTGTCGACAACCACAAAAACACAGTCGTTTCCATGCTTAGTAGAAGGAAGGCCTGACATGTAATCCATGGAGATGGATTCCCAAGGTCAAATAGGGGTAGACAATGGAGTATAGAGGCCTTGCTTCTTGATGGTCGGTTTGGAAATGGTGCAGGCAGTGCAAGATCTGATGTACTTCCCAACATCCTGTCAAAGATTTGGCCAATAGAAATACTTCTGCAGTACTGCCACCATTTTCTCGACCCCGAAATGCCCAGCAGCCTAACTGTAGTGTGCTTCCCAAATCATCTTGGCACGCTCGCTTGAAGGAACACAAAGGTGACCTAAGTGGCATAATAGGGCATCCTGGAGGTGAAAATATGGAACATGATGACCCTCCAAGAGTTTCTGGTATGTGTGGCCGAATTTTGGGTCGCTTTTGTAGAGAAGTGGCCAATCATAAGTCTCGTGCCCATAAGAGTTGAGCACGGTGGTTAACGCCATGATCGGTGGTCGACTGAGGCAATATGCAACATTATTAGTGCTTCCCTTCTTATACTTGATATTCAAATGGAACTATTGCAGGTATGTGGACCACTTCTGATGGCGATCATTCTACAATTTCCCTTAGGTCTGTATGAATTGTAGGGGCCGGTGGTCTGTGTGGATGACCTTTTCCTTCCCCAAAATGTAATGCTTCGATTTTCGGTAGGCTTGCACAATGGAATACATCTCTTTGTCATAAGTTGGATACTTTCGGACTGTGTTTGAAAGTGTCTCACTGTGATATGCCACTGGATGCCCGTGTTGAGTAAGGACTGCCCCAATAGCATAGTTAGAGGCATCTTTCTCGATCTCAAATGGTTGTTGCAATTCTGGTAATGCGAACACTAGTGCCGAGCAGAGGTGATGTTTCAACTCTATGAATGCCTTCTTTTGATATTCATACCAAAAGAATTTTGCTTTCGCTCCTCCCTTAGTGACTTGACTCAAGGGCCAAGTGATATGAGAAAACCCCAACATGAACCTGTGGTAGAAGTTGGCAAGACCCAGAAAGCTGCGAAGCTCTATTAGAGTGGTTGGAGATGGCCAATCCCGAATGACTTGGATCTTGGATGGATCCACATGCACCCCTCGTTCATCAATAATGTATCCCAGATACTGAACTTGGGTTATGCCAGAAGTGAATTTCTCCAAATTGGCACATAACTTGTGTTGCCACAGTGTTTGGAGAACTTGTAGGATGTGGTGGAGGTGCTCTTCCCAACTCTGGCTAAATATCTGGATGTCATCTAAGTATACCACTACAAGTGAGTTGGTGAATGGCCACGAGATGTCATCCATTAGCCTCATGAAGGTTGCAGGAGCATTCATAAACCCGAAAGGCATAACCAACCATTCGAAAAGGCCCTCCATGGCTTTGAAGGAAGTCTTCCACACATTGGAGGGTTCAATTGGTACCTGGTGATATCCTGACTTCAAATCGATCTTGCTGAAATATTTTCCCCCCTTCAGTTGGTCCAGAAGGTCATCAATCTGTGGGATAGGGTACCTATTCCGGACAATGATTTTGTTCAGTGCCTGATAGTTAATATAGAGTCTCCAAGTCCCATCCTTCTTCTGTACCAACACGGTCGGACTCCCACAGGGCGATTAACTCAGTCGGATGTGACCTTTCTGTAGAAACTCCTGAATCTGCCTCTTGATTTCATCATTCTCTAGAACGGAGCGCCGATATATTGGTCCATTAGGCAGCAGCGCACCTCAGGTCAAACTGATGGAGTGCTTGACCTGACAATGTATAGGAACCCCTGTGGGGGAGGTGAAGATGTCCTCGTACTCCTCCATGACCTTGTCCATTTGTAGTTGTCATGTGGAGGGGCCCTGTCTGGAGGTTGTGGCCACCGTCTTCTTCTTTCCTTGAGGATGTATCATCAGGAAAACAAATTTCCCAATTTTGGAAATGAGCTTACTGCATTGTTTTGCAGTAGCCAAAGAGATGGCAGTAGGCGGTGCTACCTCCAGTATCCAATACAACTTATTTCCCAAAGTAACAATAACAACACGAGGTCTTGACTCATACACAGCATGTCGCTTCCACAAGTATGATTGACCTAATAATAATCACAAACATCAAGCAGAGGAATGTCACACAATACCTCATCCATGAAGGGCTTGATGTTGTATGGAAGGCAACACTGCTGGCTCACGCGAAGATCCCATCCTTGGTGAAGCCACCGATGGTGTATTGTTGTAGATGTGTTGTGGTCAGTAAGCCCAGCCACTTCAAAACCTCTTCTGAAATGAGGTTCTTTTGGCTCCCGCTATCGACATTGAACTATAGCGGGGAGCCCTTTACCCACATTTGGGAGTGGAAGAGGCACTCCTCCTCCTCTGGATATTCGGGTTCTTCCTTCTAGATCTTCATGGTGGCAACGGTGGCGTTGGGCTCCACATCGATAATCTGCTTCCCTTTGTCATTCCCCTTATCGGGTTTTGACTCAGAGTCGGAACATGCATCTAATTCTAAAGACTTTAGCTCTGCCACTAGTGTCTGCTTGGACCGACACTCACTTGTGTTGTGAGTGGAGCTCTTATGGAACTCACACCACTTTCCCATGTCCTTCTTCGGCTTCACGGTGTTGTTCTTTGCTTGTGGCTTTGGTAGGTTGTCCTGGGCCACCCCGCCTTGGCTTTATCCTTTTTTCAGCGGTTTGGGGGTGCCTTTTCCTTGCTTCTGATTTGTAGATCCAAAGTCTCGCTTCTTCTATTTAAACTTCTACTCGATCTTCACAGCGTATCAGTACGCTGTGCCGAGCGATGAGATGTCCAGGAACTCCATCTCGTCCTAGATGTACCTGTGTAGGCAATCGTGGTATTTGAGTACCAAATGCAGCTCAGAATCCTTGATACCCAACTTTGTGTGGAGGGTATGAAAAATATTGGTAAACTCTGGCACGTCTTGGTCCCTTCCCTGTCACAACGTGGTCCACTTTATGTGTTTATCCTCATAGCTTCTGACAGGGTAGTACTTCTCCTTGATGGCATTCCAAAATGAATTCCAGGTGGGTTCGGCTGAAAATAGTGAGCTCATACTTTCATCCTTCTGCTCATAGTAGGTTTCCCACTAGTCCTTGACATGGGGGGCGGCTTTGAGAAGAGCGAAAGTAATCTTTTCCTGACCGGAAAAATCATGAACAAAAAAATACCCTTCTAGCAGATTTAACCATTTATCTATAGCGTCTGCATCTATATGACCCTCAAAGATGGGAATGTCAAAGTTAACTTGTGCCTTATAGGGTGTGGTGCTTCCAGAGTAGCTGCTGGAAGTAGATGTGTCACCCCTGGGCAGCTGCTGAAGGATATGGGCAAAGTTGTCCATCACCATGTTCCTTTGTTGCTCAAGAGCCTCTTCATGCAAGATTTTAATAGGATCCCCTACCTCCTCATCTTTCTTTTCATCTGCCATGGGAAGCCGTCAGGATTTGCGAGGCTGGTCTTGCAAAGGTTCGACCAATTCAAGCCCTAACTCCTTATATCCCGACCTCATTGGGGACATGCAAAGAAAAATAGAGAAAGAGCACACCACTCTGATACCACTAATATGGATTTAAGCAGGAACCCAAAAAATTACAGAGATAACCATAAATACATAGATGCAACAAAAATAACACTTCATTTCATTAATGTAAAATACTGAAATATGCTTACAAATAGAATTGGAAATAAACTAGCTCGGGCGATGGTAGCTTATCTCTGAGTAGAGATGTGGCAGCTACATTCCTTTGAATTGCATTACAATGAGGCTCGAAGGCCTATTTATTGTTGAGAAAAAATGGAAAACCCTAAACATCCAAAAACCTAACCCTAGGAGATGAAGCGCCAAACTATGGGCCCCGTTTGGGTAAATTGGTACATCAACTCCCTGGGGTCGTAGCTTTGGCATATGATCTCTGTTTGACGTGCACAATACCTCATTAGAAAGATCTATACAAGGAATACAACTTTTGGATGAGCGACATCGGCCTATGCACCCATGTTGCTCCCAATTTTCCCAAAAAAACATCATTTAGGGCCTCAAAACGGCTCCGGAAGTTCAAGACCCAAAAAACTGCTAAAAATAGTAAATTGTGCTACAATTAAGGAAATTGAAAAACTAAAAGAAACAATGGTGGGGTCCAAGTGGAATTGGTGGGTTGCCACCAATATCCACCTGGATCAAACTAAAAAATGCAAATATATTGTACCTAGAGCATGTTCTGCATAAACAAGATATTTCATAATATTTTTGTTCATCAAGTCTTGGAAACATGATGCTATGAATAATTTTCTTAATGAAATTCATGGTAGTATGCATGCATAATCATACACTGGTCCATAAATTGCCTTGGATATTCCATTGGACAATTTCCACAACATATTTGATAAAATTACACTTAAAAGTACAAAATATACACTATGAGGGTTTATTACTCTTTAGATTTATATACCTATTAATGATTGTTTATTGCATATGCATGCAGATGATAATTATGAAATAAATAGAGAACAAAAAAAATAAAAACTTACAAACCACAATTGACATAAGATATATCCTAGGAAACCCTTTTGCGAGAAAATTGAGCTAGAAGGTGAGGTTGCTCTGCTCTCTTTCTTTATAGGGAAAATGGATACAAGTACAAATAAGTAAGGCGTATGTCTCGTGCACCACTATGATGCACAACTCCTCTCTGTGTACTCTCTCCCTATCCATATTAGCTACTCTACTTATTTATGGAACAAAATTCCCTTGAATAAAATGGAAACCCCATTCCCCCCTAGTGGCCCGATCATAACACATCCTGATAGCCTACTAGTGGTTAGGTTTGACTGATTCAACTCTTAAATAAAGTTACAATATGGAATACTCTAGAGTCCTGTTTATCATGATCATGTGGATAGATCCTTCTACATGAGTAATGGGGGTTGACATGGCATCCTATTGAATTATGGTGGACAAAACAATAAGGTTAACTTTTGAATGGCATAAATTTTGCATATGGACCATAATTGAGGCGATTATTGCACCATTGGAAAGGTATATGTGTGAAGAATAAGAAAGAAAGGTTCGACACTAAATTTGAAATGCTTTACCCCCAAAAAATTCCATTTGATTCCTTAAAACGATTGCAAATGGTCTCATACCCAAATTTGTCAAAATGGATCTTGCTGGTAAAAATGGTCTTGTGAGATGATTCCTCCATTTTTGGTACTGTTAGAGCCTAGATTTGTCTTAGGCTGAAAAGACTAGGTTCTAGGTCCACATCAAATCACGCTCAGCCTTGTAGCTAGCCCTACGAGGACAGGAGAGGGCTCTCTTCGGGTCAATCTCGGAAAAAGGTAATCGATGAAGCTCGAGATGACTAAATTGGAAATTGATCTAAGGCTAGGTATGAAGTACAAGGAGTTTGAAGTTGATTTTTGAGGTTTTTGTTGAATCAAAGGGAAAGGCAATTTTGGGTGCGGGGATGAGACACAGTTTTTGCAGAGGTCTACTTGGGGCAAGGTTGGCGATTTTCTTGATGCTTTTAAAGAGAATGAATGGCTAGATCTGACTAGTGAGAAGCTAAGGAGAGCAAGAAGCTTTCAAGGATTCTCCTTAAACAGATGAAAACATGAAAAATCAAACAAATTCAAAGGCATAGCATAACAATCTATGGATTCTACCTTAACACTTCATTTGTTCAATTGCAGAAGATGAGAGAAGGAAGGTGATACACATAATAACTTACAAATACTGAAAGAAGCACACCCTCAACACATAAAGCCACATGGATCCCAAACAGTGCTGCAAAACCCTGGTCTTTCCTTTGTCAAAAATGTAGAAGTGAATGTACAATAGAGTGTCAAGCTTTTCCCAAGAGTCCAACCATGAAAATGACTTAGAAATTACATAATATAGGCAAGCCAACCTCTTCCCTTGGCTCTATGGGTCGAGCTCATCATTCTAGGAGCTGTTTCAACCAATTCTAAACAAAGCACTAAAATCTAGGCAATCAAAACAACTTGCCTCTATAAGGTAGGAAACTGATTCATTCATTAAATTTTCACTCTTTGGTGAATGAATCTTCTAGAACAAGTAACTAGGTGCCAAAATTACATCATGTTCACTCAATTACATCAAGATAAGTAAAAATTTACATCACAAAGCAAAACTAGTCAAACTGGCCTAATTTCTGAGCTGAAAGATGAAAAATTGGGCAAAAAACCTATTTGCGTCGCGCTGATTTCTATATGCGCCACACTACTTTGCTGCTGATTTTGAGGCACTTTCTAAAGTCCAAATTGAGCTCAGGTTGGCTTGTTGGAAATCTTTGCCTGTCTACTTTCCAACCCAAGTGGAATTTTCCAATTTGGTGTCCATTTGCCCTTCCAAAAGTGCATTCTCCCAAGACTGCTTCCTGTGTGTCAAAATAGAGGCAGTGAGGTCATTTTTTGCATGTTTTTTGACCTTTTGGGGACCCAAAACTTGCCCAAATTTCTTTTCCAAGTACCAAAATTCATGATTTTTCACGACAAATCCAAAACTGCAAGCCATTTCTGATTTAGAGCTCCCAATCCTAAGCGTCGCGCAAGGTGCGTGGTGCATATAGGGAAAAAGCCTGTTTTTAGTGCAAAAATTCCAAAATGTCAAAAATTTCTCCAAATTTCTTGAAATTTGGACTGTAGGTCCCCCATCAAGTGCCATGCTCAACCAAAGAAACTTCGGTCAAGACTTGGAGCCGATCATGTGTTTTGTGCATCCTCAGTACCCTCCTGGTGTATGCAGTTTCAGTTGTAGAGTCATTGTCTTGGTCATATGATGTATCGGTGCCCGCCTCCATGGTGTTGAAAGTCTATGCAAAGTGTATGTTTGATTTGTTGAAAATGAGCTTCAGTTGTAGAGTCATTGTCTTGGTCATATGATGTATTGGTGCCCGCCTCCATGGTGTTGAAAGTCTATGCAAAGTGTATGTTTGATTTGTTGAAAATGAGAAATAAAGGCTTGATGTCTTTGTCTCCAAGTGCCAAATATGCCAAGGGAAATGAGGAGCTGTGAGGAATATGGAACAGTAGGTATAATGGAGTGAGGGTAAAGATATTGTTTAATCAAGTGAAGTCTGCAATGTGAGGACAGTCAATTGATTGTGTTTTAGGAGTGTGAGGTTTGGGGATTTATGTATAGGAATAGGTTTTAGGGTTTGGGATTGTTGTATAGGGTTGGGAGATTTTTACCACTAGTTTTGGGGTTTTAGGATTTGAATAGGTAGAAGGGATTTGCAAATAGGGATGTAATTATTTTTAGGGGGTAGGGAGCAATAGGATTTGGGGACAAATGGAGTCAAGGGGAGGAGAAAATGATGGGAAAATGTTATATTTAGTGACAAACTATTTTTCAAAAACCTTGGCAGCAATTATCTTGAGGATCTTTAGAAGTAGGTTTTGAGACTTTTTGTTGCAACCACTATCACCCATCAACCATGGTCTCTTATCATAAAATTTGATGCAATAGCAAGATAGAAAGCCTACCTGGAAAATTCATGCAAAGTATGGGTGAATTGGTGAAGTTTCCAGCAATTTTTTGGGCTTCAGGCTATATGCGCTGCGCACTCTATATGCGCCGCGCCAGTGTAAATTTACACTGGAAATTTTCTCCCTGTGCGCCGCGCTCTTTATATGCGCCGCACCTTTTTCCAGGCGACTTTTGGAGGCCTTCCTGGTGTCCAAATTGAGTGCACGATAGCTTGTTGGAAAGGTCTTTGAGTCTAATTTCCAACCCAACTATAATTTTTCAATTTGGAGTTCATTTGCCCTGTCAAAAATCAAATCTCCCAATACTGGTCAAAATGTGCCAAATGAGGCTGCCTCAAGGCAGAGTGCTATTGCAGTCAACTTTTGAATGCCTTCCTCAACTCCAAATTGAGCTCATGATAGCTCATTGGAAAGATATTTGTGTCTCGTTACCATTTGACTCATCAAGTAAGTCATTTGGCCAACCAAGCTAGGAGAAAACTTGATTTTCCCAAGTTCACTTCAGAGGTGCATTCATTTCTCCTAAGGCAACAGTAGTTTTGACATTTCTCTAAAACCATGATACCTGTGTAAAAAGTGAAGGACTTTTTTCTTCCTTGGCCTGTTTTGGACAAAAACCTCTCTCATGTTTCCAAAATTCATCTTTTATTGCTCAGAAACATCATTTGAGTGAAACCTATCCCGATGTGTGGAACAAGGGAATTGTCGAAATGAAGCGAAACAAAGGGGATAAGGGGCTCCTAAATTCTTGAGAAAATTTTTGGAAGTAGGGAGGGATGTTAGGAAGTAGGGGAAAGTGGAATCTCAAATATTGAGTGAGGGGAAGGGGTCCAAAATGGCAAAACACAGGCCCAACCTAGAAAATTGCCAGGTTGTAGCAAGAAACTAGGGTTTGTGCGAAAATGAGGAATTTGGGGGATCTCAGTGATGGAAAGTGTTTGATAAGGTACTTTAAGGATAAGGGAAGGTGTATGAACATCAGGATACAAGTTTTGCTGATGATTTGACCGTCCAAGAGAAATTGCCTTCAAAACCCTAGGAGAGGGAAATGACCTTACCTAGACGCAACTGAAGCATGAACAAGGTGTAAAATGACCCAATGGAACCTGACATGATAAAGACAACCCTTTGAATGATGGTACACTCAGCTGAATGATGACATGGACCGACATTTGGAAAACTTTGGAAGGAGTGAAAGCAAACCCTAGACCTAATGCCTAGTGACCAAATTTTGCTTGAAGACTCACTGAAATGACAAAATTTGACCTTGACACCTTAAAATCACTTTGTAAGAGCATGTTTGATCACTGGAGGAAGGCTGGAAAGATTGAAACTAATAGGTACTCTGAAAGCATTGATATGGATGAAAAACAATATAATGATCCAATAAAAATCATGCACAATGTTATGATGCAAAATATGATGGATGACATATGTGTCATAAAAATAATCAAATTCTACATGGTATCTACAACAACATGTGTTACAATCTGTGCATATTCTAGGTCCTGCCAAGGTTTTCATTTATCAAAAGATCTTTGGCACAAGTTAAATTCCATATTATCTTACTTTAATATGTCATAAATTTATATTTCTGTCATGTTAAGGAAGTTCACATTACAACATTTTCTTAGCTCTAGCACGTCTTTTTTATTGGATCAAGACCTAGTATTTTCATGCCAAAATTTTTGTAATAGTTACTTAACAACATTAATTAACTTAATGTTGGAATGAGAAAAACTACTAAAAAAGGCCCAATAACCCTTTTCTACCTAGGTTATTAGGGTTTTCTCTTACAATAAAATACTTTCGAATATTTTTTCTATTTACTTAAAAAATTTAGTTACGTGTGACATCGAACAATGTTTCCTTATGGACTTGTTTATAGTAGATTTTGAGGTTAAACAACAATATGCATTATGAAATTTTGAACATTAATCTTTCCAATTGTATTAAAAGTAGCTTGAATATTTCTAACAATTTTATTACTGGTATCTATACTCCTAACTATTTTTATGCCTAAAATTCTCCAAAAAAAATAGTTAAAATAATATGATTTTAATAAAGAAAAAAATAATTGATGTTTAGATGCATCATTTTTTTATTCAAAATGTTATTTGAAAATTTTGTTTCACTATTAATAAACAATTTTTCTATGTAATTTATCTTCAAGGCCTTCTATATATCTTTCATCCACATGAATATGTCCATAAATTCCTCTCAATGCGCTAGATAGGTGAGGTAAGTAAGGTGGATATGAAGTGTCAATCTCTTTTCCAGTAGATTTAAGCACTTGATTCACCTAATGGTTGAGATTGAGAGTCCAATGAAAAATTATTTCTTTTGTATGTTGAAATTTTAATTGTCCAATTCAACTAGCACACAAGGAGTCCCCTCATCAAAAGGTTACAATTTATTCAAATCTTTAATTTCAACCTCTAGATACTTGAAATTTTGAAAAAATTGAATGTCCTGTTAGGGAAGGGAGATAAAGAGAGAGATAGGGGGAGACATTAAGAGATAAATAAATGAATAGTTATAGATAGATAAAGGAGAGAGGGAGGAGGGGGAAATGTATAGGGAAAGAAATAAAGGTGGGTCTTATAGAGAGAGAGAGAGAGAGAGAGAGAGAGATGGACATGGTTGGGGGGAAGAGAGTGGAAGGGAGGGTGGGAGTAGGGGGGGTTATAGGGAGAGACATAAAGAGGGGGGATTAGGGAAGGGGGGAGAGAGAGAGAGAGAGAATGATGAGAGGGGGCACGAGGGAGGAAGGGAGGGAGAGATAGGGAAGGAACAAGGGAGCTAGAGGGACAAAGAGAGGGGGTAAAGAGAGAGTGTCTATTGGAGAGATAGGAAAATAAATAGAGATAGAGAGAGATGGGTAAAGGAAGATTAAGGGGATAGGGAATTGGAGAGGGGGATATATATATGGATAAGGAGAGGAGGAGAGATATAAAGAGATCGGGAAAGGGGTAGAGAGAGGGGAGAATTAGGTAAAAATAGATAAAGGGATATAGAATGGAAACATATGGAGAGAAGGAGGGGGGCGATGAAGGGAGATATATAGAGAGAGAAAGGTAGATAGAGGGAAAATGAGAGGGGGTTAGAGAGAGATAATGTGCGTTAGAGAGAGGGGGAGACATAGAGAGAGACAATAATGGGGAAAGGAATATTGGGGGAGGAATAGGGAAATGGAGAGAGAGATAGAAAGAGGGAGCGATATAGCTGGGAGAGAGGTAAAAAGAGATAGGGAAAGGGGTAGAGAGAAATGGAGGTTTGGGGGCGAGAGAGAGAGAGAGAGAGAGAAAGAGAGAGAGAGAGAGAATAGGGAAAAGGAGAGAGATATATAAAGAGGGAAACATAGGGAGAGATAGATATAAATGGATAGGGAAAGTGGGAGAGAGAGAAAAGGGGAGAGAGAGAGGGAGAGAAAGAGAGAGGAGATGAGAGGGAGATATAAGGGGGAAAAAGAAAAGGAGATTTAAGGGGGGGAGAGAGGGGGGGGGGGGGGGCATAATGATAGATAAGGGGAGAGAGTGAGTGAGTGATGGGAAAAGGAAAAGGAGATTTATGTGCAAATTCTAAACATTTTTTTTTGTGAAAGTGATTGTTGTTTTCAATTTTTTTTGGACATATATCAAAATTATCAAAATTTCACTATAACATTTGATTGGTTCATATATTTTTAAATTGGAAAAGAACCTACACTAGTATAGATGAATTCATGCACAAAAAAAGGAATTCTTTTATGTTAATGCCCTCATAGAGGAGCCTAACACTCGATCTCATCATTTCAAGGCTTCACTAGATTTATTAATTTAAACAAAATATAAAAAATAAAATTAAAATTATGAAAAATTAACACTACACAAAAATTATATGTTATCTACAACCATACAAATGTGTTTAAAATAATTCCATCATTTACATACCCAAATCAAGGCCTAACGCAAATATATGCATTATGTTTTAGAGAAAAATAACATACCAATCATAGAAAAACACCATTTTTTTAGGCACGCTAATTTTCCATAAATAAAAGTTATATATTGAGGAAGACAATTTGATTTTCTATGTTTCATATTTTAACACCATGTCTTAAAAAGTTATGTAAGTAACTTTAGTAATTATTTTTAGCGATCAATTTATTTATTTATTATTATGAGTTTTTTCCATATTTCCATTGTAGCTAATGTGTCATAATTGTGTAGCGTTATCTTGCACTGACCTAGTTGATGAATTAAGATAAACACTAATACAACCAACGATTAATCTAATGATATGTTTTCCATATATCAAATCACAATGAATAAATGAACTGTTGTAACATTCATCTACATAGACATTCCAACAATAGAGAAATAGCGTTCTAGCTTGTCAATTACCCAATGCTCAAACCATTTGGAAAATGTTGTAGCATGTGGTTTTATGACATCATAACCACCATTGTATGCCAACAAATGTAATTTATTTGAATGGCTATAGATTTGTTGTTCATTGGAGATGACCTTTAAATTCACAATAGAAAAGTAATGAATGCAATATGCATTAGCAATAAGAATATAATCACAAGCTATTAAACACACCATATATAAACAAATTTACCTTAGAATCATGAATACAAAAATCAGAATTCTATGAAGATTTTTTTTTTTTTTTTCTCAATAAATTGTTACAAAGTTGGGTTGTGCATTCCCAATCAAGGATTTAATGCATTATTAATGACTATCACTTTGTAGGTTACTTGGCTCATGGAAAACCTTCACTAGTGGGGGGCAAGTTTAACATCTCCTTACTCTGACCTTTGAGAAAGTTTCTTCACTTCAATCTCTCATTATTTTGTTGCCATCGTGTTGGAATTGATGTAAATAGTTGCATGGAACTTAGTTTTAGATACGATATTGTCCTTTGATGAAGCATGCAACATGTAGGTGTTCTATTTTCTTTGGTAGGCACGTTATGTACGGGAGTCTAAATGTACATGCAATAGATGATGATACATGCAAATTATTATTGAAAACAACATCTATTCTATATTTTCATTTATAACATGTGTAAATTATGCTTAGTTTCTAGCTGTAGCTCCCGAAGATGCTGCTAAGCAGGGAAACCAAATCTTCCCTTCGCCTAGTCCTCTCTGTCCTGTGCAACAAAGTCCAAGGCTAAGTTTAATAGTTTGTTAGTTGGTTATTCTCCATGGTTTCGATGTTGGTTTGGGATATTATGGAATTATCCATGTTAATTCTTCATTGACCCCTTAGTTTCCTTGCCATCAAAGTTTACCATTGTAATGTCCATGGTATTTTGAATGGTCAACTTGATTTGGTCATCGTTTGAGTGGTATAAATATATGTATTTGGCATCAAGGGGATATACAATTGGAAAGGGAAATTCTCAACACTTGATCTAAAGTCTGTAGATCGTTCATCATAATGGTTGCTTGCTTATCATTTATTTTGGTACTGATGCATGATTAAATCTAATGGTGGTGGTCATGTAGTTCTGGTGTAAGGCGCAATAGTGTGACCTCTTGTGCAATCAAGAGTTCTGAATCAATGTAGAGATCAAGCGAGGTGATAAAGTAATACGAAGGTCAAGCGATGAGTACCATTTCTATTTCGATGCAAATATCAAGACTTGTGTATTATATCTATTTCTGAGAGTGTTGCTTAGGTTTTACAAGGCTCTTGGCTATTAGTGTAGACATTAATTAATATGTTGGTGTTTGGTGAAGTGAGATAGATCTACAACCTTTGATATGGAGCATTAATGAGAACATATATGGTTGATTTGATGTGACAGGTTGATAGTAATGATCATATTTGTGTGTTTTCCCTTGAAATAATGTGTTAATGGTTAATTGAAACCCTAATGTAATGATGGAGTTGATCTAGTTGCTAGTTGATTTGGTGCAAGTGGTGATCTTGCATTGTAGCGTAAATTTGGTCGTGGTCATGATCCCCTCAATCTGAGCAATTGGGTATATTATTGGTGTGTTCCTTTTTCCTGGGGTGTTGATGATGGTCGTGACTTATATTCCTTGTTTTGGTAACATGGCAGTAGTTGCATGGTAATCTTTATGCTTGTTGCTTTGATGTGTTAATGGTGTAATGTGTGATCTAAGTTGGTCTAATCAAGGAATTGATGGTAGAGTATATGCTTAATTATTGGATGGTTGAACCACTATACAATTATTTGTGCTAGGGTTGTACGTGTTAAACACATATGGAATGTGGAAAACATATAAGATAGACGTGAATTGAATTTATTATTCAGATGATTTCCATTTATAATACATTCTTGTGACCCTTGGTCTTGATATATCAAGTGGTCTCTTGGACTCCGATGGCTGTTCACATTCCATACCAACCCTTAGAGGATTAGGTGTCCAAAATTCCCCCCCTAATTTGAAGGGGTATATACAAGTCCAAGGAGAGAGCTGTAATAGAAAACTACAAAAATGCACGACAAAAATTGGTTGAATGTTCTCTCTAAAATGATGGCATAAGGTGGGAGAAATCAAGGTCTCAACTGGTGGTGGTTTAAGAATGACCACCAGCACTAGAATTCTTAGTGCAGTTCCTAAAAATCTTCCAAATTAGGTAAGAATATGAAGTCTTCTGCTAGAAGAAGTGCTTCCTATTGTTTTCAAAAAGGGATACCATTGGGGTCTCAACTCACGAAAGAAAGGGAGAACCTCAACCTGAAAAGGGAGGTCTCAACCTACATTGGTTTAAGGAAGGCCACCAACCATAATCATGCTCAGGGGGTTCTGTGTCTCTGGCTACAACTCTAAATCTGGGTATGGTTGTCTCTAGTTGTAGGCTCAGGCAACAAATTTAGGTTGTGGCTCAGGCTCACTTGATGTGGATTTGAAGCTTGTATATGACCATCAATTCTACCCCTATCATATGCAAGGTGAGAAGATGAAGAAAACTCAACTGCAAGGCTTTTTAATACTCTAGAAGAAATTTTGATATATGACTAAATTATCTTCTTGGTTATTGAAGCCCATTTCCAAGAAGCAATCCATCCAAGATGAATATTTGTTCTTGTAGGAGGCTTGTTTCTAAAGAATTTATTTGAATGATGAGTGTGCTAACCACAATTATTACTGTTGAGTTATGAAATGGGTATGTATTTACTCTTAATTCCATCACCTTTTTCCTCTTTTCTTATCTCATTCAGATCTTAATACACTAACATATTGATGGATTATGATAAGAAACAGATGAATTACTCGCAGTTAATATTTAGCCATCATAACTAACTTTTACTCCTCTTTATGCAGAAAAATGACGAAAGGAACAGTGGTTGTTCCCTAACGAGGTAATAACAGAACCCAACAAAGGGAGAATGGAGCGTGTCGATTGCAGACAGGTCAGAGGACGAATCAGGAGAATCAACATGAAATAGGAAGGGTGTCTAAAGATAGCATTTAGTTGTGAATCCCTCAGGATCGGGAGATCCTGAGGGATCACATTTATCTTTTACCTCTTTCTGACTATAAAAGCAAACGATTGTAGGAGGAAAGGGGATCAATCTCTGTTATTTCAAATTGTAATTTTAATTTACAGACTCGTGCTGTTGGAGAATGCGACCATATTGTAATGCTACTTAAGTTCAATGATTAATATATAATTGAGTTACTGTTCATTCGTATTCTTTGAAGTAGCTTAGTAGTGTTCGCTGGTGGCTAAGGGCCCAGCCTTTGGTGGATTAAATTGCTTCCTTGTGTTATATATTTTTGATTCTCGCAAGTTTGATTGGTTTGTTAATTTTCCCATTTTCTGTGAGTTTATCTTATTCGCTATTTACTACTTTCCTGTATTGAGGTAGTGCATTTTCTTTACATATTTTACAGCACTGTCGTTTGATTCGATTTATGCTTATTGTAGAGTAAATTATTTAGATAGTGAATCGGATTGATTTAATCAGCTGTAAGAGTTTGGTTATCACTATTGAACTCTCAAATTAATATCAATTCCATTTGGATTGCTTTGTAGAGATTGAATATGATTTAGATTGAATCAGCTAAGAAGAGATGAGTTATTGCTACTATGCTCTCGGCTGATGCTATGGTTAATTGAATTGCTTGTGAGAGATTTGATTATGATTTCAACAGAGGATTGAGTCTTGCAGCTTATATGTCATATCTTCTTTAATAATTGCAATTTGAGTTTATTAAATGCATCCATTTACTCTTGTATCAAAGGTTTATACTTCATTTTAAGAAACATTACTCTCTGGATTTATAGCATGCACATATTGCGTACACTCTTGGAATAAAAGGACTTGCCCGGGTTGATGATTAATGTGGGGTAATTAGGAGTTTTAAAAGATACCTTTTATAAACCAACATTTTGGCGCGTTGCCGGGGAGAGTGTCGCCATTTTACAAAGAGTGATGTATATCTGATAATTGTTTTTGGGAAAGAATTGGGTATTGAAAACGGAAGGTAAGAACCTAGGTAACGAGCAAGTAAAGTGCTTGCTCCTCCACCCGCTTTTCAGAACAATTACATAAAAGTGAAGTAGGTGTTTGATGTTTGTCTGTTGAGAGAGAAATGAGTATTAAAAACGGAAGGTAAGAACCTGCATATGGAGCAAGTAAAATACCTACTCCCCCGCTCGCTTTCCAGCAGGATTGCAAGGAACTTAAGGAAGAAATAAACATTTGAATTTTTGCATGAATGACTAAGAAGAAAAGACCAGAAAACAATACAATTCCACATCCCAAACCTGAAAAATCTAAGGGACCAGTGACCCTTGGACGATCAACCTTTATCAGCAACATCTTAAGAAAAGCTGAATCTCAGCCATCAGTAGGTCCCCAAACCGTTGCTTCCAGACAACCTATTGTCTCCCTTCGGGCCACAGACTCACCATCTGTAGCATACACTAAGGTCCACAGTGAAACTAAAGGAACTGAGCAGAGTTTTCAAGACATTGAAAATTCGCTACCAATTCCCTCACAAGAAGGGAATTCTTGCAACATTTGTGAAGGAGGAGGAGAAACAGGGGAAACAGAGGAACCAAGATCCCCTCGGGTAGTAATTGAGCAGAGGACACTCAATGTCCCAGATAAAGGGAGTGTTGTTAGGATCATTCCCACCTCTTCTAGATAACCCAGGGATAACTCTCTAGCTCCAGAGATCCTGAAAGGGTACTGGCATATCTTTGATAAAATGGCCAATAATCCACAAACA
The DNA here is from genome assembly GCA_031772625.1 of Pinus tabuliformis. Classification (NCBI taxonomy): domain Eukaryota; kingdom Viridiplantae; phylum Streptophyta; class Pinopsida; order Pinales; family Pinaceae; genus Pinus; species Pinus tabuliformis. The sequence continues at coordinate 482,479,581 of CM062820.1, forward strand.
CCCCAGACTTCTACATTATAGTAACCTATTGTTGACACAACTGTCAATGCCCCCATGAAAGTTATCCCTCTACAAAATATTCCCCCCTTTCATGGACTCACTTTAGAAGATCTTGATGCGTTCCTGTTTGAATTTGATGTCCTATGTCGGGGCTATGATTACACCACTGATCCCTAGAAACTGATGTTGTTTCCCTCCACTTTAAATGGAGCAGCCTTGCGTTGGTTTATCGGACTGGGTGGGGGCACCATAAATGATTGGGACCAAATGAAAACTAATTTCCTTAAAAAATATCAGGATTATTGCAGATCTAGAGAACTAAAAGATGAGATATTCCAAATGGTAGCAAGACCTAGTGAAACTTTGGAAGAGTATGTGGAGCATTTCCAGTATAACCTCCAAAGGTCTCTCTACGCAAATCTGCCTCTTCCTGATAATGTGCTAAAAACCATGCTGATTAAGGGGATGAAGGACCAGTGGATAGAGACATTAAATATTATGGGTAAAGGTGATATCTATCAAGAATAATATGCTAACATTATTGATTTGTGTATCAGGTGCTCGAGGGGTAGTACAAGACTAAAACCAGCTAAACGTGATATGATCACCAGGGACAACAAAATCTTTGGTGGAAGCATTACTTGTATTGAAATCGGCAACCTGCTGGAATATTTCAAAACGGATATCCTGGGAACCTTGACAACACAATTAGACATCATGCAAGCCAAGCAGAAGCAGGCTGAAGCAGAACAAAACCTGGTTATTTTTTTCCCTCGATGCAGGAAGAAACATAGTCATAAAGAATGTCCACTGGATATGGTATAGACCTGTGCCATATGCACTAAAGAACATGCCACAGAAAATTGCCCATCGCTCCCAGGATTAAAAGCGGTCTTCAAAGAGGCAGAGGAAGAAATGGAACCAGTCTACCTGTTAAATCAGCGTCGCCAATGGCACGACAAATAGGTATGCCTATCGACCCATATTCATTCTTTCAGCCCTCACAATATAATTCTCAGCAATACACAGGAGCTACATGGCAGAACCGGCCACCTTTTCCTAATTGGTAACCACAAGCATTTTTTATGCCACCTTGGTCCAATTAATCAAATACAAACAATATTTGGCCAAATTCCTCTTACTTTCCACCATTCTGGCAGAACAATCCATATCCATCTCAATGGCCCCCCTCCACTTCACAAAACCAAAATTGGCAGTCAAGCTGGCAAAGACCTACAAACCAGCCAGCAGGAACAATCCCCCTGCCTCAACCTACACTACCAGCACCTTACATGTTGTAGTAGAATCCTCAACCTAATCTACGACCACAACTCCCAGCCTAGCCCAACCCAAATCCCAACAACAAACCAGTCTAGTTGGTACAAATTATTGAAGGGCTGGATCCAGAAACTGAGTTGAGAGAGTGTAATGAACTCAAATTGAGGTTTGGACAAATAATTGAGTCAGAGGAGGATAAAAATATACAATTAGAAGAACCACTGCCTATAGAACAAACACCTCAAAGGGAGAATATAGTTAAACAGAAAAGCCACGATCAAACTATTACCTCTTCTCCACCATTCCTAGAAATATTGATTATACCTCGCCTAATCGAATATCCCGATTTCAATCTCCTGGGAGAATTAAAAAATCTTTGTGTAAAAATACCCCTCCTCCAGGCTATTCAGGACATTCCAATATATGCAAAAACCATTAAGGAATTGTGTACCAAAAATCCTATGAGGAAAATAAAAGCAACACCAACTGTCCACGTAGTCGGAACTTTGTCTGATTTATTATCAGGCAGAGAAACACCGGTGAAATATGAGGACCCAGGAAACCCTATAGTCATAGTACAAATAAATGGATGTTCCTTTCCCAATGCATTAGTCGATCTAGGGGCAGCCATTAATATTATCACAACAAAAACCTGTCAAAGACATGGCATCATAGCCTTAGATCCAACTACGACCTTGTTGGAACTTGCTGACTGATTAGTTGTCAAACCAAAAGGGACATTATAAGATGTAATGGTGTCTGTAGATTCTTGGGAATACCTAGCAGATTTCTTGATTATTAATCCTAGAAACCGGCTAGATGGACATCCTCTAATATTAGGAAGACCTTGGCTAGCGACCGCAGATGCTTATATAAGCTGTCGAACAGGCAATATGACTATAGCAAGAGGAAATAATGTGAAGAACCTAGCTTTATATCCTCCAGCTCAGCCAAGCCTAACTATAATAAAAACTAGGAAACAACTTGTAACATATTTAACTAAAAATATTCGATCACCACTAACCATAGTAGATGCTCTTGAATTTAAGAATCAAATAGAAGATGACATTATTAACACTTACATTAACCACCCAGTTGTTGTATCTAATCTAAAATGTCACATGATTGAAGCAGCCCTGGATAATGAAATTGAAGAAGATCCCTTAAAAGATATCAATGACCAAACGATACCAACAACAACTGTTTATAACAACAAACCCATTGAAATTAAGCCAAGGAAAGTCCTAAACATTAACAAAAACCTAACTGATGACCAGCAACAGAGGCTTATCCAACTCCTTAGAAAATATAAAGAGGCTTTCACTTGGGATTACCCAGATATGAAAGGGATTTACCCCCAATTACGTATGCACCACATTTATACTGAGAAAGATGTGAGACCCATTCAACAACCTCAACGAAGATTAAGCCGTCACCTAAAGGATGTTGTTAAAGACAAACTACAGAAACTATTAAATGTAAATTTCATCTATCCTATATCTGATAGCAAATGGATTTCTCCATTAGTTGTAGTTCCTAAGAAGAATGGGAAGTGGCGTATATGTGTCGATTATAGAGAGCTTAATAAAGCAATGCAAAAATATCATTTTCCCCTCCCGTTCATCGACCAGGTTCTAGACACATTGGCAAGTAAAAAATTCTTCTCTTTCCTAGACGGCTTCAGTGGCTACAACCAAATCCAAATCGCCCCTGAAGACCAAGATAAGACTACCTTCACCTGCCCCTGGGGGACGTTTTCTTACAGGGTATTACCTTTCGGACTGTGCAATGCACCTGCCACATTCCAGAGAGCCATACTCAACATCTTTGCAGACTTGATAAACGAGGGACTAGAGGTGTACATGGACGATTTTACACCCTATGGAGATGACTTCGAGCCAGCATTACAGACACTGGAGAAAGTCCTAGAAAGATGCATTGCTACTAGGCTTTGCTTAAGCCATGAGAAATGCCACATGATGATGACCGAAGGCCTAATCCTGGGTCATTACATCTCAGCAGCTGGAATTCAGGTAGATCCAAAAAAAAATCAGATAATCCTCTTAATACCTACCCCCTGCACTCAAACTGAGGTACATAGTTTTTTGGGATTTTCTGGATATTATCGAAGATTTATAAAGAAATTCTCCCAAATTGCTGCACCATTATATGCTTTGACAGGAAATATCGATTTTATATGGACTGACAAATGTGACATTGCCTTTGAAGAATTAAAACAGCTAGTATCAATAGCCCCAATATTATGGGGCCCGAACTGGGATTTACCATTCCAGATTTCATCTGATGCATCAGATACGACCATTGGAGCAGTTCTCAACCAAGAGGAAGATAGGAAACCCTATGCGATATACTACATCAGCAAAAACTTAACTCCTACTGAGTTGAATTACACCATGACCAAGAAAGAGTTTCTAGCTATAATCTATGCTATTAACAAATTCAGACACTATATAATAGGATACCCTGTGGTTTTGTATACTAATCACTCTGCTATCAAATATTTAGCTAATAAACCTATTACAAATGGAAGAGTGACATGATGGTTACTCCTTTTTCAGGAATTTGACATAACAATTAAGGATTGACTAGGAAAGGAAAACCTGGTGGCAGACTTCCTCTCATGGGCGCCAAAAACAAATGACACAATGGCAGTAGAAGACCAGTTCCCCGATGAACACCTATTTACTGTGACCATGAAAACACCGTGGTACGTGGATGTCGCGAAATACCTAGCAGTGGGAAAATTACCCAAGCACCTGAAACCTAGAGAAAGAAAATTAATAGTGCAACACAGCACTCGGTTCTCCTAGATTGGAGGATACCTCTTTCACACAGGAGCCGATATGCATATCCGCAGGTGTGTTGGGGAAGGCGAAATCTACAATATCCTAAAATCTTGCCACGATGGACCTTGCGGTGGACACTTTTCAGACCGTAGGACTGGACATAAAGTCTTATAGATGGGCTATTATTGGCCCACCAACTTTAATGACACCAAGAAATTTGTCCAGGCATGCAATAGCTACCAAAGGATGGACCGCCCTGGCCAGTCTGACGAGATGCCCCTGCATCCACAGTTAGTCATCGAACCTTTTGAACGTTGGGTGTTAGATTTCATTGGCCCAATAAACCCATCATCTAATCAAAAGACATATATACTGGTTGCAACAGAATATGTGACTAAATGGGTGGAGGCAGAAGCATTACCAAGGGCAACAGAGGACACAGTAATCCATTTTCTTTTCCAAATTTTCGTGCGGTATGGCTTGCCCAAAGAAATAATTATGGATGGAGGGCCACAATTTGTAGGCCATAAGATTGCTTCTACATTAAAAAATCATCACATTTTGCACAGAATCACATCTCCATACCACCCGCAGGAAAATGGCCAGGTAGAAAGTACCAACAAATTAGTCAAGGCCATTCTAATAAAGACAGTCGCCTCGCATAGACGTGATTGGGCTACCCAATTGCCAAAAGCCCTGTGGGCATATCGTACAACTTGGAGGAATACCACAGGATACTTCCCATATCAACTAGTGTTTGGCAAAGAACCTATCTTCCCCATAGAATTTGAAATTCAAACATTGATGATGGCCCAAGAAGTAGGACTGGATTTGAATGAAGCACAAGTTAACAGACTACATCAAATCAATGAATTGGATGAAATCTGGCTATAAGATCTTCAACATACTGCATTGATTCAACAACAAAGAGCAAAATGGCATGATGCCCTCATCAAGAAAAATATATTCCATGAAGGTGACTGGGCACTTCTGTACAATTCCAGGTTCCAAGATTTCCCGAGCAAACTCCAGGCTAGATGGTTAGGTCCCTATGAGATACAAGAGGTGCACGATAATGGCACCCTTACATTAGCCATCATTGATGGTTCTGGTTACTCTTTTAAAGCAAATGGACATCGAGTATGCCTCTACCACAAACCTCTTACAAGGGAATCCTTTTGCCAACAAATACGTGAAGATCCTATGATACAAATTCTCGCTGAAGAGGGCAACTCTTCAACAGCACTAGTCCAGTGAAGAATTTATTTTTTGAAAGTTGTACATAAAATAAATTTTCTATTTTCTTTCTGTTTGATTGGATTTTCTTAGAACAATAGAGATGATTGTTTTCCTATTTTCCTTTGTTTTTCCCTATAAGGAACAACTATTGTTCCCTATAGGGAACATCACTTTTTGTGTGCATTTTCCTTTGTTGTTCGCTACAAGGAACAACACTTTTCATGTGTATTTTGCTTTGCTATTCCCTACAGGGAATAGCACTTTTTGCGTGCATTTTTCTTTGATGTTCCCTATAGGGAACAACAATTTTCGTGTGTATTTCCCTTGTTGTTCCCTACAGGGAACAACACCTTTTTGCGTGTGTTTTCTTTGTTGTTCCCTACAGGGAATAGTTGTCGTTCCCTATAGGGAACAACACTTTTTTGTGCGTATTTTTCTTTTCTATTCCCTACAAGGAATAACTGTTGTTCCCTATAGGGAATAGTTGTTGTTCCCTACAAGGAATAGCACCTTTGCGTGTATTTTTCCTTTGTTGTTCCCCACAGGGAACAAATATTGTTCCCTATAAAGAACAACACCTTTTTTGCGTGTTTTTCTTTGCTGTTCCCTACAGGGAACAACACTTTTTGTGTGGGTTTTCTTTTGCTATTCCCTTTAGGGAACAACACCTTGTGAGTATTTTTGAGAACACCCTTTCTCCCCCTTGCATGATCATCCCTAGACCATCCCAGTTCACTCTTTATGATCCTCTTTATGGCATAAAAGTACAATACATATTTAAGGACAACAAGTATGGAGTCTACTGGAACAGGAAAATATCTTGAATATTATCATCTTTAACAAGATTTCTTTGTGATGATTGAAAAAGAAAGGACACAATTATCTATATCACTTCACTGTCCTCATTTCCACTATAAATCAAACTGATTGATTATCTATACCATGCTGGTTCTCCCCTGTCTCGTATAATTCTCTCTGTTTATTATCAATAAGATTATGGGTATATTTTTTTTATTGATATGTTCAAACTTCTTCCGCCATCCCTACTCTTAAGGAGTGCTGAGCCACCCTCTATATATAAAATGGGGAGTGTTATATATATATATATATATATATATATATATATATCTATATATATATATATATATATATATATATATATATATTCACTAACAATTTTATGATTGTTTTCCATAGATGGAGGATAGGGGGTCTCATCACGAGCCAACCTACCATGATCATAAGGAAGGAGTGAAGTGGCATTCCCACTATGGCCACCACACCAGTGATATGATCCAATGGATGCATCAAGAAACAAAGTCCTTGGAATAGGAGGTCTCATCATGAGCCAACCTGACCACTTTTGCTACTTCCCAGTGATTAGCAATGTGTTCATCTGGTTACCATGGCAGCACATTGGTCTCTACTAGGGATATCATAATGCACTTCTCCAATTATACATAGAGGACTATGGTTCCCAAGGGTTAGAAAGCAACTCTGTCGACGCTATGGATGCCTGCAGGCAACAGAGCTCTGCTGATGGTATTGCAGTTTTATTTTCTACATCAATAATTATTATAATGCTATCTTCTTATGTTTCTATTTTTTTTATGGAGAGATTATGTTCCTAACATACCTTGAACTTTTATGCAAGAGTTAATCTTTTAAAATCAGTCACAACAATTTTAAGTGGAATAATAGCGGTAAAGTATTATTTCCTACGTATGTTGTCCTTTTTCTTTATTGCATCACCTCACAACATCTTATCACTTATTGATAATTCTCATTACATGCCTTGTTTTCATCACTCCAATATCCTTTATGATCCTTTCATTAATATGCGTACCTTTCCACTTTCATTACCCAATCCATCACCCCTGTACTTCGCCGCCAGCACATTATCCTTTCATTCATTTGGTCATAGGCGACCTATTATTTCAAGAGGGGGCGAGGACCTCCAGTATACTTATGCATGCGTTGTCATCTTTTCATTTGATTTTGCAAAACAATACGACATCCCATGATCACAAAGCATGTGGCATTATAACAGTCCTCGATAACGGTATTTATGTTTATAAAGTATCACCTGATAGAGCCATTACAACCATTTGTTGTTCCATCTCTTGGCTCTGTTCATTGTTGTGCTTTCCCCACTACACTAATTGTTTGTAGAATTCAAGCATCATGGGAGGAAGAACAGTGCGCCGAGAACCTTTAACACTGGCTGTCTCTGATGAAGCCAGGGAAATTTTAGCTCGAGCAGGATGGATAGCATATTTTACAAGATTTCAATCCCCTAATGAGGAAATCGCCATCGAATTTTTACAACATGTACAGAATTGACAATCTATGGTAAGAGGCAGAAAAATCATCGTAACAGATTTTGTGATAACAGAGGTGTTTGGGCTGCCGGTAGAAGGACCAGTATGGACTGGCAAGTGATTAAAGCTGCATGACGCTATAGAGGCTTTTAGGGATGAAGGACAGAAGCTAATAAAGAAAGGCAAAGGCATTCGGTCATCTTCTCTTGGAGAGCCATGGGGAGAATTGGCATGAATTGTCTAGAACTATATTACTTGCGACGGGCATAAGGACGTGGTAAGGCCGCAACAACTCAAATTTTTAGCAGTTTTAAAACAAAAATGCTCTATTAATTTGTCTGCACTGTTGAATTTAGTACTTCATGACACTGTCGAGAGGCTGAGATGGTCCTAACACATAGAAATATTAGTTAGCCACCATTGTCTGATCAGCTTAATAGTTAGCTATAACCTTGCCCAACAGTGATCAACCTGGGATGATCTGATATTGGCCCTCGAAAGAGGTGTAGCCCTGCCAACACCTAACCCTATCCCAAAAAGGAAGAGGACTGCCCTTTCAGGAAGCATACCTCACAAATGCAGATGATCCACAAGGTTGAGGTCAAAATAGGGAGCATCTAAAAATCCTCAAGGCAGCGCTAGTCAACCCATAGAATTATCTAGCCCAGTAAGTGAACAATACTTGTAGCTAGAGTTAGAAGGACAAGATAACCCTGAATCAGAACCTGAGGAAGGAACAAGGCATTTTGAAGATGAACAAAGAAACGAATTGGGACCTCCCCCAACACCAAATATGAGCCCCCAAGACGATCTGTTGCACGATTTCGAGATGGCCCAGGTCTTGGCCAACATGAATGTCTACATGCAGCCTAAAGGACTGCTCAATCTTAACTTAGGAGAAACCCAATCTCCTGGGAATTCTAGCGATACCAGAATTCTATCTCCCTCAAAATATGCAAGCCGCAAAGTGGAAACAGATGCAAAGGCCATTAAGGAATTAGAGAACCAATTTGGTGACACACTCCTAGTGGAAAACAGCCATGAAGGTCTAGACCCAGAAAACATAGGCCAAGAAGAAGAAGCAGAGACAGAGATTATTCGGGAAGCTGATAATCAATCTGGAGACACGGTCTTATTGGAATAGAGCTAGGGTGAACAACCAGGCTCTTTACAGATAGAAGCTATTAACAAGACTATCAACAGACCAGTTACTCCTTCGAAAAGGTATAGAGCCAAATTGAAGAAGCTAAGAAAAGAACAGCAGAAGCTTCACAAGACGGTCAAAAGGCTCTGAAGGAAAATAAAAGAAATCACAATGGGAAAGGTTCCGAACAATACCCCGGAGATAGTAAATGCGGCCGTACAAATAGAATTATATGAAGAGAGGGCTACAGGAACTCAAACTGAGCCCATACCCACTCAAACAGTCATTGCTCAAGAGGAACAACATGCAATTTTAGTAGACGTAGCTACTCAGACAGAGGATGTACCCTCTTATAGCATGGCTACTCAGACGGAGGTTTGGACCTCCCATAATAAAGAAATACAGACAGAAGACATCCCTTCTCATAGCATAAGCACTCAGACAGGCATACAAGCCAAAGACATCATGACACACCATGACCCCATTATACTGAATCTTCAGGAAGAATTGGCACAAGCTCAGCTCGCGTTGGAATGACTTGAACAAGAAACCGTTTCCCAGCAGAAATATCAAGAGCTACAGAGACAGCTTCGGGAAATGAATGCAACAGAGAGTGAGACTTTCGACAGATGCAGAAAGGTAGAAGAGAAAATAGAGAAGATCAAGCTCAAACTAGACAGAGTCATAGGTCAGACAAACACCATTTTCTCACTGTATACGGATGTCCTGGCATGCAAGTCTCCCGCCACCAATTATGCCTTGTTTTTGTTAGAACGGTACCTGTTGTTGAAAATTAAAGCCATGAGAGCTAGTAAACCAATTGAATTAAGAACAATTGAAGATTTTATAAATTGTTGCAAGCAACATGGTGTAAAGGTCCAAAGGCTTCTTTGTGAGTTTTACCTACACAATTTTGTATTAGAGAACGAGGTGGAAAAGAACCCGAACCCTTTTGTAGGAGATGTTCAATTCTAGGCCTTTATTTCATTTGCAGTTAACCAACTCAAATGGTTTAAAGCTTATAATGCATTCCAAAGACATAAACCTGGATTGTATCTTTGGGTAAGAAGTGAACCTAAGCACCCTTTACAAATGTTTGCCAACCATAAGAGTCTGATGACACGAGAAGGGGTGATTAAAATTTTAGGGCCCATTCATAAGGAGATTGTACAGAAAGGAGTATCATATTTCCTCTCCATTCAAGAAAGCTCTCTGGCTGCATCCAAGCTCAGGTGGACAATCTCCACTAGTAGTGTGCAGGATAGGGAGCCATTTAATTACAGAAATTTTAAAGCAGCTATGGCCCATTTGGGCACCTATAGCAATCTTATTTTGAGAGAAGGACCTTATTGGTTAGGATGTCGGTTTCGAAGCCCCATCATTTGGTATCCTCCTGAAGGTTATCGGGCTATCTACGAATTTCCTAAAGGAAAGGAAGGGCCCGCCTTTGCACTCTTGGCTCAACATCATGGTTTTAGACCGATTTTTGACACTCCCTCTCCAGCCTACTCTTTAACTGCACTACATAAGAACTACTTAATTTTCATGAGGACATGAAACAGGGTAAGTAAGGGAGTATGTTGAGTTATGAAATGGGTATGTATTTACTCTTAATTCCATCACCTTTTTCCTCTTTTCTTATCTCTTTCATATCTTAATACGCTAACATATTGATGGATTATGATAAGAAACAGATGAATTACTCACAGTTAAGATTTAGCCATCGTAACTAACTTTTACTCCTCTTTATTCAGAAAAATGACGAAAAGAACAGTTGTTGTTCCCTAACGACGGAACAACGTAACCCAACAAAGGGAGAATGGAGCACGTCGGTTGCAGACAAGTCAGAGGACAAATCAGGAGGATCAGCGTGAAATAGGAAGGGTGTTTGAAGATAGCATTCAATTGTGAATCCCTCAGGATCGGGAGATCCTAAGGGATCACATTTATCTTTTACCTCTTTCTGACTATAAAAGCAAATGATTGTAGGAGGAAAGGGGATCGATCTCTGTTATTTCAAATTGTAATTTTAATTTACAGACTCGTGCTATTGGAGAACGCGACCATATTGTAATGCTACTTAAGTTCAATGATTAATATATAATTGATTTGTTGTTCATTCGTATTCTCTGAAGTAGCTCAACAGTGTTCACTGGTGGCTAAGGGCCCGGCCTCTGGTGGATTAAACTGCTTCCTTGTGTTATATATTTTTGATTCTCGCAAGTTTGATTGGTTTGTTAATTTTCCCATTTTCTGTGAGTTTATCTTATTTGCTATTTACTACTTTCCTGTATTGAGGTAGTGCATTTTATTTACATATTTTATAGCACTGTTGTTTGATTCGATTTATGCTTATTGTAGAGTAAATGATTTAGACAGTGAATCAGATTGATTTAATCAGCTGTAAGAGTTTGGTTATCATTATTGAACTCTCAGATTAATATCAATTCCATTTGGATTGCTTCGTAGATATTGAATATGATTTAGATTGAATCAACTAAGAAGAGATGAGTTATTGCTACTATGCTCTCGGCTAATGCTATGGTTAATTGAATTGCTTGTGAGAGATTTGATTACGATTTCAGCAGAGGATTGAGTCTTGCAGCTTAGATGGCATATCTCCTTTAATAATTGCAATTTGAGTTTATTAAATGCATCTGTTTACTCTTTTATCAAAGGTTTATACTTCATTTTAAGAAACATTACTCTCTGGATTTATAGCATGCACATTTTGTGTACACTCTTGGAATAAAAGGACTTGCCCGGGTTGATGATTAATGTGGGGTAATTAGGAGTTTTAAAAGACACCTTTTATAAACCAACACTTACAAGGATGAATATAAAAAAATGATCTTTCATATGGCCAACTTGATCATAGCATTGGCATCTGACAATCTATTGTGAATGAGGAGTAGGAACAGGTGAATATGAATCGTCATGAAGAAACCCAACACTTTGAAATTGAATGGGCTTAGAATAGTCTGGAATATGAAAGGACACATCCTTGTCATGTCCAGGATTGGTTTTTTTTATGTTGTTGACAATTTCTTCCCAAGGTTTGAGAATGGGCTTGGGAAGTGCAAGATGAACTTCTGCATCTTTCTGCACATCTAATCTTGAAATGGGTATTGTATCTATATTTTATTGTTGTTGATGAGAGTCTAGATAAATCTCAAAGAAAGGATTGTTATAAACATAAATAGGTTCAACATGATGTCTATTATGTGGTACCTCTTCTTCTTGTAGTTGTTTCTCAAGCTGCAGAAACTCATTTTTTTCTTGTGCATTTTGCAGACATATTTTAATGTCAGAAAGAGTATCTTTGCTAATTTTTATCATACCATCAATAGTGGAATGTACTAGGGTATTCAGTAGTTCTAAAACATCACCCATTCGATCCATTTCACAATAATTTTACTGCAAAATAACTGATTGCTATACAACTTTGTATTCAAAAAAATCTTCAGTTAAGAATGTAGGCTCTCAATATACCTCCATATACCATATGGAATATAATACATCACATAACATATATCAATGCCACATATCATATCATATCATATACCATACCATATTTTCATATCAAACATATTCATTACAACTCATTTTAACCAACCCTTTTCATGGCTTTTAAAAAGAACCAACCTTCACCATACACGACCTTTAAAAAAAAAATATTCAACACACTCAACATGCATGTGTGCATATATGAGCCATCACACTTATGAAATACGACCTTTTAAAACAACATATGAAGGGAATGGTTCTCGGCCCTCATAAAACCTCAACACACTATCCAAGAGAAAATGGAGCATGACTTGTATAAAATATGGACACATCACACTATACACTCACCAAGCACATAACAAAATCCAATCTCATAAAAAAACCAACTCATATCGACCTTCAAAGAATAGGTTGACACATATACCAATGCACATCCCTTCACAAATAGACTTTAGGGTGATTTAACGTTGGTTCCAATGATACCTACCATTAACAAATGCACCTGTTAAAAAATTCGACTCACAAAGGGACCATTCCATTACATGGTCTTGAAAAGCAATTCAACACACACAATATTAAAATTAAAGCAGCAAGGAACAAACCATATGCAGGAATCTGAACTATTACACACCATTAAACACATCATTCCCATGATGCATTCCCATTGTTCAATGCACAAAGAATCAACACATAGAGTTGTCTACGCACAGATGAATGTAATTCACAAAAAAATATATATCTTAGATTTCCATAAACCCACTTGTACTCTACAAAACAGAAATTAATTGTGATTCAAAGAACTTACTTCTTGAACTATTCAACTCAGATTTGAATGGAGAGATTCAAAATTTTGTGTTCCCTTGACCAACATATGCTTAGGAATTTTAACCAATGAGTCTCTAGTCAAAGATTGCGACTCCTATCTTATTCTTTGACAAGTTTAAGAGTGCATATAATCATACTTGATATGGGAAACATACATACAACCCCCTTGAATCCAATTTGAGTATCATCGATAACTTAGTGCCTACCAACCCTAAGGAGAACATTGGTTGGAATGTTGCTAGAATTGATGGTATCTTTTGATATCATGACATGGATTTGGCTGTTTAGTCTTGAATTTGTGAGAGGAAAGGAATGACAAGGACCAACTAGTGGTCTGAGGGAGGACTGTGAACTACCTCAACAGAGAAAACAACGACATTTTCAAATAGTCAAGAAAACAATGGTGTTTTCAAACAATCAAGAAACTTAAATTCATTGATTTCTTTTTGCGATAGTGAACAATTAAATGTTCATGGTATCACAACCATTGTCTAAATGGTGAGAATTCTAGAGTGAATGAATGGAGCACTATTTTTCAGAAGAGTGAATGAGATCAATGACACAGACAACATTCTTTTAGTAATGGACAGATGTCAGGGCAGCAAATGGCAGGGAGAGGAAGGTAGGGATGCAATAAGAACAAGACTGAGGCAGACCAATAGAGACATAAAATTAGGCAAGGAAGGAACACCCTTGTAGCTCTGATACCATGTTAAACACATATGGAATGTGGAAAACAAATAAGATAAATGTGAATTTCATTTACTATTAAGATGATATACATTTATAATACATTCTTGTTACTCTTGGTATTCATATACCAAGTGGTCGCTTGGACTTTGGTGACTGTTCACATTCCACTCCAACCCTTAGAGGATTAGGTGTCCAACACTATGATGTTCCTTCATATGATGTTGAATTTTTTGTTTGTTTAAAGTTAGGCTTTCCATTAATTGAGTGAGGCATTATAGAGAAAATCATTTTTTTTTACTGGTATACCCAGAGGGAAACCATACTAGTAGTAAAACTTTAGTATCTTAAGATTACATCATCTTTGCCTCATTTGGGAATTAGATAGACAAAAAATATTTCCAAAATTATTAAGCAACCTCGGAAATACGGAGACATAAAATCCATAAAGTCACCAGTCAGCATAAAAAAGTCAAAAGGCTATCATTTTCTGAGAGACAACAAGACTAATCTATAGTAGCACTCAACTTGTAAAGCCAATGGAGACTAATATTACCCGGACCCAAAGATGTTTGGAGCCGCACTGCTCTTCTTGATGAGAGATATGAGTTGTATAGTGCATGCTTGCATCCAATCCAAACCATGATTTAAATTCCACTTGGGTTGATTGAACATTGTTATGGACGTAGCAAGCCACACCTAGAGACCACGTTTTTGAGAGGTGGCCATTGAAGACCACAATGCCATAAGTTTGAATCATAGAATCTCTCCTCAAGCCCAACATATTTGAGACTCCATAGCCCATCTCAACATAGATAGAGTAGTTATGAAGAGGCTTTGATTGCAATGTGATAAATTAACGAAAACCTACAAGCTGAAGAATGCACCTAAATTCACTAGACTCCATCACCAGTAATGCAAGCCTAAAATGAATGCCTTCATATTGGCGAATTAAACCACCTAATGGATAGAGAAGAGAAAAAAAATCAAACATGAAATCCAAGCCAGAACAAGGAGTCAAATTGGCCACCTATAGCCCCAGAGATACCAAACCATTATGGCCATGAGGTGAGGAACAAATGATAAGGATAAAGAAAAGCCAATTCACCACCATCCCATTAACCATAATAAAACAAATGTTGGGCCAACCATCAGATGCATGACCATTGTGATAACCAGCAGCATAGCGATCAAACATTAGTGTGGCTAGTGGCGATTGCAAGATGATAGAGCTGCTATCCAAGAACCATGACGAGTCCACAACAAAGTGCCACCTCCTCAATATACCACCCTTTTCCATGCACAGTAAGAGCCACATCTCAATATGATTACCTGCAATTAATATCCAGCAAACTTTCCGTAGGATGGTGTACATCCACCTGAACCATCCAAGATTACTCTGCATGCAAGAATATATAACAAAAATTCTACATGTGGGAAATAGTATGAGAGAGGTCGTGTGGTCATATGTACTAGACATTGTCATCATAACTATGATGTGCTAGTGGAACTGACACTCGTCATGGGGGATAGTATGATGTTGATGCAATATAGTGAAAACTTGGTAAAAAACATGAGTCATATTCTATGTGGCTATATAATGCATCCAGAACGAGTGATATTAATTTTTCCTTATCTCTGCAATGATGTGAATAAGGCATCCATGAGAGTTGAATGCTTATGGCCCAACTTATGGTATTTTATGACCTATAAGTGTGATACAATTAAGTAATCAATCAAGTTAATGGAGTATTCTCCGTTCAGAGCTTGTGTGATACAATTGGTGATCGAAATTGGTTCCTGAGGATTAGATCATTGGCCATAGAGTGTTCATGAGTGCTTGAGAGAAATTTTATGGTCTATGTATTGGAACAACAGAGTGTGCATCTAACCCCTGTGAAAAGATCATGGGAAGGTGTATGACTGGGTGTCGATGATTATATATATGTGACCTATTGTGTTGATGATGGCATCTCTAATTTAGTATGATGATCATCTATAATATGATGCATAATATGTGCAAACAAGGGGTGTGCCTTTCATCTTGTGCAAAAAAACATTTTGAATGCAGGATGTATTATTAAAGTTCCTGAGTTGGTTAAAAGGTTATTTTTCCTGGCTAGGGTGAGTCAATAGGACTTGGTTGATTTGTTAAATGGTAGGGTAGAAGACTGTAAAACATGTTGTAGAAAGTGTGCTAAAGGATCCGTTGCATAAGAAAATATGTCTATAATTTATATGTATGCTAGTTATATATGTTGTTTGGAGTGGCTATGACCAGATTAAATAATTGTTAAGAATTATTTTTATCTCTTGAGGTCATTATGGTTAAATGTCCAATTGTGAAATCAGAGTTTGAGGATCCATCTTTAATGCTCAAATTTTGAATTTTATCTTTGATAGTCTACTACTATTCTCTAATTACTTGTGGTTATAAAATTGATCAATATTAAAGTTGATGATGGTTTGTGAATTTTTTTCTTGCTGAAGTGATTATTGAACTAGTAATGATTGATTATCTACTGTACTACTGAAGTTGTTGAGTTGTTGATGTAAAAATAAGTTGTTATAATATTGATGATACATGATATATCATTCAAATTTTATGTTGCAGGGATGTATGCTTACTGATGACAAAAGATTGCTTATAAAAAATATGTTGTTGAACTCAATATTGATGAAATGTTGCTGATGACAAAGGAATGAATGTGTTGGTGAGTAGAGAGGAATTGTTCGTTGATTTGAAGTTTGTGCTAAAGGGAGTGGATCCAGTTTGAAAATGGATGAAAGAGAGGTCCACATTGATTTTGGGCGTTGGTGTAAGCAAACTGATCTAAGGGAGTTTGTGCTTCCCGTTGGTGGGTTCCAAAAAAATAGTGAAGGGAGTGGGTGCTTCCTGCTAGTGAGTGCCAATGAAATAGTATAAGGGAGTGGGTGCTTCCTGATGGTGGGTGCCAATGGAATAGTGCAAGGAAATGGGTGATTCCTAATGGTTGGTCCCAATGAATTTATGTAATAAATATTGAAGATCAAGAAGAGAAGAAGTATGTTAGATTTCTCCCTTTATGGGTTTCCACCTAAAATATCTGTATTCTTGTGTCTAATGTTTATGACTTGATTATGTGTTCCTTGATGATGCTTAAAAATTTAGAATGTTTGCATGCAATTGAAAATATGCATATGTAATAATTGTTTAATTATCTGAAATATTCATTCAACCCCCCTCTTTGTATTTCCAACATATTTTTCTAATATCTCTCTTCTTCCCAACATCCTTTGTTTTTTTTGTATTCCCCTCATAAAGCAAGGCATTCCTTTTGTAACATACTTTCCTTGGAATGCCAAACACTAATATGATTCATCTCATCTTCTTGGTTTATGGATTTTACAACATCTAATTCAAAACTTACTAAAATTCAATTTACAAAGCTTGGGATGAGGAAAATATCTTGATATATTTTGGGTCACACCTCCCTATTCATATGATTTTTATCCTCGAAATCTTTAAATCATTCTTCATATTTTTTTTATTTTTTTTCATACTTTCCCATCTTGCAACCATAAAATAGGGTTTTTTTTTTCTAGTTATGTTGGAGATTTAATGAATGCCTATGAGTTGACTCTACATCAATCTTTGGTGTATATCCAATAAAGTATGCTTCCATTACAACATTGAATATGGGAGTTGAATATGGTCTAAACTTCACGTTGGATTAGCTCTAAAGTCCATCTCGTTGGTGGAGATGACATAATTTACCACTAAAATTTTGCAAACACATTCTTCTCCTTCTTTCTTCCCATAACCTTTCACTCTTCAATTTTATTTTTTGGTGGTGTGGCTTCTAGGATGATGTTTTAGGTGAAGCCTTCAACACTTGCCTTCTTAATATCCACTCAACTTGTAGAGTTGGAAAAAGTTCTTGCCACTATATTGGATGTTTGACATCCTCTTTTTGCTAGAGTGCAAAGAAAAATAAACCTTGTAGCCTTCTTTTTACAACATAAACAAACAAAATATTCCTTGACATACCTCTTCAATTTATGCTTTCCTTGTGCTCGTTAGCTAGTTTACTTGGTTCCTCAAATGTGGGTGCAAATTTGGTTGGTGGAAACATCCCTTTGCTACTTTCATTGAATATTCTACAAGAAGATTGGAATGGTGTGCTACCCAATCCTCTTTTAGCTATCTTTTCCTCAATTGAAATTGCTTCTTCTTTGTCCCATCTTTCATTGTAAAAGGATGTCTTATTTGTTCTATCTTGAACTAATATGTAGTCACTCACTTTCTTGTTTTTTGATAAAAACCTAGGCCCTCATGGTTGGGCCTTTGTTTAGCTATAATGGGGTAAATATTCCCTTAGATTATCCTTCCTAACCCTTAGCTATTATACACCATCTGCCTCATGATATTGGAACCAATGCCTTTAGTGTGATTTTCAAAAACAATATAAGACTCTGGAGAAATAAATTGAGTAAAGGTCTATGGATGGTGGGATTACCATGCTCATATTTGTCATGGTGTTATATTTTGTAGTAGAGATGGAAGGTTGGTTGGCTTCCTTGATCTCTTGGATAGCTACTTTCAATTTCGTTTATGGTTCCTCTTTGATCCTTAATGCTTGGTGTACTTGAGCCATCATCTAATAGAGTGTTTCCTATTGTTATTCATCCATTTAAATGACCTTCTCTCCTATATGCAAGAGATGAGATTTTTTCTTATCCAAATCTATTGTCATGGTTATGAGAGAGTCTTTTAATTAACCAGTGCCTTTTCAAACTCTACTATATTCTCCTTCATGTGTAGGTTCTCCCCTTAGATCCACACATTGAAGCCTCTTAACTCTTCCAACCTCTCTCTTTTTAGTGGATTACCCATACTGGGTTTGGTTCTCCTTAAAATGCTACTAGCTACTTCAAGGCCATTAATTCAACTACTTTGATACCAACATGGTCCATAAATGGTAGTCCTATGGATTTTATATCTCATCAACATTGATTCTCTATGGAAATAAATTTGTTTCCTCTACATATAAGATGGATCGAATTAATATACTATTATTTGCTATCTAATTTCTATTCTTTAGTACAATTGAGATGGATTTGTCCCAGGCTTTGTTACACTACATTTATTAGCTTTGCAAGGCCAAAAAAAAGCCATTAAAGGATTATGCCTACTACCCCTATATGGTGCAAGCCAAGTAATCCATTCATAGCTACATAAAATACAAAATGGATACATTCTTCCCATTAACAACTAGCTTTCAATTATATTTATATTGTTTAAATAAACAAAAAATTCTACTACTTCTACAATAGTTGTAGTTAGTCATTGATTAAAAAATGATCAAGCAAGTTATAATTATGCCTACACAATATTCATGTAATTGATCCTCTACTGAAGTATTTAATGAATGGTTGGAACAATCTTGGAGATTCTCTGGGAAATTTGAATATGTTGTTGTAGGTAATTTTCTTAGATTTATAGGATTGAACATGTAAGCAACATTAAATAAACTCTATATAGCACCATAATAAAGGTTAAGTCATTTATTATGAAAATATATTTGAGGAAACACATACGATATAGAAAACATAATGAAATGTGGGTATGGATTTAGGCCAAATCTAGAGAGCTATAGGAAACAAATGGTGAGAATTAACTTTATATCTAATCAAGTTAAAATAAATATTAACACAATTAATAATTAAGCCAATGAGATGGTTTCCATATATCAATTCGCAATGAATAAGTGAATGGATATAGCATACTTCTACATAGGATTAAAACAACAAGGAGAAAATCTTGTAGCCTGTCAATTAAATAACCCAATTCTCAAACCATTTAACAAGTGTTGTATTTGACATGTTGTTTTATAATATTTGAGCCATCATTATATGCCAACAAATGTAGTTGTTTTGAATTCAAATTGGATATTGATTTGTTGCTCACTAATGACATGGTCGTTAATTTCACAAGAAAAGAGCAACAAATGCAATTGTCATTTAGTCATCCAAACATAATTGTAAGCTATTAGAGACATCATAAATACACAAATTCACTGTAGAATCCTAAATGGGAAAATCAACATTCAGCGGGAATAGTATTTTTCTCAAGAAATTGTTACAAAGGTGAGCTATGCATTTCCAATCAAGCTTTTAATGCATTCTTACTCATTGAAACATTTTTCCACATCACTTTGCTCATGAATGGCCTTCACTCTTGCAGGTTAGGCCCATGATCCCCTTAATTTGACCTTCTAGTATATTTCTTTACTTCAAGCCTCTCATTCTTTTTATTTTGGCTCTCTTCTTCCCAAGCTACCTTGGTTTGTGGTTGTCCTATCATGAAGCTAAGAATATTTTTTATAATATAGTTCCCTTGGAATGCCAACCATTAAAATTATTTATTTCATTTTCCTAATTTTTGGATTTTGGATCATCTAATTCAAGCTCAAAGTTTAATTCACAAAGTTTGGATGAGGAAAATATTAAGGATTCATTTTATATTAGGGAGTTGGAAAGCCAAGAGTCACCAACATATTTCATAAAGAGAACCATTATAATCAATGACAGGGAATTCTAGCTTAACATTGTGAGTTGATTTCAAGTTAATGGAGAAGTCATTGCTAACCAAAATATTTACGGGTATTTCTAGTATTGTTGTGAAATTAGTGTAGATTGTTCATGTTGTTCATGGTGGTCTAAAATGCTATGAGAATTGGTACCTATTTACTATATATATCTCTCATGTACCACATGTTTGTTCTTGCTCTATTGTTCTATTTTGCTAACAAATAGATTGTAGTATTAGTTGTAAGTTCACCTCAATTTGTTGTTGGTGATATAGAAATATATGAAAATTTTAATTATGTGAACTTGTTCTTGTTTATTACTTGCATCCATTTCTATTGGTTTCATGTATATTCCTTTCTTATTAGACTAGTCTTGGGAAAATTCCATCTTGCATTTTATATTTAAATTTATAAAACCAATAATGACAGCTACACCATAATCTAGAGGGTTTTCCATACCAAACAAAGGAAGGCCCAATTGGGCCCTCTCATCAAGTGAACTTGTGATATTGACGATGGGACAATTTTCTCGTGTCAACACACAAATACAAATAGCAATAATTTGCCACCAATTGATATCTTTGGATCTACTACTGAAAATTTCTAAAAAGAAAAATAGAAAAGAAACACTAATCTTGGACACATAAGTTTGATAATGTCTTTGAAAAAGGTGCACAAAGCAACTCAAACAACCTCAATTAGAGAGTTTTTTCTAGTGAACAATAACATCATGAAAACAACCCCAAAATCCTTGATTTTTAGAATATTGTGCATGAAAGTATGATCACAACTTACACCATCTTGAAACCATCCCTCTTTGAAACCATGTTAATATCATAAATAGAAAAAGGGATCAAATAGAACCAAAATTCCCATCCAAAAACCTATACTAAATAGAGAAAAACAACACTAAAGAAATGTTCTAGGGTTAGATTGAAGTGTACTAAATAGATAATGATTCCCAAGAATGAGTGTGCCATGGTTAGACCAAAATGTAATGGAGAGAGAATGATTCCCAAGAATGAGTGTGCTACACAAGTTATAGAAATGAACAAAAGAGAGAAAATATACCAATTACAACTAAACACCAAAGGTTTGTGGAGTTTCTATAAGATAAGTGTAGAACTTTGATAAGTTTTTCTCTTAGTGCAATTGTCAAGCCTCCCCTTAGAATTTTAAATTACAAATTATTTTATAGCATTTAATAATACCCTGAATAAGTCTATTGCCCTGAGGCATTTGAATGGTGGCATGCTAGCTTCTCGACTACTATTTGATTTTGTATTGATATTGATTTCAACAAAAGTTCAACCTATGAAATCTTGTTGGAGTATGAAGACTATATGAAGACTACCAGTGGTCATAATTATTGAACTATGAACATACAACTTTCTATTGTTAGCACTACTTCCCACAAGATCACCTAGTATTCTTATCCAAAGGAAAATGCTTTTGAGGACCAAAAGAGAAGAAGCTATAAAAACACTTGGTGGGAGGAGTATTTAATTGAATGCCTTTGGGTGGAATCAATTAAGCAATAATATACCCCGAAAACAATAAGATTCCACATTGCCAATGGATAATCCATGATTCAAGACCATTGCATATGGTAGATGTCTCTAATAAACTCGTGATGGTATTGATGGTATATGTCTCTAATCTACCTAAGGATGGGATTGAAGATCATTATGAGATATTCATAGAAAAGAGAGTCCCCCTTGGGAAGGATTATGTACATTTAGAGGGCTTCTTGTGGGTATCAAGAGTGAACACAAACACTAGTGGGTATCCACATGTAAATACCCTATTTCAAAGGATGAGTGAGAATAAAAAGATAAGAATTTGGAAGAAGGAATAAAAAGATAACTTATAGACTATATGAACACATGATCAAGAATCATAAGAAAGATGTTGCTTCTTAATATGACTTTTTTTGAGCAAGATTATGAATGTAACATCTCTTATCATCATAAAGTGTTTCTTCTCCATAACACTCCTTATCATAAGTGTTTGTTCTCCAAATCTTATAAATTAATAAAGTGTGATTTCTCAATATCCAATTATATGTTTATCAAAATTTCAATAAACACATTTTATTTATTAATATAAAATTCTAATTAAAAAAAATTATATAAATTAATATCTTATGTATCAACTAAAATCCATTTAAAAATGAGTTTAAAATCATTAATAATATATAAATAATTACAAATCATTTTTTAAAACAGTTAGGTTTAAATTACCCCAAATAAATATATTTCCAATTATTCCATCAACATCACATTATGTTTAAAGTACAGTATAAGTGAGAATGGATCAGTACAATCTAGGTTTCCAGCTAAATAAAGCATATGGGCAACTTATAAACAATTGACAAACATGGCCATTAACATTTTTATTGATGCCAAAAGCATTTTATATTGAAATCCATCTACTGCACATCGATTTTATAGAGCTGTTTGTTTGAGACTTTACATTATTCTAGTGGAACCTGCAAATATCAATCATCATGTATGTTTGATGATATTCTTAACTTGAGAAAAAAATGATCTCTTTGGGACCATGAAAGGAAAAAGTTTGATACTCTTTCTCTAGTTTAATGTACCTGGCTACTCATGGCTACTCATTCAGGGTTCAGTGGTGATACCTATATTTGATCCCCTCCTTTAACTTTTTAAGCTGAGATGCTTATGATATGTCATCTCACAGGGACCAAACTAAGATTCCTGCCATAAAATCAAGTAAAATTTTCATGACTAGATAAATGTAGTTGTAATGCTAATCAATTTAGGCAGCAAGTGAAGTGTCTCCATTAATGGAAAGTTGACTAGAATACTTCGGCCAGAGATTCCCTTACATCTCCACATGAACAAATTCGATTCGACAGGCAATATTGAAAATAATTAATTAAGAACAGTATGCTCTGCACTTATCCATAGGTGGATTTTCTATATGGAAAACATTTGAGAATCTGAAAAGTATGCCTTGTCCTTTTAATCTTTCTAATTCCACTGGGTACTTTGGAGATACCAGGTTAGCGTTGTATTGAAGCGAGTCTCTTTCACCATCCATTGATATTATAATATCAATACCATCCATTCATACTGTAATATCAATATCAGGTTAATGTTTTCAATATATATGTGATAATCTTATGGTAATCTTTTGTGAGAATTTATGTAAAATTATTGTGATATTGGAAGGTTCGAAATATTTTTATATTATAGAAAGATTTCTGGAATAATACTTTTGGAGTATAAAAATAAAATATTTAAGAATTTTTAGTCATTTTTTAATCTGAATTTCTTATAAATTATATCAATTTATCATAATCGTTACAATATCAAATTTGGTAGATCAAAACTTTTGGATAAAATTTCTCCTCATTTCCAATTTTCAATTAAGTTTCCATATTTCTAATTTTCGATTAAATTTAAAAAATTTTATTATATTTTTGATTTCACCTACATAAATTTATCATAATCATTAATATGAAATTTTATAGATCAAGTTCATGAGGTTTTGGATTGATAGTGATTATGCTCTGTTAAGGCATTCCTTGATATGAAGTTACCAGTTCAATTTCCTCGCCAAATCGAAATGATATATTAGACATATTGAAAAATGTAATCCTATCAAACTTAAAAAATAAAATTCAGTAAATCAAAACTTCTAAACACAATTTCTCCATATTTCCATTTTTCAATTAATTTTTTTTTTTTAAATCTAGGACAATCGGTAACTGGTGAGAGTTATCCTAAACAGACCCAGGATCAAATCTAACTGGCTGCCACTATAAACCTAGGCTACGTGCAACCGCCTGCAACCCACACAATAGCAGGAAACTTATGCCTCAACAAGAGCCGCCACTATGAGGTTGCCTACTCTTCTAGGCAAGACACAACAGGTCATATATATACTCAATAAGATAAACCCACGAAACTTACAGTTAAACCCCATATCAACTAAATTTTAAAAATCTGTAACCCCACCTACATAGGGCAAACCTGAAAGCCTGAAAGCTTGTGGGGCACGAGTTGAAGGTGCTAAATAGGAGAATTATACTGTGCCTAGCATTCATGTATACGTGGATTATGTGTTTGTTCTCTTGAGTTTGTTTTTCAAAGATTCTTGAGAATGACATATCGTCACCATATTCTGCTAGTGCCACTACTAATTAGGGGTGAGAGCCTGTCTTGGTCTATTAAGAGTTCCACAACACACCCTGCTTGTTTGTTGGTAGATCTTACATCACCGTTAAAAAAATTGTATACAGAAGTTATCAAAATGGCTGGTCAAATGGTATGTTTTTGCAAATTAGGACTGAAATTAGACCTTAGATTTGACACAATTAACGCAATTTCTGCCTTTTTCTCAGAATTTTGATACGGAAGATTTAATGGAGGACCTTCCTCAAGTTTAATTGTTTCCTCATTTTGAACTTTTCATGTCCAGGCAAATGTAAACTGCCCCAGCTTCAAGCTTGTGATTGTGGGTGATGGCGGCACAGGTATATAGATTTGTGAATTAGTTGCCTTTTGCAGCGAAAATTGCGTATCCAAAGTGATATTTAGGACTGAAAAACTTAGGACTGCGTATCCAAAGTAATATTTAGGACTGAAAAACTTAGGACTGCAGAAGTTTTTCAGTGGACTTCTGTGATATCATATAATGGGTATCTTTTTTCAATGTTACGATTGTTTAGATGATCGTGTTTTTTCCCTGTATTTGACAGGCAAGACAACATTTGTCAAGAGACACTTAACTGGAGAATTCGAGAAAAAATATGAACGTAAGATCAGGAACTCTTTTCATGGACTTGAATTTTCTGTGCACAGAGTAGGAATTTCAAGGTTTCAGAATGATACTATTGGTCTAATTTCACTGTTTATCCTATTTCATTATCTGTTTTTAAATTTTAACAATATATCCATAGTTAAAAAAAAAAATTATTGCAAGTAAATCACTGCATAATTATCTCGATTGCTGATTCCCCAAATCTTTGGTTTGGTACTGCATACTTATATCGATTACTGATTTCCTAAATATTCGATAATTAGAGAGACATGGACCCATGTCCCTCCCATTATCAAGATATTTGGAGAATCAACAATCAAATAAGCTCAGGGATCAAATTCTATTTCTATCTATACCATATTTCTTTCTGATAAAATTAATTTTATTTTTATATTTTAAAATCCTTCTTCTATACCCATATTTCCATGTAATGAAATTATTTTTACTTTTATGTTTTGAAATCTTCTTCTAAATTTCATGACTAAAATCACCTTGTGAAATTTAACCATTATTTATTAATTATAAACTAAAAAAATATTTCAAATATTTATGAAATAGATTATTACTATTCAGATAAAAAGTAAAGAATACAAATTTTTACAACTATATAATTCAGTCCAAAGTTAAAATACCTTTATAATAGTATGAAACCTTTGAAATTCATAATTTAAAAAAAAAATAGCCATAGACTTGTTATTTTTTTGGAATGTCATTAAATAATTTAATATTTTTTAATAAAATATGAAAGTTGTAAAATTTATTATAACTTAATTAATTATAAAAATAATAATTATTAATATAAAAGTTATAAAGTCTATATAATTTAATGAGTAAGAGAAATAACTATAATTAATTATGATTTTAGTTGATTAATCATAATTATCTAAAAAATCAAACTATTTAAAATTATTTATTGATAATTTGTAAGTACGATGTTATTAGGTTTTTAGTTTTTAACTCTTTTTTTAATTTGGAAAAATATAAAATTATTAACTAATTATTATTATTATTATATTTTAAAATTTTAATTTAAAATAAATTTAATAAACTTATTACAAAATTTTAGAATGATCTTGAGAAATATAACATCTTTATTTTTTCTTTCTATATGTTTGATCTTATATTCTTTACTTTCTTTGATATTTATTATATCAAAATAGTATATAACCATAAAAATAAAAAATATATTTTATGTTATTTAATACTCCTTCAAAATACTTTTCTTTATTTTAAAAATTAAATTGAAAATAATTTAAAATATAAAACTAAATCATCTATCACTCATTTTATTTACTAGGTTTTCTTTTGATCCCAGGACTTTTTCTTTCATATAAAAGTCTTATACTCTTTTATATATATTGTTATATGCCTAATGGTTAAGAGCATGTGTTTCCTCTTAAGAGGTCATAAGTTCAAAACCAGAGGGGGTAGAGTATGTATGTCTTTGTAGACTTAGCAGTCAAATCGCTGCGCCGAGGTGGATCCCTTGTCCCACAAACAAGAGGGTCTCATACACCAATTTGATTCCTGACTTAGTTGTGACCTTAAAAATAGATATTATTACTATTATTATTAAGATAATATGTAAAATGAGTATTTTATAATTTTATTTACTCCTTTTATTTACTAGCTTTATTTACTCATTTTGTGATTTAATTTCAAGTTAGACTATATATGTTTAAGAAGTTTAAAAAAATGATTTGGTTTTATAAATTTAAAAGAATTTATACTTTGTTTTAGAATCTAAGCGAATTTGGAATATAATTTTTTATTTCCATTATTTTATTTTAATTTCCTTGTAGATTATCTTATTTTTATATAAAGAAGATCAAAGGATAGAAATTTGGTGCGACGTACTCTGATTCTATCCCAGGCTTCTACAGATAAACGTTTGGACATTTCTGGGATATATTTATTCATCTCCTTGTAGGCCAGACCTGGGACTGACCAACGCAACATGGGAATCAATGAATTTTTTTAGGATGACAATCACTTACAGGAATAAAGCTTTATTTCAGAAGTTGGTTTTTAAATTTATTAGTTTAATGGAGGTTTCTGGGAAGAGTTTTTTGGCAACCCTCTCAGGAATCCAGCCAAACAAAAATTTTATTATGTGGTTTTTAAGGTTTAAGACTAATTCATAACGCCCAGAAATCATTAACAAACCCACTACTCAAATAAGGAAAAATATATGATTCTCAGACAAAAATACCAAGATTGATGCATTCTGGGAGAAGGCTATCATACTTGAGACTGTCTTGGGTTTACTGAGGTAAAAAAATTTACTGATTCATGCTGCTTTTCTTCTGGTCACTTTTTCTTATTGTTGTAATGGATTAGCTATTTTATATTAATTTTAGTTAATAATTATATTGTTAAAAAAGGTTGGATTTAGTAGTTAAAAAATGAAATAAATTGGATTTGAGTTTTTCATCATTTTTAGGAAGTTTTTTTTATTAGTGTTTTGAATCAATTTTATGAGAATGCTCGAGTAATAGTTCATTTTAGTTAATAGTAAGGGTTTGGAAATTGATTGATGCCTGCAAGTTTTGGTGTAATGACAAACTTTACTCATAAAAATTTGGAAAACATTAATCAAATTAACAAATTGACACTTTTACACCAGAATTACATATATCTCGAAATATCTAGGTGTCCAGTCTTCCAGCTTAATGTCTGGCAGAAATTTATTACAATTAGCTTGATTTTGATTCAATATATTTGTCCTTAAAAATGTCTTGAGTAGTGTTGTATCAAAATAATTTTGAAAACAAAATCCCTATCAGCAGTATTTGCAACTGCTTTAAACATTTGTATTAATTATCCATGTTTCCTGCAGCTACTATTGGTGTAGAAGTGCATCCATTGGACTTTTATACAAACTGTGGGAAAATCAGATTTTATTGTTGGGATACTGCTGGACAAGAGAAATTTGGTGGTCTAAGAGATGGATACTAGTAAGTGTTTTATTTATTATAAAATTTGTCATGATAGATTAATTTCAACTATAAGAATATTCTAATTAACAGCTTTGATGTAAGTATTCACCTACTAAATAGGCTCTGATCACCCTGACTACAGCATTCATGGCCAATGTGCAATCATAATGTTTGATGTTACTGCTCGCTTGACCTATAAAAATGTTCCCACCTGGCACCGAGACATTTGCAGGTAGGTGACTTCAGACATATTCCTGGTGTTATTAAATTTCTGTTTAGTTATCTGTGGCAATAGTTTAGTGATTATTGATATGAAATCAAGGGTGCAGACATCTACTAAGGGAAGCTAGGGCCTCTTTAGATAAAAGTTCTTGACCATCTACTTACCTGTAAGTTCTTGACCATGTCTATCAGATAGCATTATGTATATTTACCATGTCATTCTGTGCAGAGTTTGTGAGAACATTCCCATTGTTTTATGTGGGAACAAGGTTGATGTGAAAAACAGACAGGTCAAGGCCAAGCAGGTTACTTTTCACAGGAAAAAGAATCTGCAGTACTATGAGATCTCAGCCAAAAGCAATTACAATTTTGAAAAACCATTTCTGTATCTTGCAAAGAAACTTGCTGGGTAAGTTTTTCTACAATTCTTTTTCCTTTTGACAATTTCAAGAATAAATTTGGTTTTAGCCCCTTCATCTGGTAGAATATTTATAGAATATTTATGTTCTCACCCTGGGGCCTGCAGTGATCCAAATCTTCATTTTGTGGCCTCCCCTGCATTGAAGCCCCCAGAAGTTGATATTGATCTCTCACAGCAACAACACATCGAGGAAGAAATTCGGAAAGTTGCTGATCAACCTTTGCCAGATGACGAGGATGATTTCTTTTACTGAGTATGCTTGGTCTTCTACATATGCAAGGCCAACCTAGATTTATGGGTGATTGATAAGTATGCTTTACTTGTTCTGGACAGTTGACCTCTACTGTAAGATTATAGTTTGGATTAACTGTTTCTCTTCACCCTATAGGTTTCATAATATATTTTGGATATTGTAATCATTATGTATTGGTCACTCTAGTGTGCCTAGAAAGTGGACCAATTTAGCCCGCCCTTTGAATGAATATAATAAAACTAGAGTGTGGCAACTTTTTTGGTATTTATGTATTTCCCTAACTATAAATATTGTCAGATGTGTAGATTCACAGTAGTAGTGTTGTTTCTGCACTTTATTACTCTGTTCATGGTGTCAGGATGTGGACATTCCAACCATCCTCAGGATTTGTTATGTGTAATTTGATTTAGGTATATTTATGTAGGTATATTTATGTATGGAACATAGAGTTATTGTTTTGATTATTATATGGAGATATTTTAATTATAATTTAGGTGTTGGTGAAGGTGTATGTTAATATAGCGATTTTAGGAATAAAGTTATATATTTGTTATATATAAAAATATATTAAAAATAATGGAGTCGCTTAGGGAGGTAGAGGAATTGCTTAGATGGCCAAAAGTGGTTTCAAAAAATCTTATAGAAGCAGTGTTTGAATCATGTTTTTGATGGTGGAAATGGATTCAGCACCATCAAAAACTTCTAAAGCATATCAAATTATGATTTTTGACAATTTTTGCTTGGATTCACAAAAATCCCTACCAGAATTTTACAAAATATCACTGGAATTTCCATAACTTTCAGAGCAAAAAAACATAATCATTAGACTAAGGCAAAAATAATATATAAAAAAAAATATAAAATTTGTAATTAGATTTTAAAATTTAAACTTAAATTAAATTAAATTATATGTTTATTATATATTAAAATATATTAAAAAACAATATATAAATTTATATTTAAAAAAAAATTAATATATCTTTTAAATATACAAATTTAAAATTACTCTAATAATATATATAAATTTATTAAAATATATATTAATCATTTTAATTTTAATTTTATTATTTAAAATAGTAAGAGCCGTTTTCCATGAAAAGTTTTATAATCCATACCATTTGCAAGAGGCAACATCTCTAAATTATAGTTGAACTCTATTTAATATTTGTATAATGTAAACACTCAAATTACATGTGGTACAACATGTAAAATATTAAATGTCAATATTAAATTTTAATATTTAATAGCTATATTAATAATTTGATTTTTAAAATATTTATATTAAAATTAATTTATTATTTATTATTTTTTTATATTATTAATATATTTTTTAATTATTTAAATTTAACTAATTATTATATATCTAATAAAATAAAAACATTATATTAAAGATAAAATGATTCTTTTACATAGCTTTAATTTACGTTATTGCTCGTATGGAAAAGAGTAAAGATAAAATAAAGAAGTTTATGTTATTATTTAAAATACATTTATTAATTTAATATAAAATTTAAAATTATTCTCCCAATGGGGTGGACACATAATTAATCGGAGGACCTCGGGGTTACTCTTCCCTCACGCGACACACATGCAATCATTAATGCATGGCTCTAGACTTTGGTATGCTTGCTGGAAGGAGTATCCATGAACTACGACGGGTATGTTAATAGGCGCGATGGAATTCATTCCACTGTTGGAATTTGGGCGATGAATTTTGGGTGGAGAGAGAATAGCAGGGATCGCGACAATGACCATAAGTGTTCGCCTAGGTGTTGGCTCAGTGGTTGCAACACAGTGGCAAGCCGACTCGCAGCAGAATGGATCAATTGTGATATTCAAATTAGTATATGGGACCCAGGTACGACCCTTAGAGGTGAATTAGTTCTTGGCTCAACGTCTGGTTGGGAACTTAGGCACCTTCTCCCCAATTTGGATTGTAGTTTCAAGGTGAGCTTCCCTTTATGCACTGAGAAAGTAACCCTACTACATTGTTTATATTTGTCCAATTTATTTGTCAATAGTTTTGTGGGTAAACTTTGGGAGAACTTCAAAGGGGATTCCGTTGAGCTATGGGGTTTGTGTCTTGGGGTGTTAAGTGATCACGCTCTACTCATTTCTCTTGATTCTAGTCTCTATTTGTGCAAGCTTGGTTTTTGTCTTTGCCCTTGTTTTGGCATAGCATTAGTGGCCAACCTCGTCTATAGCTTGCTTGTGTTTTCCAGGTTGTTGTTGTTTCGAGGCTGGTGCTTTGTGGGTAGACTCTATGACCAATTAGGTGAATGAATTTAGCATTTGGGTGACTATGGGCTTTCGTGACATGTTTATTCTTGGAAATTGCTCTGTTTGAGGGAAGTCTATCTTCGCTTGTTGCAAAACCTCTCCCTGCGTAGTATTTACTATTTTTTAGAAAGAAAAGTTTCAATGTTCTACTGGTTGTTGTTCCTATTTCTATCTAGCTAGGAGATTTTGGGATCACTCAAAGACCCTATTTGTCAATCCTTCAGGCTTGAGGGCAATGTCGCATCATAGAGGGAGGCCACGCTGTGGGATCAGACATCACTTCAATGCTGGTTGTCTAGCCCACAACCACAACTCTTCCTTTGGAAACTTTGCAAGTATGGAACATGAAGGTGAGGTGGCTCACACTGTGGACCATTCTACAGGTCGTATAGTTGCTCCAGCCTCCTTGGACTCTATAGTGGAGAAACTAAGAGGCATCCAGGCCAACATGGATATTATTCGTGACCACAAGTATAAGGATTGCAATGAACTAGTTTCATATATGAATGACATTCAATTAAGCCAGAACGAGATCTTGGAACAGTTGAACAACCTTCGACAGAACCATTGTCAAACTAATGATCATCTTCGTAATCTGGAAGCTCATATGGAACACATTGACTTCCACATGCATGAACGTGCTAGTTATTATGTTGCTCCCCCTGTACTTCCGCCCATCCTCCTCCTTGATATGTTGTTGTTAATATTTTTGTTCTTTTTGTCTCCTCTATGTGATGTATGGCTTCTAAGCCTAGAGGAAATACTGCATGTAAAGGTCTATATGTGGCATCCTCCGACGCCCAATGCCAACAAGTCTGGTCAAAATGAGGTAATGGGGGTTGTGGGGACACCTTTTGTACTCATTGTTTTTATGGAAATCTAATAGAAGAAATTTAACTAACAAAAAAAATAGAATTGATTATTCGTATAATATGTGTAGATAATAAGTAAAAATAAATCATCTTAAATTTGTCCATAAAATATATGGATCGTAGATGAAAATGGTTTATTTTAATGATTTTAAGATAATTTATATTAAAAGGAAATTATATGCTTAATTCTAAATGTATATAATTAAGAAGTAATAACTTGATATATATAACAATTTTTTTAAGTTTAAAATTGAAGTTTTTAAAGTACGAAATTTTGTAGCTGCATTTTTTAATTTTATATTGTCACTTTTTGAGTTAGATTTTATAGTTTTCTCACACACACTCTTAATTTTTAAAAGGTAATTTCATATTATTAATGTGGCTTATTTAAAATAGCTATTGTTCACAACAACAACAACATATTTTTGAGGTTATGATCAAGCCAAACCAAGTTAGAAACCAATTAGAAGTAAATTTGGTGCATTGAGCCCTCTTGTTTGTGGGGAAAGGGACAATGCATGATTGCTCAAATCTACAAAAGTGTGGTCAAATTATCTTAGTTCAAGTAGTTTGAATAATGTGTTTCCCTATTTGTGTGGGTTCAAGTCTTACCCATGAGGTGCAAACCAATTGGTTTGTGTGGGATTTAATCCCCACCAAGTTAGAGGTTCAAATCTAATGGGGAGGGGTTGAGGATGGGAGCCACCTTTGTGGGAATTAAACTATGTTGGTATTTGAGCCCTTTAAATTATAAAAATAAGAAAGAAATGCACAAAAATTGGAAACTAAATCACACAAGAAAACACAAGGAATTTATGTGGTAAAACCTTGATAGTGTGTCAAGGAAACCTCCACGAGGCAAGGGATTAAAAATTTTATTGCTCAAGGTTCAAAACGAATCTCCAACCATTACATCAAGCTTCTTGGGAAACCATCAATTTAATATGAAAAACTTCGTTACATAACCCCCTATGGTTACACAACTATTTGAACGTTAAACCCATATTTACTAAGATAATTACATTTAACAATAATTGTTGGCATTCCTAACAATCTCCACCTTGACAACAATTTTCCTAATCCCTTTCCCATGCCCATTCATCATTTTTTTCTGCAAGCCAAACGAAGTCAAACACCATTGTAGCTTATTTACCAATATTGGCTTCGTGAACCTGTTTGCACAATTCTCCCGTGTGTGGACCTTATTGAGAGCTACTTTGCCACCATCAATCAGATGTCTTACAAAATGGTATTTTACATCAATGTGCTCAGTCTTTCTGTGATAAGCTAGATTTGTAGCCAAATGAATAGCACTTTAACTGTCAAAAAATACATTCACTTTATCCTGTGTCCTTCCAAGCTCATCAAGAAGACCTTTCAATTATATTGCCTCTTTACAAGCATCTGAAGCAACTATTTACTCTGCTTCTGTAGCGAACAAAGAAATTGTTTCTTGAAGCTTTTACACCCAACTAATTGCTCCAATTGCAAGAGTAAAGACATATCCTATAATAGATCTCCTTTTCTCCAAGTCACCTACATAATCAACATCCACATGTCCATAGAATAAATTTCCACTACCATTAATTATGATACAATGGTCACTTGTGCCTCTCAAATACTGAAGCACCCATTTCACTGCTCGCCAATTTTCTTCTCCTGGATTTTCGATGAACCTGTTGAAAACTCCAACTACATGTGAAATATCAGGTCTTGTAGATACCATCACATACATCAAATTTCCTACCACATATACATATGGTACATGATACATATCCTTCTTTTCCTCATTAGTTGTAGGACTCAAACTCGAAGAAAGCTTAAAATGGGAAGTTAAAGGAACAGTGACAAGTTTCACATTATCCATACCGAACTTTGCAAGTATTTTCTCCACATACTTCTGTTGTGATAGCCAAAGCTTTCCATTTTTCCTGTCTCTATGTATCTCCATGCCAAAGATATGTTTTTGAACTCCTAGATCCTTCATATCAAATTTCCTAGAAAGTTGAGCCTTTAACCTATTGATCTCTTCCATGCTTTTTCTCGCAATAAGCATATCGTAAACAAACAAAACAAAGATAATGAATATGCCATTGAAAATTTTGAAGTACACACAATTATCGTACTCACTTCCAGTGAAGTTCTGACTCACCATGAAGGAGTCAAACTTCTTGTACCACTGCCTGGGAGACTTCCCCAGACCATACAATGATTTCCTAAGCTTACAAACTAATCTTCTATTGCGACCATGTACAAAACTTTCTAGTTGTTCCATATAAATCTTTTCATCCAAATCTCCATGAAGAAAAGTTTTTTAACTTCTAACTATTCTAACTCAAGTTCAAGTAATGCAGTTAGTGCAAACACAATACGAATAGAAACAAGTTTTACGAATGCTGAAAAAATATCATGAAGGTCAATACCTTCTACCTTAGAATACACTTTTGCTACCAACCTCGCCTTATATCTTTCAATACTTCCATCAACATTTCACTTCAATTTGAAGACCCATTTGCATTTGACAACACTTCTCTATTTAGGAATTTATACAAGATCATAGGTTTTTTTATTGGCTAAGGAATCCATTTCCTCATCCATAGCCTTCTTCCATTTTTCACTATCTGCATCATCTATTGCTTCATGATAACAAGAAGGTTCCCATCTTCAGTAATCAATGCAATAGAGGAAGCAAAATCTTCATACCTTTTGGGTGTTCTTCTTTCCCTTGTAGACCTCCTTAGAGTGACTGGTTGTTGAATTGGTTCCTAAACTTCTACAATTTCCTTTACATCTTCTTCATCTTTTTCTTCAAAAGTCTCTTCTTCCTTCCGACTTTTCGAAAAAGGTTGAGTCTCCAACTAAATTTGTTGATTCGGTGACACCTGTTCCTGTTCAACTTTTCAACATCTGATTTTAGAAGAGAAGATTCATCAAATGTTACATCTCTACTAATGACTATCTTACGTGAAGAAGGATCCCATAACCTATATCATTTCACAACATCATCATATCCAACAAAGACATAACATTTTTCTTTTGGGTCTAACATAGAACACAATTTTTTTGGAATAAGAGCATAGACATTACAACCAAAAATTCTTAAATATGAATAATCAAAATATTGACCCAACCAAACTTCTTCAGGAATTTTATAATTAATAGCAACTGAAGGTGATCTATTTACCAAATAACAAGTAGTGGATACTGCTTCAGCCCACAACTCCTTATGCAGGTTAGCATTGCTTATCACGCTTCTCGCTCTCTCCATAAGAGTCTAGTTCATATATTCAGCAATGCCATTTTGCTAAGAGTATATACAACAATTTTATGTCTAACAATCCCTTCATCCTTGCAATATTGTTCAAATTCTAAGGAAGTAAATTCACCGCCATTGTTAGTTCTTAAATATTTAATTGTTTTTCATGTTTTCTTTTCCACCATAGCTTTAAATTATTTAAAAACATTAAATACATCAGCTTTTATTTTTAACATATAGACCTAGACTTTCCTGGAGTAATCATCAATAAATGTTACAAAGTAAGATGCACCTCCATAAGATACTGTAGGAGATGGTCCCAAAAGATTAGAATGAATATAGTCCAAAATTCCTTTACTATTATGACTACCGGCTTTAAATTTTTGTCTACATTGTTTTCCATATACACAATGTTTGCAAAAATCCAAACTCAATGATTTCAAATTAGGAAGCAATTTTCTATTCATCACTACCTGAAGGCATTTCTCGCTCATGTGACCTAGCCATTGATGCCATAGGTGACTATCTTCTTCCTTCTCAAATACAGTCGTTGTCTCACTTACCTAAGTACTTCCTTTAATTCTGTAAAGGTTTCCGATCTTCTCTGCCTTCATAACAACCAGAGCACCCTTTGAAACTTTCAACACTCCACCTTGACCTATAAACTTGTAACCTTCCGAGTCCAATACTCCCAAAGAAATCAAATTATTTTTCAACTTAGGTACATTTCTAACATCATTCAATGTTCTAATTGCATCATCATACATTTTAATTCTGACCTTTCCCACCCCAACATATTCACAAGATACATTATTACCTGTAAACACAGAACTACCATTCACAACTTGATATGTAGTGAACCAATTTTTGTGCGGATTCATGTGATGAGAAGCGCTAGACTCTAACAACCAATCTTCATAATGCCAAGAAACATTGCAAATAGGAAAAGATTCATCTATCATACCTGATTCAACAGATAAAACTTCATCAATCATACCTAATTGTTGGCTTGAGGGGGCCTGACCCAGGTTCAACATTAATTATCCAAACAAATCCCTACATTACTGGCCCTTTCGGCATTAGCCTGCAAAGTGCAGACCAAAGTCTCACCCGAAGCAGTATGGGGGGGGATGCTGGAACCAAGTTTCCGCACCCTTAGATGGTTGTGATGTTGTTTGATCTCTTCTATCACTGCCTTCGCGCAGGTGATCTCGCTCTAGGGCTTATAAGACAAACCTCTATTCTGGCTTTCAATACCTTCGTGAAAGTACATGACCAACCTTCGTACAGCCCTAACCTAGGGCTCAGGTACTTCCACGCTGTTATGGTAGTGCGCCGTGCAAATTCCTCAATTACCCTAAGTGATTTGCTTATTTTGCCGAATACTTAAGTTTATCATCGCGTAATCAGATATTCATAATTGCGTTTAATTATTCAATGTAACTATATTCATTCACGCAACATATAAGCATAACAAAGGAAATTCATACACAAAATATCCAAAGCCATCAATAGAAAAAATACATTGAAATTGTGGAATAACTCCTTTTATTAATATCTTCCAAGTTTTATAGACTCTGTTCACCCTGTGCACACAGCTGCAAGAGTCTGCGCACTCAACTACAGACTTCTACCCTAGGCCTCTGCGCACTCAGTTGCAGATCCTCTACCTATGCTACAACCCAAGATTTAGACTTCTTTCTCTAAGGCTATGACTCTCTTACATGTTGTGTCTCTCCAACTACTTAGAGCTTAGCTCTTTCTATACAATCCCATGGTCCATGGACCATGGGTAGATCTCTTATGGCTAACTTTACTTTACAAAACTAAGGGAGGACTACCCTTTGTGACACATAACACCTTCGTGCTCCGTGACCACAAAATGCGGAGTCTTTACAATAATATTACAAAAATTTGACTTAAACATGGGCTTTTAGCCCCAAAAATGTCCTTGGGGGATCCTGCTCCCAACAGGGCCCCAACACAAACATCATGACTCGCCCCCGAGTCACTCGGTAGGCATAGAGATCTTTGCGTGGAGCCCATCCAACTTGACCCTGATGACCGCAACTTCGGTTGTGCACTGAGCTGCTACCTGCTTCGCATCTTTGACTATCTTCTCATTTACTGCCCTGCACTGTCAGCCTGAATCTGTTGTTGCATCGCTTGCAGAGTCGCAAGCTTGCCTTCAATGTTTCCTATGACTGCATAAGCTTCCTCCAGCCAAGGCTTTAGTTTCACCTTTAGCACTACTTCCTTGTGCAGTGTTGTGTCCACTTGTTCCTTCAACTGCTTGGCTTCCTGCAGCTTGGCTAACCTCTGTGTCAGCACGATGGTTCGCGTTGTTCCCTTAACTTTGTCATAGCATTGTTGGAGTTCGTGCGCTTCCGTTTCTAGCCTCTGGATGTTTGGGTCCTCCTGCAAGCTGGTCAGGACCTCAAACGATTGTTCGAACAACTGTGTGTAATCTGCTACTACACTCTCCACTGTCGTGACTGCTTCTGTGACAGTGGCCACCTGCTGTTCCTTTACCTCTGGTGGTGTTGAAGGCTAAGCCCTCAACTGGAGCTCTGTATTCTGCAGGTTCAGATCCAACTGAGCCCACCCCATCTCCATCCGAGTGTCACGTACCCCTGTGGCCAATTTACAGATGCAGACCTTGACTGGCTCCTCCTCCAAAATGGCCAATTCTGGGACCATTCTGCAGGCATCCTCCATGACCTGTATGATCTTCTTACTCTGGCTGGTTGCCTCGGCCTCGACGGCAATGGCAACATTCCTCTGTAAGGCCATATGCTCATTATTTATTTTCTATTCACTGATCACTTGGAGGGCGCAGTGCTCATGGGCCCTCAGTTCTGCAATTACTCCATCCCGTAAGAGGTGGAGTTCTTTGCACAGGAGCGCTGCCAAGTTCAATCCCATTCCCTTCAAGGCACTGACAACGGGCCTGTCAGCCTCATTTTTTGTTGTCAGTTCCCCATTCGATAGCACTAGCACACTGGAATCCTTCGTTCGCAGCATATCGATAGCCTCTGATGTGCTGATAGCCAAGCTGTTAGACACCGTACCAACTTGCGACGCGCCGGTCTGCAACTCTTGCAGCCTAGTCTGGATGGACCTTAGGATGATCTGTTGCTACTTTTCAAATTGTTGCAGGGCCTCTGCAGTGACATCTTTGACTATGTCATCGATGTCGCATAAATCTCCCTTCATTAGTGTGATAGGGTAAAGCAAGGTCTTGGTCACCTTGGATTTCTTTCTAGACCCTCCCTTTTCCATCTCTCTCAGGCACTTAAGGCGGTCGGATGTCTCTTGAGGGTCTGCATCATGCTTCTCTATGTCCTCTTCTTCAGTTTCAGGTGAATGCAACCGTGCGCCTTTATTAGAGCCCTGCTCTGTGCCACCTATCTATTTTCCTGCCTCCTTTCCTGTCTGTTCTACCTTGGCCTTCTCAGCGGCCTCCTTCTTCCTCTTTTTGACCAGCTATGCCATCTTCAGCTTGGCCTCATCCTTCTTCTTTTGTGCGGCGGACTTGCTTCCACCCACCGCCAAGTCCATGGTGGTGCGCCACTCTGCTGGCCATTTATCCAACACTGCATCGATGGCATCATCTGTGGCTAGGTATGGAAAATCGTACCACTTTTGCGCAGGGTCCTTCCGCACCCTGATTGATATTCGATGGAAATCAGCTTTGAATTTGGCATAGATCTGCAGGTTAGCATATACCGTGGGTGATAATCGCAGCTTGTGATTGATAGCCATCTTGATATTCATTTCCATCAAGATCCAGAAGATCTTGTTGTCCCGAACGCGCTCTGCATCCTTGGTCACCCATAGCGAAGCATACTTCGCTGCTTCAGGAAGGTCTGGGGCGACTGCAGGGAATTAGATCTCTTCTGGTAGCTCCCACGCTATGAGCACAATCGATAGCAAGAGCCACGTGTAGTGGAACATCTTGCTTTGTTCTTGCGCTTCATGGCAGTTTGTCAGGAACTCTCTTCGAAGGTAGTCCGACCAGTTAAACTGGACTCCTTCCGTGCATTGTTGTGCGAGCACAATGACAGGCACCGACACCTCGTCGGTGCGGCACTTCTGCATCACCTTCCCTGCAAGGATCTACGTTTCCACCTTCACAGCAAGGTCGCAAATGCTAGAGATAGTGTACCTGCGTGACTTCTTCACCAATTTGAACTTCTCTTTCATTGATTCTGCGAGTGCCAACTCACCACCCTTACCACCAAAGATCATAGTTGGATTTTCGCCTATATACGGTAGATGCGTTATGTGGTGAATCAACATATCGGTTATGGGTATCGGCTCCTCCAGCCACAGACACCCATCATGCACCAAGAACAGCAACTGCTTGATGACTAAAACTGTCACGAGTGTGCGGTTATAGTGCGGCACCCAGAGCAGTTGAGTAATCCTATCTTCTCTACTCCTCTGAGCCACTTCCACAGCTCCAGTGCAGTCATCCTCGTATTTGTGTCTATGATGTGGTGCATCAACTATTCAGTCACCAGGTGTGGGAACTTCTCATGGTCCGCCAAGTCCCAATCTTCGAGTTTCAAAATCGGCACCCGTGCCAAACATGGACTGTCAAAAGTGATCTCATTTGGTAGCAATGGGGTTTGTAGGGGAGTCTTACTTTCATCAATGTCTTTTGGGACTTTAGACTTAGGCTTGCATGGAGGGACATACTCCGGCAACCGTGTAATAAGGTCTACACCCTGGGCTTCAACCTCCTCTATTTCCTCTCCCACATCCTCATCGCCCATGGTGATGTCTTTGATATCCTCCTCTTCTGCCTCTAGGTTTATAGCCTTGCCTTTCTCTGGGGCAGTGGGATTTGGTTGGTTTTGTCTCGGCGACGCATGCACTAGGATGGAAGGCTACTTTCCCTTATTGTCTTTCATGGTATCCTTGGTTGGGGTTGGCTTCAGTCTCAACATTCTCAAGGATTTAGGGACCTCCGCCAATACTTCGACCATTTTCGGGGCAGCTACTTCGGTCCCCATATCAATTTCCTACACATTTTCCTCAATGGCCACTCCTTCGGTGTTCATAGCTTTTGCACAAGTTGACATGACGCTTTTCATTAGTGCTTGTGTCTCTTTTGACAATTGTTCAAACGTTGGACTCACTATCAGGTCTTGAAATAATTCATAGTTCATGTGCACCTGAGAGCGCAACAACTCAATTCTCAAAATTCCAAGTGTTTATTGCTGGGCAGCCACTTGTAATTTATAGGGCAATTTGAATTCTAATCCGACTGTCACCCCCAAAATCAGTTCATTAATGCTGGATTTGTGGCAGATTTTCAAGGATCTAAGCCATAAATCTCGTCTTAAATTTTGGGTTGCCCACTCCATTTGTCCTCACTTCTGTAATCTTTTCATGAACAGTGACTTTAACAGTCACTTTCCAGCCAAACTGTGTGATTTCTCCCTCGGTAGCACAACTACCTTCACGCTATCGTGGACCCAATGACACATCATTGCTTCGCACCATCTTCCAATCACGTAGCTACCCAAATCGGGAAGTGTAGTTTATAGTCCTGCACCTCCTTTCAGCTGCCTGGAGTGCTAAGACTGTGCTACTTTCATTTAGTCACATGGCCAGACTGCCGGTGTACGGCTTCAAGCAGTTGCCATTCACCTTTCCTGGGAAGGGTTCTCCATTTAACTTGACCAGCTGTA
Source organism: Pinus tabuliformis (assembly GCA_031772625.1). Lineage (NCBI taxonomy): Eukaryota > Viridiplantae > Streptophyta > Pinopsida > Pinales > Pinaceae > Pinus > Pinus tabuliformis. The sequence continues at coordinate 482,520,706 of CM062820.1, forward strand.
CCGCTACTTCATCAGTAATCTCCTTAATAACATAAGGCCCTAACCAGTGCATCCTAAATTTTCCTGGAAATTTATCAAACTTACTGTCATACAACAAAACCAGATCATTTACCTTAAATGTGCGCATCTTGATGTGTTGATCATGCCATGCCTTTTCACGCTGCTTTTGGACCTGCTGGTGAAATTCAGCCAAAAATATTTCTTCTTCGAGCTCTTCTAGTTGCACAAGCCTCTCTTCCAGAGCTCTGCAATTCGTCATACCTGTGAGTGCTGCTATGTGCAGACTAGGCATGATGTATTCCATAGGCATTACAGCTTCCACACCATAGACAAGCCTAAAAGGGGTTTGTCCCATCAACTTCTTGCATGTCGTTCGATAAGCCCACAATACTGCAGGTATGCGTAGGTCCCAATCACTTCGTTGAGCATTACAAACCTTGGTCAGCATGTTTTCAAGCACTTTGTTGAACACCTCCACTATCCCATTAGCCTATGGGTGATAAGGTATGATTTTCTGGTGACATACCTGAAATTCCTCCATTAGTGCGTTGATCGTCTCATTTAGGAAGTGTGTACCACGATCACTCATCAAGATCCTTAGACATCCAAATCGCGTTAGTACATGCTCAAATAGGAACTTCACGACAATTGTGCTTGTGCAATCCTTCATCGGCTACGCTTCCACCCAACGAGTCAAAATTATGTCGCAATGATAATGTACCTTGCTCCTGTCTTCCCTTGTGGCTGAATGGGTCCTACAAAATTTATTGCCCACTTCTCGAAGGGTTGCAATGTCAGTTGTGGATTCAAAGGCATTTCATCCCTCTGCAATGGATTGCCCATTCTTTGACATACATCAAAAGCCTTGCAATATGCTTTTGAATCCCGATGAAGAGTTTGCCACCACAACCCTGTGCGTAGAATCTTTTGCGCGGTTTCTCTCCCTGCATAATGGCCTCCCGCGGCGCCCCCATGAGTGTCCATGAGGATGCTGCTTTGTTCGAACTTAGGTACATACCGTCACAATATCTCATCAGTCCCCATCTTGTATAGATGCCCAGCAATGATAGAGAAATTTACCACGTGCACCACTAATTCCTTCTTTTGCTAGACAGAGTATCCTTCCGGTGCAGTTCCTATTGTTAGGAAGTGTATTATATCCTCAAAATGACCATTCGTGACATGCACTGCAAATAGCTGTGCATTAGGCAATCCTTCTTCCAAGTTAGTAGGTTCCTCCCCAGTTTCGATGCATGACAGATGGTGTAGTCCCACGTTCAATCGTCCAGGTTTCAAAACAACTTCAAAATCGTACTCTTGGAACAATAAGAGCCATCTGCAGATTCGCCCCCCAACACAGGCTTATTGACCAAGTACTTCAGCGCGGAGTGATCCGTATACATCTTAAAATGGCTTCCTAAGAAGTACTGCCGATACTTCTGGAGTGCATACACCATAGCTAGCCCCTTGCGTTCAGTGGTAGAATAGTTCTTCTCTGCTTTGGATAATCTACAGCTTGTGAACGTGATAGGATGGTCCAAGCCTTCTCCGCCAGCCTATGTTAGTACTGCCCCCAGCGCTATACATGACGCATCAACATGCACATGAAACTCTTTCTTCCAGTCCGGGAAGACTAGAATCAGTGCAGTAACCATATTTTTTTTCAATATATCCAAGCTTTTCTTACAATCATCGTTCCAGCAGAATGTGACATCCTTCTTCAACACTTTTTCCATAGGTGCAGTGATCTGGGCATAGCTTTTGATAAGATTTCTGTAATATCCCATATGTCCTAGAGTAGTGCGTAGCTACTTCACACTCCTCGGTGCTTCCAAGTTTAGTATCACCGCGATCGTCGTGGGGTCTACCATCAGTCCTTGTCTGCAAACCACATGCCCCAATAGGTTCCCAAAAGGAATGCAAAACAGACACTTCTTGAGATTGAGCGTAATCTAGTATCTTCGACAGGTATCCAACATCAGGCGCAAGCTTGCTACATGGTGCTTAACCAGCCCAAATACAATCCAGTCATCAAAATATACCTCCAGGAACTTATGAATAAATTCCTTGAATGCCACAACAACCACATGCGAAAAGATTGTAGACACATTCTTCAATCCAAATGGCATTACAGTGTATTGAAAACAACCCCACTCAGTCACGAAGGTTGTCTTTCTCCTATCCTCCAGTGCAATTTTGATTTGGTGGTACTCAGAGAACCCATCAGTGAAGGAATATGCTTCTTGGCTGCCTACATTTTCCAAAACTTCATCCGTGAATGGAGTCAGGAAAGGATCATACACACAAGCGTCATTCAATTTTCTGAGATCCATGCATATCCTTATCTCATCCTTCTGCTTCCTCTCTTGCACCACCATTAGGCTTACCCAATCAGATTCTTCCATAGATTCAATGATGCCTGTCGCTAGCGTCTTATCTAGCTCTAAGCAGACCTTCTCCTTGTATTTCGGATTGAGACAGTAAGGTCTTTGCTTAACTGGCTTCACATCGGGCTTTAACGTGATCTTCATCGCTCCTTAGGTCCCCGATTATTCCTTTTAGATCTGTAAACTTGGTGGGGAATAAGTCCTAGTATTCACAGAGCAATTCAATGACCTTATCCACCATCATGTCGTCCCAGTAGTCTCCAATCTTCGCGAATTAGGGATCTGCCTCCATACCAATGTTCACTTGTTTCATTTTCACTGATGCGGTTATATCAGGGTTCTCAATCTACAGTCCTTGAACCTCATGGTGGCCTTCTGTTTCTAGAATGTTAATCTTCTGCGGATCCTCATCCTCTGCTTCAGCAATTACATTATAACATTCGAGCGTGCGACTCAGCTGAGTAGCCCATTTAGGGTGAATCGGGTCTAATGGATCCTGCGGTATCCTAAAGATAGTTTCTTTCACCTCTTGTAGCACTTCATCAATACTATCAAACCCATCCTCAAAACTAAATGTCATCATGAATCCTTCACGTAGGATATCCCATTCGCTTGTCTCATGGCAGAGCTCTGTTTCTATATACCAATTCATTGGGATAACATCCAGGGTATGATAGAACAGGTGCACCCACTCAGGTTGGGGCTTTTCTCCATAAGCCTGCATCCATTTGGCTAGATGCACGCGCAGATCATTCTTCCCATCGTACTTGTCTATCAGTCGCATCTTAGGCTTCCCAAATCATGTTCTCATCATCCTCCTACATTCACGCCAATCATCAAAGCTTCCCTTGTGTGTACCCCACCATCTTGCAGGCGTAGTGCGTAGTGCCCAGTCCAAGGCCTGGAAGCGCTGCTTTTCTGGTACCTCCCTTTCAAATGCATCCAAAAAGATATCTACCTCATTCAGACCATCATAAATAGGCAGATTTCTTACCTCTGATGACACACAGCGTAGCGACCGGGTCATCATGTTGCAATTTAGCGTAGTTACTTCATGTAACTGATTCTGCCAACGTTCTATTTCTTTTGGTAAAAATCACATGAGAGAATTTTTTGGCTAACGCGTTTCGAACCAACAAGTGTGGTTCATCATTAGGACCCAATAATTTGAATAGAGATGATGGTTGGAATATTAGTAGAAGTTGGGTCCCTCTCTTGTCCTCCTAGTTCTTTTTTTTTGTAAGTATTGGCATCCTTTTTATAGTATTTGTTGTTGATTTATTCTTCATTAGATTTTATTTTCTTGATCCTTCGTGTTTTTTATGTATTTTATCATCCTATTCATTCTTAACTCCTTTTAGTAATTTTGTTATTTGTTTAATGGGCCTTAGCCCCATATTTTATTATTGACCCCGTTTTATTTATTGATTGTTTTTCTTTGGATATATATATATGTGTGTGTGTGTGTGTGTTTTGTTTTTTATTTATTCATTTTTATTTTATATATATATATATATATATATATATATATATATATATATATATATCTGTTGACTTGTGTATATTTTGTTTTATTTTATTTTATTTCCATTAGTTATTTTATTTATCAAATGATCTTATCTTGATTAGGGTCTTCACTCGTTGTTTTAATTTTTGACTCCCCTCCTTTAAAGTTTGACTTTGATTATTTATTTATTTATTTTAAAAACTAGCTGTTTAATATAGTGGTTACTTATTAATATTTGTTTTTAATAAATTAATAAACTAATATCACAGTTTAAATATTATTTTCCAAAAACTAGTAATATTTGGTTTTAATAAATTAATTTAGATATTATTTTTCAAAAACTAGCCACCTAATATAGTTGTTACATATTAATATTTTAATAAATTAATAAACTAATATCATTATTTAAATATTATTTTTCAAGGACTAGTAATATTTTGTTTTAATAAATTATAAATATTATTTTTAAAAAGCTAGCCATTTAATATCGCCGTTACCTATTAATATTTTTAATAAATTAATGAAATAATATCACTATTTAAATATTCTTTCAAAAACTAGTCGTTTAATATAGCCGTTACATAATAATATTTTAATAAATTAATAAACTAATATCATTATTTAAATATTATTTTTCAAGAACTAGTAATATTTGGTTTTAATAAATTAATTTAAATATTATTTTCAAAAACTAGCCGTTTAATATAGTCGTTACCTATTAATATTTTTAATAAATTAATGAAATAATATCATTATTTAAATATTTTTTTCAAAAACTAGCTATTTAATATAACCGTTACTTAATAATATTTGTTTTTAATATATTAATATTATAATATTATAATTTAAACATTATTGTTCAAATATAGCCGTTACTTGAAATTATGTCTCTACATTGCCCTCTATTTAAGCCTTTGCTATGGTCTGCTTCTTCATCTAGTCCTGATGATGAACCACACTTGTTGGTTCGAAACGCATTGGCCAAAAAATTCTCTCATGTGATTTCTACCAAAAGACTTTATTTAAATCATTATGGATCACAGAAGCTTGAATACAAAAAGATCTATTTCTTCGCCGGAGTCTGAAGTGCAGGAACTCTTGCTATCCCATGTAATCTGTCCATTCGCGGTGGGGTTCACCCAATCTTGGTCTCGCGTTGTTATCTTATAGATACAATCCAGGTCGTCATCACTCTCATAATCAAGGACAGGTTCAGTATAGCGCAATCCTTCAGCAGGATCGAGGGGTACTATTACATGCAACGATTTCTTCTCAAAAATCATCTTTCTCTTCTTCATATTGATTACCTTGTTCATATCAGTAGCCCAGTCAATTCCCAGGAATGCGGGGTAGGGATTGCTGTCATCCACTATCTCTATTACTTCAAAATCGGCCAGTGCACTCGCTCCCTCAATATCCACGGTCACCCCCTGCAGCCGCCCCATGGGGATGATTTTTTGCCGATTCACCATCCTTAGCTGAATTAGAGACCATTGCAGCGCAGGTCTCCCTATTCGCTCCCAAGTCTGCTTTGGTAGGACATTCGCATCTGACCCCAAGTCCAAAATGCCCTGATCCATTTCATACTCTCCTATCTGCACGGTCAGTCTCATATCCCGTCTTGTTCTTGCTTTATGCTATCCAATCTTACGTACTAAGCGCGGCTCACCTAGTGTGGTTCCAACGCATCTATTGATGAGTTCTTGTAACCCTTTCATAGCCTTACTATTGCGCAATAACTTCATACAAGTTTATAGGAAAGTTGTGAGAATAGAGGGGTCCATCATCGGCTCGGGGTTATCCTTGCTTCCTGAGGTGGAGGCCTCAGCAAAGCTCTTCTTAACTTCCATGAAGGCTTCACTAGCGTGCTCCAAATCGAACTCAGCCTCTTTTTCCGGGGCTTTGCGAACCCATGTACTTTCTTCTGGATGTTTCCCCTTGTCATCTCATGTCGCAATTCCACTCCTAAGCACTATATTTACATTTGGATCTTCCTCGCCCAGCTGAGACCTCATCATCTGCAGGTTCTGATTTAGCGGAAGTGGTAGCGCCCCTTTGTCACGTATCCTAGCTATCAGCATAGGACAGTCTTTTGTTTCATGATCAAACAGCGTGGAATACTTGCACGACGGATGTGTTGGATTAGTGAAATCACAGGCATAGTGTCCTGGTCCTCTGCAATTGTGTAAAATAAACTGTCCTTGACCTCTACCAGGTCCTCCTCCACCTCGGCCTTGTCCGCGCCCCTGAAATCCTATCCGCGCCATCCCTACATTTTGATCAAGGGGCCGCGTTTCGGCCTGAACCTTATAGGCGGGAGTTCTATCCATCAACAATTCATAGCTCTGACAATTACTCTCATCATGTCCTACTAACCTACAAAATTTGCAGAACAGTTGTTGCGGTGCTTGTACATACTTCTGTAGCAAGTGATAGTTATCCATGGCATGTTTTCCAGCTACCTGACAGATAGCGCACCATAATGCAAGCCCGTGCTAGGTCCTTATTGAGCTTCTGGCCTTAAAGGCATCGGTCCTCCTCCTATAATGTAATTTGCAAAGACTAGACAATGGTCTTTGTCATGACCCTGACTCTTGCATTTCAAGCACCATACCTCCTCACGTACCTCTAGTCGAACTGTCCTACCCCGCTTCAGACTTTGCATCTCAAGGCATAGATTCTTTAGCTGTGCATGGATCTACTGAATTCCTAGATTAGGATCTTGTATCAGAGTCTCATGTAGTCTCATGACAATCTCCAAGGCCTCTGCCTGAGTTGTTATCTTCTGCTGCGACAGCGCAGTCCTTAGGTGTGGTAGTAGCGAGGCCAAAACCCACTCGCGATGCTGTCCAATTGTCAAATTCACATTGGCGTTGCGGATTGTACATTTAAGCCTCTGATCTAGTTCCTAAGGCGTCTCACTTGGTTGCATCGCGATCTCTTTGAATCCCACAATCGACTGCGCCTCAGATTTAGGCCTACTAAATTCCCTATTTAGTGCTGCCTAGATGTCTACTATTCCAGCATTCGAGTTATTGTTAGAGTACTTAATATACCAGGTTAGCACACGATCCTGCAGAGCACTAACCATTGTCACCTTCTTTATTTGGTCATTTGTAACACCTTGAGCTTCCCATACAACCCTCACAACAAACCAGAATTGGTTCGGGTCCTCATTTCCCAAACCTTTAAACAAAGGCAACTTCACTGTACTTTCCATACTAAACCATGGTGCAGGTGGAGGTGGAGGTGGTACGGGTGAAGTTGGAGGTGATGGTGGTGAAGTCAGAGGTGGTGTGGGTGGAGGTGGTATTCACGGGAATCCTTGTCTTATTAACTAAATAGCACTTTGTGGAGAAACCTTCGCTATCCCTTCTTCGTCACTTCGCGGAGGTGAAATCAAGGGGCTATACTCCATACCTTTTTTTCCTTTGTTCCTGTAAGTTTTTCTGCAATGCGTAGTCCCGAACATCAAGGTAGTTACATAACCCATTTCTCACACAACAACATTTTAATCCAAGTATTCAAATATTTTACGTACTTACCTTGCAGTTCTTTAAGCATCGCTTTGCCTCAGTATCATTGACTGAGGTGTTGACCACAAATTCAGTCACAAATCCTCCTATGACGTGATTGAGCCAATGATCGACAGCGCGGGTGATCTTATCCTCCGATGCTTCCAACCTTCGCGCTAGCTCTAGGGTCCACACAATAGGACTGTCAAGTTTCCACCTTCCTTGGCTATTTGCTAGCTTAGCGATCCACTCGTATAGCTCAATAGCGAAAGAGTAGAAAAAGATCTCATGGATCTCTGTATATAGGTATCGGTCCAACCATTGTTCCTTTGTCAATCATAGGTTTCCGTTCTCCTGTGCTGCGAATTCGTGGATCTTTCTATCCAACTAGTCTCTAATCTCCTTCTTAGTTGGATTCCAGTGATACAACATCACACATCTCTTATGCAGATTCTAGTTGTGGCAATGGAACCATTTGTTGGCTTGAGGGGGTTTGACCCAGGTTTAATGTTAATTAGCCAAACAAATCCCTACACTACTGGCCCTTTCGGCATCAGCCCACGGAGTGCGGATCGAAGTCTCACCTGAAGCAGTATGGGGGGATGCTAGAACCAAGTTTCCGCACCCTCAGATGGTTGTGATGTCATTTGATCTCTTCGATCCCTGCCTTCGCGCAGGTGATCTTGCTCTAGGGCTTGTAAGACAAACCCTCTATTCCGGCTTTCAGTACCTTCTTGAAAGTACACGATTAACCTTCGCATAGCCCTAACCTAGGGCTTAGGTACTTTCATGCTTTTATGGCAGCACACTGTGCAGATTCCTCAATTACCTTAAGTGATTTGCTTATTTTGCTGACTAGTTAAGTTTATCACTGCATAATCAGATATTCATAGTTGCGTTTACTTATTCAATGTAACTATATTGATTCGCGTAACATAGAAGCATAACAAAGGATATTCATACACAAAATATCCAAACCCATCAACAGAACAAATACACAGAAATTGCAGAATAACTCCTTTTATTAATATATTCCAAGTGTTACAGACTCTATTCACCCTGCACACATAGCTGCAGGGCTCCGTGCACTCAGCTACGGACTTCTACCCTAGGCCTCTGCACACTCAGCTGCAGAGCCTCTACCTACGCTACAACCCAAGACTTAGACTTCTTGCTCTAAGGCTATGACTCTCTTACATGTTGTGTCTCTCCAACTATTTAGAGCTTAGCTCTTTTTATACAATCCCATGGTCCGCGGAGCATGGGTAGATCTCTTATGGCTGACTTTACTTTACAAAACTAAGGGCAAACTACCTTTGTGACACATAACACCTTCGTGCTCCACGACCACAAAATGCGAAGTCTTTAAAATAATAATACAAAAATTTGACTTAAACATGGGCTTTTAGCCCCAAAACTGTCCGTGGGGGATCTCGCTCCCAACACTAATTCAACTTGATTTTATTCCTTATTTTGGGTTTCAACGAACTCCTTTATTTTCCAACAATCTTTCTTGATATTCCTTGTTTTTTACATTACCAGCATTTGATTTTACACTTATTTCCCCTCGATTTTGATTTGGAAGAACTTCTTGTTTTTTCTCCTCTCTCATTGGACCAGACTCTAGCTATCATAGCTTCTAGCGTGGAAGTTTTAATGCTAGATTTCCTCCATACTTCTTCGAATAACACAACTCCCACAACAAAATCAAATTCTAAGGATTCAGTTGCCTCAAATTGATAGAAGTCACAAAGTGATCCTAAGACTCGGGAAAGGAACATAATAAATTAATAACTTTATCTTCTTCTTCAAATTTAACCTCCATATTTGACAACTGGAAAATAAGTGTCACTAAATACATTTAAGATCTCTATAATTTTATTACCCTCCTTCATTCGAAGGCTATACAACTGCCTCTTCATATATATTTTTTTGGTTAAAGACTTGGTCCTATACAATGTTTCTAATTTCCCCACAAGCTTGCTTTTGAGGTTTCTTCAGCAATTTTGAAGAGAACTTCATCCGCAAGGCACAACCTAATGGTACTAAGAGTTCAGGCATCCAACTCCTCCCAATCCAATTCTTTCATGCCAGAGAGTTTCTTTTTAACCCCATCTAATGCTTTGTGCAACCCTTGTTGCACCAGTAAATCTCGTACCTTCAGTTTCCATAATGCAAAATTGTTCTTACTAGTGAACTTCTCCACTTCAAACTTAGCATTAGTAATTTTAACCATTTTATTCCTACACAGTCTCTTTCTAGATTCCTTTATTAATGACTGGGTTCTTTCCAAAAAAAAAACTTTCAACTACATTTTTTCCTCAGTTTCCTGCCACCTTGTTTCAAAATTAAAATTTTCTTCTTTCTTGTTTGAAATTTTCAACTAGGGTTTCTCCCTATTAAATTATCCGCCTCTTGTCATTTGGATTTTTCCACCAGGGCTTTTAATTCTTTTCTTTACACAAAACCTCAACAATAAATTTCCACCCAAAAGAAATTCTTCTTCCACAAAAAGACAATTTCCAGAAACCTTATTTTCTTTTAAAGAAACCCAACAATGAATCCTTAAAAAAAAATCATCAGAGGTACCAGATTAACAATGAAAAACTCTGCCAGGTTAAAAAAATACCCGCTCTGTTTGCTCAGTTCCAAGATTCCTCTTTCGCTTCTTCGAATTTCTCACTATCTATTGAAAAAGGAAATCCACTGCGACTGCTCCTTTCATTTTGCAACTTTCTTTGGCGTAGCTTCACAAATCGAATTTCTTTGGCATAGATTCACAAATATTGTAGTGGTGATATTTTATGGGTCATTCCCAAGCTAGTGGACTATGATCTGCTCCTCCTTTGCAGTCAGCCCTCGAATTTAAAAGAAAATCGTTGCTTCTTTTAGTTTCCTTGCTTTCTTGACTCGTTTTTTCATGACTTAGTAGGCCCAACTTGGCCTTTCAAACAGTTTTGCAAATGCACTTTTTCTTCTACACTTCTACGTAAGCGGCAGCTCTAGACAGAATCAATTTTCCTCTTCTCTAATCGGTTTCTCTTTTACAGGCTCCAGACAGAGTCACAACCCTCTCCAGAAACGCTTCCTCTGGCTTGGTCTCTGTGTGGTGGAAAACTTCTTCAACTCTTGCTTCAAGCTTCAAATTTTTCCTTACAACTACCTCATGACCCTCACAACCTTAGAGCTCTGATACCACTTGTTGGTATTTGAGCTAGTTAAATTTATAAAAATAAGAAAGAAATGCACAGAAATTGGAAACTAAATCACACAAGAAAAAAAGGAATTTACGTGGTAAAACCTTGACAGTGTGTCAAGGAAGCCTCCACGGGGTAAGGGATTGGAATTCTTATTTCTCAGGGTCCAAAATGACTCTCCAACCATTACATCAAGCCTCTCGGGCAATCATCAATTTAATATGAAAAACTTCGTTACATAACTCCCTATGGTTACACAATTGTCTGAACGGTAAACCCAAATTTACTAAGATAATTACATTTAACGATAATTATTGTCATTCCTAACAAACTCTACCAAGAGGTGTCCAAACTTAATCTTCATATTGTAGTATCATATATTATTTTCTATAAAATGCTTTACAGGAATTTTATAAAAATAAAACCTACCACTCAATATAATGTCTCACAAAAAAATTATCCAAAATATTTAATATTGAGCACAATTTAATAATCTAATTTCTCACTATGGTATTTTCCATAAACCCTTATTTAATTCTAATACAAAATTATTTCAACATAATAAAGATATCAAACAACAACTAGAGGTAATGACACAATTTGGGTGACAATAAAACTCTTCTCATTTTGAAATACCTTTTGATTTATCACTTTCATGATGATATAACCATATCAAAGTAAAAAATGTTTCAATTTAATAAGATCGTGATATATTTTTAAGACCATAAGATCAAATAATAACTTCAGGATATCGATGCCCATCCATTTAGAATTATATTTACTTATATCAATAATAAACAATGATAATAGGTATTCCATTGATAAATTTTACTAACATCTAAACCCTTCTCATTTTGAAATAGTTTTGGTTTGCTGTTTTCATGATATAGCCATATTTTTTATTTAATATTGTTGTGATATATTTAATGTGAAGTTTTTATAATTGAAAACAACAAATCCAAAGGAATTTTAAGATGATAGCTAATAAAATCAACATCTTAAACTTTTCACCGAAAGAATTTTCACATTGAGTGCCACAAAGGAATTTTAGTATTCAAAACTAAACCTCTAATGCAAGAAAGTTTTTTTTTTTTCACATGCCTCTAAATTTATTGGTGCATTAAGGAAGTTCTCTTGCTAATATTTTTGTGAAAGCATTTGAGCTCCTATCATGTCGCTTTCTTCTCCTAACAATATTTTTTTTATGATGTTCTTCCCATAGAAAAGAAAATGCAAAGGATTTTAAGATGAAATCTAGTAAAATCACCTTCTTGAACCATTTTCCTAGAGGATAGATGAGTGACATAACAATTTTTCTCCTATAGAATAAATGACTACCATAAAATATCTATCTTGAACTTTTAAATATTCTTCAATGAAATAGTTGGGTACTGACCATTTTCCTTATACACTTTGAATTGGGGAATTAGAAAGTTCGAGATGGTGATTTATATAGTTTTTAACTAGTCTCGAATTCCAATGGTCCATTATTACTTGAAAAAACATGATATCCTCAAATTGGCTAAGATTCGCGAGACTTTACATTTTTAAACTGGAAATAACCAAAAATTTGAATTTCATGACTAAAATATTGTCTAACCCTCTTCAAATATAGATAAAATGCAACCTTTACAAAGTTAAAAATTAGGGTTTCCAACTGTAAAATCTAGTTCCAAAAGTGCCAATATTGAGTTCCAAAACTACACTTTTTGATTCAATAGTGACATGTTTGGAATTGGATTTTGCACATTTCTAATCCAATACTGGTACTTTTGAAACCAAATTTTTCATTTCTGAAATTTGATATTGCCACTTTCATAATTTGATTTTTCAATATTGGAATCTAATTGTGCCATTTCCATAACCAAATTTTATACAATCTACTTTTAAATTTAATAATCAATCACATTTAATGCATATCATCTATTTATTTTTAATTGGATTACACATAATCTACACACATTGCCATTCATTTTTTCATAATTATATATCTTTGTGTTTATGCAAATCTTTTCATTATCTCATAAATTGATTTGCTCTCTTTTTTTCCAAACGTGGAAAAAGTTATCATAAATTAGTTGTCAACTAGCAATGGGGACAAACATCATCAAATATTATCCATTAATGTGAAATAACTCATCAAATTATTAAAGGAAAACCATACGACCTAAAATAACCCACTAGTGGTCCATAAGGGGGGTGGGTGGGGGGCGTGAGAATTTCACTCCTAAGATGCCTCTAAGCCTTGGGATGTTGACCTATTTAAATATGTTTGAGGAAGAGAAATTTTATCCTAGTAGAAGAAGTTTTAGGTCTTACTCCATGACTAAAGGTAGTTTCATCCTAGATAGTATCCACAAGAAAGTCAATGTCCCTTGTGGTCATCACTAAGGCTACCTTCAATAGGGTCAAGTTTTTTTAAATAGCATCTAGCTTTACTCCTATACATGATACCATATACTACCCAAAATTGTATTTTAACCTTTTTACTAGGAGGGAATATATAGATTATTTTCCATGGAGTCATCCATAAGAATTGTGTTTCTACATAATTACAAGTGTTTGTAATTATATATATATTTTCATCATTCTAGTGGTAGCTTTGTTGAAATTGAAAATGGGATTACATCTTGTAAGACCCTTAGTTAGAGTGGTTTTGGGCAGCCTTCGTTGAACTAATTTGGATGAATTTGTTGAGAAGATGAATTGGTTCAAATGATGGTAAGGCACACCATTGAAATGTGAGATGTACTTGTAGATGTAAAAGACACATTTTGGTGTTGCCTTGGATGGATGCCTTGGCCCATTGTCAAGGAAAAAATTGGATGGACATCTTGACCTATGACAAAATAGCACAAACAAATTATGAATATTGGGGAACACCTTCAAATAGGTAGGGTGTAACACCCCTTTTTAATCCCTTGAATTTTATAATATGTATTAAGATTGATAGTATTGGGTGATAAATATGGATACCTTTACAAAGTTATTTTGATGTAAACAAATTTTTGATTTAATAGACATTGCTAAAGATGAAGAAGAGGGTAGCCAACAAAAATCCCATTACGTGAGAGGGAATTTTTCTTGAGGGTAAAATATGTAAGGGTGATTTCATAAATTTTTCTATCTACCTAAATTAATTGTCAAACATTGGATTGGGAAGATCAAATACCCAAATACCAATATTTATGAGAATAATGGAGGGGGAAATGGTATTGAATTGCTCTAAGGTATGGGCTATCTGCCCATTATAAAGGATTTAGATTAACCATGTATCCTAATGAAAGGAACCAAATTGTCATGGCTGGTAGTGTGTAATTGAGGGAAACACTCATGGGGGTTTGAGAGAGGGAAGAGAACAAAGAGAGTGTAAGACAAAGGAGAAGAAAAAGAATACTAGCAAGTATGTGTATATTGGTGTTATAGAAGGTTTCTTTGGGTATATTGTGGATATTTGTACGCAATCTTGATCAGCTAAGCAAAAAGTCATAAAATCCCAACCATGGCCAACTAATATGAGAATAACCCTCTCGATCCTATAGAGGAGAGGTTTTCATGGTTGGAAGCACATGTTGCAGATATAAACATTTGTAATGTGTACCTCCACATGGAAAACTTAACAAATAATATCTAGCTATTTAGAGAGGATGGGGGTTCTAATGTAGAGGTTCAATCACAAGGGAGATATGATATCGAGAAGAAAAAAAGGAGGATTTGAAGAAATAATCTGAAAAGATCAATCTAGTTTGAGCGTTGTGAACCATTCACAATCCCTATTAAAAAATGGAAGCAAAAGTTAATATCAAGTTTTATCAAGGTGAGATCAATGCTATGAAGATAACTCACTGGTTTCATTAATTAGAAGTTATGGCTTAGTTGGATTAGTTACAACAAACGAAATACTTCACCAATTAATCCAACATATCACTAAGCTATGTGATCCAATTATATCCTCCATCTAATTGGGAAGGAGACAATAATCCACACATATCACCGGGTATTATAGTACATGTAGGCCCAAGGTAAGCTAGAATGGACCAAGCATTACAAGTGGATGGGGATTCTACAATATTTTTATTTAGTGATTAAGTATAAGAAGGGAAACTCAAATAAGTTGGACAACATGCTTTCAAGAACACCCACATCAAGGATCATAGCTTTGGTAACTATAATGCACATGGATCCATTCACTAATGATGCATACAAAGAGACATATCCAGAGGATGATAACATCAAGGAAGTGTTTCAATAGTTTCAAAGCTAGAGTCATGTGCACAATGGTTACAACATTGTTGACTACCATCTCCAAGATGTGTTACTTTATAGGTTGTATAAGTTATGTTTTCCCAATGGTGAGTGATTTAAACTCATTAGAGAGGCTCACATCTCCAAGGTTATAGGGAAATTTGGTGTAGGGAAGACAATTTCCAACTTGCATAGGTATGTGTATTGGACCAAGATGCAAGAACAAGTAAATAGGTTCATAAGAGGATGCATGCTTTATTGTACCAACAAGTCCACTAATAGTAAATACAGTATATGTCATTCCTTACCTATACCCACTCATCCCTAGGAGAGAATTTCCATGGAATTTATGGGAGTTTTACGAGTAACCATGAAGGGACATGACTACATATTCGTGGTTGTTGATAGGTTCAATAAAATGTGTGTTCTAATGGCCTATACAAAAACCATCAATGGGCGAGAAGCAACAAACTTGTTTTTTGGACATGTCTAGGTGCACTTTGGGATACTGAATATCATCATGTCAGATAGGGACACAATATTTCTTAGTGTATTTTGGATTACATTATGGGAGAATATGGACACAAAGTTAAATATGTACACAAATTCCATCCACAGATAGATGAGTAGATAGAAGCAATCAATAGGACTTTGGTGCATGTGTTGAAGGGTTACAATCAGAAGCATCCAAAGACTTGGGATGAAAATATGGTACATATACAACACTCTTATAAAAATGTAGTCCACACTTCTACTAGTAAGTCCCCATTTGAAACTTGTTTTGGATATTTTCCACCTTCACCTTTGGATATTACATATGTGTAGCAAGGAGGAGGGAGGGAGGATCTTATAGGGGATGGATTAAGGGAAGAAATATTTGTTGAAAAGATTAGGAAAATCCATATATAGGTACGTGAGACAATGTAGAAGTCATGGGAAAAATGTAAGGCTAGGAATGATCAACACATAATGAAGAATTTGTTCAAAGTGGTTGACAAAGTATGGTTATAGTTAAACAAGGAGAGACTAGAAGATCCTAGTAAAAAATGAAGGATTTGTAGTTTGGTCTGTTTAAGATACTGCAAAAGGTGGGAGATAATTCCTATAAAATTACTATAACCCCGTACATGCACATTTACTCATTTGTGAATATAGAGAATTTGAAACTCTATGAGCCTTCCATGCTAGATCAAGAGTGACATGTCCTACCTTTTTTAGAGGATTTGGCACCAGATGCTTATACAAAGTTGATAGAGGATACAATTTTTCTTAAGAGATACATAACTCCAAGAGAAGAACAACATGGCATTTGGTAGAATGGGTTGAAAGGATGGCTTCTAGGCAAAGCTAAATTTACACTTGAGAGAATGTGGAGGAATAATTTCCTAATTTCCTCACCTCAATCACTAGAAGATTTTGGGGACTAAAAGCCTCCAAAAATAGGGGGATATGATCTATATTGGATCATTATATTCTTTTTCATCCATATTGATGCGCTTAGGGTAAAAATGTGGAGGAATAAGTTCACAAGACCATTTTTACTAGTGGGACCTAGTTTATAAAATTAGGGCCTAAAACCTTTCAAGCAAATTTTGAGGCATTAAATGGCATTTTTTGGGGTAAAAATTTTCCACTTTAGTTTCATCCCTTTTTTCTCTATTCTACACACGTATGTTCCAAGGGCACACGAATTTCCTCAACCAAAGTCCATATGCAAAATTTAGGCCAATTGAAGGTTGAACTTCTTGTTTTGTCGACTATAATTTGAGAGGATGCGAAATCATCCCCCATTACTCATGGAAAAGGGGATAACCACATGATCACGATGAAGAAGAATCTAGATGGGTCCATATTGTAACTTTTGTTAAGGGTTTAAGAGTTAAACCTAACCACTAATAGGCCATTGGGATGTTTTATAGTTGGGCCACTAGGAGGAGAAGGAGTTCAATTCTTTTTGAGTGCATCTTGTTACATAGATGGGAAAAGTAGCTAAGAGGGATATGGAGAGAGCACACAGAGATGAGTTTTTTAGTGTTGTAGTTGATGACTCATGATCCATAAGCCTTACTTATTTGTACTTATATCTATTTTCTATTTAGAGAAAGAGAACAAAGCGACATCACCTTCTAGTTAGGTTTTCTCCCTAAAGGATTTCCCAAGGTATATCTTGTGTCAATTATGGTTTGTGAGTTTTTATTTCACAGTTATTTGTTTTCTACAAAACTATAATTTTCATACATACACAATAAATATTAATTCATAGATGTAGAAATCTAAAGAGAAATAAACCCTCATAGTGCATATTTTATATATTTTAAGTATAATTCTATTATATATATTGTGACGAACTGTCTAGTGGAATATCCATGATAGTTTATAGATCAAAGAAAACTAGAAAAACCAAGGAAAAAAATATAATGATACTAGGGTATTGAGATATTGATTCTAAATAGAAGGATATTGGAGCCTTTTGAGTCATGATTATCCTTTGTGGAGTTGTGATTTTTGTTAATAGAATTGCACAAGGGAAATTGGTGAGGAGGACTTTGACATGAGTTAGAGGGCTAGGAGGCAATTATAGATTATGAACTTAAAGGGAATTTGCAAGGGACCATTGGGTTCATAAAGGGTTCAAGGTTTTGTGTTGTGCAAGTCTAGAATGGGCACACTATGAAAAATAACAAGCCCCTAGGTTGGAAATTTAAAGGCATAATCCTAACTCATGTATATGAAGAAAGGTAGCCTTCATTTCCTCTAAATTGATTTCAAACTTGTAACAACCTAAGAGAAGTTTTACTTAAGGAATTAGATTTGGCTTTGGGTGGATAGCTGTAAGAAACATACACTTTAGTTGTGCGTATGGTTGAATGGATAATGGCTCTCCCTTATTTAGTTCCAACCGAATTCTATAAATTAAATAAGTGTACTATTCCCTTATTAAATAAATGATACTATTGTTCATTGCTTCATGAAGGTTTTTATATTGGATCATTGAGCATCATGTGTTGATGAGCTAAATCATTGTACAATTGTGTTTGGTTACTAATTGTTGCTCACGTCATAAATGAAAATTGTATGTAGAAGTATCCCCTAAAGTATGTTTTCTTGTAATGATTCTAATACATGTATTGTGTTGTGGAGAAAAATCTAAGGGTTTATTTGAGCCTAATGTTTTTTTGGTTTTATGTTAGTGTGCCTAGACTTACTAGGCTAGTTGTGTAATGGAACAACTATGTTGTATCCTTGTTTAGCTGAGAAGATTTAAATTTTCATTAATGAGGGAATACTTTTCCTCCTCTACAGATAAGACACGATTCTGGCCCTTCTATGTGTAACTATATATAGTTTATAGTGTGATATTTGTAGTATGAAACCCAAAAGAATGAAGGTAATATTCATATCAGTTGGGTGAAGTTAAGGAGAATGGTCCCTTAGCCATTATGTGAATTTCTATCATGAAAATTTCTTATTTAATATAGTTTTGGGATGAATTCATATGATGGAGAATACTTATCAGCCTTCAAAATTCATTGGGAAAGTTTCTACCCTAATAGAGTTAGTTTTAGTTCTCTGGAATTGATGTAATATCTTAGTAAGAAGTTTAGAAATTTGGGGATGATCCTTAGAATTATAGGGATTTCTTATCCAAAGTTTTGTAAATTTTGGGATTGGAGGATTTAGCCCCAACCCCTATCCATATGGTCCAACAAGGGGGATGTGACTAAGAATTAATGAAATGTGCTTAAGTCCAGAGGTGGAGTATTAGGTTGTTCGAATTGGGAGTAAAATATTGGGAATACATCAAATAACCCTCAACCATAAATCCTGATACTAATATATCTCGATATGTCTATTAGTTAAAAGAGATATGTTTGATAGTTAATAACCCATTATTTAGTATCAACTATGGTGCCTCATGCCATCAACTTTCAAATTATGAGAGTACCAACTTATCGTGATGTCGATTATCAATTATCTAGTTTCAACGTTTGAGTAATACCTTGAGTAGTCCCCCTTCGCAAAACCCCAATATTGATATATCTCAATACATCCATTATTTAATGAGGATTTTTTCGGATCGATTGATGTCAGTTTATTAGGTTAGGTGAGTTGTCATGAGAAAATTTGTTGTTTTATTTGATCGTTGGCACATAGTCAACAAAAATGTCATAAGGAAAATATTAACCTTTGTCAATTGATGAACTGTTAATGGGGTGTCAGGAATTCAACTTTCAAACTATAAGAGCCTCATGATATCAATTATCAAGTATCAAGAGGTTGGATATTGGGAAGTTGGGACACCAACCTTTAAGGTTTCCTCTTGGTATTGATAGGTATTAATATGGTTATGACGTGGCGTGTTGGTGTGGCAAGATATGACATGTCATGTTCGCATGATAGGTAAAGAGGGAATGTTGGTATGGCATGTTGACATGGACGAGTGTTGTGTGATGGGAACATAGGAATAAAGGATTTCCATGTGTCTTCCAATGGAAATGGTATGGATCATGATTTCTAATTTGGAAGATGAGTCTTCTAGTGGCCATAACTTTTTATCTATAGCTCATATTTGGATGAAATTTATGTTATTGGAAAGCTATTTAAAAGTAAAAGATGATGGTGGTATTGGAAACAAGTTTTAAGGTGGTTTAATAATGATAGATTTTGGATATTACCTATCTTCATAAATTGGATGTCAAGTCTAGACGCCCCACATCATTGCTCAGGTATTAAGGGGTTTGGTATGTTACAAATGGTATCAAAGATAAGGTCCAACTCTTTGTCTATTTAACACACCCCCTTACATTCCTGACCTGAAGGATCTAGTTATAAGGTAGACTTGACTCCCTTACATACATATTTTTTATTTTGTTGATATTTCTCTGGTATTTATGGTATTTTCCGTTTCCATACCCTCAACAATATTTTCGCTCACTCGATGTTAAAAGAATTGATTGTGACACTCATGGTAAGGCAAAACTACACATATGGAATTGGATTCACATCCTAAGCAACTAATGTAGACCTAATATTTTTTTGGAATCACAATTTTCATTACACCAAAACCCATAGGTATTAGTAAATATACGCATCGCCAAAGTTAACAGATCCATGAGAGGTAGTTAATCCATGTCTCAAAACACACATGGAACATAGGATTATCCATTGCACAAAAATATGTCCCCAGCGTGAGACAAGTGTGATTCGAACTCAAGACCTTTGGCTTTGATACCACTTGTTGGAATCATGATTGTCGTTACACCAAAACTTGCAAGTATTAGTAAATGGACACATCACCAGAGTTAATGGATCCATGAGAGGTAGTTAAGACATGTCGCAAACACACATGGAGCACTAGACTATCCAATTCCCAAAAAATTCTTTAGCTAGGTGGCGTGTTTCCTCCCTATTAGATTTTCCTTCAGACACCCATGACAAAGATTAATCAAACGTAATCCTAAGGCTGCAAAATAGAGCTCTAAATATCACACATTGCCTCTGGTTATACACTAGGCTTATTTAAGATGCCATGATGGCCAACTCACTTTGTCATTATTATAGGAAGCCATTGTGATCAATCTTTCAGACCATGGCTTCAAAACCTAACGCCTTCATTTAACTCATCACTATTTAGACTAAACGGATAAGCAAAAGACAACAATGTTTGGAGTTGAACTACATTTTGGAAACATTGTTAACCTTAATACTTCTAGGATGACTTAAAAATTGAGCCTAAAGACTTTTCTTATAATAAATATTTCATTACTCACAATTACTATTGAATGTTTGGTGTTGGGAACGGGTCCCCTGGGGTCAATTTTGGGATTAAAAGCCCAAGTTTTGGGGCTAAAAGCCCAAGTTTTTTGTAAAGTCTCCACATTTTGTGGTCGTGGAGTGTGAAGATGTAAATAGTTACTAAGGGTTTTCTTCCCTTATTTTGTATAAGGCATGTCGGCTTTAGAGATCTACCCATGGTCCGCGAAGCATGGGATTGTATAAAAAGGGAGTCTTAGAAGAGTCTAAGGTATTTTTTAGCGAAGAGTGTCGTGCTATGTTTTATGTATGGGTCTGTGAGAGCTAAGAGTGAAGAGTCTTAGCGTAGGAAGAGGCTTTGTAGTTGAGTGTGCAGAGGCCTAGAGTAGAAGTCCGCAGCTGAGTACGCGAACCCCTGCAGCTGTGTGCGTAGGGTAGTTAGAGTCTGTACTGGATATTTCAATCAATAATAAAGAGGAGTATTCTGAAATTACATGTGTATTTTACTTCTGTTCATTGCATGTGATTATGCAATGTTGAATACTAGGTTTATGTTTTAATGCTACTCTGATGCGCGAATCTATATGTTTCTCTATTTTACATGACCGTAAGTAGAGATATATGTTTACGTGAAGATAACCATACTTGCATGTTAAAGTAACCAATACTTAGGCGAATCTAGGTTGATACAAAATTAAGAGTAATTACAGGGGTGTGTAAGTGCTTGATCTATCTATTTAGGGCCCATGAAGGACAACCAAAGACTTTCGCAGAGGCTTCAAGGACGAATAAGAGAAGTAATTTGATAAGCCCTAAAGGGCTTATCAATTTGTGCGATGGAAGGTTAGGGAAAATAATCAACATCACAACCATCTTAGGGTTCAGAAACTTGGTTCCTGCATCCCCCTATACTTCTTCGGGTGAGACTTGAGTCCACGCTCCATGGATTGATGCCGAAAGGGCCAGCAGTGTAGGGATTTGCTTGGCTGCTTAATACTGAACCTGGGTCAGGGCCCATCAAGCCAACAAATGGTTCCATTTACTAGACCAGGATCTTCATAATGAGATGTGCGATGTCGCATCATTGGAATCCAACTAAGAAGGAAATTGAAGACTGGTTGGATAGAAGGATCCATGAATTCGCAGTGCAAGAAAACAGGAATCCACGATTGACAAAAGAGCAGTGGTTGGACAGATATCTATACAAAAAGATACATGAAATCTTCTTTTGTTCCTTCCCAATTGAATTATACGAGTGGATCGCGAAGTTGGCAGATGGCCAAGGGAAGTGGAGGCTTGATGGTCTGATTATTTATACACCGGAGTTAGTGTGGAAATTGGAAGCCTCTGAAGATAAGATCACGTGCGTTGTCAATCATTGGCTCGACCGTATCATAGGAGGGTTTGTGACAGAGTTTGTGGTCGATACTTCAGTCAGTTACAGCGAAGCAGAGCGCCGCTTCTTCAAGGGCCCGTGAGGTAAGTATTTTAAATCATTAAATACTTGGATTAAGATGCTCTTGTGTGAAAGGCGGGTTATGCAGTTACCTTGATGTTTGGGGCTACGCAAAGTGGGAGGACTTTCAGGTATGGAGGAAGAAAAGGCCCTGAATATAGCCCACTGATTGAGCCTCCTCTGAGTGACGACGAAGGAGCAGCACAAGCTTCTCTGCTGAGCGCTATTTAATTGATAAGACAGGGATTCTTGCAAATACCTACACTGCCTCCATCCTCACCTCCACCACTTACCCCCTCGCCCACATCGCCACCACCTCCACCACCATTCAACATGGAAAACTCCATAAGGCTACTTGTGTTCAACGATGTAGGAAACAAAGATCCGGACCAGTTTTAGTTTGTCGCGAAGGCTATGTGGGAAGCTCAGGGTATCATGGATGATCAAATGAAGAAAGCAACATTGGTTAGTGCTTTGCAGGACTGCACACTAACTTGGTACATTATGTACTGCATTGATAATCTAACGTCCGCGTTGGCCGATATCCAGATTGCGCTGAATAAGGAATTTAATATACCTAAGTCTGAGGCACAATCAATTGTGGGATTCAAGGAGATCATGATGAAGCCTAGAGAGACACCCTGGGATTTGGATTAAAGATTGAAGTGTATGATCCATGAAGCCAACATGAATCTGACATGGGAAGCACTGTGAATGGTTTTTGGCCTAGCTCCTGCCTCACCTGAGGGTTGCGCCATCACAACAGAAGATCGAGACCCAGGCGGAAGCTCTAGAAATCGTGATGAGATTACATGAGACACCAATGCAGGATGCTAATATGGGGGTTCAAAAAATTCACGTGCAATTGCAGAACCTTTGCCTCGAAATGCAAAGTCTGAAGAAAGACAGAACAACTCGGCCAGAGGCACACGAAGAAGTGTGGTGCCTAAAGTGCAAAAGCCAGGGGCATGACAAAGATCACTGTCTTGTTTTCACAAATTATGTTGCATCAGGGGGACCAATGCCTCTGAGGTCGGAAGCTGTAGCAAGGCCAAGTACAGGGCCCGCACTATGGTGTGCTATCTATCAGGTAGCTGGGAAACATGTGACAGACAATTGCCATTTGCTGCAGAAATTCGTACAGACACTGCAACAACTCTTCTGCAACTTTTGTCAATATGTGGGTCATGATGAGCGCAATTGCCAAAGTTACAAATTAATGATGGACATGACACCTGCATACAGGATGCAGGAAGAAATGCGGCCTCCGAACCAAGGTGCTGGAGGAGCGCAAGGTGAGTATCAGGGGCGCGACCGAGGCCAAGGTGGAGGAGGACCTGGTAGAGGTAGAGAGTAGATTATTTGTTACAATTGTGGAGGACTAGAACATTACGCGCGAGACTTCCTGAATCTGACATGGCTGTCATGCAGATATTGTACTTAGTTTTACCATGCAATGGAGGATTGCCCTATATTGTTAGCTAAGAAACATGAGAAGGGGGCGAAACCTTAGCAACCGACTTAGAACATGCAGATGATGAGGGTTGTGCCTCACGAGGAAGACCCCAAGGTAAATATTGTGCTACGGAGTGGAGTGACGACTGGTGAGGATAAGGGGAAGCAGCCCAAAGAAGGCGAGTGGGTCTGTAAAGCACCAGAAAAGGAGATCGAGTTTGATCTAGAATGTGTAAAAGAAACATTTATGGAAGCAAAGAAAAGCTCCGCTGAGGCCTCTACCTCAGGGAGTCAGGAGAAACCAATTGAAGAAATGGACCCGTCCATGATTACCACATTCTTGGAGACCTGCAAGAAACTGCGCCACAATAGTAAGGCTATGAAGGGACTGCAGGAGCTGATAAATAGGTGCACTGGCAAGGAAACCACTACTGAAGGACCGTGCATAGTTAGGAAGCTTGGTAAGCATAAGGCACGAATTGGACGTGAGATGAGACTCATCACACAGATAGGAGAATACGAAATGGACCAAGTTATCTTGGACCTAGGGTCCAACGCGAATTCTTTGCCTAAACATACATGGGAAAGAATGGAGAGACATGTGCTACAGTGTTCTCCGATTCAGTTAAGGATGGAGAATCAGCAGAAAATCATCCCAATGGGGAGGCTGCAGGGGGTAACAATTGATATCGAAGGCGCAAGTGCATTGGATGATTTTGAAGTGATAGAGATTGTGGATGACAACAATCCCTACCCCACACTCCTTGGGATCGATTGGGCCACTGACATGAATGGGGTAATCAACTTGAAGAAGTGAAAGATGATATTTGAGAAGAATTTTCTTTGTGTAGTGGTGCCACTGGACCCTGCAGAAGGACCGCACTATACTAAATCGGTTCATGATTATGAAAGTGATGACGATTTGGACCATATTTACAAGATAACGACACAAGATTAGGATTGGGTGAATCCGACAACAGACTGACATATTGCATGGGATCACGAGAGCTCATGCACATCAGATTCAGACAAAGAATTGGAGCACTGATAGAATCAACTGAATGAAGTATCTATGTTGCGTTGTAATATGATGACCAAGTCGTTGTGCTATGTATCATCAGAGGTAAGAAATTTTCCTTACTATGATGGGTTAACTGATGTTGATCACTTTTTGGATGCATTTGAAAGGGAAGTACTAGAGAAGCATCACTTTCGGCATTAGATTGGGCACTGTGTGCTATGCCCACAAGATGGTGGGGTATGCACAAAGATAGTTTTGATGACTAGCGCGAATATAGTAGGATGATGATAGTACACTTTGGTCATCTGAAGGTGTGATTAATAGAAAGATATTATTGGAGAAATGATTCACATAGCCATTTGGACAAATGGACTAAAGCGTGCAGAGCGAAGCCTCAACCAGAATGGGTCCATCTGTTTTTTCATACCTTGGATGTTATACCAATGAATTGGTACTTGGAGACAAAACTCCACCATGGAAACAAAGTATGGGATATTTTGCACCAGGGATTTTTAATGACATTCAGTTTTGAGGATGGATTTGAATCTATCGATGAAGCGTTGCAGGAGGTTAAGACAAAAATCTTTAGGATACTGCAGGATCCTCTAGATTTGATTCAACCTAATTAGACCACCCAGCTGAGCCACGCGCTAGAGTGCTACAATGTCATAGCAGAAGAAGAAGACGAAGACTCGAGGAAGATTAATATTCCAGAGACTGAAGGACACCGCAAAGTTGAAGGACCACAACTAGAGAACCCAGACATAATTGAGCCGCTCAAAACTAGGAAGATGAACATTAGCGTGGAGGCAGAGCCGAAGTTTGCAAAGATTGGGGACTACTGGGATGATGCGACAGTAGATAAGGTCATTGAACTACTCCGTGAATATCGGGATTTGTTTCCCACAAAGTTTTCAGATTTGAAAGGGATGATAGGGTACCTGGATGTCATGAAGATCACCCTTAAACCAGACATGAAGCCTGTGAAGCAAATACCTTACCGCCTCAACCTGAAGTATAAATAAAGGGTCTGCTTAGAGTTAGATAAGATGCTCTCGGCAGGTATCATTGAACTAGTCAAAGAATATGATGGGGTGAGCCCAATAGTAGTTCAGGAAAAGAAGTAAAAGGAAGAAGTAAGGATATGCGTGGATCTCAGGAAATTGAACAATGCTTGCGTGCATGAACCCTTCCCAACTCTATTCATCGATGAGGTCCTAGATAATGTTGGTGGCCAAGAAGCATATTCGTTTACTGATGGGTTCTCTGGGTACCATCAGATCAAGATCGCACCAAAGGATAGAAGTAAGATGACCTTCATGACTTAATGGGTATGATTCCAATATACGGTGATGCCTTTTGGGCTAAAGAATGCGCCAATGATCTTTTCGCACATAGTCATCGCAATGTTCAAGGATTTCACTCATAAATTTCTAGAAGTATACTTTGACGATTGGACAGTGTTCAGACTAGTGAAGCGCCATGTGGCAAGTATGTGCTTGATGCTAGATACATGTCGAAGGTACCAGATCATGCTAATCTAAAGAAATGTTCATTTTGTGTCCCTTTGGGAATCTTGCTAGGCCATGTGGTATGAAAACAAGGCTTGATGGTAGACCCAGCGAATATCGTAGTCATAATCAATTTGGAGGCACCAAGGAGTGTGAAGCAGCTGCGTGCAACACTAGGGAATACGTGATACTATAGAAAATTCATCAAAAGCTATGCCCAGATCACTGTGCTGATGGAAAAACTGTTAAAAAAGGATGTTACGTTCTATTGGAATGAAGAATGCCAGAAGAGATTAGATGTTCTGAAGGAGAAAATGGTCACCGCGCCGATCCTACTCTTCCTAGATTTGAAAAAGGAGTTTCATGTGCATGTGGACACGTCATGTATTGCACTGGGAATAATACTGAAACAGGTCGGTGAGGGGGGCTTGGATCATCCTATAGCATTCACAAGTAGGAAGCTGTTCAAGGTAGAGAAAAATTATTCCACGATGGAGCGCGAAGGACTAGTTATGGTGTACGCGCTCCAGAAGTTCAAACATTATCTGTTGGGCAGACATTTTAAGATGTATACAAACCATTTTTCATTAAAATACCTGGTCAAAAAGCTTGTGTTAGGGGGAAGATATGCAGGTGGTTGTTGTTGTTCCAAGAGTATGATTTTGAAGTTATTGTGAAACCAGGATGCTTGAATGCTAGACCGGATCATCTGTCACACATTGAAACAGGAGAGTGTTGTGCTATATAACAAGTCCCCCATTTAAATTTTTTCTTAATCCTATTCTTAGATACTAAATAGGAAATAGGGTCCCTTTAGTTTGTAAAAAGCAATAAAACCTTTACATAGAAATAAATTGCTTTATTTCTTGTTTTTAAATAAAAAGTGCTTCAAAAGACTCTCTTTAAAAAATCAAGTATCACAAATCACATGCGCTTAAGGCCAAAAAACATTCAATCTAAATATTAGTGTAGCGATGCGAAGTTACTGCAAAATCCTAAACGTTAGGCTTCTTAAAACAATTCATTGATGAACATGCGATTGCGATAAAACTATCGCATATCGCATATTGCCGATTCCAATAAACAATATTTAACGAACCATTGAAACTTTGCAATGCGATAAGATTCTTGCATCTCGCATATCGCTAAAAACCATATGAAGACACAATTGAAAACTTGCGATGCAATATATATTGATCGCATATCGCAATCCCAGCGGAGATAGGTAATAATCACCTCGGGGACATGCGATGCAATGTTAAAATATAAATAAAGTGGTAATAAAGAGAAAACATTATGTGGGCGGGTAAATAAGGATTTTCCCAACTCTATGTGCCAAGTCATCACAAATCGCAATTGCATAAATTTGAAAGTCTTTTAGAACATGGTGCTTACACCTCCCAATTTGCGATATGCAATGGCTCTTAGAATATTAAAATAATATATATTGAAATCGCTCATCGCAAAATCGGAAAATTTACAGCATGCATTCTAATTAGGCCTTGGGAAAACTGCGATGTGATCTATTTATTGGAGCATTTAAGTTTCACGTCGTTGAATACAACAAAGCATTAAGAATAGCAATGACTATGGTCCTTCAAGATTTCGTCTTCCGTGTTAATATCAATTCATAATACGAAATCTTTTACATCAAATGCTCCTACCCTGATTTTTGACTGTACTATTATCACCACTATCTTTTCAAGCATTAGCTGCTCTGTAAGTTTTAGTTTATCGCTATTCTTTGTTTCATATTTTTTCAGTTTGAATCTGTAATTATGCATCCAGCCAAAATGATAAAGAAAGCTCGAAAGGCAAAATCTCCTCTTGCAGTGGCGGAAGGACAGGAAAAAATTGTGTTGATCTTGGATACCACATGTCAAGATTGCGGGAAGATATCATGGGAAGGTATATATGATATGTTGGAAATGGAAAAGCCAAAGGTAATGAAAGGACATGCAATGGCTGATGGACCTGCAGAATCAGAAAATACACTTGGTGATTTAGCCGATTCTTTCCTTCATCGAATAGCGGCCCACCCAAAGATTTTGCCATACAATGACATGGTGAAATGTGTAGTTGAAAGTATCAATATAACAAATAGGATGCTCTTCACAGCTGACGGAAGAATGTTTGGGTCCTTCAAGCCTGAGGACTTAAAGAAAATGTATCATTTACCAGACCCTCAGAAGTGCTATAATAAATCATTCCTTGAAGCTTTCTCGAAGGAAAATGAAGTAGAGTCAGACCCCATCAAGCAATGGAGGCACTTCCCTAACAAACACAAGCATGAAACATCTGGTATGTATTCTGTGGACTCTCTAGCGTCTCCATATTGTTATGTTGCCGCAATGATGTGTAGATTATTTGGAAGCCCCAATTCTGCTAAGTTTTCTGTTGAAATGGTTCCATTAATTGAAGCAGCATTGAACTCTTTTGTGATGGATTCGGCTAACATCCTATCGAATAAAATGGTCATTCAAATACTTGATTATCAGAAGAACAGGTTTGTTACCACCCGAGTGGTTCCCTCGTTTTATATGAGTGCATATATAATCGATACCATCTGTTTCAACTCTGATTTTCCTATCATGGGATGGAAATGAACTATCCACGACCCAACCCCCATCCATATCTACCATAAAAGCCTGTGGAAGTCCCAATAAAAGAAACATTTTTATAAAATTTGTCATGGTTTCATCCTACCCATTCATCAGGTCATTTTTAACAGACTAGCTCCTCGGCTGTCCGAGGATGCTAGTATTGATCTGACTTCAATTAGCAACTGGTTTGGGGAAGAATTATTTACATACAATAGGGTTTTTGGTGACATCACTGACCCGCATGTCCTTCCTCTTTATGTTCCAGACAAACTATTAGCCAGGGAAATAACCTGCCAGACTGTTGAAAAAGGGCTCACAAAAAATCTCAAAGATTCCAAGAAACAGTTATGGCCTTCCTTCCTTGTTTGTTGTGACATCTATTCATTGCATGACTATAAACATGCCCAAATTGAAGCTGAGAAAATAAGGGGTCCGAACCTAGCCGTGATTCCCAAAAGACAATATGACCCAAATAAAGTTTCTTATAATTTTACTACTCAGGTAAAAGTTAAGCAATTTGTCCATGAAAAAGATGAATTCGATGATTTATTTAGATTAGCAGAGACATTCACGCATGTGAGCCACTTGGCAAAGCTTAAGCTGGAACCAAGAAAAATGGACCAATTCATCCAATACAAGACATAGAGGCTTCATACAATACCACTGGACTTATTGAACACTACACCGATCATCCAACAAACAAAGAAAAGCATGGAGCAGGATACAGAGAAAGCATCTGGTGCAGGGAAGACAAGCGACAAAGCAAGTGACTAGTCAGACACAGATGTTCACATTGATCCAAATTGATCAAAGAGTGGGAATAGTTTGATCAACAGATTAAAGGTCAAAGTGATACCCAAATTGTTATCACACCGCAATCTCCCTTAAGACAACGGCCCATGATTCATGATCCTGTGGTTGAAAAG
Organism: Pinus tabuliformis; assembly: GCA_031772625.1. Classification (NCBI taxonomy): domain Eukaryota; kingdom Viridiplantae; phylum Streptophyta; class Pinopsida; order Pinales; family Pinaceae; genus Pinus; species Pinus tabuliformis. The sequence continues at coordinate 482,550,283 of CM062820.1, forward strand.
TCATCCCGCAAGGACTCAGCTATCAGAGAAGTTGAGATAATTCCCGAGCATTCTTCATCAGAGATTACATTCAGTATTGAGGATATCCCACCATTGGTTGTGTTTTATAGCCCTAAACACAAGGTTGTAGTCAAAAGGCAGAGGAAGAAGAGAAAAATAGACTAAGCATCAACAACAATTCCTCAAGATGAATACATGAATGTCATTTGGAAAGATTCAGAAGTTGATCCCTCTGAGGACTTGACCAAATTATCTTAGTTTGCAGGGGCATATACAACTGCCACGATTGATAAAGCAACTGAAGTCAATCAATTGATCAAGGAAAAAGATCAAAAGATTAAACAACTTGAAGAATAGCTAAAGGCGGAGAAACAGAGGATTGATCAACAGGCGATTGAAAGACAACAACAACTATCCCAAGAGTTTGAACAGTTAAAACTGGCACATCATGAAGAGATTAAATCTAAGGACGAGCAAATAATGTAGCTACAACTCTCAATAGAGAAATTTAAAGAGAATCCCAAAGTTGAAGAGTTTATAAAAGAAGCCTTAGCAATAAATAATTTCTTATCTCAATAGTTAACCCAACTTTGTCAAAATATATGCCTCATTCATCCATTATGCATCAAAACCAACACACGGGTAGATCAAGTAGTCAATTCTAGGTTGGAATTCGAGGATGTCGATGACAAGATTACACATTACATCTCTTGACAAAACACAGAAAAAGGGAGGGCTACTAAATTTCCACTAATTGAAGAATCTCATAAAGAGATATTATTTTCAGAATGGGAGACACAGTTGATCAAAGTGGAAAGAAAAACTTCAAGGGCCAGGGTAGTAAATAATAATATGATTGAGCTAATAAATGATAATTTGCACAATGCCAATTTAATTTTTGAGTGTTCCCCTGAAAATCTTCCGAAGGCAAAAGTATTGGAAAAACAATGGAAGCAAGATTTGAATGCGAGAGAGGAGAAACTCAAAAAATTAAAAAGCCTCAATTGGGATACGCATTGGATCTATTTGGTCAAACCGCATAGCCAACAAATGACAGTCAAATGTCTTGCTGATGTAGTCGATCACATGATGCCAAAACTCTCGGATGCGGTGTACACAGGTTTATTTCATGCTAGGATGAGTCATCCACCTGAAATCCAAACGATGCTTGAGATTTGTCAGTGAGAGCCGCAAGAGGAATGATAGATGCGATGCATCTTTTTAAAGTTATTGCAATTCTATTTTTATCATGAAATCCCATATATTGGGAGAGGCTGTTCCAACCACTCCAAGCATCTTTTACGAATAGTTTGTTTTTATTTTTACTATAAAGACCCTTTCATGTCATTTTAGAAATGGTCCTGAATTTGTATTAAAATTGGATTGAAGAAGATAGCACTTTTGCAATTCTTAATTTTTTTTTTGTAGAAAGCAAGGATCAAGGTTCAAACTTTTTGTTAGCAAATTTTAAAAGGACTTGCATTTCTGTATCGTTTTGGAGTTTTCAAAGTAAGAAGAATGAACAAGGATGTTACTTCAATAGCATGTTTCAAATACATATGGTACTTATATTGATGTCATTTTGTTTCATGTTAGGAAATTCAACAGTCTTTTGATTCAATATTGTTCTATATGTGAATGTCCATTCAATTCTGCATTTATATCACTTTTGAATAATTCTAGAATTGATATCCTAAACATGTATGCTGACAATTAACGTTATTATGACATGCGATCTGTTTTATATTACTTTGTTTGAAGTGATCATCATTCATGCTTAACTTCTATAATCAATTAATTGATCTTTATTAGTGTTTGATTACCAGAAGTCATCATAAATCGCATAGATATTGAGTTACTCGAGTTATATATATATATATATATATATATATATATATATATATATATATATATATATATATATCTGTATATTTGTATATTTTCATAAGTATTACAATTCAAACCATCAATCATATTGTTACATATTTTAAACACCCACTCATCAAACCACACCTTTATTGGGAAACTGGTCCCATATTATCCAGTTGGAGCCACCATACCAAACAGAAAAGGAACTACATTAAGGGCCAAACTGGATAGTCATCCCCCAATGTCGTTACAACAATTTTAGAGGCATCAACATTTTTGGTGCTAGAAGGAGGGCTGACTGTGAATAGCAAGTAAATATAAATCAATAGGCCATTCTAAGAGAAATTGTCCCTCACCATCACCTCCAACTTCTCGTTCACATTCCAAATCCCCTATTCCCAAGCGATAAGTTGAAAAGATGATCTAGGTGGATATCGGTGGCCACCTGCCAAGTCCACTTGGACCCCCACCATTGTTTCTTTCAGCTTTTCAGTTTCCTTAATTGTAGCACAATTTACTATTTTTAGCAGTTTTTTAGGTCTTGAACTTCCAGAGTCCTTTTGAGACCCTAAACGACGTTTTTTGGGAAAATTGGGAGCAACATGGGTCCATGGACTGATGTTGCTCTTCCCAAAGTTGTAGTTCTCAGATAGATATTTCTAACAAGATATTATGCACATCAAATGGAGATCATATGCCAAAGTTACGACCATGGGAAGTTGATGTACCAATTTACCCAAACGGCGCCCACAGTTTGGCGTTTCATCTTCTAGGGTTAGGTTTTTGGATGTTTAGGGTTTTCCATTCTTTCTCAACAATAAATAGGCCTTCGAGCCTCATTGTAACATAGTTCAGAGGCATGTAGCCGCCACATCTCTTGTCATAGATAAGCTACCATCACCCTAGCTGGTTTATTTCCATTTCTGTTTGTAAGCATATTTCAGTATTTTACATTAATGAAATGAAGTATTATTTCCACTGCATCTTTGTGTATATGGTTATCTCTATATTTTGTTGTGTTCTTGTTTAAATCTGGATCAGTGGTATCAGAGCGGTCTGCTTTTTTCTCTATTTTTCTTTGCATGTTCCCAACAAGGTCAAGATATAAGGAGTTAGGGCTTGAACTGGTTGAACCTTTGCAAGACCAACCTTGCAAATCCCGACGACCTCCCATGGCAGATGAAAAGAAAGACGAGGTGGTAGGAGGTCCTATCAAAATCTTGCTCGAAGAAGCCCTCGAGTGACAAAGGAACGTGATGATGGACAAGTTTCCCAGATCCTTCAGCGGCTACCTAGGGGCGACACATCGACTTCCAACAGCTACTCTGGAAACGCCACACCGTTTAAGGTACAAGTTAATTTTGAAATCCCCATATTCGAGGGTCAATAAATGCATATGCCATTGATAAATGGTGAAATCTGCTAGAGGGTTATTTTTCTGTTCATGATTTTTCCAATCGGGAAAAGATTATTTTCGCTCTTCTCAAAGCAGCCCCCCATGTTAAGGACTGGTGGGAAACCTACTACGAGCATAAGGATGAAAGTACAGGTTCACTATTTTCGGCCGCACCCACTTGGAATTCATTCCGGGATGCCATCAAGGAGTAGTACTACCCTGTCGGAAGCTATGAGGATCAATACATAAAGTGGACCATGTTGCGGCAAGAAGGGACCAAGACGTGCTAGAGTTCACCAATATTTTCCATACCCTTCGTACAAGGTTGGGTATTAAGGATTCGAAGCAGCATTTGGTACTCAAATACCGTGGCTACCTGCTCAAGTACATCCAGGAAGAAATAGAATTCCTGAACATCTCCTTGCTTTGCACTGCATACCAATATGCCGTTAGGGTCGAGAAAAATTTTAAACAGAAGAAGCGAGACTTGGGATCTGCAAATCCGAAGTAAGGGAAAGGTGCCTCCAAACTGCAGAACAAAGGACAAAGCCAAGGCGGGGCGACCCAAGACAACCTGCCAAAGCTGAAAGCAAAGAACAGTGCTGCAAAGCCGAAAAAGGACACGGGAAAGTGGTGTGAGTTCCATAAGAGCTCCACTCACAACACAAGTGAGTGTTGAGCCAAGCAATCAATGGTGGCTAAGCTAAAGGTTTCAGAATCGGATGCAGGTTCCGACTCTGAGTCAGAACCCAACAAGGGGAATGACAAAGGGAAGAAGATTATCGATGCAGAGCCCAATTCCACAGTTGCCACCACGAAGATCCAGAAGGAGGAACCCAAAGATCCAGAGGAGGAGGAGCGTCTCTTCCACTCCTAGATGTGGGTAAAGGGCTCCCCACTACAATTCATTGTCGACAGCAAGAGCCAAAAGAACCTCATTTTGGTAGAGGTCATGAAGCGGTTGGGCTTACCAACCACATCACATCCACAACCGTACACCATCGGGTGGCTTCAACAAGGACGGGATCTTCGCATGAGCCAGCAATGTCGCCTTCCATACAACATGAAGCCCTTCACGAATGAGGTATTATGTGAAATTCCTCCCCTTGAAGTTTGTGATGTATTACTAGGACAACCATACTTGTGGAAGTGACATGCTGTGTATGAATCAAGGCCCTGTGCTGTTATTGTTACTTTTGGAACTAAGTTGTACAGGATACCGGAGGTAGCACTGCCTACCGCCATCTCTTTGATTACTGCAAAACAATGCAGTAAGCTCATTTCCAAAACCGAGAAATTTGTTTTCCTGATGATACACCCTCAAGGAAAGAATAAGACGATGGCCACAACCTCTAGACAGGGCCCCTCCGCACGACAACTATAGATGGACAAGGTCATTGAGGAGTACGAGGACATCTTCACCTCCCCTACAGGGGTTCCTTTACACTGTCAAGTCAAGCACTCCATCGATCTGACCCTAGGTGCGTCGCTGCCTAATGGACCAATCTATTGACGCTCTGTTCTAGAGAATGATGAAATCAAGAGGTAGATTCAGGGGTTGCTGCAAAAAGGTCACATCCGTCCAAGTTCATCACCCTGTGGGAGCCCGATCATTTTGGTATAGAAGAAGAATGGGACTTGGAGACTCTGTATTGACTATCGGGTGTTGAACAAGATCACTATCTGTAATAGGGACTCGGCCCCACGGATTGATGACCTCTTGGACCAACTGAAGGGGGAAACATATTTCAGCAAGATTGATTTGAAGTCAAGATATCACCAGGTACCAATTGAACCCTCCGATGTGTGGAAGACTGCCTTCAAAGCCAAGGAGAGCCTGTTCGAATGGTTGGTGATGCCTTTCGGATTGACGAATGCTTTTGCAACCTTCATGAGGCTAATGGATGACATCTCGTAGCCATCCACCAACTCATTTGTAGTGGTATATTTGGATGACATCCTGATCTTTAGCCAAAGTTGGGAAGAGCACCTCCCCCACATCCGACAGCTTCTCCAAACAATACGACAACACAAGTTATGTGCTAATTTGGAGAAATGCACTTTTGGCATGACCCAAGTTCAGTATCTGGGATACATTATTGATGAACAGGGGGTGCATGTAGATCCATCCAAGATCCAAGTCATTTGAGATTGGTCATCTCCAACCACTCTGACAGAGCTCTGCAACTTTCTAGGTCTTGCCAACTTCTACCGCAAGTTCGTGTTGGGATTTTCTCATATCACTTGGCCCTTGAGTCAAGTCACCAAGGGAGGAGCGAAAGAAAAATTCTTTTGGCCTAAATCTCAACAGAGGGCATTCACAGAGTTAAAAGATCGCCTCTGCACGACACCCATGCTCGCATTACGAGACTTGCAACAACCATTTGAGGTCGAGACAGATTCCTCTCACTATGCTATTGGGGCAGTCCTTACTCAACATGGGCATCCAGTGGCATATCACAGTGAGACACTTTCAGACACAGTTTGGAAGTATCCCACTTATAACAAAGATATGTATTCCATTGTACAGGCCTACTGACAATGGAAGCATTACATTTTGGGGAAGGAAACAGTCATCCACACAGACCACCGATCCCTGCAGTTCATACAAACCCAAGGGAAATTGCAGAATGATCGCCATCAAAAGTGGTCGACATACCTGCAATAGTTCCATTTGAATATCAAGTATAAGAATGGTAGAACCAATAATTTTGCAGATTGCATTAGTCGACCACCGATCATGGTGTTAACCACTGTGCTCAACTCTTGTGGACACGAGACTTCTGATTGGCTACTTCTCTACAAAAGCAACCCAGAATTCGGCCACACATACCAGACACTCTTGGAGGGTCAGCATGTTCCAGATTTTCACCTCCAGGATGCCCTGTTATGCCACCTGGGTCACCTTTGTGTTCCTTCAAGTGAGCGTGCCAAGATGATTTGGGAAGCACACTACAGTCGGGCTGCTAGACATTTCGAGGTTGAGAAAATGGTGGCAGTACTGCAGAAGTATTTCTATTGGCCGACTCTTTGACATGATGTCGGGAAGTACATCAAATCATGCACTACCTGTGCCATTGCCAAACCGACCATCAAGAAGCAAGGCCTCTATACCCTGTTGCCTACCCCTCGTCGACCTTGGGAATCCATATCCATGGATTACATGTCAGGGCTTCCTTCCACTAAGCAAGGAAACGACTGTGTTTTTGTGGTCATCGACAAGTTCTCGAAGATGGCCATTATGGCCGCCTGCAAGAAGAATATCACAGCAAAAGTCATTGCTAAACTCTTCTTTGAACGAGTGTGGGTACAATTTGGGATCCCACAGTCTATCATCTTAGATCGGGACAACAAGTTCCTCAGTACATTTTGGTCCAGTCTTTGGTTGATGCTCGACACCAAACCCACTAAGTCCATAACCTTCCATCCTCAAACTATTGGCCAAACAGAGGTTGTCAACAGGATGATCATACACATTCTACGCATGTACAACTCAAAGCATCCACACACATGGGATGAGAGCCTCCCCTATGTTCAACACAGAGACAATTGGTCTCTCCACAGCTCGACTGGCCACAACCCTTTTCAGGTGGGCTTGGGATTCCAGCCACTATCTCCCATTGATGTGGCCATGCCAGTTGTAGCTACTCACGCAGATTCGGCTCATGTCCACTCTGAAACAGATAAGGCAAACAACTTCATTGAGCACATCCAACATATTTTCCAGTAGGTCCATGACATTATGGAAAAATCAAATGCCAAGTACAAGCAGTGACATGATCAACATCGGGTGCCACACAAGTTTCAGGTGGGCGACAAAGTCTGGTTGCATTTGCAAAAGGAACGCCTTACCGGAGCCTATCAGAAACTCAGACCACTCCGATATGGTCCTTAAGCTATTACCAAGGCCATGGGAGACAATGCATTTGAGCTCAGCATTCCCCCATTCCTTGGCCTGCACCCAGTGTTCAATGTGGACTGCCTGCGGCCATACTTTCCACCATTACTAGACACATCCGACATTATAGAACAACTCACACCCACAGAGTTAAATCCAAATTGCATGGAACAAGCTACAACTGACCAGATCATGGACACACATATCAAGCACACTCACCAATAGAATATCCATTTGTATCGAGTTGTCAAAGCAGGCCAATTCCTTCATTAGGGCAAGTGGCTCACCAGGGACCAAGTTCAACAGAAGTTTCCTCATCTCATGGAGGAACTCAACACAATGGGGACCATTGCTTCCTGGGGGGAGGAATGATCCAGGTGGATATGGTGGCCACCTGCCAAGTCCACTTGGACCCCCACCATTGTTTCTTTCAGCTTTTTAGTTTCCTTAATTGTAGCACAGTTTACTATTTTTAGCAGTTTTTCGGGTCCTGAACTTCCGGAGCTGTTTTGAAGCCCTAAACGACGTTTTTTGGTAAAATTGGGAGCAACATGAGTTCATGGACCAATGTTTCTCTTCCCAAAGTTGTAGTTCTCAGATAGATATTTCTAATGAGGTACTGTGCGCGTCAAATGGAGATCGTATGCCAAATTTACAACCCTGGGAAGTTGATGTACCAATTTACCCAAACGGGGCCCACAGTTTGGCATTTCATCTTCTAGGTTTAGGTTTTTGGATGTGTAGGGTTTTCCATTGTTTCTCAACAATAAATAGGCCTTCGAGCCTCATTGTAACATAGTTTAGAGGCATGTAGCCACCATATCTCTTCTCAAAGATAAGCTACCATCGCCCTAGTTGGTTTATTTCCATTTCTGTTTGTAAGCATATTTCAGTATTTTACATTAATGAAATGACGTAATATTTCCATTGCATCTTTGTGTATATGGTTATCTCTGTATTTTTTTGTGTTCTTGTTTAAATCTGGATCAAAAGAAAAATACAAAATCCACTGCTGAAACCCTAAACAAGCCAGACAGTTCTTCTTTTGAACCCCCTGAAGTACAATCTTTGATCCACAAATTGCAAGGGATTTCAATATCTCAAGAGGAGTCTAAGGTATCCCAAGGCAGTGTTACTTCTCAGTATATCCCATCAAAACCGCTAATTAGGGCAAAAAGTGAAAAGCTTGGAATCCCACCGGTTGAATTCCCTATACCAAGTCGAAAAAGGGCTAGAAGACACCATCAGAATCTAACAGCGAGACTCTGTCGTAAACATCGTCCATTCCATCCATACCATTGCAAGGTCATACACTCATTTCCCAACTCCAAATTGTGGTTCACACAGGTATAGGAGCTTCATCCTCCTCTACTAATAACCCAACAATGGCACTTAATCAACCTCAATCGAGGCCATGGACCAACCCAAGAGCTGTTAGAATGCTTGCACCTTTGACCCAATTTCCAGCACATCCTAAAAAATGACTACCTAAATTTAATCCTGATAATGGTCTGTTAGCGGAGGAACATATACAAAATTTCATGTTTCTATTAATTTGAATGGAGTAATGGAAGAAGATGTTGTTGTAAGACTATTTCCATATACTCTACAAGGAGCAGCGGGATCATGGTCCTTTTCGTTACCACCAGGCTCTATTAATAGCTGGGATGCTTTTCAAGAGAAATTTCTAACTAAGTTTGGAGATGATAAGTCTACAACAACTTTGATTAATGACCTCTCCAACTTGAAAGCCAAATCAAAAGAACCTATTAAGGACTTTAACTCACGTTTCAATAAGTTATTGAATAAAATACCTGCAGCATCCAAACCTAGCGAGGAGGTCAGAAATGAATGGTACATTTCTGTGTTACCTTCAAACATAGCCATCTTCGTTGATAGAGCTGCCAAACTGACATTAGCAGAAAATATGAAAGAAGCAATAGCTGTTGAAAAACGTATCCTGGCTTTAGAAAAGAAAAATGCTCTAGAGGAAAGGAAATCCAAGAAAGTTACCTTTAGAGATGATTCAAAGAAGAAAGTAACCAAAGATCCATATGATATGGAAGGCCTACAAAAATTTCTTAAAACTATGTCCAATGAAATGGTAGAAATAAAAAAAAGGTAGCTGAAACTTCTACAAAAAGACCATTTAGGAATTTTAAAAGAAATCATCCAACTGATCCTAAACCACCCAATGCTATATATAATGCAGAATCCGATTTAGATGATGATGAAGAAGAAGATACAATTTTATCAGTCGAAGAAACAGAGGAAGATGAAACAGTTGAATGTCATGGAATGTGGGACTTTATTCTACCTAACTCTGATAATGAAAGCGAATAGGAAGCCCTACCAGTAAACACTAGAAGTAAGCGTATCATAGATCGTAATCAGTCAAATCAAAAGAAGAAAAACTCAAATCCTGTTACTAAAGAGAAAGTTCTCGCCAAGAAAAATCCAGTTTCATCTCCCCAAACTCAACCATCTTCATCCAATCCTCCCTCATCATTCAAAACGCTAGTAGTTTCAGATTCCATGGACTATAACATAGTTGAAGATATGAAAAATACTCGAGCAAACATTTATTTTCATGAACTTAGCAAGTTCAAGCATCAACAAAAGTTGTTGCTTAAAGAATTAAATGTAGTACCTTCCTCTCTTCTTTCAACTATTGTTTTATCCAAGGTTGCCAAAGGATTAGGTAAACCACTATTTGATAAGGTGGATTCTACTGATGCTGTTCTAATTGGGGATAGATCAAATTCTCATACTCCTCCTTTTCTCTTGACTTATGAGATCTACACTAGAAATTTGCATAACTGCTTGATTGATTCAGGGGCTTCATCAAACATAATGCCAGCATCGGTTTGCTCCAAGTTAAATATTGAACCCCAAAAGTCTGTAGTTCATATTGTCCAATTAGATCGAACTAAGGTTCAAGTTTTAGAGAAATAAATTCAATTACGATTAGACTATCTACTAATCCAAGGGTTGTTCAAAGAATTGATATACTAATTGCTGAAATCCCTGAGTTTTATGGTTTAATTCTTAGCAGATATTGGTCTGAAAAACATGGTTATATTTCAACTGATTGGTCTCACATGTGGCTTCCCTATAATGGGAAGCCAAATCAAATCAGAATTGAACGTGAAAAACACTTGACTCACACAGTAACTGAATTTGAAGAAGAGAATCAACCAGTAGCCTTCAATAATAGCATTCTTGGAAACTATTCAGCTGAATCATTTTTTGGGAACCTCAATGCTCAACAATCTCCTCTTTCTGTTAATAATGTCATATCACAAGTTGAAAATTTTTCCCATACCGATACTTCTAAGTGTGTTAATGTTGTAGATGAACTTGTAAATAAACCTCTAAATAAACCTTTATTTTGGTCCTTGTGTTTTGATGGATCTAAATCTAATGACGGTGCAAGATTAGGATGTATTTTAGTCAGTCCTGAAGGAGAAAAGTGATGTTATCACGTAGATTATAATTTGAGTGTACCAACAATACTGCAGAATATGAAGCATTGATTCAAGGTCTATATAAAGCAATAGGCCTGAATATCCAATATCTGAAAGTATTTGGTGATTCCGAAATTGTCATTAAATAAGTGAGAAATACTATTCATTGTCTTTCGGGGCATCTGAAACATTATCAGTCACTTGTTCAAGATCTTATAACTCATTTCCTGGCATTTGATATTTCTCCTATTCCCATATCACAGAATGTAGCAACAAATCTCCTGGCTAATGTAGCTTCTAAGCTCCTTCGATATGAGGATTATAGTCCAGATAGATTTTCTATTGAATTAATTTTTCAGCCATCCATCCAAAATAATGTCACCAATTGGCATGTGTTCAATCATGATGAGGATATCTTAAATTTCTTGACATCTGAATGAACTTATAACGATCAAATTATCGATGAAAGCGATCATGATCTTCAATTAAAGTAGAAACTCAATGAAATTCCTATTCCTAAATCTGTCGTTAAACTAGAAGATATTTATGATATTAAGAATAGATTCAAAAAGGTCACTAATTCAAAGCTTCAAAGTTCAACTTTACAGTTTGAGTTAGTAAATCTTGGCACTATGCCAAACCACAAAATGTCAATCTAGGACTTGGACTTTCACCTGATGAAAGATTTGCTTTCATCGGATTATTGAAAAAATACAAAAATGTTTTTGCTTGGTATTATGAGAATCTAAAGACTTATGATACCTCTATCATTCAACACACAATTCCAATGATTTCTGATGAGAAACCTGTACAACAGAAACCAAGAAAAATTCACCCAAATCTCAAGAGTCAAATCAATCTAGAGTTGAATAAACTCCTTAAAGCCAAAATAATTTTTCTTGTCAGACATTCTAAATGGGTCTCAAATTTGATACTTGTGAGGAAAAAGAATGACGATATTAGGATTTGCATAGATTTTAGAAATCTCAACAAAGCATGTCAGAAAGATAATTTCCCATTACCAACAATGGAGCAGGTACTTCAATCAGTAGCTGGCTCAGAGTTAATGTCTTTTGTTGATGGCTTTCCAGGATATAATCAAATCTTGGTACATCCAGATGATATATTAAAGATTACATTCAGAACCAAATGGGGAACATATGCTTATTAGAAAATGCCTTTTGGCTTAATAAATGTTGGAGCTACTTTCCAACAAGCCATGGACATAGATTTCAAAGGTTTGATCAATAAAACGGTTGTTGTTTACTTAGATGACATAACTGTCTATTCTAAGAAAAAGAGCAACCATTTGCATGATTTAAAGTAAATATTTGAACGTTGCAAAAAGTATGGGATTTCCTTAAATCCCAAGAAATCATTCTTTGCTCTTAATGAAGGTAAACTCTTAGGGTTTATTGTATCCAAAAATGGCATATTCATTGATCCTGACAGGATAAAAGAGATTTCTGATATTCCTTTGCCACATAATAAGAATTCTATACAATCATTCTTGGGACAGATAAATTTTGTGAAAATACTTGTTCCTGATTTTTCTCATATTGTTCTACCCTTGCGATCCATGATTAAGAAAAAATCAATCTTCAAATGGGGACATAATGAAAGAGAAGCTTTTGATTCAATCAAACAAGCAATCATTAATGCTCCTGCATTGAATACTCCAAATTTTTCTAGTCAATTTATTTTGTATGCTTTAGCCACTAAATCATCTTATGATGCTGCTTTAACACAAATAAGTGATCAATAGGTGGAAGCACCCATGTCTTTCTTTAGTTCCAATTTGCAGGGTGCTGAGATTAATTATTCTGAAGTCGAGAAACAAGCCTTCGCTATATTTAAGTCTGTCAATCATTTTAGACATTTCCTCCTAAAAACACATACAAAAGTGATAGTCCCATTTTTTGCAGTGAGACAATTGCTAATTCAAAGAGAAGTAAGAGAAAAAAGAGCTAATTGAGTAACAACTTTACAAGAATATGACATTGATATTAAACCAATGAAAATTGTTAGAGGGCAGGGTTTTTGCAGGTTATTGGTAGGAGCTTCCAATATACCAGACCATGAAGATTTAGGTAGTACTATACAAGTGAATGAGATAAGTATGATTGATTCTAAATCTCAATATGCTAATCTGATTTTTTACTTGAAAAATGGATATGCCCCTCCTGAATTCAACTACAAAAACAAACGTGCTCTAAGGTTAAAATCCAAACACTATGAAATCATTGATGATGTGTTATTAAGGAGAAATTATGATTCTATTCTATTAAGATGCCTTGAAAAATCTGAAGTGCAAACGGTTTTACAGGAATTGCATGATGGCCCAGCTGGTGGACACTTTGGAGGAGACACTACAACACACAAAATACTACATGCTGGGTATTATTGGCCAACTTTGTTCAAAGATACCCATGACTATGTGAGGAAATGTAAGATATGCTAAACTGCTAGTGGGAGGCAAAGGAAACCAACCTTTCCTTTACAACCAGTTAACATTGAGCAACCATTTGAGCAGGTTTGGTTTACCTAATGCACTTATCTTTGACAATGCATCTTATTTTTCTAGAAATAGTATAGTCGAATTTGTTCTTAAGAGGTTTTAAATTAAAATACACTGCAAATTACTATCCATAAGGAAATGGCTTAGTAGAGTCAACTAACAAAAATATCATCAGGATTATCAAAAGGACTATTGATTAAAGCCAAAAGAATTGACATAAGTCTTTAATATTCGCACTATGGGCAGATCATATAACTTAGAAGGCCTCTATTGGTACTTCTCCTTTTAACTTGGTATATGGGAAAGAAGATGTTATTCCACCAAATTTAGCCTTCCCATCACTAGCCCTAGTACAATTCATTGAAGAAACTCCTTCTTCCTCTATTCAGTTAAGGTTTGATCAAATTCTTAAACTAGATGAGGATAGAGAAAAGACCAAGATTACTCATGCTAAACATCAACAAGTCATTAAATCTTCTTTTGATGCAATTTCATCTGGCTCAAAAACATTACAAATTGGTGATCTCGTTTGGGACAAATCACATGAAGACAAAGGTAAGCATACCAAGTTTCAGAAAATGTGTCTTGGACCATTTCAGATCATTGAAAAGATAGGCTCATCAACGTTTCTACTGCAAGAATTATCGAGAAAGAGAGATTCTCTTCCTATGAATGGGATTATCTTAAAGAAATTCTTTTCCTAAGGAGGTAACCCCTTCTTACTTGTACATATTCTTTATGCAAATTTTGATTTCTTTTAGAAATAATGTTGTAAATAGTATACCATTGGTTTTTTACTGTTGAAATCTCTTTGAAAAAATATTGTGAATATCCGCTTTTAAAAGGTAGAAACTTTCAAGGAAATGATTACAGTTTTGGAAATTAGATAAACATCACAAAACTCTGAGATGTTCTTTAAATTTGTGAAATCTTTCAAACCAGAAAAACATAGTGAATCATTTTAAGTTTGATCAGTTGAGAAAGGTTATTCCTAAAAGTAAAGACTCTTTACAACTAAGCATCTACATCTCTATAATTGTCATCCAATAACTCTTAAGGAGTCAAAGATTCACCCCATCCACTAGGTTTATGATTTTTTAGAGTGTAATTCTAAAATATATCTGACTTAAAAGATAAGAGGTCTCATTACGAGCCTGCTTACCATGATCATAGGGAACTAATTAAACTGAAATTACCAATACTACATACCAAAACAGGGTAATGGCTTATAATCATAAGACAAGGGGTCTCATTACGAGCTAGCTTGTTCAGTTCAATTACAACCAGTGAATGGCATTGTCATATTCTGGCTCCCAAACCAGGGCAATGGCTTTTATGCAAAAAATAGAAAAAATAAAAAATAAAAAATATATTTATAAATCTATCTTTAAAATATTATACTCTTGGATGGTATGGAAAACCCTCAACATCGAATAAGGTATTTATTATGATAATGTTAGAAGATGGATTTGTTGTGGGTCATTTAAATGAGTTTAATATGGTCACCGGTCAATTAAGTTCCATAGGGGTAAATTTTGATGATGAAGTTAAGTCTCTATTATTTCTGTGCTCATTACCATAAAGTTGGAATGGTTAAATTATGACCATTATTAACTTTGTCTCTAGATCTAGTACTTTAAGGTTTGAATATGTTGTTGGTGCCATCCTTAGCGAGGAAATGCAACAAAAAATATCTGGTGAGACATCATGTAAGGCTTTGAATGCAAAGACTAGGGGAATAAAAATGGAAATATTAATTAGCCTAGGAAATCATAGTAAGTCGAGAAAAGCTATATCCAAATCCAAATAAGGGATATTGTGCCATAAATGTGGGAAGAGAGGACACCTAAATAAAGATTGCAAATCTTGGAATGGAAAAGAAGGATACGGATAACAAGAGAACAATCATGAAGCAGATGTGACAGGAAATGTGTTGCAAAATGATTTTATTATTTCATTAGAGAATATTATTGATTCCTAGGTTGTAGATTCAGGGGCCTCATGATCTGATAATCACCCTATGAGTGACCTCAGTTAAAGATTTATTAAACAAAAGGTATTACAGACTCATGTGATGGTGTGTGTTCTGTGTGATTTAAGCAACGGATTGATCAAATTGCCAATACACAGAAAATAAGTGGAAAGACAGCAGAGAAATGCAGTAAGCAACACAAAGACACAAACAGTTTTTTAATAAGGAGTTCACCCTATTCTCCAGGGCTACGTCTCTGGTCCAGCTTCAGTGGTGGCCTTGTTTTATTGTCTCATACAACAGAGAAATTACAATACAGGGACTCAATGTGAGTTCTCCTGAAGCAAATTTTGCTTGGTAGGGTGGTTCTTGGATTCCCCAAGCCACTCAGATTTCACAGACTCTTCTTCTTCCCACCAGCTCTGTGACCCTTGGTCTACAGTGGAAAGAGCCAAATGTGATGCTCAGTCCGGACAGATTCCTCTAGGGAAAGGCTTGAATCATCAAGCTCTCTAGTGCTTGACGCTGCCTGTGGTTACCTCGGCCCTCTGTCTCCTCTTCTTGGCTTTACTGTTCTCAGTGTTCAGTCCTCCTCTCAGGGTTCACTGTTCACTATCTCTCTTGGTTGCTTGGACTCCTCTCTATTCCTCCTCTCTCAATCTCCATTTGACTGTCTCTGTTCTTGGCTTTAGTCATCCGATCCCTATGCCTGTTCGGTTCCTCTCCCGCCTACATTGATTTGCCTACCGCCTGCGTGCTTGGAGTTCCCTATTCAACGTCAGCATGAACGCTCGGGAAGTAGCCACACATGCCCATCGAAACAACGCCAGCCTGCTCGTCGATTCGTTTCTTCGGTTATGTTATGGATACGTTCTTTCCCCATTGTGGCGGTCAAATGGATTCCAAATCCCCTTAAATCGCGGCTTAATTCCCTTTCGATTCTGCTTCTTTCTATTGGGCGCAATCTCATCCATCCAATCTGGGCTCCTCCATATCCAACGTCATACGCATGTCGAGCGTGGTTGACTTGCTCGACCGATAGCACGCAATCACAATGGTTTTTCTCTCACCTCCACTACCACGCGTCGATAGCTGAGTGGGATCGCTCCACTCTCTTCCAAAACCTCTTACCATTCAAGGGTGCCCCGATCAAAACCACATGTTTCCAGGTCATGGGTCCCACCTTCATACGTTGGCGCTTTTCGTTTCTCCACCCGCGGTCCTCTGGTCCCCCCCACGCGACCGGGTGCTCAGGCTTTCCCATTTTGGCCCTGTTCGCCCAGCGATAGCGCTAATCATGCATTCGAAAATCAGCTCCTTTTCCCGATCCGGGGCTCCCAGAGGCTATTTTGGTGTCCCGCGCAGTCTCCATGGGCCTCGGTCAGCGCGCTTTGACTGAGGTCCTCGTCGTTCCACGCCGGCTGCCATGGCCACTGGTTCAGGGTGTTTTCAATCATTGTTTTGGAATTTTCAAGGATTTTTTCAACTCGATACAGTCAAGGTTCTTGACAGTCTTTTGTGGATCCGATTCGGATCACCTCATTCCATGCCACACCTGATAAGAAACATTTTCACTACTATGTTCAAGGAGATTTTGGATAATTTCATATGGATGATGATAAACTGATCTAGGTCGATATTGGTTGCCACCTGCTTATTCCACTTGGACCCCCACCATTGTTTCTTTCAGTTTTTTAGGTTCCTTAATTGTAGCACAATTTACTATTTTTGGTAGTTTTTCGAGTCCTAAACTTCCGAAGTTGTTTTGAGGCCCTAGACATTTTTTGGGAAAACCATCGGTGCCAACAACGAATTTCCAACTTAATATTCACTATCAACAACTGTAATCTTCAGATAGATCTTTCTAACGAGGTACCATACACGTCAAATGAAGAGCGTATGCCAAAGTTACAACCCCGGGAAGTTGATGTACCAACTTACCCCAATGGGGCCAATAGTTTGGATTTTCATCTCCTCGGGTTAGGTTTTTGGATGTTTAGGGTTTTCCATTTTTTCTCAATAATAAATAAGCCTTCAAGCCTCATTGTAACATAGTTCAGAGGCATGTAGCCACCACATCTCTTCTAAGAGATAAGCTACCATTGCTCGAGCTAGTCTTATTTCCATTTTGTTTGTAAGCATATTTCAATATTTGATATTAATGAAATGAAGGTTTATTTCTATTGAATCTTTGTATTTATGGTTATACATGTAATTTGT
The DNA here is from genome assembly GCA_031772625.1 of Pinus tabuliformis. Taxonomy (NCBI): domain Eukaryota; kingdom Viridiplantae; phylum Streptophyta; class Pinopsida; order Pinales; family Pinaceae; genus Pinus; species Pinus tabuliformis. The sequence continues at coordinate 482,567,623 of CM062820.1, forward strand.
TGCGTTCCTATTTAAATCCGAATTAGTGGTATCAGTGCAATCTGCTCTTTCTCTCTTTTTCTTTTCATGTCCCCAACGAGGTCGGGGTATAAGGAGTTAGGGCTCGATCTAGTTGAACTTTTGCAAGATCAGCCTCAAAAGCCTCGACGGTCGCCCATGGTGGAAGAAAATAAATACGAGGGAGTGGGGTATCCCATCAAAATATTGCTCAAGGAGGCCCTCAAGAAACAAAGGAAGGTGATCATGAATAACTTTTCTCAAATCCTTCAGCGATTGCCCATTGGTGGTGCATCCACATCCAGTAGCCGCTCTAGAGGAACCACTCCTTTTAAGGTACAAGTAAACTTTGACATTCCCATATTTGAGGACCAAATAGATGCAGACACCATAGGTAAATGGTTAAATCTACTAGAAGCATATTTTTCTATTCATGATTTTTCCAACCGGAAAAAGATTACTTTTTCTCTTCTCAAAGTCGCCCCCCATGTCAAGGACTAGTGGGAAACCTACTGTGAGAAGAAGGATGAAAGTACACCCTCAGTATTTTCAGTTGCACCACTTGGAATTCGTTTTGGGACACCATAAAGGAGCAGTACTACCTTGTCGGGAGCTATGAGGATAAATACATAAAGTGGACCACGCTGTGGCAGGGAAGAGATCAAGACGTGTTGGAGTTTGCCAGTGTTTTTCATACCCTTCGCACAAAGTTGGGTATCAAGGATTCTCAAGAAAAATTTGTACTCAAGTACCATGGCTGCCTACACAGGTACATCCAGGATGAGATGGAGTTCTTAGACATCTCCTCGCTCGACATGGCGTACCGATACACTGTCAAGATTGAGAAAAATCTTAAACAGGGAAAGTGTGACTTTGGATCTACGAATCTGAAGCAAGGGAAACGTTCTCCCAAACCACAAAAAGAAAAAAGCCAAGGCAGGGCAGCCTAAGACAACATACCAAAGCTACAAGAAAGGAAAAACACTGCGAATCAAAAGAAGGACATGAGAAAGTTGTGTGAGTTCCATAAGATCTCCACCCACAACACAAGTGAGTGTCGGGCTAAGCAGTCACTAGTGGCCAAGCTCAAGGCTTCTGAATTAGATGCATATTCCAACTTTGAGTCAGAACCTAACAAGGGGAATGACAAGGGGAAGCAGATTATCGATGTGAAACCCAATGCCATTATTTCCACCATGAATATCTAGAAGGAGGAACCTGAATATACAGAGGAGGATAAGCACCTTTTCCACTCCCAAATGTGGGTAAAGGGTTCCCTGATATAGTTCATTATCGACAGCAGGAACCAAAAGAACCTAATTTTAGCAAAGGTCATGAATTGGCTGGGCTTACTGACCACAACACACCCACAACCATACACCATTAGGTGGCTTCACCAAGGACGGGATCTTCGCGTCATCAAGCAGTGTTGCCTTCCACACAACATCAAGCCCTTCATGGATGAGGTATTATGTGATGTTTCTCCTCTTGATGTTTGTGATGTATTATTAGACCAACCATACTTGAGGAAGTGACATGCTATGCATGAGTCAAGGCCTCGCATTGTTATTGTTACCTTGGGAAATAAGTTGTATAGGATATCAGAGGTAGCATCGCCTATCGCCATCTCTTTGGTTACTGCAAAACAATGCAATAAGATCATTTCCAAAACTGAAAAATTTGTTTTCCTGATGATACGCCTTAGGGAAGGAAGAAGAAGGTGGCCACGACCTCCAGATAGAACCCCTCCACACGACAATAACATATGGACAAGGTCATGCAGGAGTACGAGGATATCTTCACCTCCCCTGCAGGGGTGCCTCTACACTGTCAGGTCAAGCACTCCATCGATTTGGCCCTGGGTGCATCGTTGCCCAATGGACCCATCTATCAATGCTATGTTCTAGAGAATGACGAAATCAAGAGGCAGATTCAAGAACTGCTACAGAAATTTCACATCCTACCGAGTTCATTGCCCCATGGGAGCCCGATCATGTTGGTACAGAATAAGGATGGGACTTAGAGACTCTGTATTGACTATCGGGCACTGAACAAGATCACTCTACGGAATAGGTACCTGATCCCACAGATTGATGACCTTCTAGACCAACTCAAGGGGGGGAATATTTCAGCAAGATCGACATGAAGTCTGGATATCACCAGGTACTAATCGAACCCTCTAATGTGTGGAAGACTATGTTCAAAGCCAAGGAGGGCCTTTTTGAATGGTTGTTTATGCCTTTCGGGTTGACGAATGCTCCTGCAACCTTCATGAGGATGATGGATGACATCTTACGGCCATTCACCAACTAATTTGTAGTGGTATACTTGGATGACATCCTGATCTTCATCCAAAGTTGGGAAGAGCACCTCCACCACATCCGATAGGTTCTCCAAACATTGTGGCAACACAAGTTGTGTGCCAATTTGGAGAAATGCACTTTTGGAATGACCCAGGTTCAGTATCTGGGATACATTATTGATGAACAGGGGGTGCATGTGGATCCAGCAAAGATCCAAGTCATTCAGGATTGGCCAACCCCAACCACTTTGACAGAGATCTGAAGCTTTCTGGGTCTTTCCAAGTTCTACTGCAAGTTCGTGTCAAGGTTCTCTCATATCACTTGGCCCTTTAGTCAAGTCACCAAGGGAGGAATGAAAGAAAAATTATTTTGGTTTGAATCTCAATAGAAGGCATTCGCAGAGTTGAAACATCACCTTTGCTCTGCACTAGTGCTCAGATTAGCAGACTTGCAACAACCATTTGAGATCGAGACAGATGCCGCTTACTATGCTATTGGTGCAGTCCATACTCAATAGGGGCATCCAATGGCATATCACAGTGAGACACTTTCAAACATAGTCCGAAAGTATCCCACTTATGAAAAATAGATGTATTCCATTGTGTAGGCCTACCGACAATGGAAGCATTACATTTTGGGGAAGGAAATGACCATCAACACAAACCACCAACCCCTGTAGTTCATATAGATGCAAGGGAATTTGTAGAATGATCGCCATTAGAAGTGGTCCACATACCTACAACAGTTTCATTTGGATAGCATTACAAGAAGGGAAGCACCAATAATGTTGCAAGCTACCTCAACCAACCCCCGCTCATGGTGTTAACCACCGTGCTCAACTTTTGTGGGAACGAGACGTTTGATTGGCCACTTCTCTACAAAAGTGACCCAGAATTCAACCACATATACCAGACACCCTTGGAGGGTCACCAAGTGCCAGATTTTCACCTATAGGATGCATTGTTATGCCACATGTGACACCTTTGTGTTCCTTCAAGTGAGCGTGCCAAGATGATATGGGAAGCACACTATAGTTGGGTTGTTGGAGATTCCAGGGTCAAGAAAACAGTGGAAGCACTGTAGAATTATTTTTATTGACCAAATATTCGATAGGATGTCGGGAAATACATCAAATCCTGCACTGCCTACGCCATTTCCAAACCGACCATCAAGAAACAAGACCTCTATACTTCGTTTCCTACCCCTAGTTGACTTTGAGAATCCATATCCATGAATTACATGTCGGGCCTTCCTTCTACTAAGCATGGCAACAACTATGTTTTTGTGGTTGTCAATAGATTCTCAAAGATGGCCATTATGGGGGCCTGCAAAAAGAATATCACAGCAGAAGCCATTGCTAAACTCTTCTTTGAACGAGTGTGGGTACACTTTCGGATCCCACAGTCTATCATCTCATATCAGGACAATAGATTCCTCAGTATATTTTGTTTCAATCTCTGGTCGATGCTAGACACCAAGCTCACTAAGTCCACAGCTTTCCATCCCTAAATTGATGGCCACACAAAGGTCGTCAACAAGATGAGCGTACACATTATGCGCATGTACAACTCAAAGAATCCACATACATGGGATGAGAGCCTACCCTATGTCTAGCACAACTATAACCATTCTCTCCATGGCTCGACTAGCCACAACCATTTTTAGGTGGGCTTGGGATTCCAGCCACTATGTACCATTGATGTGGCCATACCATTTGCAGCTACTCAGACAGATTCGGCTCATGTCCAGTCTGAAGTTGACAAGGCAAACAACTTCATTGGTCACATTCAACACATCCTTCAATAGGTCCATGACATCTTTGACAGAGCCAATGCTAAGTACAAGCAGCGACATGATCAGCATCAGATGCCACACAAATTCTAGGTGGGCAACAAAGTTTGGCTACATTTGCAGAAGGAGTGCCTCACTGAGACCCACCAAAAGCTTTTACTACTCCGATATGGGCCATACGCCATCACCAAGGTAGCAAGGGGCAATGCATTCGAGCTCAGTATTCCACCATTCCTTGGCCTGCACCCGTTGTTCAATGTGGACCGCCTTCAGCCCTACTTTCCACCATTGTTGGACACATCCACCATTACAGAAAAACTCACACCAACAGAGTTAAACCCAGACTGCATGGAACAAGCCACAACTGATCATATCATGGGCACACAGATCAAGAACACCCGAAATCAAAGGATCCAACTATATCAAGTTGTTAAAGCTGGCAAACTCCTTCACCAGGGAAAGTGGCTCATTAGGGACCAAGTTTAGTAGAAGTTTCCTCATCTCATGGAGGAACTCAATGCAATGGGGACCATTGCTTCCTAAGGGGGGAGAAATGATCCAGGTGGATATTGGTGGCCACCTACCTATTCCACTTGGAGCTCAACCATTTTTCTTTCAGTTTTTCAGTTTCCTTAATTGTAGCACAATTTACTATTTTTGGCAGTTTTTCATGTCATGAACTTTCGGAGCCGTTTTGAGGCCCTAAACGACATTTTTTGGGAAAACCACCGGTGGAAATGACATGTTTTCAAATTGATATACATTGTTATAATTTTTAATGCTCTGATAGATCTTTCTAATGAGGTATTGTGTGCATCAAACGGAGATCATATGGAAAAATTACGACCCTAGGAAGTTGATGTACCAACTTACCCCAACGGGGCCCATAGTTTGTCGTTTCATCTCCTAAGGTTAGGTTTTTGGATGTTTAGTGTTTTCTATTATTTCTCAATAATAAATAGGCCTTCAAGCCTCATTGTAACACATTTTAGAGGCGTGTAGCTGCCACATCTCTTCTTAGAGATTATGACCATCGTCCAAGCCAGTCATATTTCCATTCTGTTTGTAAACATATTTCAGTGTTTGGTATTAATGAAATGAAGTGTTATTTCTACTGCATCGATGTATTTATGGTTATACCTATAATTTTTTGCATTCTTGTCTAAATTTGGATCATAAACAGTGTAAAATCGTTGAAATGGGTAAGGTTTTTATAAAGCAACAAAATGTGAACTAATGGCTATTAAAGGAGGTAAGGCATGTTCCAAATCTGAATAAAAAAATAATTTCAACAGGGAAGTTGGGAGGTGAAGATTGTGTAACTACTTTTACAGACAAAACCTTGAAGGTCACTAAAGGAGCCCTGGTAATAGAAAAAGGAGAAAAGGTTGTTACATTGTATTTACGCAATAGTATTTTTAATTATGTTAATGATTTGACCTCCACACGAGAAGATACAATACTTTGGCATCATATACTCAGTCACATGAGTGAGAAGGGGATGCAGATTCTACACTCAAGAAAATTTTTGTCAAGTTTGAAGCATGTTGATTTGGATTTCTATGAAATTTGTGTTTACGGAAAACAAAAGAGAGTCAAATTTATAAAATTTGGGGAGGAAAAGAAGAGCGAAAAATTAGAGCTTGTGCATATAGTTGTATGGGGACCTTCTCAGTTATCATCCCTCAGTGGCTTCCACTATTATGTTACTTTTATTGGTGATGTAACTAGGAAACCCTAGATTTATTGTATTCGAAATAAATTTGATGTATTTGATACTTTCAAGAAATGGAAATCTTTGGCTGAGAATGAGACAGGAAAGAAGTTAATGTGTCTCAAATCAAACAATGGAGGTGAATACTGCAATAAAGAGTTTGATAACTACTATTCAAAGCATGGAATTCACAGAGAGAAGACAGTTACAGGAACACCACTGGAAAATTGTGTGCCATAAACGATGAACAGGACAATCATGGAGCGTGTAAGGTGCATGAGATTACATGTAGGATTTCCCTTACAATTTTGGGCAGATGTTGTATATATTGTTGTTTATCTAATAAACAGAGGGCCTTCAATTTCCTTGGATGGTGGTATTCCAAAGGAGGCATGGATGGGCAAAAAGGTAAACTACTCATTTTTAAAAACTTTTGGTTGTGAAGCCTTTGTCCACATCAATAAATAAAATAGAACAAGTCTTGAGGAAAAATCAAATAAATGTACCTTTATTGGATATGGTGTAAATGATTACATTTATCGCTCATATGACTATGAAAATCAAAAAATCATTAGGAGCAGAGATTTCATATTTAATGAAAATGTCTTGTATAAGGATCATATGCAAGGAAAGAAACAGGAAAAGCAAAACAAAGAATACACAGTGCTTGATGAGATCATAGAAAAAGTAAAGATGCATCAAAATCATAATAATCAACAACCACAACATCAGCATGCAACTCAAACACATGAAACTAGTTTCAGAAGATCTACCAAGATAAGTAGACCCCCTTAACGATACTCTCCTTCATTATGTTTGTATTGTTGACTGATTCTGGTGAACCATAAAGATATAAAGAAGTAATGCAAGTAGAAATTAGGAAGAAGTGGGAGAAATAAATGGAAGAAGAGATGGACTCCTTGATGCAGAACTAGATTTGGGACTTAGTCAAGTTTCCTATTGGTAAAGAAACATTGCAGAATAAATGGGTTTACGGGTTGAAGGAAGAAGATGGAGGTAAACAAAGGTATAAGACTAGACTTGTGGTGAATGGATTTGCACAAAATAAACGTATAGACTTTGATGAAATTTTTTTTTCTGTTGTTAAAATGACTTCAATCAGAACTATTTTAAGTCTAGTGGCCGCAGAATATTTGGATCTTGAGCAGTTAGATGTAAAGTCAACCTTTCTCCATGGGGATTTGGAGGAAGAAATATATATTCAACAACCACAAGGGTATGAGTTCAAAGGGAAGAAGAAGTTAGTGTGAAAATTGAATAAGAGCTTGTATGACTTAAAACAGGCTCCAAGGCAGTGGTATCTAAAATTTGACAGGTTTATGTCTGAACAAGGTTATACTAGATTTCACACTAACCATTACATTTATCTTAAAAAGAAAAATGATGGCAACTATACTATATTGTTATTGTATGTAGATGACATGCTTGTTGCCGGGTCTAACTTGGAGGAAATAAATTTTCTCAAAGGAAAATTAGAAAATCCATTCGCAATGAGGGATTTGGATGTTGCAATTGGTATGAGAATAACTAGACACGGGAAAAATAATAAATCAACATTGTCTCAGAGTGAATACATAGAAAAGGTGTTGGAAAGTATTAATACGTAGAATGAAAAACCAGTTAGTACACCTTTGGCTAGCCATTTCAAACTAAGTAAGGAGATGTGTCCAAGGACTCAGGAAGAGATGGATTATATGTGTAAAGTTCCATATGCATCAATAGTTGGAAGCTTAATGTGTGCAATGGTCTACACAAGGCCTGATATTGCACATGTAGTGGAAGTTGTAAGAAGGTATATGAACAATCCATAAAAATAAAATTGGATGACAGTGAAGTGGATTCTCAGATATTTGAGAGGTACCACAAATTAAGAATTATGCTTTGGTGGTTCAAACATTTCTCTACAAGGATATGTTGATGCAGATATGGTAGGTGGTAGATATAATAGGAGGAGCACCACAAGTTATGTGTTTACTGTAGGTGGAAAGACTTTCAATTGGGTTTCAAAGTTGTAAAACATTGTTGCACTTTCAACAACGGAAGCATATTATGTTGTTGTTACAGAGGCTAGTAAAGAAATTATTTGGTTACAAAGGTTTATGGATGAGTTTGGAAAGAAGCAAGAGATGGGTAGGTTATACAATGACAATGAGAGTGTCATTCATCTTGCAAATTACTCAGCATTTCGTTCCAATACTAAACATATACATCTCAAGTACCATTTCATACGGTAAGTGTTGGAAAATGGATAGTTAAAGTTGGAAAAGATACACACTAGCTAGAATCTTGTTGACATGTTAACAAAATTTGTAACCAGGGGAAAATTGAGATCCTAATCAGTTTTAATTTGTCTTCAAGTACGATGATGAATATGAGAAATAACCAGGTCCAAATTGGAAACATTTTCCAGTGGGGGATTGTTGGATGTGGAGCCTGATTATCTTCTAATTCAGAGGTCTTGTTTTAGCCGCTTTTGGATCCCAATCCCCTGTGGGGGGTGTGGGGGGGCTCCCCCCCCCCCCCCCCCACACACAATTGTTCCCTGGGGGGTCCAGAGGGGGCAACTGCATGTTTGGAGCCCCCCCAGCAGGGGTTCAGGGACAGTAGCCCCAAAGCAAAAAATATATGAAAAATTACTTGTAAAATATTTCAATTTCATAGTCAATCTGGGTTGTTCATTAGACAGATGATCTAACGATAGAAGTTATGATTGATTTAGGATTTTTTTCCTTATAATTCAACCCCTCAGATTATATGAGAGAATTGTATTGCGAATGTGTATTATTATTCTTGGCGAGAAAGAGAGAGGAGATTGTGTAAGAGCGAAGAGGAAATTACACAGGATTTGTTGTAGGTTGTATCCCTTCATTTTGTTGCTTAATATAAAAGGAAGGACTGGTTGTTTCTCCATGGGTGTAGTCCAAATTGGGTGAAACACATATATATGTGTCCCTCTTGTTCTATGCATTTCTATATTTATGTTTCTGCAATACATTGTATTTCATTGCTCCATTAATTAATTTATAACATCACAAACACCCCTTCATATTATGTTGTGGGGGTGGGGGTGGCGGGATGAATGTTAGACACCTAATCCTTAGGGATTGGGTGAATAAATTTGAATTATGTAAATAAAGGAAAATGAATAGTTAGGATAAGAAGTGGCCTTGAAAGACAAATCCCAAAGGTCACACCTACATGTTATATAATTTAATACACATTAATCCAAGTGCATCAATTTGGGATTTATTCCTTGGCCTAACAGAGACATAAAATTTTTCCACTTAAATATTTAGCTTGTGAGGAATGAAAATTTGTTTGATGACAAGTTCAGAATGGTTCTATGTTTAATAGATCTAGGATTAAGATGGATCTATTCTTTTGGAAATGATACATTAAATTTTGTGTATACCCTAGTATTTTTAAACAAGGTATGTGTCGATGTGTAATATATGTAAGAATGTCAGTGTGTTGGAAAATCGTGTAGGCCCCTGCGCCTTTAACTATATTGCATACCTATAGGTTTATCTATACAACAAACACTAAAAAAATAACCTCTAAAAAAACCTCTTCCCACCCAAAATTGTTTAGTTATAGCGACCATCCATTTAAACTACCAAATAATCCTCTACCACAAATGCTAGAGGTTGTAGTGGAAGTATTTTTGAAAAAAAAAATCCAATATTTTAACACTAAAATCCTCCACCAAAACCTATGTTACAAGGTGTTTTCCTTATAGTATTAAGTGAAAAGTCATAATTTGGTTGTGGTAGGCATATATCGGCAAAGACTCTACTATCAAGACAAAGCAGTTTTGCAAATCCTTAATTGTCAAAACTAAATTGGGAAACCCCAAGTTTCAAAAAAAAAACTGCATGATTGTAGGTTTGTAACATTCACTCTTTTCAAGTGTATTTTTCTCTACTTTCCTTTTCAAAATCGGCTGCACGAGTTATATAGATTATTGATGCATGCATATAAAATATATGGGACAACCCCGAGTTAAAGTTCATCTAATAAAGGAAAAATAAGACCAAGGTCATGGGGCATGTATTCCAAGCTGAATGTTGGGTAAACACATTATCGGGCATATATTATGGTTTATTAATGGCTATGGAAATTTGCAAAGGCATTTAAAAAGGAAAAGAGGAAATAAATGGAATTTAATTGTAAAAATAAAGGAAAATAGGAGAAAATGAAGATGAAGAGACACAAATATGCATGCAAGGGAAATTTGAGGAAAATGGATAAAAATGAAACATCATTAATAAAAAAAAACATCAAAGGATCAATTCACAACTTTTTCCAGTTCAATTTAGCTCTCTCCTTTCATTATCTCTCTCATACACTATTGTACACTTAAAGTATTCTTGGAGCATTTTGGTATTCACTTGGATTTGGAGAAAGTACAAGCAAAGGAAATCGAAGGAAAGTAAGGAGAAAGTTGGAAAAACAACTTTCTCATGAGGATTTTTTTGGTTGCAGGTTACATGTGTGATTTCCTAGTTGAGGTGTGAATGCATGGTACATGCATTTGTTTATTTGGTTCATTTTCTATCATTGGCATGGGTATTTCCTAGTTTGATAGTGGTTTTAGCCTTGCCTTTCTATTTCCTAGATAGGCATGGTGTGATATGATTCATTCTTGGTTGAGATTTCAATTTCTGGAAGGTTTTAGAACCAGGTGACGTGGTCTGAGGAAAATTTCCAAGGGTTGGGGTTGGTGATGGTTTTCTCCAAGAAGCCCTTGACAGGTGGGTGGAGATAGAAAAATTGCTCAAGGTATGGTGAAGAGATTCTGAGGCATCTAAAATCGGTTTGGTTTTATGATCTTGGGATCGGTTTAGGTGAGATCACAATAGCTTGAGGCTCGAGGTGGTTTAACCTCTGGAGTCCTTGGTTGATTATGTCTTGGTTTATCCCATGAGATCCCACATTCATAATTGGAGTATGGCACGAGAATGATTGGTTGAAAAAAAATATTTGGTTTAGCCCAATCTATCATCGGGTGGTACGTGGAAGTCCCTGACTTTGTTGGCTTTTTCATAAGTTAATAAGAGCTATTTTCCTATTGTGATCTCTGAGAGCTTACACATGTTATTATGTTGATTTGATGGTTGATTTGTCATGCTTATTATTCTAGTTATATGCTAGTTATAATCATGTTTCTATAATGTGCTCTACCTATGGCTATTATTCATGATTTGATAAGTATTTGAATGGATGATGAATGCATGGACTAACAAGTGTTGTTTTAGCTACTAGAGAGGGCACTATACCTTCTTGGTGTTTCTTATACGAAGTTCAAATATTTAAGATCAAATATGTATTCATGACTTGTAACTTACAAGTTCACCAAATTTTTGACGAACTGTCTAATGTGTACTAAATAGTCTAGGTCGAGTTTTGGCTTCAAGTTTCAATGTTTGGCATTGTTATCATATTAATTATGATTCTAGAAAGTTACAAGAAATTTTGGGAAGTGGTCTGGAGGCTATCCTGAAAAGTGGTTCATATCACAGAAGTTTTGGCATAGAACTAGGGAATTTAGGTCATAAAAACATAGAAGAAGGCTTATGAGTGTGGCTATAGCCTCATAATTGCATGCAGGGTGTGGCAGGGGTGTGATTATCGAGTTAAGACAGTAAAAAAGGGTTCCAACTTAGGGAATGGCCACTTAGGGTGGTTTTCATCCTCCATAGTGGTTTGTGGTCTCTCAGGGATGTTAGTTTGTGGTCAGATTGCACACCCCACTTCCATAACTGGAACTTGGAGGTTGGGTCATGCCATAGTAGCACTCAGCCTCACATTTACCCTGGGATCTTGTAAAAGCATGTAAATGTTGGGAGGGGTGGTTACAAATTGGCATCATAATTTTCGGGTTCAAACACTTGGACTGGATGGGCTGGATGTGATTTTTATGTATGCATGTTAGCTGTATGAATGCATTGAAGTGGTTATGGTTGTCATGTATATAGTTGGTGTTCCAGTTGAGTTACCATGCATGATGTGAAATGTTGATAGGTTGATGCCATTATATATATGTGTACATGTATATCATGATAATATGAATTGATTTGTGCAGATAAGATAGCCTCCACTAAACTTCATTAAGGTATGTTTGATCATGTTTTTATTTGGTTTATCTAACATGGTATGTTTGTAGGAAGAATAAGATCAGATATGACGAGAAAAATGGTGGATTATAGCTCACATGAATTTCCTTATATATCAGATGAGAAACAAGCAGATGAGTACTCTCCTGACACAACAAATACACTGAGAAGTATGAAGGAATAAATCAAAAGTTTCAAGGTAGATAGTGACAGGATAATTGAGGCATAGGAAAGACTTGGCAGAGCTCAGGAAAATAAATTCAAGGTTAATGCAATGATCCTTCAAAGCTTATCAAATTTGAAAAGACAAGCAAAACCATGGATCGATCATGGATAGGTGGAAGGACAAATGGGGCATATGGTAGTAGGTATCGTTCAAGATATAGGTTGGACAGGGATGACATAGTTAGACGTGGCATATGGTTGGATGCACCTAATAGGATGGGTAGTGACTATGGGTTCAATTCTAGTTCTAGTTCAGAGAGACATCATTTTCATCACCCGCATCATCCTTAAAGGAGGAGTGACAAGCATTACTTTCCAGATGAGTCCAATAAAGGCAAGCTTCCTACATTTGATGGAGATATGAAGAAACCAGAAGATGCAGAAGCATGGCTGCTTGGTATAAAGAAGTTCTTTGAATTGCATGGCTGTACAGAGAATATGAAAGCCAAGATGGATATTTTTAGTCTCAAAGGAAAAGTAGATATCTAGTGGGAAGACATGAAGCATGTAAAAGGCATCAAGGTATAAGATTTGAGTTCGCACGAGTTTAAAAGACTCCTTAGAAAGAAGTACCTATCTGGGGAATACTATGATGGAAAGGCTAAGGATTTATATGAGTTGAATAGGGGTTCTATGATAGATGAAGATTACATGACTAAGTTTCTAGAGTTGTTGAGGTATGTGCCTTACGTCAAGGATGAGAATACAAAGGTTCAAAGGTTCATCAATGGACTTCCATTAGAATTCAAGGATCAAATTGAGTATGTGTTGACGATGTTGGATACCACCAACATGTCGAGGATCTCCATGATGTAAGGTCCCAACTATACCTCACACGTTTTGGTGTAGGAATCCCATCCGAAATACAGACCAGTTGTTGTTTACTTAAATATATCCCTTGGCTTTAGCTATGAGCACAAAAGAGAAGTGAAATTGTCCTTTCGAATGAGCAAGCTAGTATGCCTTGTGTATGTTTGATTGTCGATGTATTTAGGTTCTTCTACTATAGGTTAAAAATGAAGTGAGTCTCTCAAGATATAAGTAATAGTACTACCCTAATGGAGACACACACGAGAGTTGTTCTAACATAAAGAGAAATATTTTACAAGGATGTGATGATCATTGTAAGCATAACAGCACATTTCCAACAAGAAGTAATGAAGTAACTGAAATACAACTAATCCAATACTTAATGAAAACAAAAATGAATCATAAACATTCAAAGAATATTCTTAGAAACATTCATAATCCATCCGTGAAAATGTGATGGCCTGAAAAGGCTTCAATATTAAGAAAAAGTCCCAAGATACATAAATGAAATGAACACCACTAGCTCCAATGGTGGAGTGTTAGAGCCACTACTTTCTCCCCAAAAGTACTAACTCTGTCTCTCTAATGCCTTATGGGAGAAGCCAAGGTTAAAATTCCATTACATGAGGAACGAGGATCTATTTATAACTTGAGGAATGACCTTTCATATCCTCATGACTCTTTGCCTTCTAACTTCTAATGACCATTGGACTTCTATAACTTTTGGAATTCCAAATGACTTTTTGAATTGCATATGACTTTTGATATTACATGTCTTTTTGAGTTCTATGACACTTTAGTTCATAAATGACTTGGGCTTCCACCCATTTTTCATTTACAATGACTACAAGATACACCATGACCTCCACATCATCATATGATGAAACTAGACATGTCACTATCTTGGATGACTGAGGCTAACAGTGATTAATGACATGGAATTTCTCAAGTGGTGACAGAGCTTCCACTGTATTTTCTCTTTGCTCATCTTCTGATCATGGTGCCTTCACCTTCCAAAGGGTCTTCAATATTAGAGTCTTTGTGGTGATTTGATCATCAAGCTTAAAGTGTGTTCTTGTTTCTTTTCATGCTTCCTTTATTTATCCTCTTTACCTGATCTTCCTTGTGCATGATTTCCATGAGTTCCCTGGAATACCTATTTTTGCAATCACTCATGATGAGTAACCATCAACCTAAAAATTTCGTATTCTATCATGTTTTGTGTAGATTTTCATGTTTATGATTTTTATGTGCACTCAAAAGGGTTAAGAGTTCATCAAGGTACATGGGCACACTTTGAAAGGTTGAAGGTCTTAAGAGGAGAATCATTGGGGCTTCGGCATGCACTCATGTGCTCAAGGGAAGAAAGAAATCAAGGTAGGGATCATGTCGCAAGTCTGAAGGATGAAGGGGAAGGCTTAGATATTCCTAAGTGAATTTTGTTCTAAAGGGAGAGGGAGAAGGTGTTGGGCACACTCTCGAAGGCTGAAGGTCGAGGCTTCATGCCTTTAGTGTGTGCTCATGCGCTAAAGAGGCCTCAGGAAGGGTGTAGGGCACACTCTTGAAGGTTGAAGGTTGGGACTTCATGCCTTCAGAGTGCACCAGTCAAGAAGTTCAAGAGGGGATAGGGTGCATAGGGGAGGGTTGAAGGATTGAGCTTCAATCTTCAGGGTGTGCCAGTGCAGTCAAGGAGAACGCACTTCTTTGAGTTGAAGGAGTGCACTCAAGAAAGACAGTCATTTTGGAGGGTGCAGCTGGGAACAAGGAAGGGGATTCGTGCTTTGGGAGTACGCCCAACTCTCAAGGAGGATGAAGGGCATGCTTCTGAACAATGAAGGATTTTCCATCAAGGCTTCATAGTGCACTTGTGTGCTCTTGCCCCTAATGGGCTTTCTTTGCAACCAAAATTTGCGTAAGCCTAGGTGATACAACAAGGGGCGAACATGATGAGTTAGACATAGAACCAAGCGTGACACACACTAACTCATCAATAAAACTTAGACAACCTTGAACAACAATTAATATACATCAAAACACCACTTTCTACACATTCCCCAAGTACTACTAGTGCAGTGTGTGTGACTGTGACACAAAAGTGTCATTTGATAACACAAAGATGTTGTGACCATGAAATGCACCTAGAGATGTTCTAATCAATGCAACAACACTTAAGAACATTCAAGAACACTTATAAAATATAAAGAAACATCACAAACAAGGTGACACTTGATATGATAATGAAGTGGGATCCAAAATTTGAATGTAGTGGAATTTTTGGAGGGTTTTATAGCAACAACGATAGTATGATGAGCCTCCATCATTGGAGGAAGTCATCAGGCAATTGAAGCATTTTTATGAGCAATTGAAGCGTAACTCTAAGCCTAAGTGTGACTGGAAGGGGAATAAGAAGGCTAAAGGAAAATGGCCTCAAAAGTGGGGAAGACCTCAAGATGCATGTGAAAAAGAAAATTTGGCTCCTTAAAAGAAGTTCAATGTAGTTCATAAGGGACATGGACCTCAGCCTAGAGAGCAGCAGAATAAAGGAAGTTGTAGATAGCCATTTCAGTGTAGGATTTGCTGCAAGGATCATCACAAGAATGATTTTCCATTATAATAGGGTGGTAGGCCACATATCTATAATGCAAAAGAGGCATAAAAAGTTGGGGACGTTGGTCAAATAATTCGTCGGATTTATGAAGAACTTGATAAGAGGCAAGTGGATCATCAGGAATCCATTATTGAGATGAAAGGGAAGCTATGTGATTGATTTATTTCCATTTGTATTGATCCTGGATCTAATTATAGTTATATTAGTCCTAACTTGTTTGATAAGTGTGGCTTGAATAAAGAAGTGCATGCAGATTCTTGGTTGGTGTAGTTGGCTATAGTGACCAAGAAAAAAGTTCACCATTGGGTGAGAGCTTATGCATTTGAGTTGAATGGTATACCTACATCAACACAACTAATTATGCTTCCATTAGGTTCATATAGTATACATTTGGGTATGGATTAGTTGTTTACTCATAGGAGCAACGTATATTGTTATGAGAATTCTATTAACTTCTTGGATGATAATGGAGAGAAGAGAATCATGCAGGGAAAGCAAAGCCTACATCAGCGAGCGATCCAAATCTTTTACTTGAAGGATGCATATAAAATTGCACTTAAAGAGTATGTAACCAATGAAGCATACCCATAAAAGAAGCATAAATCAAAAGAAACCATGAGAATAAAGGCACACAAAAAGCTTGATAACAAACTTTGCCCAGTGTGGGCTACGTCTCTAGGCCTTGCTCAATGCAGGGAGGCTTCTTTCATTAATTAGCATCAAAATCAAATTACATGCAATTACAAAATGACACCTTATACCTCCACTTACGAGGATGGCCTGAAAATATAGACCTTTTCTAAAGAAGCGATTGAATGGTTTGATTCTTAGCGAAAAATAGTGAAAAATGACTATAAATTCAACCCTACTTCGTGCTGGTGCCCTTTGGGACTCTAGGAAATTTTTAGATTCCTTGCAAGATTCCCTGTAGGAATATTCCCAAAAATTCCAAAGGAATCTATCTCAAAAACTATGCGCAGGTGGGGTTCATATCTAGTTCTCAGTTCCCACACGCTACTAGATTCAGCCTCTAACTGCTCCATGCATCCTTCCTCCCCCTCGGTGCTTGATTTGAATGAGTTTAAAAAAAAAAAATTAATACTTTGTAATTAATGACCAACTTGGTTGCGACGGTTAACCGGGCCACGTTGGGCCTTTGGAAGGCCAGCGTTCGCGGGTTTAAACCTAGACCTGACCAATATATATAACAAATTTTATAAATTTGTGGACCATCGTCCAATTGGTAGTCTCCACCGTGGGCTATCATGTGGGCTAGATGCTAGTGGTTAGTGCTTGGTTAACTCCATCAGCAGACCGACCAACAACTATGTTGGGTGGGTTAGACACCCTTCACAGTTGTAACATTAAGGATGCCCATTTATATATATTATGTGTTGTACCATTGGCCAGGTTGGTTGGCCAGCTTATAGGGTTTGAACGTTCGTCCGCCAACGATCGTTTCTTTTTAATTTTAATATTATTTAGGCTAACTAGTTCTGTTGTCTCGCCAATTTTTTGGGGTTATCAAAAAAATTAACCAAGCGACAAATTTGTCACTTCCGACCTTTGAAAAGGTCCATAAGGTTGCCTCCTTAAGAAAAATATGCAATGTTGATTGGGTTCCATGTGGCATGCTCTGGTTGGTCCATACGTCTGACTTGGCTGCTAACTGGCCTGCTGACGTCACCTGCCACATTTCATCACCTGATTGGCTCTCCTATGTTGGGACAACCATGTCACCCTGTTGATGTCAACATCCATATGGTTGACGTCAGTGTTCGTATTGCTGACATCAACATGCCATGTGTCATGTGTGGGTCATGCCTCTAAAAATTTTAGTTGTTTCCAAAAAACTTCAGCAAGCCACAACTTTCTCATATGATGTCGAATTGAGGTGTTGTTCACGCAGTTGGATTCAAAATGACGAGCTCTTCAATTTGAGATTAGTTTCACTATTTTTGGAGGACTTTGAAAATTTGGCCTTTTAGGATCCTCCTGGATCATTCCTCTCCACTAAAGAGCTTTTGGGCTGCCAAAAGACTTATCAATCAATTGGAAGGTGAGGGAATTTCTCCCTCACTTTATCCTTTTCAATATAGCGAGCCTTACTTGGATGCATTCCCTTGGAACCAATATGAAGCTACTACATGTCTCCCCATCCTGAAGTCCTAGTTCTCCTGTAAAGAGTGATAAATTCAGATAGCTTATCCAAGTATTCAAGTGAAAATTCGTCCACTTTGGGAGCTTGTCCAACCTCTTCGATTTTCATGATCAATGGAGGCTCATAAAGCTTCAATCTTTCAACGTTAACCATTGAGTACATATTCATGTATGCTAGAAAATTGAGACAAAAATCATTGTCTCCAACCTTCTCTAATATGGTAAAAGGACCATGTCAAATTGGTCTCACCTTATTTCCTTCCCCTTTCATTTTTTCTTTGTTGATGTGGAGCCACTCTCTGTCTCCAATCTAAAATTGATGATCAACCCAGTGTTTGTCATGTCGAACATTGTATTGAGCTTGAATTTTCTCCAATTGCTCCTGCACTACTTGGTGAATCATCTAAATCCACTGAATGCAATTTCATGCCTTATCCCTATCATTTTTCTCACTTGAATCTTCATCTCTCCCAAAGACCATGTTTAAGGGGTCCTTTGGAAAATATCCAAAGCATGTCTCGAACGGTGTGCTATGATTGGATGAATTCACAACCCTGTTGTATGCATGTTGTAGATAAGAAATTTTCTCATCCCACAACTTGGGATGCTTTCCACAATAGCCCTGGAGTAGATGTATAATTATGCGGTTGGAAACTTTTGTTTTCTCGTTAGTCTGCAGATGAAATTCATACTCCTCTTGAGTTTGATGTCCATCATTCTCCACAAAATAATCCAGAACTCTCCAAGGAAACAAGAGTCCCAATCAAACACAATGGATGTAGGAAACTTAAAGTGGACCCATACAAATTGGAAGAAGAGATGAGAAGTCTGCTCTATAGTGATCTACATTTTGCAAGGCATTAAGACACATTTTACTAAATCGATCCACAACAACATACAAATAGTCACGACCTCTCCTAGACAAAGGAAAACTGCCAACAAAATCCATTAACACACTTTCCGACAAACGACTCGGAATAGGGAGTGGTGTGTAGAGCCCCATTTTTTTGTTAGTGGGCTTGCAAACTGAACACAACACACATCCCTTTACATATCATGTTAAAATGTTTTTCATATGAGGCCAATAACAAAACCTTTGCAAATGATACTAATTTTTCCCTACACCAAAATAACTAGTCACAAGAGAGGTATGTGCCTCTTTGATTATATGCATTATGTCATTGGTGGGGATACAAAATTTTCCAAGGTGATACAACAATTTTACCTACAAATGGAAATGGTTTACCTATGATCCATGAGTCATGTTTTCACAAATCTCCTTAAAATATTCACCATCAGCATATTGTTTAGCATAAATTTCAAAAGATAAAGAAGCATTTTGAAAAACAATAGATGCATAAGTAGGAGGGTAAGAGAGCATATCTGCCACTTTGTTGCTAGTGCCCTTCTTGTATTTCATTACCAGATCAAATTGCTAAAGGAACCCCATCCATCCGAAATGACGTTCCTGTTGAAGCTTGGTTTGCGACTAGAGGTACTACAAGGGCTGGTGATCTGTATGAATGATGGGCTAGTGATCTGTATGAATGATGGTCTCCTTGTCAATCAAATAGTGCTTCCACTTTTTCATGCTTTGGACGAAAGCATACAACGCCTTGTAATATGTGGGATAGTTCACAACATATTGGGAGAATGTCTCTGAATGGTAACATATATGTTTCCTTTTTTTCATCAACACATCCCCCATGGCATACCCATTGGCATCTATCTCAATCTTGAAAGGCTGTTGGAGGTTAGGTAAGCCCAAAACTGGTGCAATGTTGATCTTCTCTTTTAGTGTATCAAATGATTTTTGGTGTTTTCCTTCTCATTGAAAGGTTTGCTTCACACTCGTCAAAGCATGAAAGGGAGATGAAATGACAGAGAAAATGGCAATGAATCTACTCTAGTATTATACTACACCCAAAGAGCTACAAACCTTTGTAACATTGGTGGGTTTAGGCCACTTTACAATCATATCAACTTTAGAAGGATTTATTTTTAACTTTCCACCTCCAACAATGGGACCCAAATAAACCAAAGAGGTCTTACCAAATTCAAACTTAGACATTTTGACATACAATTTTTCTTTTTGAAAAACATCAAGCACATTTTTAACATGACTCACATGATATTCCCAAGTTTTACTGAAAACAAGAATGTCATCAAGATACATAAGTACAAAATCATCAAGAAAACGTATGAAAATGTCGTTAATCACCTTCATGAATGTGTTCGAAGCATTGCACAGTCTGAATGGAATCACCATCCATTAAAACAACCCATTTTTTTTCTTTCATTAAATCTTCCATGCATCTTGTTCTACAATAGTGACCTGATGATAGCCACTGCACAAGTCTAGTTTTGTGAAATAGACAACATTTTGCAATTGTTCTAATAAATCATCAATGCAAGGGAGAGGGTATCAATTCTTCACCGTTTTCTTGTTGAGTGCCTTGTCATCCATGCACATCCTCCATGTTCCATCCTTCTTTGCCACCAACACGATGGGTGAGCCACACGGAGAAGAACTAGCCCTTATGACCCCTTGGTTCAACAATTCCTGCACTTGTTTCTTTATCTCCTCCATCTTAATGGCAGACAACCTGTACATACCAATTTTTGGTAAAGGAGCATCATTTTGGAAGTGAATTTCATGTTGGATCTCACACTTTGGAGGAAACCCACCTATTTCTTGAAAAATCCCATTATAGTTGGAAATAATTTCATACAATTATTTTTTATGAGTGGGATCACAACCTTGGAAAGCTTCAGATGTCTCCACATCTTTTACTCTCACAAACATGAGCATGCACCCTTTTCTGGAATTGATCAATCTCTTCATCTGGCATGTACTTACAAGACTTTGTTGGCATTGTAATATAGGTGTTGTCCTTGATGGCAACTCACTCAGATGAAAGATCACAGTGCAGCATGACAACATCAAAGAATTACAGATCAGACTACAAAGAATGAAGAAAGAGAGGTATACGCAGGTTCACCTTGACCAAGCTGTGTATACACGCAGGTTCATTGAACAAAAGTAGCATATATGTACACACACACTTTCAAAGAAGGAAAAGCGCGTACATATTGGAAAACTAAGTTTTTGGTCCGTGGTATTTGGTCCAAGCTATTTTTGATCCATGGTATTGGTCCAAGGTATTTGGTCCGAGGTATTGACCCTAGGTATTTGGTCCAAGGTATTAGTCCTAAGTGGTTTTGATCCATGGTATTGAGAAAGGCCTAAAACTATATAAGGAGGAGAAGATCATTAGGCCAGGTG
Organism: Pinus tabuliformis; assembly: GCA_031772625.1. Taxonomy (NCBI): domain Eukaryota; kingdom Viridiplantae; phylum Streptophyta; class Pinopsida; order Pinales; family Pinaceae; genus Pinus; species Pinus tabuliformis. The sequence continues at coordinate 482,588,654 of CM062820.1, forward strand.
TACAAGTATTGAACATCTGATGAAGTGTGAGATCTAGTATGCAAGTTATTGGCTTATGGTGTTGTGCTTGATCTAAACCAAGGATGAACCTTAGCGGTTGAAGAAGGATAAGATCTAACGATGGATTGGGATCTTAAGAATTGAAATAAATTATCATTATGTGGTTTGATCAAATATAGTCTAGATCTGAATACTGATGCATGTGTTGTTATGTTAATGTTATGATATTGGTCTCACTGAAGTCGGGAATAGCTGCAAAATTATGAATTAATATTTGCAGACATATATGCTAGTTCGCTTTGTTAAAAGCGCGTATACACGCTGGTTCGACTCATCAAAGTAGCGTATACATTATGAAACATGATATTTGAATTTGCAGTTGGTTCTAGTGGTTTTTGTAGATTTCTGGGTTCTACTCTGTGTTCTGGTGACTGTGTTATGATGACATTATTCTGAATGATCAGATTGGTTGATTATGATTTGCTTCAGTAATGATGGGTTGTTAGTGATTGATTGATTTAGTTGTGGTTTATTCAGAGATTGATGATTGAGTTTCAACGATTGGTTGATACAGATGTATCTGATGGTGGTATTGCAGTTGTGATTGATTTTGAGCTTCAATGTTGTTGATGGGTCCAGTATGAAAATTTGATGAAACATGGCCTTCAAATTATGGTGTTGTGTTCCTAGTGTATCCAGTCTAAAAATTTATGAAACGTGGTCCCTAGAGGAAGAAAGAAGGTCGTAGCCTTCTGTAGGTCGGCGCCTACGTACTAGTAAATATATCGGTTAGTACAAGAGCTACGGGGTTGTAGCTCCCTTCTAGTAGAAGTTGGAGAACGAGATAAGGTTGTAGCCTTCTGCAAGTGGGTGCTTGCATACTGGTATGAGTCTGCACTAGTACAATATTGTAAACAGGTTTTTCTTATATTAAAGAAGACAGCAGCAGGTGGTTTTTGTCCTGCATTGGGTTTCCACCTTAACTCTTGGTGTTCATGTGTGTTTCTTATGTGTGATGGTTTGTTCTGTTTTTACTGCACCTGGTTACTGTTTATATGGTTAATGAAGTAATGATGCACTGATTAAAGATCAACATATGATGAATTAACTGAATCATAAGTTTGTTGGATATACGTTAGTTGCCTTAAATATAGTTGCATGTACACACGAGTTCCCTTCACTGAAGTGGCGTATATGAATCTGATTATGGAAATGAAAAAGTTATTGATTTGCTAATACTGATTCACCCCCCCCCCAAGTATTATTTCCAATAAACTTGCACTAATCTTGGAACGGAGCCCTAGCAATGTATTCCACCTCATCTTTTGTGAGATGATACTTGTTTTCATGGCGAAATAAAATTACTTTCCTTTCATACAAATATGGACTCCCCAATACAATGCCACAAATATCCAAGGTACAACATCAATATCAACCTCATCTACTAGTTTGGATGCAATCACAAATATAGACCTACATTGTTTTGTTACATGCATTTTTTCTTTGTCACACATCCAACCAAGAGGGTATGGCTTTGAATGATGGTATCCCTGCCAATCAAATAGTGCTTCTAGTTTTTCATGCTTTGGACCAAGGCATACAATCCTTGTCATATATAGGATATAGTTTACAACAACTTTGGATAATGTCTCTGAATGGTAACATACAGGAAACACAAGTTTCCTTCGCTACATCAACATGGCCCCCATGGTGTACCCACTAGCATCTATCTCAATATCAAAAGGTTGTTGGAGGTCAAGTAAGGCCAAAACTAGTGCAATGTTGATCTTTGCTTTTAGTGTATCAAAGGCTTTTTGTTGCTTTCCTCCCCACTAAAAGGTTTTCTTCACACTCGTCAAAGCATGCAAGGGAGATGCAATGATAGAGAAATTGGCAATGAATCTCCTCTAGTATTGTACTTCACCAGAAAATCTACAAACCTCTTTAACATTGGTGGGTTTAGGCCACTTCACAATCATATCAAATTTAGAAGGCTCTATTTTTAACCGTCCACCTTCAACAATGTGACCCAAATAAAACAAAGAGGTCTTACCAAATTCATACTTAGACATTTTTACAGATAATTTTTCTTTTTGCAAAACGTCAAGCACCTTTTTAACATGACTCACATGATCTTCCCAATTTTAAATGAAAACAAGAATGTCATCAAGATACACAAGTACAAAATCATCAGGAAAAGGTCTAAAAATTTCGTTCATTACCCTCATGAATGTGGTCAGAGCATTGCACATTCTGAATGGCATCACCAGCCATTAAAACAACCCTTGTTTTGTCTTGAAAGCAATCTTCCATACATCTTGTTCTGCAATCTTGACGTGATGATAGCCACTGCGCAATTCTAGTTTTTTTTTATAGACAACATTTTTCAATTGGGATAATAAATCATCAATGTGAGGGAGAGGGTATTGATTCTTCACGTTATCTTGTTTAGTTCCCTGTAATACATGCACATCCTCCATGTGCCATCCTTCTTTGGCATCAACACGATGAGTGAACCACATGGACAAGAACTCGGCCTTATGACCCCTTGGTTCAACAATTCCTACACTTGTTTCTTTATCTCCTCCACCTCAATGGCAGGCAACCTGTACATACCAATGTTTGGTAAAGGAGCATCCTGATGCAAGTGAATTTCATGTTGGATCTCATGCTTTGGAGGCAACCCGCTTCGTTCCTGAAAAATCTCATTATAGTTATAAACAATTTCATACAATTATTTTTTATGAGTGGGATCACAACCTTGGAAATATTCAGATGTCTCCGCACCTTTTTCTCTCACAACCATGAGCATGCACCCTTTGCTAAAATTGATCAATCTCTTCATCTGACCTGCACTTACAAGACTTGCACTAATATTGGCATGATGAGACCTAGCAATGTATTCCACCTCATCTTTTCTAAAATGGTACTTGTTTTCATGGCGAAAGAAAATTGTTATCTTTTCATACAAATATGGACTCTCCAATACAATGCCACAAATATCCAAAGGTACAACATCAAGATCAACCTCATCTACTAGTTTGGATGCAATCACAAATCTAGCCCTACATTGTTTGGTTACATGCAATTTTTCTTTGTCACACACCCAACCAAGAGGGTATGTTTTTGGATGAGGCTTGGTCTCCAAACCTAGTTTCTTAACCAAGGATTCTAAAACCAAATTTACTTGAGAGCCAAGATCAAACAAGGTTTCCACTTTAGTATGTTTCATCACAACTCTAATATGGAACAATTTAGTTATCTTCCGTTCATTAACAAGAGACTCATTTGAAGAACTTGTACTTGTGTACATTTCATAACTTTCATTAGAATGAAGAGAAAGGTTACCTTGTATGCCCACTACTATGATCTGTGTCTCATCACCGGAGTCAGATCCAAGTTCCTACTGCACAGTTGCCACCATATTTTGCTTTTCCTTTCCACCAAATCTCTTTAGCTTTAATTCCATATGTAACTTCCAACTGTGTTGATCATCATGGCCTTCCTTCTTGCAATGTGTGAAAGATGGCTTTGCTCCTTCTTCCTTCTTGGTTTTCGCTTCCTTCTTGTCCTTTCCCTTGCCTTTTCCTTTTAACTATCCATTATGAGGTTTGAAATATGATTTCTTGGGATAATCCTCTTTGTCATTCTTGCCCCTGCTCTCAAGGTGAATGGCCTTCACAATGGCCACATCAATAGTAGTAGGCTCAATAACAACAAACAATGCTTGATGTAACTATGTAAAGGAAAATATTCTTTTTTGCAGTTTCTGGAGAATCAAGTGGAATGCCCAAATTTAAAGCTTGTTTTCTAAACTCTTATGTGAAGATTTTCACATTTTGACCCTTGCCTTGTCTTAAATATTTCCGTTCCATTACAGCCTTTTGTCGATAACCCAAAGGATAGAATTAATATTTTAATGCATAAACAAAATTGAACCAAGACGAAAGGGGATTACCCAAAATTTTGCTACCTTTCTGCAGCTTTATCTCCCGCTAGACGAGAACGGTGCCACTTAGGTGAAGAGATGCTAATTGGATCTTAGCCTTATCTTCCTCGATTTGATGAATCCAGAAATATAGCTCGATCTATCTAATCCAAATTTTTAACTTTTCTGCATTACATTATACATTATATGAGGGCAAATCAAACTTTACATCTAGCTTAAAAAAAAAAAAAAAAAAAAAAAAAAAACTAGATGCATTCCTATGATGCCTGCTAGAAGGATGAGAAGAGGAAGAAGAAGAACTTTCAGTGGAGGATAGAGAGGGAGGTTCAGGAGGCTCTCCTCCTTCTCCTCAATTTTACCATGGATTTAATGAGGCATGATCATATGAATCTTTCTTCTCAATATTTTCCATTGTCTTCTCATATTCTGCAAATAATTTGTCCACTTTCTTTGTCGTGGTGAAGAAGATCTTGTGATAATCTCGCTCTTCCTCCAACTGAGCATCCTCATTTTCCATGTTTTGCCTCTATGTTGCACGCCATGCTTTGGGATCAAAGGATTTGAGTTTTCCTTTGCCTCTTTAGAGCTTGTTCCTGGTTAGAATTCACTCATGCAACTCGCATCAAGAAGACCTGCTCTGATACCAAACTTGATCCAAATCTTTTACTTCAAGGATGCATATAAAACTGAATTTAAAAGAGAATTTAACCAAGTGAAGCATACACATAAAAGAAGTGGAAATAAAAATCAACCATGATAATAAAGGCACACAAACAAGTTGATAATGGAGTTCACCCAGTGTGGTCTATGTCTCCTAGCCCTGCTCAATGTGGGGAGGCCTCTTTACTTAATTCATAGTGAAATCAAATTACATGCAATTAAAAAATGACACCTTATACCTCCACTTCTGGGGATGGCCTAGAAATGTAGACCTCTACTAAAGAAATAGACTCCACGGTCAGATTCCTAGCAAAAAATAATGAAAAATGTTGGCCCTGTTCTGTGTTGGTGACATTTGGGGCTCTAGGGAATCTTTTAGATTCCCTACAATGTTCCCTATAGGAATATTCCCCAAAATTCCAAAGGAATCTATCTTAAAAACCACGCCCAGATGGGCTCCATATCTAGTTCTAGCTTCTCGCACATTGCTAAGTTCGGCCTCTGACTGCTTCATGCATGCTTCCTCCCCCTCAGTGCTCGAGTTGGATGAGTTTAAATAAAATTTCCTGGTATTCGAGTGCTATGATCTCTTGCTTATACCCAGCTTCTTCAAGCTAACATACGTATGGTTCTATAACTTGGGGTGGGTGCTTCGGGGTGAAGGATGGAGTTCCTTCCCACACCCCCGGTTGATTGAAAGATCTTCCCGGTTCGAGCATGCTTTCTAGAATCCAGTCTCCGAATCCAATTACTGGTGATGTTATTATCCCGGGCCGATGTGACCGGTAGAAGTGCCCGCTATAGCTGGTGTTTCCAATTCATTCTAATCTCGTTCGAGGGCTCGAGGGCAATGGCTGCTATGGGCTATGATTGGGAATGAGGATCTCTCTTCCGGGTATCATTAATGCCAACTTGTCGGGGTGGTTAGCTAGGTTGTGTTGGGTCATTGACAGGTCGACGATCGGACCACTGTCAAGCTGGTGGTCTCCACTGTGGGTTGTCATATAGGCTAGCGGCTGGTGGTTAGTGTTTGGTTAACTCTACTAGTGGACTGTCCAGCGACTATGTCGGGCAAGTTCGACACCCACCTGAGTTGTACCACTAACGATTTCCATTTATATATATAATGTGTTAGACCATTGACCAGTTCGATCGACTAGCCAACGAGGTTTGACCACCCATTGGCCGACAATCAATTTTTTAATTTTAATATTATTTAGGCCAACCAGTTCCATTTTCTTGCCGATTTTTTTGGGGTTATTGGACAAATTAACCAGGTGACAAATTCATCACCACCTACTACCGAAAAGGTCCAAAATGTCACCTCCTTATGAAAAATAGACAATATTGACTAGGCGCCACGTGATGTGCTCTGGTTGGTCCGTATGAGTGACTGGGCTACTCACCGGTCGTTGACATCATGCTGATTTCACTTGCTGCATATCATCACCTGATTTGCTCTCCTTTGTCCATAAGACTATGTCACCCTGCTGATGTCAGCATCCATATGGGTGACATGCATCTATACTATTTATGTTAGCATCCGTATGCTTGACATTAGTGTCTGTATTGCTAACGTCAGCATGACGTGTGTCACCTATGGGTCTTGCTTGCAGAAATTTTAGTTGTTTCCAAAAGACTTCAGTCAGCCATAACTTTCTCATATAATGTTAGATTGAGGTGTCATTTTTGTCGTTGGATTCATAATGACGAGCACTTCGATTTGATATTGGTTTCACTATGCTTTGAGGAATTTGGAAAATTGGCCTTTTAGGATCCTCCTAGATCAATGAGAATGGTTACAACCATGCAAGCTAAGTGCGGTTGAAGGGAAGGGTGTGTATTATTTGAAGTGAATGTTTCTAGTGATAAAGGGGAAGGATGTTGAGGATGATGAATTATTGAAAAGGTATATTGTATTGCAACACTTTCATGATGTGTTTCTTATAGATATTTCAAAGTTACTACCTCATAGGGAAGTGGATTTCTCCATTGAGTTGGTACCAGGAGCAACACCAACATCTAAGGCACCTTACAGGATGACCACTTTGGAGTTGGTGGAATTGAAGTTACGACTTAAGGAAATGATTGATAAAGGATACATAAGTCCAAGTGTGTCACCATGGGATGCACCAGTGTTGTTTGTGAAGAATAAGGATGGTACTCTCATACTGTGAATTGATTACAAGTAGTTGAACAAGGTGACCACCAAGAATGTGTTTCTTATAGATATTTCAAAGTTACTGTCAGGCGGAAAGAGTCGATTGTGCGGACACAACCAACCTCCCTAGGAGCCTAAGACTCTCTAGTGACAAACAAGACAAACAAGATCTATCCTTCTCTAAACATGCATTATGATATGAGATATCAAGTGTTTTGTTCTTACCTTTGTCCAAACGTTGTTGTAGAAGTCCAAGCTTTGTTGATCTGGATGAGCTCCTCCTTTTCTCCAAAACCTGTAATCACCAACAGTCAAACAATTAAATAGCACCTGATTATAACATAAAACAAAGCATATTCAGCATGTAGACCAAGGAGCACATGAAATAACTCATAAACAACAAGTTATTGAGAAGAATGGACTCATTTGCATTAATAGGTAACAAAAAGAACAAATACAACCTGAGCCTTGGTGTTGTGCAAGTCCTTCCCAGGGTCCGTCAAGAGTTCTCCTTTACTTTGACAAAGCACACCCACTTCCAAATAGAACAAGCAAAGATGGCAATCTCTCCTCACAAGCTTCTAAATGGGAGTCCTAATTCCTGCAGCATTTACCCTTAGAAAATGTATAGCTTCAACCTCTCCTCCTTCTAACCCAATGCCTGTATTTATAGTGCTCAAGAGGAAGTTAATCAGGTCCACCATCAATGGGATAATCCCCTCTTTGGATGGGATAGCTCCCCTATTGATGGGATAAGTTCCTCTTTGGTAGGAGTGCATGAACCATCTGGAGGCGCTCAATACACGTCGAACAACCTTCTAGAATGCTCTAGAAATAACCACAAGTGACTTTTTAAAGATGAAACTTGCGCATTTTAACCTTTTCAGGGGGACGCACCTGCACCTTTACATACAGAGCGTCCAAAGACGCAGTTTTTGTGAACATTGGGTGCGTCCCCGCAGGTAAGGTTGAGACAACTTGCGTCCCCAGAGATAAATACATTTAGAAAGACTTTCTCTCTTTTTTGGAGTTTGACATGGAAAGAAGAGGCATAAGACTTGCCTAAGAGGGTAGCATGACTGTTGATAGAGTCATCCTAACTGTAAATGGTCATGGTGACATTTTTTAGTGTAACAGATTGCCCCCTAAAGTGCGAAGCCTGAAATAGATTAGGGTTTTGTATTATCTAGGAAGGGTGAAGCGCTTTATCATTTCAAGGATTATCTCGTGGAGAGCCTGGTCAGAACCTGCAATTTTCAACACAAAATACATGTATAAGATTATATCATCACTGAGGTAGGCATTCCCATACTCAGATTTAAAACTTTAACTAACAGACTAACTACTCTGATACAGGAATGATCTTGCAATACATCATAATCATAGACTTTTGTAGACACAGTATGGGCGCAGCCATCTGTTTGTGATTAGTCTACTTAGATAATGAATACAAAACTCCTCGCAGCCTGGATGGTAGAAACTAGATCCAGGGTCTTCATTTCTACTGCTCGAATTGGTACGATTCTAGCCATGCGAATAAATGAGTTGATGTCGAACATGGTAGAAACCACTTGATTACCAGTCAATGATGTAAACTGTTAACAAGCGTGAGAGAGACCACCAGTAATGTCAATGGTTCTCAAAGTACCCAGTACAATCCATGAGATGTGAATGAATGAGTTGATGTCGAACATTTCACGGAATCCTTTGATCGAAAGTCAATGATGTAAACTGACGTCAAAGGCGAGAAACCTGCCATTGATGCATGCAGACTTCAAGGTACTGACGATTTCTAAGTCATCTCTCTAGATAATGTGCTGATGTCGATAGAAAGCGACCCGTTGCAGGCAAGCCCGCAACACGAAATCATTGTTCAAGTTGAAGAAATGTTGCTGTAAGGACTAACTCAGGGATGGTCAAATGGATGACAAGTATTTTTCAGATGAAAGTTTTGCTTGCAGACCTCTTGAACACATAATGACACGACAGATGGCTTGGTGACGAATAACTCAAAGTTAATCCCCGGAACCCGGTTAAAGACTTTCAAAGTGGTTTGATCAACTGTGAGGTAAAAGATTTCCCAACCCAGGTGAATGAAAAGTGTCGTGTTCAAGAGTGGTAATAAAGTTTCTTTTGAGACAAAAGGTAACAAACAGGTTCATTCTTCTCTCTTTTCCCCCACCATTTCTGGCAAGTACCTCTTTATTTTTAACAAGCTTGAGGAGGATAACATATGCTTGATTATAAGCTCATCCTTCGGATGAGTCCAACCTAGTTTTGATTCGAACCCTAGGAAGGAGTGGTTCGTTCCTGTTTGTAATTGAACAGGTCCTTTACTGTGAAATGTTTAACGAGCCCAGTATAGGAGAAACTCGGTGTTTTTCAATTTTAGAGAGTCTGAAAAACTTAAGAAGACTCCAAGTTGAACTTTTTCGTAGATTTGTGTCCCTCAAGCCCGAAAAAGTATAAAATAATACCTGGGGGAACCGCTTGATCTTGCGACCAAGGAGTACTTTTCATATTAGTGTCTCTGATCTGAAAAAGTAAAAAAGCGATCAATGACACGTCGTTTTATTTCCGTATCGAGTTTGAAACGACAAAAACCCGGCAATCTTTTCCTGATTTTACGGTCAGAAAAGGGCTGTAAGGGGACTGTCTTTTAGTTCCGTTTTAACGAGTGTAAAAGAAACGCTCGGCAATCTTTTCATGTTTTAGGAGTCAGAAAATGGCTTAAAGATGACTCTGATGTTTCACTTTTTCGTAAGTTTTAACGAGTTCGAAAAAATGATAAAAAAGTACTCATGGTTTTCACTTTTTCGTAAGTTTTAATGAGTTCGAAAAAGGGATAAAAATGTACTCATATGGCCGACTTTCAATTTAATTTACGAGCAGGAAAAGACGGAAAGAACTCAGCATTTTCATTTGTTTTACGAGAATGAAAGATAGCAAAATAATCTCGGTATTTTCATGAGTTTAACGAGTCTTGAAAACAACTAAAATTGACTCGAAATAGGTTTCATTTTTTACAAAAGCTTGAAACAGAGAAAAACTATGCTTCAAAGTAGTTTCATTTTTTCACAAGCTTGAAACAGAGATAAAACTGTGCTTGATGCCCCCTAAGCGTAACTGCTAGAGCGCATGCCCCCCAGCTTCATTTCATTCAACCAGTTGGATGAAATGAAGGTTGAGTTACGAGATCATTTGAAAGACTGGACCTAAAACAAAAAACTGAAATAACTAACCTAAATATACAACTTAACATCTACGAGATCTAGTCAAACTCTCGACTCAAGTAGAGGAGGATTTGTTTCATTTTTTAACGAGCTTGACACAGGAAAAGAACTATGCTCAGATTCGGTTTCATGTTTACGCAAGCTTGAAACGAAAAACTATGCTTGTTATAAGTTCACATGTCCCCAGCATAATGACGCAAAACGAGGTACATGCCCCCCAAGCTTCATTGCATTCAATGAGGTGGATGGAATGAAGCTTTACTTTCGAAATCTTGGAAAGACTTGAAAAGGGAGTTGTTTCATTTTTTAACGAGCTTGACACAAGACAAAGAACCATGCTCATAACTACTCTCTATGATCTACCTAACAAAACTCTATTCTAAAAACCTTGATTCATTTTTTAACGAGCTTGACACAAGACAAGGAACTATGCTCTAAAATCCTTGATTCATTTTTTAATGAGCTTGACACAAGACAAGGAACTATGCTCATTACTACTCGCTACAATCTACCTACTTAACCTACCCTTGTTTCATTTTTTAACGAGCTTGACACAAGACAAGGAACTATGCTCAAGACTCCTTATTTCATTTTTTAACGAGCTTGACACAAGACAAGGAACTATGCTCCAAAAGTTCGCATGCCCCCAGCATAATGATGCAAAGCGAGGTACATGCCCCCCAAGCTTCATTGCATTCAAGCAGATGGATGGAATGAAGTTTTACTTTCAATATTTAAATTGAAAAGGGAGTTGTTTCATTTTTAAGGAGGTTGACACAAGAAAAGAACTATCCTCATACCTGATTCATTTTTTAACGAGGTTGACTCAGTAACAGGAACTATCCTCAAAATCCTACTTTCTAACTATCTATATAACCTATCCTTGTTTTATTTTTTAACGAGGTTGACACAAGACAAGGAACTATCCTCGAACTAACTGATTCATTTTTTAACGAGGTTGACACAGTAAAAGGAACTATCCTCACAATCCTTGTTTCATTTTTTAATGAGCTTGACACAAGACAAGGAACTATGCTCATAACTACTCTCTACAATCTATCTAACAAAAAACTCTACTCTAAAATCTACTTGATTCATTTTTTAATGAGGTTGACTCAGTAAAAGAACTATCCTCATACTAGCCTGTTTCATTTTTTAACGAGGTTGGTACAGGAAAAAAAACTATCCTCGTACCCACTGATTCATTTTTTAATGAGGTTGACACAGTAAAAGGAACTTTCCTCACACTCCTTGTTTCATTTTTTAACGAGGTTGATACAAGAAAAAACTATCCTCGCACCCATTGATCATGGCTTCCAACTGGAAGAAAGACATGTCAATGGACACACCTTGATCATGGCTTCCAAGAGGTCTTCATCAGAAGGAAGAATAGTTCTTTGGAAGGAACACATGTCAAGGGACTCAAAAGGGATGAAAACATCGTGTTCAAGTAATCCCATAGAGTTTTCCATGTCAATTACCGGATCTAAATCAAAGGAAGATGAGCAATCAATGAGAGGCTCACTTACATCGGTAACTGAAAACATGGGACCAGTTGCCACATAATTAACCCGTGGCAGGGTAGATACCACTTTAGAATCAGAAACATTTAGGGGTGTCATATTGTTGGTAGTTGAAACAAGACTAGGGAACGAAAGCTGGTCTACAGTCACAATACTGCCATTGTGAGGGAAAGACATCACGCGAAAGAGTGTCGATACGACAGCTTTCATTGCATAAACATAGTCTCGCCCAAGGAGTAAATTGAAATCCAAGGGACCTCGAACTACCATAAGATCAATACAAACAGTTTTACCTTCCAAGGTAATAGAAAACTTAGGAAGGATCCCTAAAGGTTCACTAATGGTTCTGTTAAAAGCTTTCAGATTCTGCGTAATAGGTGCAAGCTGAGGGGAACCCAAAGCTTTCCAAACAGTTGAGGATAAAATACTAACAGAAGCACCTTCATCTACCTGAGTACGATGTATGTCCCTACTACCAGCCTTGACAATGATTTGGAAAGGGATAGAGGAAGGAAGACGAGGTTTTGTCAGTCTATTCCAATCAAAGGAAAAGACCTTAGTACTTGGAGGGGGTTCTGTAGAAACAGGTGAAATGCCCCCTGGCATAGAAGAATCTGATGTAACAAGAAGAACTTGAGCGGTATGAAGTTCACTCTCCGAAGGGAAAGTGTGATCGATCGAATGTGAAATTGAATTGACCACTTGATCAACTAATGGATCATCAACCTGAGTGACATGAGTTTCACTCTCCAATGGGAGAGTGTGATCGACTGTACTTGAATTTGAATCAATCACTCCGTCATTTGACGGTAGGTTGGAAGAAAGTTTACGGTAACCAGTTGGAAATTCTTGCTATGGAACAGTAAGGTTTTCCAACAAAGATGAGGCTTCATCCATGTGAGGGAAAATGTGAGTTTGATGACTCCCTTTGCATAACTTACAAGGAAACCTAACTTTACCCTTTTTCCCAGAAACCTGACTATCATTGGTTGATGGATCAATGGAAAGTTGATGAGATTTTTCTGACCATACTTCCAAGACCTTTGGAATACCAAGACAATTGACAAGGAAGTGGTCACCCTTACAAAGCCTGCAAGGGTATTTGGGTTTATGGTGCATGTCAGAATTTTCCTCAACACAACTAACACTTACAGCCATGGTTGGTTGGTTGACTTCTTTCTTATCTTGCTTCTTCTTCTTCTTCTTCTTCTTCCCTTTCTTCTTCTTCTTAGCCTCCTGGTTACTAGCATCAAGGCTTTTACCAGGCGAAGAGGAAGAAATGGAGGAGGAAAAATTAGGCGAAGAAGGTAAAGGGTCAACAGAAGGTTGGTGATGTTGAGATGGTGAACTCTGTTGAGGGGAAGCATCCGGTTGAGATGGAACAATTGGAGTATTTTGGGCCAACGAAGTTGAAAATAACCATATCGGTAAACCTATTGTAAATCCAGGTAATGACAAAGTAGCCATATAAGGAGGACCAACATTTCCAAAGTAAGGAAAAGTACTAGGATTCTCATTAGGAGGGGTTCCTAGGTTGATAAATTCCGGAACATTTGCCATTATATTCAACTTCAGTGAATTTTATTAACAATTTTTAAAACTAAAATTAACAATTCACAATTCACACCTAACAATTAAAATTCACAATTCACACCTATGGTCTCTAAAAGTAAAAACAATCAAATTAACACGCGCTATCAAACCTAGGAGTCAAACCATACACAAACAGTAGCCTTCCGGACCAAAAACACTAGTTGGTGATGAAGCCCAACATCGCCGAATTCAGTACAGAAGTGGTGGGTGGAACAGTTACCCCGGCAACCTGCTTAATGAATAGACTGGACCAAGTTCCTCCACTTTAACCGTCTCGAGTGAAGTGAACCCCCCAGAAAATCCAAGTGAGTATAACCGACGTCTGCTCCAGGTACAGTGGGATCTTCCCTCCACCGTCACCTTGGGTAGAATCCTAAGATAATGGTCACTAAGGTTACCAACAGCAACAAATGCACCTGGGGGAACAGTCTACACTCCGACAGCACGCAAGGGCAGAGTATCAAGCTCAATCCCCTTGCCGGCTCCTTGACAATAATCCAAGGTTTACCGACAAGTGACCCCTGGCTCCTCGACGATGGTTAATCCGAGGTTTACCGTTTGTAATACGTGCGTGTCTGGCGTCGTTCCCAACGAGGGAGGATTGATCCCCTCACTGGTTCGGACACGAGCTCGTGCTTCTCCTTTAAGAGGAGCTTTCCCAGAGTACAAATGAAACAGTTGGATTTATCCTACCACAAGATAAGCTACTTGTTTGGTTTTGCTGTCTTGGAGAGTTAATTACTCTCCTACTCCAAGACACTAGCCTAAGCTATGTTGGTGTATCAGAGCCCTAGAAATGTAAAAATTACTAGATGAATTTTAATTAAGCGCTGTGTTATTAAGGTTGTTTTTACTCAAATGGGTAAATGGATACGAAACCAATGGTGTTATGACCCGACTCAACTGAATGCAATCGAATATGATAATGCAATCCTTTCAATTCGATGAATCCTAACTAAAGTAAGGAGAGAGTTTCCATTCACTTCCAACAATGCAAAAATTGATCACTAAGAGAAAATATAACAGATTCTCTAATGCACTAATTTTATCAAGAAAAACTAATGCAAATCAATTCCAAACCAATTTTTTTATTTTTTATTTTTGTGTAAATTCAATTCAAAGAAAGCTGATCTAAATCTACGATTGATTTTTCAGAATGTAAACTATGCAATGGTAATCGAAGCACAATTCACTTGAAAAGTATGCAAATGTAATCTATGCACATTTTTCATTCATATTCTGAAAGTGAGAATTCTAATTATGCAAATGTGATCTATGCAAGAGAATTCTCAAACACAAGATGATTCTAATGTGATCTAAGAACCAATCAAGTGCAAGTCGAGAAAATTGGGTGAGAGTTCCAAAGATCAAAAAATAAAAACACTCAAAGGCGATTAAAAGATGCAAAATTGTGAAAGGACTGATAGAAACCTCTAAGTAATGACCAAAGGAAAATAAATCAAGAATTTCTCAAAAAAGAGACTCAAAACACCCAATTGATGAAAGCTTAAAGCAGGAATGCCAATGAAACAAGCTTAGGTGAAGATCTTTGACAGGAGACTAATGGATCTGGGCAGTAAAAACTAAGAAAAAGCAAAATCTAAGAGCAAAAATGCAAAAAATGGAATTTTCTTAAATTTTAGCAGGGGGACGCAGGCGACCCGTTAGAACAGGTGCGGGCCCGCTCTGTGCACACAGCAAAAGTGCGTCCAGGGACGCACTGTGCAGCACTCAGAGGGTGCGTCCTACTGAAAAACTCAAGAAAAACTAAAAGGATTCTAACTCTAAGCTAACCCACCCAAAGACAAAGTCACAGAGCCAAAAACCAGAAAAATAAACTAATTTTCTCAGAGCAAAGTTCATACAAAGGAAAAGACTTTTCACATTAATGGATTCCCCAGCGGAGTCGCCAATTTGTCAGGCGGAAAGAGTCGATTGTGCGGACACAACCAACCTCCCTAGGAGCCTAAGACTCTCTAGTGACAAACAAGACAAACAAGATCTATCCTTCTCTAAACATGCATTATGATATGAGATATCAAGTGTTTTGTTCTTACCTTTGTCCAAACGTTGTTGTAGAAGTCCAAGCTTTGTTGATCTGGATGAGCTCCTCCTTTTCTCCAAAACCTGTAATCACCAACAGTCAAACAATTAAATAGCACCTGATTATAACATAAAACAAAGCATATTCAACATGTAGACCAAGGAGCACATGAAATAACTCATAAACAACAAGTTATTGAGAAGAATGGACTCATTTGCATTAATAGGTAACAAAAAGAACAAATACAACCTGAGCCTTGGTGTTGTGCAAGTCCTTCCCAGGGTCCGTCAAGAGTTCTCCTTTACTTTGACAAAGCACACCCACTTCCAAATAGAACAAGCAAAGATGGCAATCTCTCCTCACAAGCTTCTAAATGAGAGTCCTAATTCCTGCAGCATTTACCCTTAGAAAATGTATAGCTTCAACCTCTCCTCCTTCTAACCCAATGCCTGTATTTATAGTGCTCAAGAGGAAGTTAATCAGGTCCACCATCAATGGGATAATCCCCTCTTTGGATGGGATAGCTCCCCTATTGATGGGATAAGTTCCTCTTTGGTAGGAGTGCATGAACCATCTGGAGGCGCTCAATACACGTCGAACAACCTTCTAGAATGCTCTAGAAATAACCACAAGTGACTTTTTAAAGATGAAACTTGTGCATTTTAACCTTTTCAAGGGGACGCACCTGCACCTTTACATACAGAGCGTCCAAAGACGCAGTTTTTGTGAACATTGGGTGCGTCCCCGTAGGTAAGGTTGAGAGAACCTGCGTCCCCAGAGATAAATACATTTAGAAAGACTTTCTCTCTTTTTTGGAGTTTGACATGGAAAGCAGAGGCATAAGACTTGCCTAAGAGGGTAGCATGACTGTTGATAGAGTCATCCTAACTGTAAATGGTCATGGTGACATTTTTTAGTGTAATAGTTACTACCTCATAGGGAAGTGGATTTCTCTATTGAGTTGGTACCAGGAGCAACACCAACATCTAAGGCACCTTACAGGATGACCACTTTGGAGTTGGTGGAATTGAAGTTACGACTTAAGGAAATGATTGATAAAGGATACATAAGTCCAAGTGTGTCACCATGGGATGCACCAATGTTGTTTGTGAAGAATAAGGATGGTACTCTCATACTGTGAATTGATTACAAGTAGTTGAACAAGGTGACCACCAAGAATAGGTATCCATTGTCATAGATTGATGAATTTTTTGATCAGTTGAAAGGAGCAATAGTGTTTTCAAATATTTATCTGAGATCATGATATCATTAGGTGTGCATCAAAGAAGAATATATCCACAAGACTGCCTTTCATGGTGGTTCCTTTTGGTCTTACTTGTTGGGTGTGTGTTATATTACTTCCATGACTAGCCACATGCACTGGGGGCTCATAGGGGGGGTGACAACCCCCCTTGTTCGTTATGTCGGGCGCAGCAGGGGAGTGATAGGGGGGGCATAGCCCCCCCCCCCCCCCCCCCCCCCATCAGGGGGTTTTAGGGGGGAAGGATCCCGCCTGTACGGGGTCCTTGGCAGCGCCTCAGGAAAAAAAATTGGACCCTGTATTAGGTGGGTGAACCTCCCTATGGTTTTGCGCATGGGTTTCACACATAATTTTGGGCATGATTCTTTTTTCCCATGGTATTTTGTAAAGCCCGTCAAGGGAACTACGATTATGTTCTAATCCAGAGTTAATGCATTGGGTTTTATGAATGCTTCGAAATGTATATATATGTATTGCAACATTGAAAGGAACATAATGAAGAATCAATCTGGTAGTCCCAGTTTTGGGCTCTAGGGGGAATCTCTGTGTATTTGTTTTATGTTCTCGATATTGTTTATTTTCTATTTTTAGAATTCGTCTGTAGGTAATTTTTGTATAGGGTTAAAACCTACATTTGGTATCAGAGTTGTTTTGGCTTCAAGGGGATGCCTTTGCTACTGTG
Organism: Pinus tabuliformis; assembly: GCA_031772625.1. Taxonomy (NCBI): domain Eukaryota; kingdom Viridiplantae; phylum Streptophyta; class Pinopsida; order Pinales; family Pinaceae; genus Pinus; species Pinus tabuliformis. The sequence goes on from CM062820.1 coordinate 482,605,760, forward strand.
GGGTTTTGATCAGGCATGTGGTAGACCCTATTCAGTGGGAGATCTGCGGGATTGATTCTTGTGGTGAAATAAGATGGAAAGCAGTGGAAATATAGAGATCAAGAAATTTAATGGTTATGTTTTTGAGTTCTGGAAGCTCAAGATGGAGGATCTGTTGGTGGATAAATATTAATGGATCACAATAGATTTAGGTACTAAACTAACGACAATGTCAACATAAGACTTGGTGAAGTTGGATCAGAATGCAAAGAGCACAATACGGTTGTGCATCTCATATTCAATATTATTGAATGTATTAGGGGAAGCTACAACAAAGGATTTGTGGTTAAGTTAGGGACTTTGTACCAATCTAAGTCTTTGGTGAAAAAATTATTCCTGCGGAAAAAGTTGTATAAGATGAGGATGAAGGATGGAGACTCGGTGACAGAGCATTTAAATGCCTTTAATACTATGGTAAGTTAGTTGTTATCTATTGATATAAACATTTCAGGTGAAGATAAGTGCATCACTTTTCTTTGTTCTCAACCAAATTCGTGGGATAGTATGGTTGTTGCAATAGGTAGCAATACAACTACCTTGAAGTTTGATGAAATAGTCTCATCCTTGTTATTGGAGGAGATGAGACAGAAAAATATGGAGAGCCAGAATGGAGATGCCTTGTCTATATGAGGACAATCCTAGAAAAAATATAAAAATAAGTCCTTAAGTGGGAGATCTAAATCTCCAAAAAAACCTTTAAAGGTATGTTGGAAATATGGAATGGAAGGGCACTACAAAAATGGCTGTAGATCTAAATCTCCTAAGAAAGGAAAGGGATATGATGATGCTCCTTATGTAGAGGTGAAAACCACCTCAAATGAAGGTGTGGATGTGTACTTAGCTCCTGCTTCAAGTACACATGTAGATCATGAAGCATGGTTGACTGAATCAGGTGCATCCTTTCACTTTACTCCCCATAGGGCACTGTTCTGCAAGTATGAGAAATATTATGGTGGTGATGTCTTCTTAGGGGATGATAGGAAGGCTAGAATGGTTAAACGCAGAAAATTAAAGCTAAAGTTTCAAGGTGGAAGGATCAGAACTCTTCCGGATGTTCTACATATTCCTACATTGGCCAAAAATCTAATTTCTATAAGCAAGATGGATGATGCAGGTGTAAAAATAGTGTTCGAGAAAGATATCTACAAGATGGTTTGAGGAGCATTAGTTTTGATGTGAGGAGTTTAGATTGGAACTTTGTACAAGCTTCTGGGTAGTGTTGTTATTGACGGGTGTAACAGTTATGTGGTTCCTGAAATTGGAGCAGAAAATCTAGTGGTCTCTGGAGAAAAGACCACGTTATGGCATCAAAGGCTTGGACATATTGGAGAGAAGGGCCTTCAAATATGTCGTGGTAATAGTATGGTAGAAGGTATGTCTAATTTCTCTTTGGATTTCGATTTTTGTGAACATTGTGTATATGGGAAGCAGAATCGAGTGAGTTTCCCATCCAGTGCTAAAAGGGAGAAAGGGATATTAGATCATGTGCACAGTGATGTGTTTGTTTCTATGTTGGTTCCATCACTGGGTAATTTTGTGTACTTTGTATCATTTATATATGACTTCTCAATGAATACATGGATATATTTCCTGAGGAAGAAATCTGAAGTCTTTGACGCGTTTAAAGAATTTAAGGATCTAGTGGAAAACCAGATAGAGAAAAAGATAAAGGTGTTCAGGACAGATAATGGTGGAGAGTTCTGCAAGAAGGAATTTGAAGATTTCTATAAGAAGTGTGATATAGTACGGCAGAAGACTACTCCATGCACACCTCAACAAAACAGAGTTGCAGAAAGAATGAACAAGACGTTGATGGAAAAGGCAAGAAGCATGCTCAATGGTGTCAAGTTAGGACAGGAATTATGGGTAGAGGTGGTGGAGACTACATGTTACCTGGTTAATAGATCACCTTCATCAAGGTTGGAGTATAAGACTCCACATGAGGTATGGACTGGTAAGAAACCCTCTCTTTCACATTTGAGGGTATTTGTCTATGATGCATATGTACATGTTCTAGAAGAGAAAAGAACCAAGTTGGATAGTAAATATGGAAGGTGAATATTTATTGGGTATAAGGATGGTTTAAAAGGTTATAAGTTTTGGAACCTAGAAATGAGGAAGGTTGTGTAAAACCAAGATGTGGTGTTTAGAGAGGTGAAATATGTTATTAAACATGAAGTCCTACTAAAGTAACATGAGAAGATGAATTTGAGCTAATGGAGGAAGAATCAGACTCTACAGCAGAACAAGAATCAGAATATTAAGAGCCACAAACTCGAGCTGTGAGAAGAAGGAAGCCATAAAAGTATAGTCCATTTGCTTTCTGTTCAAATTTTTCTTTATCTATTACTGATGATGATCCCAAAATTTTTAGTGAGGTAGTAGATTCAGAGGATAGAAAACTCTAGAAAGAGGCCATGGTTGATGAAATGACATCATTAGAAAAAACTGAGGCTTGGGATCTAGGGTAGTTTCCAGCTGGAAGGAAACCCATTGGAAGAAAATGGGTGTTTAAGAAGAATATGAATGCAGAAGGAAAGGTGGAGAAATACAAATTGTGGTTGGTAGAAAAAGGTATTCTGATATTTTTTTCTCCTGTTCCCAAGGAAACTTCTATTAGATTACTTTTATATGCTGCTTCTTCTTTTGATTTTGAGGTAGAATAGATGGATATGGAGACAACATTTCTTCACAGGGATCTAGAAGAAGAGATCTACATGAAGCACGCTGAAGGCTTTACGATAAATGGAAAGAAAGAATTGGTATGCAGGTTAAAAATGTCTCTGCAAAGATTAAACAGTCACCAAGCATGTAGTATCATAAATTTGATACATATATATGGGGACTTGGCTTCACCAGAAGTAAAGTGGATCACTATGTGTATTTTAAATTAATTGGTGTCCGTGTTATTTTTCTAGTCTTGTATGTGGATTATATGTTGTTGATTCGAAATGACAAAGAAATTATCCAAAATTTGAAGACCCAATTGTCCTCCAAATTTGACATGAAGGATCTTGGTGCTGCAAACTATATTTAGGGCATGGAAATTAAATGAGATCAGGAAAAGGGGAAGCTCTGGTTAAACCAGAGGAAGTATGATGAAACAATACTGCAAAGTTTTAAAACGTAAGATATTAATTTGATGAAGGTTACTATTCCTATAGGTGTAAAGTTATATGTTGAATGCATGGGATGTTGGGTATGTGTTATATTCTTTCCACGACTAGTCATACATTCGGGGGGGTCACAGGGGGGCCGATAGTCCTTGTTATTCGTTGTGTTGGCCACAATAGGGGGATCACAAGGGGGGTGTAGCCCCCCCTGTCAGAGGGTTTTAGGGGGGCGGTAGCCCCCTTGTACGGGGTCTAGGGCAGTGCCCTAGGAAAATGTTTTTGGACCCTATATTAGGTGGATGGACCTACTTATGGTTTTTGTTGGCCGTAATAGGGGGATCACAAGGGGGGTGTAGCCCACCCTGTCGGAGCGTAGGAAAATGTTTTTGGACCCTCTATTAGGTGGATGGACCTACTTATGGTTTTGTGCATGGTTTTCGCACATGGTTTTGGGTATGATGGTTTTCTGCCCATGGTATGTTGTAGATCATGTCAAGGGAACTATGGTTATGTTCTAATCCAGGGTTAATGGATTGGGGTTTATGAATGCTTCGGCATGTATATATATGTATTGTAACGTTGAAAGGAACATAATGAAAAATCATTCTAGTAGTCCCAATTTTGGGATCCAAGGGAAATATTTGTGTATTTGTTTTATATTCTCATCATTTTTTATTTTCAAGTTTTATAATTCATCTACAGGTAATTTATGTACAGGGTTAAAGCCTACATTTCTAATGCTCCAACCACTTTTATGTGTTTGATGAACAATTTGTTGTGTCCTTATCTAGACAAGTTTTTGATAGTGTCCAATGATGATATACTGATATATTTTAAGAATGAGGAAGAGCATGCATAGCACCTGGAAGCAATATTGAGATTGTTGAGAGAGCATTAGTTGTATGCCAAGGTTAGCAAGTGTAGTTTATTTTAGACTGAAGTTCATTACTTGGGGCATTTGGTTTCCAAGGAAGCTATAGCGGTGGACCCAAAAATGATTAGAGCTATCATGAAGTGGCGAGATCCTAGGAATGTGGATGAGGTAAAATCATTCATGGGACTAGCAGGTTATTACAGGATGTTCATCACAAACTTCTCACAGATTTCACATCTCATTACATCCTTACAGAAGAAAGGAAAGAAATTTGAATATATAGAGGAGTGTGCATATAGCTTTGAGCAGTTGAAGAATTTGCTTACAAATGCTCCAGTATTGAAGATTGAAGATCCTAATAAGGAGTTCATGGTATGTACAGATGCTTGCAAGAAAGGACTTGGTCGAGTCCTAATGCAAGAATGACAGGTGGCATGATATGAGTCAAGGAAGTTGAATGAGCATGAGTAGAACTATGTGACTCATGATCTAGAGTAGTCAGCTACCATTCATGCCTTGAAGATGTGGAGGCTTTATCTTCTTGGTAGTAGGTTCATTCTAATGAGTGATCATAGTGGATTGAGGTACCTATTTGACCAACCCAATATAAATTCCAGGAATGATATATGGTTGGATACCATCATTGAGTTTGACATTTAGATTAGATACATCAAGGGAAATGAGACTCGGGCTACAAATGTTATCAGTAGGAGAGTGAAGGTGAATCATATTTCAGTTGTGAGCTCTTATAAGACAGATTTGCAAGAGAAATTCTTGCAGGAAGGGAATCATGATGATAGGTATCAGCAGCTGAAGCACGGGTTGTAGCAGTAGGGTGAAGGTGATAGGGATGATGAGTATCACCTCACAATAGATGCATTGGTTATATTCAAGAACAAGATTTATCTGTCGGATAATAGTGAGCTCAAGAAATGTATCTTGAGGGAATTTCATGTCAAGTCGTATTCAGGTCACCCGGGGTATCAGAAGACATTGATAGCAGTTAAGAAGTTATACCATTGGCCAAACATCAAGAAAGAAGTGGTTGAGTTTATTTCTAGATGCTTGGACTGTCAGCAGGTAAAAGCAAAGTGCAAGCACCCAGCTAGTTTATTGCAGCATATTTTGATTCTAGAGTGGAAATGCAAGGTCATTAATTTCCATGGAATTCATTATAGGTTTGCCAAGGACATTGAAACAACATGATTCCATCATGGTTGTGGTTGACAGGTTGAGTAAGGTAAATCACTTCATTTCAGTTAAGTCTACTAATTCAGCTAGTGAGATAGCTCGGATATTCATCAGGGAGATAGTGATATTGCATGGTGTTCCTAAGAAGATTATAAAAAACAAACATGCCAATTTCACTTCTAGGTTTTGGAACGATTTGTTTGCATGTTTGGGGATAAAGTTAGATTTTAGTACAACTTATCATTTGCAGACAAATGGTAAAACAAAGAGGGTCAATAGCATTCTTGAGGACATGTTGAGAATGTATGTCATGCATTAGTAGAGGAAGTGGGAAGAGTATCTTCCACTCATAGAGTTTTCATATAATAATGGGTATCAGGAATCCTTAGATATGAGTCCCTTTGAGGCTCTTTATGGGAAGAGTTATAATACTCCTATCAGTCGGAGTGATCCAATGAACAGGGTGTTTATTGAACTGGATATGTTGGCTGAGATGGAATAAGAAATGCGGGTTATTAAAAGGAATTTAAAAGTATCACAGGATAGGTAGAAGAGTTATGCGGATCAACACAAGGCATTCAAGGAGTTTTAGGTTGGGGAGCATGTAGTTTCATATCAAGCCCAAGAGGGTTTCCTTGAGAATTGCGTCATTTTCCAAGTTGGAACCTCGATATTGCGATCCTTTTCAGATCCTTGAGAGGATTAGATCAATGGCCTACAAACTTGCATTTCTACCAATAGTGAAAGTCCATGATGTTTTCCATGTCTTGTTGCTTACAAGATATGTGTAGGATGTTTATCATGTGATTGATTAGTCTGTATTGTATGTAGAACAAGAGGGAGAGTTCCAATCAGAACCAAAGTACATATTGCAGTGGAAACAAATCATGCTCTGGAACAAAGCAATAGAGCAAGTTAAAGTGCAATGGAAGCACTATGGGCCTAAGGAAGCTACACGAGAGATGGTTGATCATATGTTGGCTTTGTATCCTTCATTATTTGTTGGTTATAGGAAATGATTTTGTGGTATATGTATCTATATACATATGGGTGTAAATACCACAATGAGTTTTGTTATAAATCTCCAATAAGCGGTATTTTTTTTCAAGCGATGTCATTATATATGCTGCATTGAGTCATGTTATAAATCTCCATGGGAAGTATGTTTTTCTTTCATTGGTTATAGGTCATAGGTGTCATAGAACATCGAGGATGGTGTTCCCTTAACCAGAAGGGGTTTGTAATAGCCCAAAGTTAAGGTTTCATGTAATAGAGGATAATAAATGAAAAATAAGACCAAGGTCATGGGACACATATTCCATGTTTAATGTTGGGAAAGCACATTAGTGGGAATCTCTTATGGTTTAAAAATGGCTATGGAAATGGGAAAAGGAATTAGGAAAGGAAAGGAGGCAATAAATTAAATTTAATTATGAAAATAAAGGAAAATAGGAGAAAATGAAGATGAAGAGACATGAATATTCATGCAAGGGAAATTAGAGGAAAATGGAGGAAAATGAAAAAAAAGGAGACATCATGATCAGGTGCTCAAGTTTATGCTCAAAAATTAAAGTGTCATAATCTTGAACAAATCATCTTTAGATCGAATAGCTCATCATTTTGAATCCAATGGTGCAAATGGAACTCAAATCCGACCTCGTATGCAGAAGTTAGAGCAAGTCAAAGATTCAAGTTTGACTTGTCTACATGGCAGGATTGGGATGATGTGGAAAGGTCTTCATAAAATGAGGAGGTGCCAAGTGGCAGGCTGTTATCGGGAAAACTAGTGTCCATTCAGAGCTACTAGTTCCACTAAGATAGGTAGCTATCTTAGAAACAAACAAACTAAAGTTACTTTCGTTTTCCTTTATGAGAGATAGATGAGAGAGAAGCAGGGAGTACCAACCTCGGCCTTTTGCTTAGTTCCTTGCTTGTTTCCTCCCTCCTTTGATAGAGCTTTGCCACTCCTTCCTTACTTGTCCCACTTAAAAGAACACCTGTAGAGTCAAAGCAGCATAATACCATCAAAGCATAGAGATCTATAACCATAAACAATATAGGATCAGATATATATTAACCATACAAATGCATATATCAATTCAAGATACAAGAATATTGAGGAAAACTCAAATAGATTTATTGATAGAAGTAGTATAAGAGAGGATTAGAACCCATTGGTCTGACCCAGCGCCATCCTCCCAGCATGAAAGCCCTCTTCACCTCATGAAAATCTTAGATCACCCAACAATGCTATGTTGCACAGAGAAACCAACAACACTTCCTTACAAAATACAAAATTCTAGCCTCTAGATCTCTAGGATGAGGGATCCATATATAGATGTTTGCAGGTGGGTGAGTCAGCTTCTAGGATTTTGATTAGTGTCATCTCTCTGATAGTTCTTGGTTCCACTTGGAAATTTCATGATCTCTTACTCATCCCTGGGCGAATTCAGAGAGGCAAGTGTCAAATGGGCAGTTTCTAGAAGATTCTCTAGGTTTCCACCTAGCCAACTGCCTCTGCCATTTGTCTGCTCTCGCTCATCGCACCCTACAGAAGGGCTTTCCAGTATGCATCACACTTTTTGCATGTGGTGGGTGAGATGGATCGCACCCTTAGCACTGAGAAGTCTGTATGGTCCTGTTTTGACCAGTTCTGAGTAGTTTTTTAGGGAGAACTTATGGGAGATGATGTAACCATCTGACCTTGCTCCTTTAGGGTTTGAAACAACACTTTTAGGAACTTAGAAGCCCTTGGTTTATGGACATATGTGATTGGGGTTACAGTGCCCAAATATGTGTATAACAGTTGCCCCCTAAAGCATGAGGTCGTAAATCTTCTGATGTCGAGTTAAATGCTTTATCATGAGGATCTGAGGTTTTTCCAACTGGAAGGTGACCTGTAATAAGATACAATACAATACATTATCTTCATAATATTTTCATGATCTAGCTGAGGCGGGCATTCCCATGCTCAGCTTTATAAATTCATTTTCATGTACAGAGGACAGAAAACCGTCTGTGTGGCAAACTGATGATTCTGGTAGAGCCATCATCCCTTAGCTTGGATGATTATCTGTGCAGCAATGATGTACATTTGATGTCTTTATTTCCTTGAATATATCGCAGCCTGGATAGATGAAACTAGATCCAGGGTCTTCAAGACTCATTCAATCTTCGCCCAAAGTACAAGTCGATCCATGTGAAAAGATGTTCTGAAGTCGAACATGGAAAGACATCACCTGATTACCAGCCAATAATGTAAGCTGTTAACAGGCGCGAGAGGAATCAATGATAATGATGATTACCCTCAAGGTATAGTAGTACAATTCACGTGGTGAGAAAATGGGACTTGGAGTCGAACACCACGCAAAATCTTTCAATCAAAGGCTATTAATGTAAACCTGTAGCTGGAAGTGAGAAACTTGCCATTGAGGCATGCAAGCTTCAAAGTACTAAAAGGGTTGTTCTTAAGTCAACTTCTTGAATAATGAGCTAATGTCGACAAGAAGTGACCCATTGTAGGAGGGCCTTAATGAATCCCACATCTATGACACGAAACAGAGCAAATGATTTTGTGGAGGTGAAAACGATCTGATGATACAAGGTTCCAAGTGGCGGTCATGAAAGAATGAAGGGTGAAGGTATTACAGCGGATGAGACACAAGCTGGGTTGGTGAATTCTCTGAGCGTCTTCTCTTGAACATATCGGCAACACTAAAATGGATTGGTAGCGTTAACCCCAAAAATGGATGGTACGGAGGACCAATGGTGATATGACCGGTGAACGGAATAACCCAACTCGACTCAATCATGGTGATGGAGTGATAGTGTCATGTTCAAGAGCAACTTGCTACCAATAAAGTTTCTTCAATTTTTCTTCCCAATTTTTCCCCAGTCATTGCTGACCCATACCTCTTTATTTTTGTCAAGCTTGAGGAGGACAACATATGCTTGTTCTATAATTTGCCCTTCGGGCAAACCCGTCGCTATGTTTTAACGAGCCTAGCGACAGTGAAACTCGTTCGTGTCTGCATGGACAAGTTTGTCGCTATTATTTTAACGAGTTTATCGACAGGTATAACTCGGTCCTTTTAAATTTTAGAGAGTCTAAAAAGAGTCGGAAAGGAAAATCTAGTAATCCTTTTTCGTAATATAATCCCATAAGTCCGAAAAAGTATAAAATAATATGAAAGGGATGACTTTTCGATAGTTTTAATGAGCTGAACAAGACAAGCGCTCGATATTTTTGTGCAATGATCCCTCAAGTCCAAAAAGATTAAAATCTAGAGGAGGGATAGCACTTCCAATCACTTTAACGAGCTGGAGAGGCCAATTGCTCGGCAATCTTTTCATATTTTAGGAGTCAGATGAAAAGAGCTTAAAGAAGACTCATTTTTTGAGGAACGAGTGATGATTTTGGATAGCAGCTAGTTCCAGGTAAGGTTTGGAACTTTTCAATCATGATAGTGTAAAGAAGGTGGCTAATAGGATCACTCATCGCAGCTGTTCCTCAAAAGGGGTAAACAATCAAATGGAGGCGTATGATAGGCTAGAAAGACTGGAGGTGATGGTGAGAACACGACCAAGGCTCAAAAGATGATAATTATGTGATCGCAATGGTTATTTACCAGAGGTGGGTTCATTTTTTAATGAGATTAAACTCTGGTGGAACATATGCTCATCGCTAGGTTTATTTTTTTAACGAGCTTGAACTTCGCATAAAACTGCTTGTTGCTAGGTTTATTTTTTAACGAGCTTGAACTTTGCGTAAAACTGCTCATGCCAGTCGTATAATAAGGATGTCTCATCGATAGGTTCATTTTTTAGGGAGCTTGCCCCATTCGAAACTTTGCTCCGAAGCCTTTCATTATGCAAGCTAGGAACGACCAATCCTATGAGTCTAAAGGGTTAAGAACCTACAAACTAAGAAAATAAATGGTCGCTTTTCACTTGCATGCAAAAAGGTTTGCATGCCCCCAGGTATAGCGAAGTAGAGTTTCCAGGTTACCATACAGAAGTTCTTGCATCCACAAGATGGTTCCACCTGCACAATAGACAAAAACACTTCCTCGACTCTGTCCATCGAAATAGACAAAGGTGAATGGCGCATCGCCTCCATTCACATAACTTTGACGAGGGAATCTTATTCCAGTCTAATCCCATTTTCCTAACTGGACGGGTGTGTCAGACTAGTCATATATCCTCCACAGAAACCTACCTTATACCTAAAGTTTTCCTGCCGAAGCAGACCAGGGCACATGCCCCCTGGGTTTCAGTCACAATCACCGAACCACTCGCACTCATCTGGTGGATGGAATAGAGATTGATGAGACATTCCTTGTGCAAAAAGACCAGTTATGGATGGCACGTGACTATTAGCTATGTGTGAACCGGGGAATGAAAGCTGGTCTACGAGCTGGACCACTCTGCCTTCATGCGGAAAACACATCACTCGAAAGAGCGAGGAAACAATAGCTCCCATGCTATAAATGTATTCATGCCCAAGGAGTAGATTGTAATCTAAAGGTCCTTGGACTACCATTACGTTCAGATAAACAGTTTTCCTTCTCAAAGTTATAGGCAAATTTGGAAGGATCCCTAACGGTCAACTAGTTCCTTTATCGAAGCCTATCAAATTTCGCATCTCAGGCAGAAGCGATGGTGAACCATGCGCTTTCCAAGCAGTTGCAGAAAGGATATTCACAGAAGCCCCTTCATCTATGATAGTACTAACCATGACCATTCTGTAAGATTGTACTATGATTCGAAATGGTACATTAGACAGTAGACGGGGTCTGCCTAGTAGATTCCAATCGAAGGAAACGACTAGGTTGCTTGGAGGAGGGACCGAATAAATGGCTGAGTAAATCTCTGACGAACTTCCTTCTTGTGGTAAAGGAATGAGCATATTTCCCCCATGTTCATCGGATTCAGTGTTAACGAAGAGAATCTAAACAGTGTCGTCCTCATTCTCTTTGGTGACTATATCATCTGAAGGTGGACCTTTTGAAGACAAGACTGGGTCGACTGCTGTCTCGACTTGTTGACTTTGGTCCAGTATGGACTCAGAGGGTTTATCTTCAATGATAGATACTTCGATTGACTACAAATATGTGTCAGTCGGATTTTCAACTAGTGATGGAGTCGGCAAGAGATTCCTGTATCCAGGAGGAAGCCGTAGTGGTGAAGCAGGACGGTTATCCAAGACTCTTTTAGCTTCATCTAGGAAGGGACAACGGTGGATGGCATGATTGCCTTCACATAGTCTACAAGGAATTTTAGATCTTCCTTTTTGTCCAGTGACTTCGTTTTCACTAGTTGACGGTGTACTTTCAACATGATCATCAGAGGTTGAGGACACCGGATTATGCAAGCGGGGAGACCAGTCCCTTAAGATCCGAGGGATGCAAGGACAATCTCGATGATAGTGGTCCCTTTTGCAAATGACACATGGAGATTTAGGTTTGGACGGCGCAGTGTGTGGATTTTCGCTAGACGATGCTTGGTTGCCCCCCTTTTCCGTTGGCTTCTTCTTCTTCTTCTCCTTCCCTTTCTTCTTCTTCTCCTTCCCTTTCTTCTTCTTCTCCGTTACTTGGTTTTTAGCTTTACTAGCTTCACCAAGCGAAGAGGAAGAAGGAGAGGGAGAAACAAATGAAGTAGAAGGTTGGGGGGTAACTCTAGCATCATCTGGTTGCTGATTTGATTGCTCAAGAAACATAGTGCTTTGAACGACAGAGGTCGAGAAAAGCCATACTGGCAGGCCAATTGTCAATCTTGGAAGGGACAATGTGGCCATATGAGGTGCACCAACATCTCCCCAAGAGGAGAAAGGACTAGGATTTCCCCCAAGGGGAAATCCTTCGTTGGTGGACTCCATTTTCTCAACCTAAGATCAACGAGGGAACAGTGACGTTATTCCGATTAAAATAAATTTTATGACGCTTTGACACAACTTTCTTTTTCAATTTTTAAGAGTCGAGAAAAAGCTAAAGATGACTCTAGTCACCTTCGATTTTTAATGAGCCTAAAGGACAGGTGCTCAGATGGACCTTTTCTTTTAAGGAGTCTGAAAAGGAACGAAAGTGACTACTCTAGGAATCTAGACAGAGAGATTACCAAACCAATCGCAAAACTGTAGAATACTTTTTATGGTACAGCAGTCAATCTTCCCGAATGTTGTGTTCAGTGCATTGCGATCGATAGGGTGGCAGACACAACTTCCTAAGGATAAAGGATATAGCCTATTGTGGTCTCCCAATATATACTTGACAGTAGGGAGCACAAGTCCGTACTAGCACTTGTCATCTCAAAGAGGAGGAATCACCCAACCTACGATGAAAGCGATAGTTACCAGGAATTACGACGCCAAAATACGTCTCTATCTTATGTTGGCATTGTGGCACTGATTTAGAGCTATGGCACAGGTGTTGTCCTTGATGGCAACTCACTTTGGTGACAGATCTCAGAATGAAGGAAAAAGATATATACACAGGTTAACCTAGACAAAGGCGCGTATACACGCGGGTTAGACGTTACAAAGGCATGTATGCGTATACACGCACTTTCACACAAGGAAAAGCGTGTATATGTTGGAGAACTTACTTTTGGTCCGTGGTATTTAGTCATGGTATTTGAACCTATGGTTTTGGACCATGGTATCTCGTCAGAAGTGTTGATCCCAAGTATTGGGTCCATGGTATTATTTTGTTATGGTTTTGGACCGTGGTATTGTGAAAGGCCTAAGACTATAAAAGGGGAAGGAGATCATTTGGCAAAGAATCATCTGAATTATTGAATATCTAATAGAAGGGCTAGATCTAGAATATTGGTGATTATGTTATGGTGCAGATCTGGATCTGAATGAAGGAGGAACCTGAGCGCAAAGAGAAGGACAAGTTCTATTGATGGGTCATAATCTTAAGGCTTGAATAATAGCAGGTTGAGAGAAGTGAAGGCGCGTATACACGCTGGTTATGTGAGTAAAAACAGCGTATACGCAGGTTGGTCCAAACACAGAGGCGTATGCACGCAGGTTTCTGGTTATTGAAGTAGCGTACATCTCTTCAGTTGTGTTCTAGCTGCTTCTGTTTGACTGGTGCAGTGTTCTGGGTTAAGAATTTGGTGTGTGATTATTGTTGTTGTGTTCTGGGTACAGCTGTCAGAGAATTATCTACTTGATTCAGTTCTAATTGGTGAAAAGGAAATTTTTTGATGCAGAAATTCTTGATGATTGATTGATGTTCATGGATCCAGTCTGAAAATTTATGAAACGTGGTCCCTGGAAGAAAGAGAAGGTTGTAGCCTTCAGTAGGCCAGCACCTACGTACTAGTATCTTGGCTAGTGCAAGAGCAAAGGGGGTTGTAGCTCCCTTCAAGGAGTAGCTGGAGAACGAGAGAGGGTTGTAGCTCTCTGCAGTTTGCAGCCTGTGTACTGGTAAAGGACTTCACCAATACATTGTAAGAAGAAGTTTCTAATTAAAATAAGATAGAGACGAATTGCAGCAGGTGGTTTTCACCCACATTGGGTTTCCACCTTATATCTTGTGTTCTTGTGTGTGATTGTCTTCAGCTCTGTTTTACTGTTTCTGGTTACTGTTTATTTGATTCTGATACACAGATTAATGATCAACATCTATAAGATAAATTAAATTATAAGTCTACATTGTATACGCAGGTTTCCTTCTCTGTAGTTGCGTATGTATGCGGTTGTATCTAACTGAAGTATCGTATATGATCCGGGTTTAAAAAGGAAATAATTGACTAGATAATACTGATTCACCCCCCCTCTCAGTATTATTTCCAATAGCCTAGACTTCTAAATGTTGTGTGTTAGGTTCCAAAGCGTTTTTATGTTCATTGAAATTTATTTTACAATTGATCTTTCTTAAGAAGTTTGCCTTTAATGTTCACCACGTGATGTAGATATACAACTCCTAAATATGCAATCTAAGATGATAAACAGTCGTTTACTCTTCTTTTTGCAATGAAAATCCTAGCTACTAAGGAAAGAGAAGCAAAATTCTTTGAACATAGAGCAGAGAGCACACAGTAAGATGCACTGTCCTAAATCTATCTCCACAAGCAATCTAAATGCAAATGCTCGTGCATGTATTTGTTTTCTGCTTTCTTAATGTGTGAATGACAAATAGAATTCTAAGTAAAAATCTGAACTATCTTTTTCTTTCAAAGTGACAGTACTAACAGTTTTCTTTTCAAAAGATGAAAGGAAGACAAGGACGACAATTTGAGATTTTGAATTGAAAACTACCTTCGACACTTGAAATACTATTAATTCAAATCAAATACAAGGGTAACAGTGTAATTGACTATCAATAAGAGGAGGCTTCTTTTCTTTGACTAAAAACAACACTTGCGACACTTTCAAATCAAAAGACGACAGTTCGATTAAGCTATTGTTTGTAAAGGAGAACTGTAAATGGCGAAAAATACATAAAAATATTCACAATTCTTTGTACAATGGAGGCTAAATAATGCAAAGGAAGGGAGTTTCAACAGTGGTATACTGATCACAGACAGCAAAACTCCTGAATAAAGCTGAAGACAATGAAGAAAAAAACCAAAATCTGGAGGCAGAAACAGTCTTATCTGATCATCACACCTGTAACACAGGGAAACAGGGATGCATCTCACCTACAGCACACGGGAGGTGCGATGCATCCAAACTGTCAAAAGGAGACAGTGCGATGGTCCAAGGACGAGACTGAGCTTGGTTTTTGCTAACAGTTTGCAGCTTAGTTCAGGGATTTAGGCTGAGCTAATGATAGTCAGTAAATACAAAACATAGGGGCTGATCTAATGAGGCTACTTGAGCTACCACTAGGGCACTTAGGATGTTTGCAAGTCAGTTGTTCAATTTATAAAAAAACCTGGAGATTGACTGAAGCAGTGTTGATCTACTTTGCACTTGCATAGCAAATGCAGTTCGAAGGCTAGTTGGCTTAACTTCAGGCTCTGTCTGTAGTTTATAAATCAAACAAATATAAACAAGTGAACAAGCTATTCACTCCCCAGCGGAGTCACCATTTTGTTATCAGGAAAACTAGTGTCCATTCAAAGCTGCTAGTCCCACTAAGATGAGTAGCTATCTTAGAAACAAACAAACTAAAGTTACTTTCGTTTTCCTTTATAAGAGATAGATGAGAGAGCTTTCCTTGCTTGCTTCGTCCCTCCTTTGATAGAGCTTTGCCACTCCTTCCTTACTTGTCCCGCTTCAAAGAACGCCTGTAGAGTCAAAGCAGCATAATACCATCAAAGCATAGAGATCTATAACCATAAAAAATATAGGATCAGATATATATTAACCATAAAAATGCATATATCAATTCAAGATACAAGAATATGGAGGAAAACTCAAATAGCTTTATTGATAGAAGTAGTAGAAGAGAGGATTACAACCCATTGGTCTGACCCAGTGCCATCCTCCTGGCATGAAAGCCCTCTTGACCTCATGAAAAGCTTAGATCACCCAACAATGATATGTTGCATAGAGAAACCAACAGCGCTTCCTTACAAAATACAAAATTCTAGCCTCTAGATCTCTAGGATGAGGGATCCATATATAGATGTTTGCAGGTGGGTGAGTCAACTTCTGGGATTTTGATTAGTGTCATCTCTCTGATAGTTCTTGGTTCCACTTGGATATTTCATGATCTCTTAGTCATCCCTGGGCAAATTCAGAGAGGCAAGTGTCAAATGGGCGGTTTCTAGAAGATTCTCTGGGTTTTGTACCTAGCCAACTGCCTCTGCCATTTGTCTGCTCTCGCTCATCGCACCCTACAGAATGGCTTTCCAGTATGCATCGAACTTTTTTCATGTGGTAGGTGAGATGAATCACACCCTTAGCACTAAGAAGTCTATATGGTCCTGCTTTGACCAGTTTTGAGTAGTTTTTTAGGGAGAACTTCTGGGAGATGATGTAATAAGCTAACCTTGCTCCTTTAGGGTATGAAACAACACTTTTAGGGACTTATAAGCCCTTGGTTTATAGACATATGTGATTGGGGTTGAAATTCCCAAATATGTCTATAACACAGGCTACCATTGGCCCCTACATTTATCAAATCGCATTCGCAGGCAGAAAGGTGTTAATAATCGGCCCCAGCACAGACAGGTTGTAATGCGATCTAATCAAAATCATGTATCGCAGGTGGATAAGAATCGGCCCCGACAAAGCCCAGTTGCGATGTGATTTATTTCATATCACAAATCTCAAGAAATGGTTGTGTTTCGATACGGTTCTAGAAGTAATCACTGATTGTGAAAAGCGATAAGACCCCAGACGCGAGATGTTATGAGCCACAATTTATACTCCTGTCGAGTCCTCGATATCGCTATCACAATATACTGTCGTGTTAACAAGACTTTCAAACCCACCAAACCTCATCAATTGTAATTTGCAATACGGCTGACAAGATATGGCCCGCGGTGTGGCAAAATATTCTCTCGGTTAGTGGATTTTGGAGCAAAAATGTGGATTTTTGCCTATTTTGGAGCATTTGTGGAAAAAATAGTGGGAGAACTAGGAGAAGTCATAACGTCTTCAGTTCTTATCCAAATTGGATGCAAAAAGAGGTGAGATAGCCATTTTTGAGTACTGTGAACTCATGGAGGCAAGTTTCAGAGGCATTTGAGCATTGTAAACACACTTTTTTGTAATATTTAGCATAATAGAGAGACCCAAGCATTGGAAGTTGGACCAAGGAGACGTAGCCCAGGAGGGGTGAAATCCTCATCAAATCTCTTTCTTGTGTGTTGTATTTTGATGTTCTTTGTTTTTATTTTCTGTTGTTCAACATATGCCTTATGTTAAATTGTTTATAACATTTACATAAGAAACTCTCATGGGAACCAATTAATTAAGCAATAATAGTTAATCCTTAAGCACTTGATAAGAAAATGATAAGCATCTTGGGTTTTATTATGAATGGGGAATTAGAATAGAATTACTAATCTACTCCATTTCAGATCAAGTTGGTATTAGAGCACTGGTTTTTGCTTATTAGATTTTCTTGTGCACAGAAGGATTTTATTGTTTGCTAGTTTCGTGTCATGCTAACAAGGTTAAAACTCAAAAGAGGTGAAGGAAATTATTGATTTGAGGCTTTTGCGATCTATATCTTGTGAGGTTTTATCTTCTAGAGTAATTGCATTCATATTTGCTATAATCTACATTTTGACAATGAATTATAATATTAACATACCTGTCAGTTGTCTTTCATTTCATTCCCATCCATACCCTAGCCTTATTTATTACCTGATGAGGTTTTGACTTCTTCTCTCGTGGATCTATTCCTGATGATGAACCACGGAGGTTGGTTATAAACATCAATTATAACAAAGATGAATGTGATGAATCCAGAAGATAACACCTCACAAGGTGAAGGAAAGTTGGTTGGAAGCCCTAAAGTTGGGTCAAGTGGAAGAATAGCAAGGTTTCAAAAGTCTTCTACACCAGTTCAGCCTCAAGTTACAGTTGAGACTCCAGAGATCATGTCTCATGAAGGAGAACCTACAAACATGAAAGAAAATGAGAAGGAATTCAAAAAGGCTTTCTTTGATATGACAGAGATGGTGAAGGTCCTCTATGAAGAGAGGAATAGTAGGTTGCAAGGAGAAAGTTCCAAACCTCTCAAAGGAGAAGGATCTTCAGGAGGAGATAATGGGAATGAAGACAAAACTCCACCCTCTCCACCATCTTCTTCATCCTCTTCTTCACAAGAATATCCACACTCTTCCACTAATACAACCCTTACTCATACTCATCATCATTCTTTAAAAGGAACTCGTAAATCACCTTTTCTAAAGCTTGATGTTAAATTTGCGTTTTCATTGTATAATGGTGAAGTTAATGCATAAAAGCTAGATAACTAGATTTGTCAGTTGGAGATGTATTGTAGAATTCAAAACCTTCAAGAGGATGATATCAAAATTCAGTTGGCTTCCTTGAGAATGGAGGGTGCAGCACTTGTATGGTGGGAATCAAAGACCCAAGAGGAGATTAAAAAACATGGTAAAATCTCTATTACAGTCTAATTTCATTGTTGGTATAAAAAGACAATTCTACCCTTTATCTCATATGAAAAAAGCTATCATGAATTGGAAAAAATTCAGACATTTAAAAGGTCAAAATGTGCAAGAGTATACTCAAGAGTTTAGGAGAAGATCTCTTAAGATAGGAGTAGACTTGCAGTCATAAGATACTTTGCTAAAATATATAGGAGGTTTTCATAGCTATCTTCGACATGCCATTCTTATGTTTAATCCCATGAATCTTGATGAGGTCTGTGTTCATGCTACAAATCTCGAAGAAAGAGGGGAAAATGTACAAGAAGAAGGTAAGAAGAAGCCATTCCAGAGTGGTGAAAAAGTAAATTCTTTTAAAGGAAAGCAAAAGAAATATTCTTATGTTAAGAAAGAAGGGGAGAAACCCATGTGCAAGAATTGTTCCAAAGAAGGCCATGATGAAGCGCATTGCTGGAATCTTCATCCTGAATTAAGACCAAAACAAATAACAATAAAGGAAACAAAAGACCAACACTGTTATACAACAAGACTCGGGTTCTGACTCAGGTGATGAAACCAAGATTGCAACCACAGCCACTAAAGGAAAAGTCGTGGCAAAAGCAAGCAAAGAGGAAGTCGTGGCAAGCAGCAACGCAACAAATAATTCCAAAAACATTTCAAATGAGGAAAACTAAATTGAGTTGTTCCACATCTGAGTTATTTCCAAACACACCAAGATTAATACGTTGTTTGACAATGGATCCCAAGAAAATTTAATTTCTACATATTTGGTCAAGAAATTAAATTTGGAAACCATGCCTCATCATAAACTGTATCCATTGGGTTCGATAACCAAGGATGCCAATCTTCAGGTCACACGAAAATGTGTTTTTAGGTTTTCAATTACTGCCAATTTCATTGATGAAGTCGAATTAGGTGTAGTGTGACTAGATATTTTTGTAATTGTGTAGGGAAGCCCGTATCTATATGACAAGAAACTCGTTTTCCATAGATTTGAGAAAAAATATCAATTTTTCAAAGATGGACTGGATTATATTGTGAGAGCCCATCATAGGAATCTTAATATGTATTTGGCAAGCACAAGGCAAATGAAGCAGTTGGTCAATTCCAGTAAGAGTCTTGTGCTCCTTATGATCAAGCAGAAGAATGACATGGAGCATGAACCCTTTGTAGGTTGTGAAGTGAAGTTGAAAGCTGAATTGGTTGATGTGGTCAATCAATATGGGGACATGTTTCAAAAACCAAACGAATTTCCACCAAAAAGGGGAATTCGGCATGAAATTCAGCTACAGCGAGATTGTCCACTCCCAAACATCAGTATGTATCAAATGTCAATTCTAGAAAGTTTAGAAATTAAGAAACAAGACCAGGAATTGTTAGAAAAGGGTCTAATTCGTCCCTCTACTTCACCATGTGGTTCACTAATTGTTTTGTTGCCCTAGAAACATTGAACCTGGCACATGTGTGTAGATTATCAAGCTTTGAATAAAATTACCATAAAGAATGAATACCCGCTACCCAGCATATATGCTTTTATAGATCAATTAAAGAATGCAAAATATTTCACTAAACTAGACTCGAGAAGTGGATATCACCAAGTGAGAATATCTTAGGAGGATATTTGGAAGACTGCTTTTAAAACCAAACAGGGATTGTGTTGAGTGGTTGGTTATGCCTTTCAGTCTTTTCAATGCTCTAGCTACATTCATGAGAGTTATGAATGATGTTTTAAGATCCTTTCTTGATGAGTTTATAATGGTCCATTTAGATGATATTTTGATATTCAACAAATCAGGAGAACAGCATGTGAGGAAAGTGTTGGATGTCTTGAAAAAAGAACAGTGATTTCTGAAAATTCGAGAAAACTTTGTTGGGTTGTGTTATATTCTTTCCACGACTAGCATCAATGCGTAATGGGGGGCTCACAGGGGGGCAGAATCGCCCCTTGTCAAGGGGTTTGAGGGAGGAGGCATCCCCCCTTGTTGGGGAGTTTGAGGGGGGTGGTATCCCCCCCTCTACGAGGTCCAGGGCAGCACCCCGAGGAAAATGTTTTTGGACTCTATATTAGGTGGGCAGACCTACCTATGGTTTTTTGCATGGTTTTTGCACATGGTTTTGGGTGTGATGGTTTTGCGGTCCATGGTATTTTGTAGATCCGATCAAGGGAACTACAGTTATGTTTTAATCCATGGTTAATGAATTGGGGTTTATGGATGCTTCGGCATGTATAAATATGTATTGTAACATTGAAAGAAATATAATGAAAAATCAATCGGGTAGTCCTGGTTTTGGGATCCAAGGGAAAATCTCTGTGTATATTTGTTTTATGTGTTATGCTCTCACCATTGTTTATTTTCTGTTTTTTAGAATTCGTATGCAGGGAATTATTGTATGAAGTTAAAGCCTACAAACTTCCCTTTGTGTATTTGGGCCACATAGTTGGAGGAGGTGAGCTAAAGATTGACCCCTATAAAGCTTTGGGCATTGTGAATTGGCCAATACCCAGATCAGTCACAGAAGTAAGGAGTTTTCTGGGAGTAGGGCAGTATTGCAGGAAGTTCATTGCCAATTTCTCCTCCATAGCAGTTCCACTACATGCTTTGACCAGCATTAAGGTTGTCTTCCAATGGCGAGGAAAACAAAAAAAAGAAGTTGATGCTTTAAAGCAATAGAATAGCCCAGCCCCAGTTTTAGCATTGCCAGATTTGAAACAACCATTTGAAATATAAACAGATGCAGGTGACTACACCATGGGTGCAGTTCTTTTACAACATGGTAAGCCCATTTCATTTCATTCTGATATTTTTAATGGTATTGTTATTAATTATCCTATATATGATAAAGAGCTTTACACATTGGTGCAAAATGTGAAGAAATTGTAGCATTACTTGATGGGAAAAGAAACCATTATTCACATCGATCATCAACCTTTGCAATATCTGCAATCTCAAACAAAATTGTGACAATCAAGGCACTTTCGTTGGATGGGATTCTTACAACAATTAAAATTGGTAATCAGGTATAAGAAAGGTATTTATAATAGAGTTGTTGATATGCTTTCTAGACCGGTTATTGGTGTAGCCATTTTACTCAAGAATAATTATGTTTTGCCTAAAAGTTATGTTGAACAATACGCACATGATGCTGACTTTCAAGAGGTATATTCAAACTTGAGTCAAGGCCACCAAGTGGAGGAATTAGAATGCCATGTACATGATAGTATGTTGTATCATTTGGGAAAATTTTGTGTTCCATAGGGGAGAGAGTAAGTGTCACAATGGAAGCACAACTTCTCTTATTGCTGGACATTTCGGTGTAACTAAAAAGTGGCAAATATTCAGAGGTATTTTTACTAGCTGCATATGCTTGAAAGTGTGTCACGTTTTATCATAGGTTATTCATTGTGTGCATTCAGTAAGCCTAGTAATTTGAAACTAGGACTGTACACACCACTTCCAGTGCCTTCATTTCCATGGGAGAGTGTTTCTATGGATTTTGTAGGATTTCTTCCTTTATCAAGAAAAGGTCATGATCATTTGTACATAGTTGTGGATAAGTTCAGGAAGATGTGCATATTAATGCCTTTTAAAAAGAAAAATAGCATAACAAACAACTCAAATTTTCTTTCAAAATGTATGGGTTGATTTTGGATTACCTACTTCTATTGTAAGTGATAGTGATTCCCGATTTGTTGGGAAGTTTTGGTCAAGTTTATGGAACTTGATGGACACCAAGTTGAAGAAAAGCACAGCCTTCCATCCACAAACAGATGGTCAAACTGAAGTGGTTAATAGGATAGTTATTCATCTGCTAAGAGGATATTGCAGCGAACATCCTAAGTTGTGGGATGAATGGTTGCATTATATTCAACAAGCTTACAACCAAGCAAAACACTCTTCTACTCTAACTTCGGCTTTTGAGGCATGTCTTGGTTATTTTCCTAAATCGCCTTTGGATTTCATCTTTGAGAAAGATGTAGCTATAGATGGACATAGTAACATAGACAAAACAAATAAATTCATTGAGCAAATTTAGTTGATTCACCAAACAGTTCAAGAACAACTAGATAAGAGTCAAGGCAAGTATAAGGCAAGGCATGATAAGCATCATGTGGATCATTAGTTTCAAGTAGGTCATGAAGTTTTGCTATACATTAGTAAGGAAAGCTTCAAGGTGAAGGTAAAAAGCTGAAACTAATCCGTTATGGTCCATTTAAAATTCTGGAAAAGATTGGTAATAATGCTTTCAAGATTGATTTGCCTTCATATATGAAAATTTATTCCATTGTTAATGTTGAAAATTTGAGATTGTATGAGCCTCCTTTGATTGAAGATCAAGGAGAAAGTGTACATATTCCATCAATTGAAGAATTTTCTCTAGAATTTCTTGATGAGCTTTAGCAAGACACCATACTTGACAAAAGAACGAGGTCATCAAAGAGGGGAAATTTTGATTATCTTCGAGTGGGTCTCAAAGGTACAAATCCATCAAAGGCCAAATGGATTGAAGAGGGGAAGGTGAGGGAACAGTACCCTCATCTTTTCAATAACTGAATATAATCTTTTGGGGTCCAAAAGGCTTCCAGTGGGGAGGAGTGATGAGATGCTCAAGTTTATGTTCAAAAATAAAAGTGTTAGAATATTTTTAAAATCAGCTTCAGATCAAAGAGCTTGTCATTCTGAATCCAACGGTGTGAACGACACTCAAATCCGAGCTCGTATGCAGAAGTTAGAGTAAGTCAAAGATTCAAGTTTGACTTGTCTACGTGGTAGGATAGGGATGATGTGGCAAGGTCTTCATCAAATGAGGAGGCACCAAGTGGTAGATACCATTCTCCCCCACATTTTACAAATCGTAGTCGTAGGCATAAAGGTTAAAAGAATCAGCCATGGCGCAGATAGGTTGCGATGCAATCTAATCGCAATCGCATATCACAGGTGGATAAGAATTGACCTTGACAAAGCCTGGTTGCCATGAGATTTATAACATATCAAAAATTGGAGGAAATGGATGTGTTGCGATATAGTTCTGGAAGTAATCACCGATTGAAAAATGTGATAAGACCTCGGATGCGAGATGTTATGAGCCAAAATTTATACTCTCGTCGAGTCCGTGATATCACTATCGCAACATACCACCGTGCTAACATGACCTTCAGCCCGCCAAACCTCGCCGATTTTGATTTTCGATACGGCCGATAGGTTATGGCTTGTGATGCAGTGAAATATTCGCTCAGTTAATGGATTTTGGAGCGGAAATGTGGATTTTTGCTAGTTTTGGAGCATTTTGTGGAACAAATAGTGGGAGAACTAGGATTAGTCATAACTTCCTCAGTTCTTATCCAAATTGAATGCAAAAATAGGCAAGATAACCATTTTTTAGTATTATGAAATCATGGAGACAAGTTTCAAAGGCATTTGAGCATTGCAAACACATTTTGTTCTAATATTGAGCATAATAAAGAGGCCCAAGCATTAGAAGCTGGACCAAGGAGACGTAGCCCAGGAGGGGTGAACTCCTCATCAAATCTATGTGTTGTGTGTTGTAATTTGATGTTCTTTGATGTTATTTTGTTATTGTTTAGCATATGTATTATGTTAAATTGTTTATAACATTTACATAAGAAACTCTCATGGGAATCAGTTAATTAAGAAAAAATAGTTAATCCTTAAGAACTTGATAAGCAAATGATAAGCATCTTGGGTTTTATTCTGAATGGGGAATTAGCACAACATTACTAACCTGCTCCATTTTAGATCACATCAATAATAAAAAGGCATCAAAGGATCATTCACGGATTTTTTGAGTTCAATTTAGCTCTCTCCTTTCATTCTCTATCTAATGCACCCTTGCACAATTAGAGAATTATTGGACCATTTTGGTATTCACTTGGATTTGGAGAAAGGAGAAGCAAAGGAAAGTGAAGCAAAGCAAAGACAAGGTTGGGATGACAACTTCAACTAGAGGATTTTGCACGTAACAAGTTACACGTGTGATTTCCTAGCTGAGGCGTGAATGCATGTACATGCTTTTATATATTTGGTTCATTTTTTGTCATTGGCATGGGTTTTGCCTAGTTTGACAGTGGTTTCATCCTTGCCTTTCCATTTCCTGGATAGCCATGGTGTGATGGGATTCATTCTTGGTTACACTTTGGATTGTCGGAAGGTTTTGGAACCAGGTGAGGTGGTCTCGGGAAAATTCCCAAGGGTTGGGGGTGGAGATAGTTTTCTCTAGGAATCTCTCAACAGGTGAGTGGAGACAGGAAAATTCATGAAGGTATGGTGAAGAAATTTTGAGGCATCCAAGCTCAGTTTTTTTTTGTGATCTCGGTACCAGTTTAGGTGAGATCACGGTAGTTTGAGGGTGGAGGTGGTTTAAGCTTTGGAGTCCCTTGTTGATTATGTCTTGTTTTATCCTGCGAGATCCCACATTCATTCTTAGAATATGGCATGGGGGTGATTGGCTGAAAGAAATATTTGGTTCAGCCCAATCTATGGTTGGGTGGTATGTGGAAGTCCCTGACTTAATTGGATTTTGCATAATTTAATAATATTTATTTTCATGTTGTGATCTATGAGCACTTGTACTTATTAATATGTTGATGTGATGGTTGATTTGTCGTGGTTTTAGTCTAGTTATATGTTGTTTATAAACATGTTTCTATAATGTGCTCTATCTATGGCTATTATTCATGATTTTATAAGTATCTGAATGGTTGATGAATGCATGGGTAAAAAGTGTTATTATTGCTACTTAAGAGGGAATTAGACCTTATTGGTGATTCTCAGATGAAGCTCAGAGATTCAATATCAAATACACATTCATGACCTATAACTTACAAGTTCACCATATGTTTGATGAAATATCTAACATGTACTAAGTAGTCTAGGTCAAGTTCTAGATTCAAGTTTGAATATTTGGCATTGTTATCATCTTATATATGATTCTAGAAAGTTGCAAGTAGTTCTAGGCAGTGGTTTGGAGGCTAACCTAGAAAATTGGCTTAAATCTTGGAACCATTTGCACAAAACTGAGGAATTTAGGTATTAACTGCATGTAAGAAGGCTTATGAGTGTGGTTATAGCCTCATAAGTGCATGCAAGGTGTGTCAAGGGTATAGTTATGGAGTTAGGCTAGTTAAAAAGAGTTCCAAATCATGGATTGACCACCTAGGGTGGTTTTCAGCCTCTTGAATGGTCTGTGGTCTATGAGGGATGTCATTTTGTGGTCGGATTGTAAGCCCCACTTCCATAACTAGAAACTGGAGGTTGGGTCATTTCGTAGTAGCATTGAACCTCACACTTACCCTGGGAGTTTTTAGAAGTAGGTAAATGTTGGGAGGGGTTGTTACAATTAAGCAGTAAAAATATTACATAGTGTCACCTAACTGGAAATGGTGCCAAAAAGTGTGAAACTAAAGAATTGAAAAGATATATTTATTGAATTCATCAAACTCACTTTAATTATCAATCCAAGGATTGTGTAAACTTATGAGTTGCAATGCATTGTATGTGTAACCATAAGCTCTTAACTTACTTAGATGCATTATATTTGTATGTATGGCATGTCACTAACTAAACATAACATAAATTAACGAGTAAAATTATCAACTTTGATAACTCATTGTAATTTAATTCTCATTCACTTGGACCCATGACTATCACTCCTATCTCCCTTGAGAAAATGTGAAAGGAACATGAAAGTCTAGGGTCATTGTCTCTTAGATAAAGAGTTAATTAAATGAGAAGGTATCTTTGAATCAATGATCCTTGTGTTGCTACTAAATTAGTACATCCTTACAACACTCATAATAATGTAGTATATTCACATCAAAGCATTGAACATTGTTTTTCTTTTGTAATCTAAGTGGTGGAACATTTCATTAATAAAAAGATATTAAAATATCCAGCCTATAACTAAGATGTAGCAGCTAGCATTAACCTGCCTTGTTGGAAACCAAGTCTATTAACCAGCTATAAACATAGTAACCAAACCAAAATTTTAATAACATAAAAAATTGCAGACTCACAAAGGAGTTTATATCAACATAAAAACATAAGAATAAAACTAAAAGATTATTGAAAACTCCGTATAGAGTTGAATCCTAAGAACCATGTGCTAAAGTAGTCCAAGAAATAAAATTATCTACTAGAACAAACACAAGACGAAAAAATTAACTCATATGTGGATGCTATATTGCATCTATTTATAAATTATTTTTTCATAGTATATTTGGATGGAATTTTGGTTTATAATTCGAATTGGGAGGAGCTTGTCGTACATCTAAAGTAGATTTAGAGAAGCTAAAGAAACATCAACTAATAGAGAACATAAATAAGTGTGAGTTTTCTAGGTAATTCCTAGTGTCCTTGGGGCATGTGATTGGTGGAGATGAGTTGAATATTGATATATAAAAGACAGAGATCATCCTTCAATTTCCCACTCCTATAATGCTACAAACTCTAGGATTTTATGAGAGCTTCCCAATATTTAAGAAAGTTGGTAATATCATTTTCAATTGTGCTCACACCGCTAAATTATATAATAGAAAGTAGTAAGAGTTTCTAATCCTATAAGAATAAAAGATATTAGTCAAGGCCTAATCCTATAACTAACATAATAAAGTCATCTGAAGTAGAAATGGATGGTGGTGGGTATTTTATGGGAGCATTGTTAATGCATGGGGGAATACCAACTTGCTATTATTTGAAATCATTCCATGAATAATACTAAACCAATCTAAATATGCATAGGAAATTTATATCAATCCAAGTAGTGAAGAAGTAGAAACATTATCTATTAGGTAAGGAGACCATCATTCGTATTAAGCACCAATCTCCAAAATACTTGTAGATTCAATATATGATCCAAAAATTGAAATAACTTAAATGTATGGGATTCTTGAAAGAATTTAATCTAGTTATTAATTATAAGGAAATAAATTCCAAAATGTTAGTTGATATGTTATTAATATTATGAGTGACAACAACTAGTAATCTAGTTGTCATCAATTGGGACTGTCTTTGGTGAATGGCCGAAATGGTTGTTATCTTCCCCACCTAGGTTCAAATCCCCTCCAACAACATGATGAGCGATAATTCCTTGATAAATATTTTAAGGGATCCTGATGGAAATCCTAAAGCCTTCAGGTGCTACCCTATCTCTAGGGGATTTTCAATTTCAAGATTCTTGCCTTCGTCTGAAGCTATCTCATTCTGGTGCCATCGCTGCAGATCTATTAAACTGTGGGGAATTTATTTTTCCACAAGGTTCTTCCCTTCTTCTAGGTCGTGCCATCACTTCAAATCACTTGAGGTTTTTTATCTTTGTGAGATTACTCTCATGTGGTAACCTTTGTCTGTAGTTGAAATCAGTCAACTTTGTCTCTACGCTCATAGCAGAATTCAAGTTCAAACAGAAATCCCTTTCATTTCAATGTGGCTCCTACATGGGGGTAGGAAGATTTAGGAAGGTATTTTGCTCAAAGATTATGGTATAGAAAAGGAAGCCTTAAACCTCATAGTCTCAATATTGAACATAGAAGCCAAAGGTTGGGGTGTGCCCTCTTCCTCTCAACCATGATCATTTAAGGATGCTCTAAATCTAGGGCTCTTGCAACCAACTCAAAGATCTCTTAGGGTCGACCTTTATTGTAGAACAAATAAAAGATACTCAAGATCTAGAGGTGGAGGTGGAGGAGTCCCAATATGCTCTTCTCAACTTAGCCTATGAGCATAATGTCATAATATTCCTTTTTAATGGGCTCTAACCATCAACATCTACACTTCAGGAATGGGTGCATAAAACCCGGTCCCCGAATATGGATATGTATTTCGGTTTGAGGGGCTTATTTGCAATTTATTTAAAAAATCAAGAGGATTTTGAGTTTTTTTTATCAAGGACCCTATTTTTGGGGTCATTTTAGGATCTCCTTTCAGCCATGGTTTCCTAAATTCACCCCTTTATCAATGACATCTCTGGCCACTCCAATTTCAGTAAGACTTCCTAATATGCCCATTCATTTGTTAACTCTTGATATCTTAACTTCTATAGGAAACTCTCTAGGTTGTTTTCTTAATATAGATACAAATAGGTTTGGGAGGGTATTGTAACCTTTCCATGCATCTATGTTAAAATGGATCTCAGTAAAGGTCTTCCTGATAGGATCTTGATCAATTGGATTGGCATAACCTTTTCATAACTAGTGGATTACGAAAACACATATCTTTGATATATGTCATGTCAACATCCAAGTTGTCTACATAATGCTTTCCCTTCTTCTCAAGGGATTTCTCATACTCCTAATGCCAAGAAAAATAATTGAATATGGGAAGACCCAAAATCATCTAAGAATTCCTCAGCTCACACACAAGACAACATGTAGAAATAAGAAGCATTTGCAACAAATATTTTCCTTCGACCTCAACTCAACTCCACGTAGTGCCATCTCATCCCACAAACTCTAGGATCCCTCCTCCTATTCCACCATCTCTCCACTCTAATCTAGATCCCTCAAACAGAGAAGAAAGTAGTACAACCATGATCCTGGCTTTGTCCACAAGCATGCATAAACACCTTCATGAATTAGATCACTCAGACAGTGATAAGGAAGCAACCATTGTTAAAGGTAGTCCATAAATGGAAATTCCTCAAGGAAATATAGTCATCAAGTTCTCAGGATGGATTGAAGTTCACAAGAAAAAAGGAAGAATAGACCTCTGAAAAACTCAATGATCATTTTTGGACTTAAAGACCTAAATAATAGTATATGTGTTTTGTATTTTAAATCTCTAGTTAGCTTTTGTCTTTTGCCTCTCTCAAACTGTCTTCTCATGTTAATGTATGTCAAGATCTAGCACAACCAACCTATTTTTATAAGTTTGAATTTAGAAGATTCTCTAGTTAGACAAGATCTTAACAACCTCAAGACTTTGAACTTATGTTACTAGTCTACCTTCCTTTTGGGAAAACTAGTAGAAGAAAAGTTTGGTTTATGTAATCCTCGTTTGACGTAATGCAAAGTGCCTAACTTCACAAAAAAAAACACTAGAAATCTAGGATCTATTGTGCACATGGTTCAGTTCTTCCACGAACCATACAAAGAGAATTGCATTGAAGATGAGGAATTTAAGACTGCGCATCAATAATTTCAAGGTCAATTGAAACAAGAAGACATTGCTTACGATTTCCAATGTTGATTATTCTAGAAGATGAGAAAGTTAGTCTGCCCAAGGAAGAAAGACTACCATTATTAAGTGATGGCCATGCCTTTAGTTGTTGCATATTTTAGTGTTGAAAAAAGTATAGCTAGCTTGTAAAAATATATTTATTAAACCAAGATACAAGAAGAAATAATAAATGTTATCAAAAATAGCTCCTCGATGGCAACTTAATTGGCAATGACCATGAAAATGAAGTATGTTCCAAGAGTTTATATGTTCAAATCCATCAAGTTTATCCATGGGCTACGTCCTAAGAGAAACATGATTTACCTAGAAATCGTAATAATAACGATTAAAATCGACATTATATCACATGAATACAAACCCAACCCAATTATCGATTCTTCTCATGCAAAATAAATAAATATTATAAAAATTATATTTTATGTTATACCAACCATCTTAGTAAAAGGAAACAATAACCCTACAATCCAATTCCAATTGCCAACAAATACATGGGAATTAATATGCATGGACTTTATCGGGGATTTCCTAAGAACAAGGATACATGTAATACATTGGTTTAATAAAGTATTGAGTGTGATGGCTTCCCAGAAAAGAACAAGGAAAATCGTTTCTATTGAAAAGGTCATGGAATTAATAATATAATACATGCATCACTTGTTTAATTTCAAAATTCACGGAGAAGAAGCGCACAAATGTTGTCCCTTGTACCACGACAAAGGATGAGGTCCCACCTTGTCTCATTCTACTTACCATTTAAGAAGTCTAGAGCAAAATATGTTCGGTAAAAGTGTAACCAATTACATTTTTTTGACATTTTAGGTTGGAATTTTGGAATATTATATTATTGAAAGTATTTTTTTTAAGTAGAAAATGCAATTTGTTTATATGTTAATAAGGAAAGGTCAATGGAAAAGACACTTAACTCTCTGAGATATGGATCTTTCGAAATATTAGGGAATATAAGAAATAATGTTGTTTTATTTTATACACATAATTTCTTTATTGTGAATTTTGAGATTTAAATTTTTCCACTATTCATAGTGAAATAGTGAAGCACAACCTTAATCGATATGAACCCCAAAATATTGAAGCACAATCATAAATATCTAAGAAATTTTAATTTGTATATGATATTCCAACAGGTTCATAAAGATAAAATGTAAGCATTTATAATCCAACTTTCAAAACATGTTATGTACCACAAAAACCTTTGTGTAACCATGGAAATTCCAATGTAATGAGTTTTCATGGAATCAATTTTCCAGTGTAATGAGTGTTCATGGAATCAGTTTTCTATGTAGGGGGTTGAGGCACCATATGTATTGTCAACCTTTGCCATTCTCCCTGTGAGGCTGTGGGGCCCTAATTTGTGGTCATGCTCACAACATGCTTTGGTCGGTGTGGGGACACAAGTCAAAGACTTCTAGGCCCTCTCCATGTGTCCCTAATCTCAATGCTCACATCCTACAACTCACTTTCTAATCAATGGGAAATTAAGTGAACTTTGTTTCCATTGAAAATGTCAAGATAAGAGGATAGGACTTTGGGTGCCCTGAAATTAATAATGACTACCAACAAGGAAAATGACTACCAACAAATGAGAGAAGGGAAATATGTGCATGAACTTCCTGGTCGTGTGAGGGTCCCACTTTGTCTGAAGAAATCTGAGTGCCCCCAACAAAGGTAAAAGTGCAACCGATTATATTATTCTTTGGTTGTTTCTGATGTGTTTTAAGTTGAAATCTTGAAAGATGAAGTTTGGTGGCACTAGAAAGGTTAATTCTTAATTGGACATTTTGAAAAAGTGGAGAATGCAAAGACAATTTAAGTCTTCCATTTTATATAAATAAATTTTTAACTATAATTGAAAATAATAATTTATTTTGACTATTTATGATCAAATTAAAGAGACATAAATTATTTTAATAATAGTTGTTTAATTTGAAACGTAATAAGTGTAATTAATAATATTTGTTGTTTAATTTGAAAGGTAGTTAGTGTAATTACTCAATGGAATTAAATTTTGAGTATATTTATTTTAGTGATGTTTTTTTTATTTTATATATTAGTATTTTTTTAAAAGTAATTTAATTTTTCAAATAAAATTATTGTGAAAATATGTGTGGAAGTATGTTTTGATCAAGTAATAATCTTATTATTCTTTAAGTATGTTTTGATCAAGTAATAATCTAATTATTCTTTATAGGTTTAAGAGGCACCCTTATCATCTCATTATAATTCACAAATGTGGAGGTAGTAATGCATGAGAATCCAATATAGACTTCTATAAGCATCATGGATATCCCAAGACAATTATGAAATCATATACCTAACCCTAATCCAATTTATCAAAAACCTACTAAAACGAGGGAAACAAGTTCAATTTCTTTAGTCACCATTGTTGTTGTATAGTACAATTAGCAAGTGTGGAGGAGATATTAAAGGAGAAGAGAGAGAGTGTGTGAGTGAAGCATATTGTATACGATTATATAATATTGTGTTTCATATCTTTGCAACAAACTTGGACTACTTTGAAATTTGTATTGTGGTCTCCATAATATAAAAGACAAAATGCATTATCCTTCCTTTTCCAATCAATTTTCCCACATCATGTTTCCAAGGTAAAATTTGTGTTTCAATGTGTGTCATTTCTATTTTGTTTTTTTCTATGTCACATTAGTTAAATAATCTAGTTAGTGTGTTTTATTTCACATTAAATCACCAAGAAAAAAAGAATAGTTGCGTAATTGGGTATAGTCTTATTATAACTAACCAATAATAGTCACACAATCGAGTGTAGAAAACTCCTCTACTAGGTAGTTTCTCCCTTATATGACTATAATGTCAACTCACTTTGATTTGCTACTACTTTCCACACTCATCATTCAATTCAAAGGGGATTCACGACAATATGGCGATCATATGAACCATCATCTAATGCCAAAGATTGAAGCAATTGTTGGTTGCAATATATTCTTTTGTTGTGTCATTACTACTCATGAACTCTTTGTAGGACAACACCCAAAATTGTCATTCCATACCTTGTAGATAGTTTCCATAGAAAGGTCTAAATTTCACCATAGTAATGGACAAAAAGTAGGTTCCATAAATGAATAATTCTTTAGAGTCATGCACAACCAAGTATGCTTGTATGATTCTATTCATTAGGCAAAATAACCAATCTAGTTAGATCCCATTTACATAGAAATATGATTCTTAGATAACAACCCTTACACATCTATTCTCTAAAGGTTATACATTATGAAAAAATTGTACTACTAGGGTCATTTGTTGAAATGATGCAACCTCATTTAATGGCCCAAGTTAAAATGCATTGGGAAGAGTGATAACTTCCTATGGAGTATAATCTTTGTTTGGCATTCATTCTAGTACCCAAAAACTAGAACGAAACTAATATTAGTACATGGTTAATGTTCTAGATATTATACCATAAAGACATCTTTTGCAGCTCATACTTGATGTATACATCCTCCTATGTCTCTAACTACACATTCATTCCTTCTCTCATGGGTCTTTCTTTAAGTGGTTGGAATCAAGGATGGAATTTGATGGCAAAATAACTTGTCATGAGGTGATTTACCTATCAAATATGGTGAGAAATTTAACATACATGTCACCAATGTTAAACAAAATGCTCAGTTCCTAAAATAAAATTGTTATAACCATCAAATTGGATAAGTTGATTGGATTTCAAATTCCAACCCTAGTTGGAATGCCACTTGAACATTTTCCCTTCTTCATTATCCTAGTTACTACTTTTACCATTTATTTATCAACACCTAATCAGTGCTTAAGTAAAAATATTCAAGGGATCTCTTACTGAATGACTCATAAGGGACAATACTTCTTAAGGTTTTCCAAATCGGGTAGATAAGCTAAGAAAATTGCATGTGAGGAAGATTCCATGGAAAGGAATTTTTTAGGTGCGAAATTCACTAATTTGCTATTTTTTGGTCATTTTCTAAAAAAATATTTGTCCATTATTTAAAAATTTGTCTATTTTTTACATAAATATGATTAAATTGGTAATATTTAAAAAAAAAACCACTTTTAATAGTAAATTACATGTTTTTTATTGAATATTTTCTTACATTCTATATGTATGGTTTTTCAAACGAAAATAGTCGCATAGAATACTATACATAGATACAATATTTGAATCCTTAAAAAATACCATACTCCATGGTTACGTGCACTTAAGTCAGAGGAGTCCTGTAATAGTTAAGCTCCTAAGATGTCTTAGTTATTGGGTGTAAATCCTTGAGATGATGACTGATGCTATGTGATTCATTTCTTTAGTATCAATCCTAGTTCTTCACCCTTATGAGCATCGCCTGATGCAAAGTAGACTATTTTAAAACTTGAGAAATTGGTCTTTTGAGACTAATACTCATGGATATGGTCAAACATTAATGACTAACTCTATGAAGTTAATCTTAGAATGATATCTAATATGTTGCACTGTGAAAACCCCTTGATGCTTAAGTTGATCCAATATGTGCAAGACTTTATCACTACCCTAACACATGTCTTCACAATGACAAAATTACCAAATGAGAGTGCATAAATAAACTACATTAATTTTCATTTGAACAAGGGACCAATAATAGGCTTGGCCTTTAATCATGGTGCACCTCTAGGTGGCACAACATTACCACCACAAGTCATTGTAGCCAACTTTAGATAAACCACCACCATATCAGCATATCTATCTACTCAAGCTTTTGTCCTTATTCCTAACCACAACTTGATTCTTAAATTCATCTTTTTGTTATACAAGGTTCTCTGGCTAAAAAATCAGTGAATTTTTCTTTTGATGCATAATCTTCCTAGCCATTAAAGTATGATTTGATATTGAATGTGAACTTCTTGGCACTAGTAGGTCAATGTTTTTCTTGTACTCCAATATTTAGGCTTCACCTCCTTCTTTCAATAAAAATCAAGTCTCTAACCTAGCATTCACTACTCTATGATTCTTTGTCTCACCATAAATAATGACATGTCTATTGTTATGAAAATATACAACTCATCAAATTTTTGAAGTTTCTTGCATGTAAGAAGTTAATTTTTTCAAAACTAGGTTTTTACCTATCACCTATTATAGTCTTAATATTCAACCCTTGAGATCATCACTATAAATTACAAATTCAATTACAGTTTAATATCTTATGAAATCAACACTAATCTTGTACACCTAGTGACATACATTAAACAACCATTTAATAAGTAAAATGCTCAATTTCACCAGTAAATTAAAAAAAAAATCCCAAATAAAATTCTTGATATTATACACTGCCTAGATCTAAAAATAAAATGAGCTAATTAACCCACCATGAGATCTTGACTACCTCATACTTAAATATAAATATATATATATAGATATTAAAAATTTAGAAAAATCCAATTATATAAACAAATATATCTCTCAATGCTATGATCATTAGCAATACACCCATCACTTAAACCATGTGAACACTCCTTCCATCACTACATTTGGAAATGCCCCTTCTAACTCATTAAATGTTAGATAATGCAACTCCTTAAGGTCAAGATGTTCTTTGTTGTCATTCACATTTTGTCAATGCTTCGAATTTTGAGTTGGGACTACGACCATTCCATCACATCACTTGATTAGAGATGTGTGATTCTCCACCAACGTTTGTAGCGTTTGTCATAAGGTTACCAAATACCCTCAAAGTGCTTTCAATTCAAAAATTCAAGATTGAGAGTACAAACAAAATTTATAGGTTGGCATGTTTATAGATTGGCATGCTTACAACAAAATAAGAGAAAAGTCCACATTGAACCAAATAAGTGGTAAGTTGTGTGTGCTTTTGGTGTTGCATTTTATATTTTAAATGTTTATAGTTTTAATAGTTCTTTATAAATATAAATTGTTGCAATCAATATATTTCAAATTAAATGAAACAATAATAAGTGTGTATACCAAATCAACATTCTTTATAAGATATTAAAGAATATAAATTTTGAATAAATGGTAGCCATGAATAATGATAATGTTTCACTTAGAATAGTTTAAGTGAGTTAAAAATGAAGAAAACGTGAGACCGTGAATGGTTTGGAGAATGTGATATGGAAAAATAATTAAGTTGCTCATCAAATACAAAGCCATTAAAAGTCATATACAAGAATCCTATGAGAAGGGAAAACGAAGAAAACAATTTAAAATAGAGTAAAAATACTATATAAATAATCAAAATAGATGGGAGAAGATCAAAGTGCAAAACTACTTAAATCTTAAATAAGTAATAGACAATTAATAATGAACTGACATAAAATGAGATGTGAAATAGGAAAATGTGAATAGCTAAAGGATTCATGGGAGGAAAGTTTTCATTAAGTATGTAGAAATTGGCAGGTATAAATTGAGTAAGAATTTCTCTTACTTTTTGTAACATACTTACAAACCAAGGAGAGATCGAATTTCATATCAAAGACCAAAAATTAGTGTTTTATGGGGATTTAGTGGGAGGTACAATAGGCTTGATTAAGAAAATGGTACTAGAAAGATGTAGATGGTTGAAAGCAAATCCAACAGGGATGTTAGCCCTTATTGCAATGCAAAGGGAACAAAATCCAATTGAGTGTTATATTTTGGGCACTAGACTCAATGCACACACACACCAAATCTGGAAGAACTTCCTATTAACTTTACACAACTAATGAACTCAAACATATTGATGTGCCTAACCAGAAACAAATTTAGCACAACAAAACTTATAAAACCAACAATTAGATTATGCATTATAAAGATATTATACAAAAGTTCTTCCTAATCAACAATTCTTCATTAAATTCTTCTCAAAACCTACTCAAGCTCCCTTATTAGGATAATGGCCCTTGATGAAATTACATATATAACAAATAACATAGATTTGATCTAGTGGATCTAGCCCTAGATTTGTCCTCAAACTTGTTGACCTGGATCTCCTTTGTTGCTCCATGCTATTCCCCAAAATCAACGCAAATGAGTATCTCACTCACAACAAACTTGCAATATTACTCATCCAGATCTCCTTTTGTTACTCCATTCTCTTTCCTCGGACCTGGCACAACTGAGTACCTCACTCACAACAAACCTGCAATATTAATCATATAGATCTCTTTCTTACTTTAAAGAATCTCTCTCGTAATGTCTTGTGCCCATACATGTCTATATGCTTTGTTAGGCCCTCTTGACCTTCTCAACCCTCTCAGCCCTCTTGGCCCTACTTGGCCCTCTTGGACCTGCCCAACCCTTTCAGCCCTACTCAACCCTGTCAACCTTGTCGGCCCTCATGCCTTTCTTGCCAACCACCTTCCATGGGTCCCTTGACCCTCAAAGGTTTGAGGCTACTCGGCCTTCTCCTCCATAAGATGCTCTCTTACCAACTGTTATAGGCCATTTTTTCGCACTTAGTCAAAATGCCCCAATCCTAGATATCTCGCCATCCATTACACTTTGCATCAATCCCATGAGGCCAAAAGAAAAACAATTTCCAACGGTTATAAGAATCATGTATTACATTGGCTCAAAACCCTAAATTAATACTCCATCGCACTTATATTCATGACAACTTGTGATGGCTCAAGTTGCGTACATGCAACTTGCGTTGGTCAACACAGGTTACCTTTACTAAAAGTGTGATGACACTTGCAAATGAGGAAAAATAAAATAGAATTTCAAAGCTTCCCTCTCTAGAAGCTTTGAGATTTGATTCATCCATTTTCTATTGAATATGATCTTGAATTCATACTAATGAGGATTTATCCCTTATCTCATGGAACTTACCTCCTTTCAAAGTGGATCTGGCCCTAGTATGATGGATCTAAAACGACCTCATTTTCTATGTAAAAGAAGTACCTTCTATAGACTTTGGTTTGGCTTTTGAAGACTCTATTTTTTCCCTTATGTTGTCCATTTGAATTTGGAGGTCCATAATCCATCCTTATGCATTGGTGAGATTGAAGGCTTTATCATTGTCGCACAGAAAGTATGAGAAGTTTGAGATAGGTTTGCAACATAAAGGCCTCAACAAGGGTTGTAATATATCTTTGTTATCATTAAGAAAAATTGCATTTTTTCCCATACATCATGTCTTTGATTATAGATATGTAGAATAAGGTTCCTTGATCTCTTATTTTGAGTTATTTGACTATATCGTGTTGTATATATCTCAATGTCTTTGCTTGTATTGGCTTATTTACAAGTTCTTCTTTCAGGAGTTAAAGTTCGAACTGGGGTGAGTGAGTAAAGAGTAGAGGAATGCCTATGAACATCAAGTAGGTTATCTTCTTATATTTCTAATATCTATAGGGAAAGATAATGCAATTTGTTTAGCTATTTCTAGGTTAAGCCATTAAACCTAGGGAGATCGCTTAAAAGGGATTTGTCTAGAAAACAACTTGGCCGCTAGGGAATGATTTTTTCTTCAGGGGTTTTCTTTGTCTGGACTCTTAAGAGCTTCATTGGCAACCATTTTTGTCTTTTTCATAATGTAATTTTACTTTAGAAAACTAGATTTTGAGCTTTATTAGGGTTTTTTCCTTGCTTTTTATGTGAATCATCCCCATCGCACTTGTCATATGTGACAGTGCGACTTAGTGTAGTTTTTCTTAGTATTAGTTGCAACTCAGTGTAAATTTTTTTCTTGTAAACTGCAATGAAATAGTGACAGTGCAATGCAGTACAGTTTTTGTGGTCATTAAGTGTGAACCATCACAATGGTGTCTATAGCTTCCCTGCAATGATACCTGGAAAATACAAAAATTAGGGCTTCCCTATCTTGATTTGAAATTTGCCTTATTTATTGTAGTTTTCTAAGTCTTTGGTTTTCCTGTTTCTCTATAAAGCCAACATTTACTTTAAGCATTAAAGTTTGATTTCTCTTTGGTAGGAAATTGTTTTTTTCTTATTAATTAGACCTTTTTACAATTTGCCTTGATTATTGATTCCTTCAAAGACATTTCGTACTTCATTAGTCAGCTACTCGAATTTTTTCTTTGTTTTAGTAATCTAGTCATAGTTTAAGTTTTCTTTGCATTACGAAAATTATAAAAGAAAAAATATATGTTTTTAGATATCATTTTTGGGATTCAACTGCGTTAAGTAAGTCATTCAAACGTATGACCATTTCCATGAGAGGTAGTCGTAACTGACTAATTTCTCATGATTTTTGAATAGTTCACTTAGCACTCATTGCATCGGGTGATGCTCACAGGGGTGAAGAAGTGGGATTGAAACTAGTGAAATGTGGAGAACGAATCACATAGCATCAATCATCACTTCCGGGGCTTGCACCCGGTAACCAGGACTTCCCAGGAGGTCACCCATCCCAGAACTCCTCTGGCTCAAGCGCGCTTAACTGTGGAGTTTTGCCCCACAACCAAGCCCACTTAGCTTGCTACCCCATTTGCAAAACCTTAGGGCTTTGAATTTGTGAAATTAGAATAGTGTATTTGAAGGTTTTGTTTGGAAGATTTGTTTTTTGCATTATTGAATTGAAACCTCTTCCTTTTTCCTAGTTAAAAATTCATCGACTTAAAAATAGTTCTCTCATATTAGCTACATTTTAAGATTTCAGGTGAATGTTTCACTTTTTCATTCAAACAGAAACCTTAATCAAAGACAAACATTGCAAATTTACCAATGAATATAAGGAGCATTTAAAATAGTAAAAACACATTTAGCTGATCTAGGCTAGCAAATGTGTTCCAGCATCTCTAAATGTAGGAGTTGTCATTAACCATATGTGTTACATTATGAAGATGGTCAGTTTTCCATGTACTTCGAAGTATATAGGATTGTTCTTACACATACCTTTGGGTATATAGGAAGGCACTCCATGTACGACGAGTATACAAGAACACTCTTGTCATACAATTACGCATTAGACAACACTAACACGGATTGTGCTTCCACATCCCCTCATGTATATAGGAAGTCCCCCTTAGGTTGCAAACCAACCGTAGGTATTTGAGTCGTCCACCTTGTTGTTTGTGATACACCAAACAAAACATTTAGGGAGATGGCCTGCATGTAATTAATGGTATATTGTAGTTCACAACAACCTGGTAATCACTTCATACCTAGTGACCCTTTTCATTGTTATTGTTTCTTTGATTGAATAGTAAACCTTAGGTTGAGTTTGATGGAAACATTTCCTGTGTGTTCCAGTCAAGGAAATCCCTTTAACTAGAATCTTGGTCATTCTCCTTCTTTTGGAAATATTGGTGCTCCTTACATAGCTATGTTGTCCCTTCCTCGATTCATGATAGGTTTACCGATATGGTTGTTTTCAACCTCCTTGGTTCTAAATGTCCTAGCTTCTTCAAAAATAAGCTCTCCTCAACAATGCAAACCTCAAGTTGACGCTTTTCCTTATTCTTCCATCATATCTTCATCCCTTTCTTCTTCTTCACCTAGTGAACGTCTTGATGCTAGTAACCAAGAAGCTAAGAAGAAGAAGAAGAAGCAAAATAAGCAAAGGGGAAACCAACTAACCATTACTATGAATGGGTATAATGTTGAAAAACCTTCCAACATGCCTCATAAAATTAAATTCCCTTGCAATCTTTGTAAGGGTGACCATCTTCTTAGAGAATGCCCTAGTATTTACCAAGTATTAGAAGTTTAGTCCAAAGGCTCACATCAACTCTTGTTGACAGTCTTTGGAGATCATGCTGGTGACAAACCATCAACTAATGATAATAAGATTCCCAGGAAAAAGTGTAAAGTTATGTTTCCCTATAGGTTATGTGAAGGGAGTCATCAAACTCACCTTTTCCCTCATATGGCTAAAGTCTTGAAATTGTTGGAAAAACTTACTGTTTCCGAGCAGCAACTTCCAACTGGTTACTGTAAGTTTTCCCCCAGTCCTCCATTAGTTCATGAAGTGATTGATCTCATTCCATCTTTAGTCAATCTCACTCTCCCTGAGTGTGAATCCCATTCGTCCTCTTCAAACCACCCATTGGTTGATAAATTGGTCGACTCAATTCCGTATTCAATCGGTCGTACTCTCCCCTTAGAGAGTGAAGTTAATGTCGTTCAGGTTCTTCTTTTTACTTTAGATCCCACCAAGCAAGGGGGCATTCCTCCCATTCTCAGGGGACCCCCTACAATTAATAAGGTCATTTCCTTTGATTGGAATCAAATGAAAAAGCCTCATATCCCTTCTTACATGCCTTCAAATCATGGTGAAGTCTTTGTTGGGTTGTGCTATATTCTTTCCACAACTAGCTACTCTAGTTAACCGAGGGTTAGAGGGGGGGCGAGCCCCCCCTTCGTTGTGCCAATTGTGCAATGGGGGGGTCACAGGGGGTTTGAGGGGGGCAGTTAGCCCCCCTCTATGAGGTTCAGGGCAGCGCCTCACAGAAATTTTTTTTGGACCCTATATTAGGTGGGTGGACCTACCTATGGTTTTGTGCATGGTTTTCACACATGGTTTTGGGCGCAATGGTTTTCGATCCATGGTATTGGATGCTTCAGCATGTATATATATGTATTGTAACATTGAAAGGAACAATAATGAAAAATCAAGCTGGTAGTCCCAGTTTTGGGATCCAGGGGAAAATCTATGTGTATATGTGTTTTATGTGTTATGTTCTCGCATTGTTTATTTTCTGTTCTTAGAATTCATATGCAGGTAATTTCTGTACGGGTTTAAAACTTATAGTCTTTTGATAAGAAAATATATCACACTGTTATAGACGAAGGCACTTCTATTAGCATTCTATCCTCAATTTCTTGGAAATATTTAGGTTCACCTCAACTTATGTCTATTACTCAAAATATATTTCCTTTTAATAGAAGAACTATTGAACCTTTAGGGATCATTCCTCAATTACCTATTATCTTAGAAGGAAAAACTATCTGTATGGATTTTATGGTAGTCCAAGGCCCCTTGGATTTCATTTTTCTCCTTGGGAGAGACTATGTTTATGCCATTAACATTGTTGTTTCCACACTCTTTTGAGTAATGTATTTCCTGCATGATGGAAAATTTGTGACTATTGACCAGCTTTCTTTTGTTGGTCCTAATTTGACTACCTACCATCCAACTTCCCTAAACATTCCTAATATGCAAGTGGTATCCCCCCCACCACAGTTTAATTATGTGGCAACCTGTTCCATGATTGCACCTACCTACGAAGAAGAGCCTCTCACTGTTTACTTGAATTGTTTTAACCTTGATCCAATAAATGATATGCTAATTATTTATTGGAAGCATTGGAGCCTTATTTTCCTACCCCTATTGGATCCCTTGATATGTATTCCTTCTAGAGCATTTTCTTCCATCCGATGAAAACCTCTTGCAAGCCATCATCAAGCCCTTGATATGTATTCTTTCAAGAGCCTTAGCCTCTTAGGAGCCATTATCAAGGTAAATAATGCCATGAGCATAGTTCTTTTATTTTGTCAAGCTTGTTAAAAAATGAAATAGGTCACCACCAGCATAGTTTCTTCTTTGTTTCAAAATTACAAAGTGGTTCTTTTCTTGTGTCAAGCTCATTAAA
Organism: Pinus tabuliformis; assembly: GCA_031772625.1. Classification (NCBI taxonomy): domain Eukaryota; kingdom Viridiplantae; phylum Streptophyta; class Pinopsida; order Pinales; family Pinaceae; genus Pinus; species Pinus tabuliformis. Next base: position 482,647,753 of record CM062820.1, read on the forward strand.
AAGTGAAACAAATCCCCTCCAGTTTCTTTGAATCTTTGACTAGATGTCGTAAATTTTGATTTTAATTGTTTTTACTTGATCTTAGAGACGAACCTTCATTTCATCTGCCCATATCACATGATCCTATTCCTTCCTTCCTAGTGAACATATCTCTATCAGTAACCAACAGTCTATCTAAGTCTATGATAAGAGTTAGCAGACAAGACAAAGTTGGGGGGTATGCCTCTACCATTATGCTAGGGCAAATGTACTTATCTCAAGCATAGTTATTCTCTATTAACTTGTGTAAAAATGAAACCACTCTTAAACATAGTTTTTCTCTATTTCAAGATTTGTGTAAAAAAAATGAAACATATTACAAGCAGTATTTGTTCTTTCTCGCACTCGTAAATACATGAGAATACATTACTAATATTATTATTTGTTCCTTCACGTGCTCATAAATACATGATAATAAGTTACCGCGCACACTCTTATCACTTGTTCGGGCTTGTTAACACTAACGAAAAAGGAACCCCCAAGAGTCCTATTTAAGCTCTTTTTAGAAAGATTGTCGAGCACTTGTCTCTTTCGCACTCATTAAAGTAAGTGAAAGGACATCTACCCAGTATAAATTTACCCCTTTTATGGATAGGTTGACTATTTACAAAAAAGGAATACTTTATTCCTTTTTGAGCCCAAGGGACTAAATTTACGAAAAGGAACCTCTCAATGTTTTCTTTCTGTCCTCTTTTTCAGACTCTCTAAATACGAAAAAACAAGTCGAGTTACCCCTTCGATAGACTCGTAAAAACATAAACAATGTAGGACCTGTCAAGCATGACGAGACCAAACAACTCCTTCTCAGGGTTTTTAAAAATAATTAAAAGGACCCGTCTGAAGGATGAGCTTATAGGTCAATAATATGTTATCCTCCTCAATATTGTTAAAAAATAAAGAGGTACTTGCCAGAAATGGTGGGGAAATTGGAGAAACAGTGCATAAAACCTAATTTTTGGTAGTATGTCGCTCTTGAAGAGGACACTCTTTCACTTATGTGATTGTTTTAGGTTGGAAAATATGCATTCCTCCTTGTTGATTACACCTTATTGAAAGTCTTCATATTGGGTCTTTGAGTCAATGCTTCCAATTCCATATAATTTTCATTGATATTTTCAAGATAATTGCACCCTCAGTTGACATTTTTTGCAATACCTATAGCCTTATTTCATGTTAGCCATCCCTAAAACAACTCTGCATCATCACATTCTATCTCAAATATTCGTATCCATTTTGTGTCATTTATGGGGGATACATCAAATGCCCTCCTACGACGGGTCACTTCCTATCGACTTCAACACATTATCTAGGAAGTTGATATAGAAACTCCCCTCATTTCCTTGGAATTTTCATTCCTCAATGGCAAGTTTCCTCACTTTCAGCACCAGGTTCTCATCATTGGCCTTCAACCAAAATATTTTTGTGGTTTTCGAATTCAGCTCATTTATTCACACCTCATAGATTGTGCTTAGTACCTTGAGGGCCATTATCATCATTGGTGGTCCCTCTCACATCTATTAACAACTTTCATCATTGGCTAGTAATCAGATGGTGTCTACCATGTTCAACTTCAACACATTTATTCACATGGTTACATTTTTAATGTCAAGTGATGAGATGGAAGAACTCGAATCTAGTGTCATCCATCCAGGTTGCGACTTCAAGATTCATATACAGATCTATAAAGTATAATGGCTATGGTCATACAGAAATTCATCCAAGCATGGGTCCATAATGCATAATCAGGGGACGTGACTTTTACATGTAAAACGACTTATATCTTAAGTATGGGTATGCCTACCTTAGCGATGATATATTGATGATAATGTATTGTAGCATTTAGTTGATGATTGTTAGATCTCACCTATTTGACTCTTGATCCATACTTTTCACATGGTAAATCACTTCAATCCTCATCCACAACTTCTAACTTTGTACTTTAGGGGGAAATATATTATAGGACATTTTTCCACACTTAGTCAAAAGGACCCAAACCTGGATCTCTTCCCACCCGTTACACTTTGCATCAATCCCCTACAACGCCTAAAGCAACAATATTTCCAAAAGTTATAAGAATCCTAGATTACATTGCCTCGAAACCCTAAATTAAGACTTCATCACACTTAGATCCATGACATCATGCGATGATGCATTTTGCATATATGTGATGACATCTAGAAATGAGGAAAAATAAAATAGAATTATGAAGCTTCCCTCTCTATAAGCTCTGGGAGTTGATTCATCCATTTTCTGTTAAATATGATCTCAAATTCCTATTATTGAGGCTTTATCCCTTATCTCATGGAACTTACCTCCTTTCAAATTGGATCTTGCCCTAGTATGGTGGATCTAAAACTACCCCATTTTCCCTATAAAAGCAGTACCTTTTATAGAGTCTGGGTTGGATTTTGGAGACTTTGATTCTGCCCTTATGTTGTTAATTTGACATTGGAGGACCATAATCCATCCTTATGGAACTCCAAAGTAATATTGCCGAAACTTGACAAGGAAGGAAAAATCATATTGGAGCATGAAGCAATCACATACACAAGAATTTGACAGCGACAGAACAAATCAATTTCAGAGTATCTCATTGAGTGGAAGAACTTACCTATTGAAGAATCCACATGGGAGGATGAGAATTTTATTTAGAAGCATCCAGAACTACTCAAGTGTTGAGGACAACACTTTTTTGAAGGAGAGGGGCATGTTAGATCCTTATAATAATAGTATAGCCCCCACATTGTTATTTTTGTGCCCCATAGAAGCCCACTATTTTTATTGTTGTTTCCTTACATTATTATTGTTATGTAGGCCATAATAATATTTTGATCCCTTAGAATCCTATATCAAGGAGGTCTTGTCATTTGAATCATTCAATAATTGTTCATTTATGTGATGTAAAAGGAGGTTCCCCTTCGAATAGGATTATTTTCAAGTCGTTGAACTATCTTTTCTTCTATTTTTGTGATCTAGTTACATAACAAACATAAATCCAATAGAAGAATGCAAAACATCAAATAATCAACAACCACACCCACTCAACCACCACGAATTCTGATGTTTTCAATATTTCACGAATAAAACTTTGTATTATCCATCTTCAATATTTCATGGCAACCCTTTTTAAACTATAACATCCCTTCCAATTTCTCTCAGAAGGGGTCCTCCGATCCTCATTAGAAGGTCTTGAGGGATGACCCCCTCCCATTGCCTCTCGTGCAACAATGAAATTTGTTTCCTCAAATGCTTGAAATCTCTTGCCAGTTGCTCTGCTTTTTTTGTGCTAAAGGTTCTTAATATGCTTCCATTCACACACAATTATTAGTGTATAGATACATATAAAAATATATACTAGACACCTTTCCCTGTTGTACCAAGCATGTTGCTCTGCAACTAAAAATATATCTCAATCTATATATTAGTCACATGTCTCAAAATCTAGGACATAAATATTTCAACATAATTTTTCAAAAACCAAAATTTCTACCTGCACATGCACATATCATCTCATTTATAACCATGCTTTTAGAAGATTCCAGTTTCTTTGTCAAGTTAGACTATAGTTGGAAACTGACTACTATGCCAAAATCAACATCATTAAGTTCTTTCAATCTCTATACCGAGACGAAAGCAACAATTTAAATTCAGCCTTTATACCAAGGCTAGTAATCAGGGTGTCTGCAATCTTAAAGGAAATAATTAGAAACCCTTTAACAATTTAGCATAAATTCATGCATAATCGTGTCTTTACTAGATTAAATTTCATACGTTTACCTGAAATTATCGGCATTGATTACTATCAACCTCACTGAAACCCCTATTTTTTCCTGCTAAAATCAACCTTCAAAATTGAAATGAGTGTTAGCCCTCATGGGCTTCATTCAATCTCTTTACTAAGATCGTCACCACTAATCAAAAGGTTGGCTTTTCCACAAGCAACCTAAGTGGCATGTATATTCATCCTCTTCATGCGAGTTCAACAACAACAAAGCACCTCATAAGGTTGGTTTTCATATGTAGCAATATCATCAACATCTTCAACCATGTCATTATTTGGGCCACATTCTCTAATTACTTTCTTCGCTATACTAGAAGAATACCCATACGGACAAGACAAGTATTTATTGAGGAGGGTGATGTTACACATGGGACTCCTGATAATTCAAGATAAACTCTAGTATTGTAGTATCTTTCTCTAACAGAGTTACAAATCCTCCATCTATAGGGTGTGTACAAGGCCCTTGCCTTTGAACTCATTTAGTTTAGGTATTGATCATGGATGTCCATCTCATAGAGAGATGACAACCTTTACAGGCTTCAACCAGCCATTTTCATCTATCACACCCCATTCCTCAAACAAGGGAGGCATTGACCATGAAAGAAATAATTCCTAAGGAAAGCATAACGTTCACAATCATCACGAAGAAAGAGTCAACCTCTACCAGGGTTCTTTTCCATATAACAATCGGGCAATGGGAATTCCCCATCCCAATCAATATATCCATATACATGTACTTACAGTTAAATAGAAACAAGCCATTCTATCCAAGCTACAACAACATAGGTATTTCCCCTCATCCCACATATCACAAGGGCATTGACATGCACAATCATTCCAAGTATACAAGATAACATGACTCAACCAGTAGTGACGATATGTTACAAATAATCATACTCACCGCCATGCAAGAAGTTCTACAAAATTAAGGAAAATGACAAACCTCCAAGGTCACAACCATTGGTTGTCTAAACCTTCAAGATGCAAGCTAACAAGCTCATGCATTGCCAAGACATTTATAAAATCAACCTATTAAACAACATTGCAGTTAATGTGCAATACAGATCAAATGGTATGCGTAAGATACCCTCGTTCTTATGTTTAGTTATTACACTCATGATTGATCTCCTCCCTAGATACATGGATTCATGCATTAGTACCATGCTACGATTACTTGGAAATCATGTCAATCATGCATATGATCAGTCAACCGTAGATTGAATTTTAACACCTACACACTTGATTAGTTAATTTTCCAAAAAAAATCAAAATGAACCCCTTGCAAGAACCTTGCCATCACTTGTCCATGATAGAGCCCATCTAGCCCAAGTGTTGAACTTGGATGCTATGATACCACTTTGTAACATACTCCCTCCTAAACCCCACCAATTCATAGGTTATAAGGAGGTGGTTACTATGTTGACCCAAGATCCGAGGTGTCGTGGAAATGGCGTGTAAAAATTTTGATCTTTTCAACTAACTTAAAACCTCGATTAGACATCATTGTTGCGTTCATATCATCAAGTTGATTCTGGTGATATAAAATTCTACTTCAATCAAGACTCTGGATCAAAATTTATGGCCATTTGAGTTCTAACAAATGAGAAGGAACCATGTCATCACTTTTCCACGTGGCAGCCATGTGGTTGTCTTAGTCAGCCTCTTGTCTCCACTTGGTCTTACAAATTAGTTGTCGACTCATTCATGATTTGGTTCCCACATTGGAGTATACAATATATCTATGACATAGATATATTGTATACTCCAATGTGGGAATATATATATATATATATATATATATATATATATATATATATATATAGATATATCCCCGAACCATCCATGCCATATGCATACACTATATACATATATATATATATATATATATATATACATATACAAATACATTCAACTAATGGGTCGTTCATTGACAAAGATATTCTTGTTTCCCTGGTTCTGTTACCCAACCCTTTCTCTCTTTGCACCTTCACAAGTGGCTGCAGGGAAGACCTCCCAGGCTAACCTGTCTGTGGGTTCGCCCTCATGCCAATGAATAATCTTTCAAGCTCATGTGTTCACCACCGTAGTCTAGGATTACGTCATTCCGTTCCATTTAACTCGTGTCACACCTTTAAACTACCAAAGACCAACCTCCGGGCTCATGTGTCCTAGTAGTTCCACACCTCTCCTTTGTCAATGCTTGGTCAATTCTCCCATTTTTTAGCTCTGACGACCCCTTATCCTACCATGGAAACCTAATGCGGAGTCATCCTGGCTCACCCTTCAGCACAAAAAAATGCCACCTCTAGGAGATAGACTCTAGGACATTAAAGTTCCCATCGATTACCACTAAAATTCTCGTCTACTTGGGCCTGCCTTAAACCTCATATTGTCATGATAAGCTTGATTTACATGGGAAGTGGTTCCTTTGTCAACCAAATCATTGCCTCCAAATCATCCTGTCCTAATCCATGATACCATCCTTACCACAATATCTCAGTCCTCATTAGCCTGAACTTTTATTACACAACTTCTCATGGGCTTATAGGGTTATAACCTCTAGGCTTACGTCACCCCGGGCTCTTACCCATCTAACGCCTCCCGCACATTTGTGATTGATTTTGAATGAACACCCACCCAACTACTTCCATGTTGATGGCCCACCAAATCATCCTGGGCTTGGTCATCTGGTTGTTCCCTTAAAACGATCTTTCATGAGCATCAAGGGACATAACCTTTGGGACAGGTCACCTCAATCGAGCTTTCTCTCGGTCATCAATCTCTCACGTTAAATCTTAGCCATTCATAAGTTGGCATCAGCTTCTGCCTAGTTTGCCTTATGATCCATCTACAAATGGCTAACCATGGCTCGACCATAGTGATTTTTCAATGATTTGACTTACGACTGAGTTCAACCATCACTATTGAAGTTATATGCAATGTGCACTAGTGCTATCCCTCCTGAGCTTATAGGGGCTTTGGCCCAACCAAGTTATACATAAATATTTTAGACATATATACATACTAATTGAAACATTATCCGTCCTGAGCTTATAAATGAACATCAACCAAATATACAGGGTAGTTACACAGGTCATTAAAACACAAAGATAGAATTTTAACAAGGATTTTATCATCCTTCATGCTCAGATAATTAGCTTGAATTCAAGCTCAGAGTATATACAGGAATTGAACCATTCCATCAACAGCGTGATAGACTGATGAATATTACAGACCCATCTCTCTATACGCATACCATTTAGACCAACTTGTAAGCCCAGGATGAGTATAGGAGTAAACCATTCATAATATTAGATTTTAGGCATCCACAATACATTCCCATGCCATATGGAACTCCCTCGTCATTAACTTGAGTAAATTAATAGTTTTATACCAGCGTATAATAATAAATACATGAAAACATAAGAAATTGTGCGTATATAAATCTTCTAAGAATGAACCATTCCTCATCCATGGCACAAATATTAGCATTACACCTGAAATCATTTCCTCGACATATCAATGCATTAAACACAGGCATAATAATCAATGAACAAAGGCTTGGATATACTTATCTTATTAAAATGTGCATAGTAACTAACATTGGGACTTCAACTCTCCACCCAACCATAGACAAGTTGTTGGGCATGGAATCCCCCCACAGCATGTTTTGGGGCTCAAAGCCCAGGTTTTGAGTAATATTAGTGTAAAGCCCCACGAATTGCGAGCGTGGAATGTATGTTAGAGTCATAAGGTTGTCCGCCCTAAGTTTGAATGTAATGTCAGCCTACCCATGGTCTGCAGACCATGGGATTGTATAAATAAGAGTGAGGCTCTAAGTTGTAAGGAGAATCAGATGATGATAGAATGGATAGAAGGAGATAGAAGTACAGAGCAAGTGTCTAAGTGTATCTTGGTTCATAGTAGTAGGAAGAGGGTCTGCAGCTGAGTGCATAGAGGCCTAGTAGAGTCTGCAGCTAAGTGCGAAGACCCCTGCAGCTGAGTGCGCAGGGCGGAGTCGAGTCTGTAACCAGAGAAAAGATTAATAAAGAAATGTTTTGTTACCGATTTTGTGCATCTGTACTAAGTTATTACATGTTTGATCTCATTTGCAATTATATTGTTTATTTACTGTGCGCATTTGCATGAATTGTGAATATTGTTAAGTATAAATGAACGCGTACAAATAAACTAAGTTAATCAACTAATATCGGGCTACTAGTAAGGACTTGGGTAATAACACTGTTTGGCCCGCGATTAGGGTTGCGCGAAGACAACATCATAGGTTGTGAGATACTGATAAGTGCGTGTAGGGTCAAAACTGCGGACCACTTGGAACCCATCAGACATCCCTAGTGTGCGGAAACTTGGTTCTATCACCCTCCCATACTACTTCAAGTGAGACCTCAGTCTGCGCTCCGCGGACTGTTGCCGAAAGGGCCAGTAGTACTAGGATTTGTTTGGCTAATTCACCTCTGAACCTGGGTCAGGCCCCAACAAGCCAACAAATGGTTCCATTGCCGGGACCGAGATCTACATAAGGGATGTCTGATGTTGTGTCACTGGAATCCAACGAAGAAAGAAATTGAAGGGTGGTTAGACAGAAAGATTCACGAGTTCGCGGTGCAGGAAAATAGGAATCCGCGAGTATCAAAAGAACAGTGGTTGGAGCGCTACTCATATACGAAAATCCACAAGATTTTCTTTGCATCCTTCCCCTCTAAATTATATGAGTGGATCGCGAAGATAACAGACGGTCAGGGAAGGTGTAGGCTCGACAGACCGATTGTGTGGACTCCAGAATTAGTGCGCAGACTAGAAGCATCAGAATATAAGATTGTGCGCACTGTGGACCATCGGCTCTATCGAATTATGGGAGGCTTATCACCAAGTTCGCGGTAGATACGACAATCAGCTACAGTGAGGCATAACAATGCTTCCTAAAAGGACCACGAGGTAAGTACATTAAATCTTTGAACACTTGGATTAAGATGTTATTGTGTGAAAATCGGGTTATGCAAATAAATTGATGTTTGGGGCTACGCGAAGTGGGAGGATCTATAGAAACGAAGGTAGCGCAGAGATAGAAAATAGCCCCTTGATTTCACCTCGGCAGGAAAGTGAGGAAGAGCTCGCGAAAGTTTCTCCGAGAAGCGCGGTCAGTCTGATAAGGCAGCGAATTCCGCACCTACCACCTCCACCTACACCACCACCAGTCTCACCATCTTCACCTCCATCTCTGCCCACACCACCTCCGCCACCACCACAGTTCAATATGGCGAGCGCGATAAAATTGTCGGTATTCAGAGGAGTAGGGAACGAAGATCTGGACCAATTTTGGTTCATGGTAAGGGTTGTATGGGAAGCACAAGGAGTCGTGGATGACAATATAAAGAAGGAAATGCTGGTAAGCGCGTTTCAGGATCGCGCACTAACATGGTTCATAAAGTGTTGTAATGACCATCCAAACATGGGGATCGCAAATATCTAGGCTGCGTTGAACAGGGAATTTAGCAAGCCAAATTCGGAGACACAATCGATTATCGAGTTTAAGGAGATCATGATGCTTCCAAGCGAGACCCCATGGGATCTGGATCAGAGACTAAAGAGTATGATTCGTGAAGCCAACATGACCTTGACAAATGGGCAGCACCGTGCATGGTTTGTAGCATCACTAACACCGCATCTAAGGATGGCATTGTCGCAGCAGAAGTTATCCACCCAGGTCGAAGCTTTGGAGATTGCAATGAGACTACACGAGACCCCAATACAAGATCCTGGCCTGGGAGTCCAACAAATCCACACGCAACTACAAAATTTGTGTCTGGAAATGTAGAGTTTGAAACAGGACAGGACAACTCGGCCAAAGGCGCACGAGGAGGTATGGTGCATAAAATGCAAAGGCCAGGGGCATGACAAGGACCATTGTCCAATCTTCGCAAACTAGTTGGCGGGAGGAGGGCCGATGCCATTAAGACCAGAGGCACAAGAAAGACTGAGCACAGTGCCTGCATTATGGTGCACGATTTTCAGATAGGAGGAAAACATGCTACGGATAATTATCATCTATTGCAGAAGTATACACATACATCCTAGCAATTACTTTTTAATTTCTGCAGGTCGATAGGCCATGATGAGCGCACTTGTAGGAGCTATGAACTAATGATGGATCGAACCCCTGCCTACAAAGTGCAGACCGAAACATGATCCCTTGATCCAAATGCGGGAATGGTGCACATTGGATTTCAGGGGCACAGACGAGGTCGAGGTGGAATGGGACCAAGAAGGGGTCACAGATAGTTGATTTGTTACAATTACAGAGGGCCAGGGCATTATGCCCATGACTGTACAAATCCTATGAGTGTGTCATGTTTATATTTTACTCAGTTTGATCATGAGACAGAGGACTTCCCTACACTAATAGCAAGGTTGCGTGATAAAGGGATACTCGAGCCTCCCCCAACTCAGAATTTGCAAATGATGAGGTATGAGCCACGCAAAGAGGACACGAATGTAAACATAGTGCTCCGAAGTGGTATGACGGCAGGAGATGACAAAGGTAAGCAGCCTAAAGAAAGTGCGTGGGTTCGCAAGGCTCCTACAAAGGAACCTGAATTTGATTTGGAGCACGCAAAGGAGACATTCATGGAAGCTAAGAAGAGCTTCACGGAGGCCTCCACTTCAAGTAGTAAGGATCAACTAGAGTCGAAGATGGATCCTTCAATGATCACTACCTTTCTAGAGACATGTATGAAACTGTTGCATGACAGCAAGGCTGTGAAAGGACTATAGGAACTTATCACTAGGTGCGCTGGGTCAGGAGAACCTCGCGTAGTCCAGAAGCTCAGGAAACATACATCGTGAACAGGAAGGGAAATGAGATTGACTGCGCAAATCAAGGAGTATGAAATGGATCAAGTGATTCTGGATCTAGGATCAAACGCAAATGTGCTACCAAAGCAGACCTGGGAGAGCATGGGTAGGCCCGCTTTACAGTGGTCTCCTATTCAGTTGCAAATGGCGAACAAACAGAAGATCCTACCGATGGGAAGATTGCAGGGCATAACGGTAGACATCGAAGGTAAGAGCGTGCTTGCAGATTTCGAGGTGATAGAGATTGTCGATGATAGCAATCCCTATCCCATGCTACTGGGAATATATTGGGCCACTGATATGAACGGAGTGATAAATCTAAAGAAGCGCAAAATGATTTTTGAGAAGAAGTCATTGCACGTAGTAGTGCCTTTAGACCCTGCAGAAGGAGCGTGCTACACAGAGCCAGTGCACGACGACGAGAGCGACAACGAGCTAGACTGTATCTACAAGATAACTGCTCAGGAATAGGATTGGGTGAATCCTATAGCGGATGGCCAGATTTCGTGGGAGCGCGAAAGCTCCTGCACATTAGATTCGGATGAGGAAACAGAACAATGGCAGAACCGATTAGACGAGGTAACCACTCTCAATTGAAACATGATGGTAAGATCACTACGCTGCATGACAACAAAGGTAATGGATCTGCCTATGTATGATGGGTTGACAACAGTGGATGAATTCTTGAACAAATTTGAAAGCACAGTGCCAGAACAACAACAGTTCGATGTTATGAAATGGGCATTGTGTGCTACGCCCGCAAGGTGGTGGGGTACGCACCAACAGAGTTTCGGGGACTAGCGCGAATGCAGAAATATGATGTGCTTACGATTTGGGAAGCCTCCAATGCGGATGGAAGCCAGGCATGATGAACGAAATAGCCTACACGCCAACACCCATATTTCCAGATGGGTACAGGCATATCGTACGCAGCCCACACGAACGCACACCGCTATCACAATAGGAAATAGGAAAAACAAGTAGAAGCAGGTAGGGAAAGTGTGTGAACAACAAAGTATGATAAGACCTAGCACCCGAAAATCATACACGGGGAAGCCTTCGACAAGGTGTGCAAAGTGCTGAACAGGGTCCACCATGTGAGACGCACCGACTGGGACCTGTGCATACCAGCGGTTGTGTGGGCTTATAGGACCATGTGCAAAACTCTGACCGCGCAAGCGCTTCCGAAGCTGAAGTATGAAGCAAGGGTTGAAATCCTTGTGGAGCATGTGAAGCCAAGTCCACATGTAACAGCACCCATATTTACGATGGTCCGCACAGACCAGAATGAAGAAATCATACAGCTACGCAAAATAGAACATATAAGACTTAAGGAAGAAATATGATGGGTAAACTTTAGACTTCGTGAACTTGAAAAAAACTGGGTACGGCTAAGGGAGAAAAGCGCTTTAATGGATGCAGAGGTCAAGAAGCTGGAAAACGAAATAAAGGAAGCATTTCTTGTCGAACAACCGAGGATGGCAAGGCAAGGTGCATACAGTCATACTGACAAATTGGAAAACTATCGCCGTGAACTGGTTAGTCTGCTGTCGTGGCTGAGACCGCATCTCACCAAACGTAGTGACCAGGGTAGCACAGTGCAAATAGTAGAGTGTGCGATGTCGATCACTACAATGGAATATGGGGATTCTCCACGAACCATGGTGGAGGACGAGATGAAGCCCCGCACGAGTGGTGCACCCACCTAACTAGTCGTAGGAAGGACAATCTTAGCGCTCCAGGCAGTTGAAAGGGAGCATGGGACTATAAAATATTCTACTTGGGGGCTGCGCGATATGGGAGATGTGCACAGAATCAGAACGTCACATTGTTCATGACCATGCACGGAGGGCTACGCTGCCAAACGGGTTGGCTGGGAAGTGACTGTTGGTGTCACTATTCATGACAGGATGTCCGATTTGAGGCCAAATGGAGTGGGCGGTGGGCATTTAAGACGTGAGTTATGGGAAAGATTTGGGAAAATCTACCGCCAAGAAAGCATTAATGGCCCAAAATTGGGGAGAACAGTCAAATTCAAATTCGAAAGGTGCTATAAAACTCAAAGGGCTGGCCAGCGAACAACACTTGGTCATTTGAGAATTGAACGTTTGAGTAGAGCACAGAGTGTTGAGAGTTGAGCGATAATTGAGCTCCTAAGTTGGCGAGAGATAGAATACAGTCTAGAGATGATGATGGCCACTAAGGATGGGTTAGGAATTGAAGAGGTACCCGCCGGCGAGGCTATGTAGACCCAATGGTGGAAGACGTTCTAGAAGGTGCCGGGGTGGTGACAGAAATCCCCAAATCACAGCGAACACCGCGGCCCAAAAAGGATAAACAGGCGATGGGTCCAGTACGCATGTCCCCGCAGAATCCACGGCATGTCAAACTCTCCATGGAAGAGAAGGGGAAAGCAGTCACAATAGAAACAAATGAGGAAGAAGAGGACTTACAGGCCCTGATGGCCGCAGCAGAAGAAGAAGAAGAAGTGGAGGAGGATATCCAACGATTGTGCTTTGCAAAAAAATGGCCAGCATATGTCCCTCCCTAGAAATGGAAAACCAAAGTGCCGAAGAACCTGGATGAAATGAAAAGCTCACTCTAGACCCCGCTCCTCCCCGATAGCATTGTATTTGAGGGCACACACCTAGGCCGCATACCAACCATGAAATTTGAAGACTGGGACCTCGCTAACATCGATAAGTTCCCACACCTGAAGACCGGGAACTTAATGAAGCAAAACACTAAGGAGGTGATGCACGTTGGAGCCATAGAAATGGCTACACCGCGCGTACCCATCACCATTTTCATCATCAAGCAGCTACTCTGCCTGGTGCATGATGGGTATCTATGGATAGAGGAGCCTGTTCCCATCACGGCAGACGTCATTCACAGGATTTCTTGGCTCCCCTGTAAAGGAAAGGACCTTGCGACTATAGCTGGAAAGGGCATCGATTTGGCTCTCGCGAAAGCCATGAAGGCGAAATATACGCTAGAGAAGAAGAAAAGGGGCTACATCATCCCCAGCATCAAGGACAAAGGCATGCACGTAGCAACCCAACTCCTGGTTGGAAAAGTAATGAGGAAGTGTCACGTCGATGAGGTATCGGCACGGTGGTCGCACTAGCCCAGCAGTGCGCAGGGGGGGGTCCAGTTCAACTGGACCGAATTCCTCTGCAAGGAGTTTTTGATAAACTGTTGCAAAGCCCAAGAGCAGGGTAAGACCTTCCACTACGCGTGGTTGCTATTATCCATACTGCTCATAGCGGGAGAACTGTTGGAGGACAGTCAGTTCCCCAACATTGATAGAGAGTTACCAAAGGCCGTGAAGTATGCTTCGCTCTGGGCCACCAAGGACGTGAAACGGATTCGCGACATCAAAATTTTTTGGGTGCTCATGGAGGCGAGCATCCGGATGTGGATCAATAGGAGGTCGCGCCTATCACCTATGGTGCACAATAGTCTGCAGAGTTTTGCAAACTTCAAAGCTGATATGCACAACATCTATATTAGGGCACGAAAGGATCCAACAAAGTAGTGGACGAAGCTACCATTTGTAGCCACTGATGATGCGATCATTACTTTATTGGAGACATGGGCTCTCAAGTGGCGCGCCCCAGTTTTGGTAGAACTGGAGAAAGCGGTAGCACAGAAAAAGAAGGATGATGCCAAGTTCGCGTCACCTAACTGGCTGAGAAAAGGCAAAACAAAAAAGTAGCAGCTGAGGTAAGGGTGGTGCACGAAGCGGCACAAAAATTTGCGGAGTAGAAGAAGGCCGCATAAACAGCAGTAGTGCATACAACAGAGGCAGCAACGGCACACGCAGATGAGGGCCAAGCAACGTCCTCAGGGCAAGAGGCAGAGGAAACAGAAATGGCAAAAGAGAGCGTGAACCCAGGAGCCACATCCACACAACTAAAATGGCCACGCATCGCAGAGAGATCGGGCCCAAGGAAGAAGGTCAAGGCCTCGAAGTTGGCCATTGACCTGATCACCTTAACCGAAGGTGATATCCATGACACTGGCGAGACGGTTCGCGATGTCACAAGTGAAGTGCTTCAAGAGTTTATGACAGAGCACCAGACGGTGTTGGGGGCCCTCAGGGCGTAGCTGTAGGAGTTACAGGTGTGGCCCCCTCAGGAAGGCATCCTGTCTATTCACGTTGCAGTAGGCACTTCAGCAGCAAAGCAGATGCTGCACGCAAGGATGGCCAACACAATAGTGTTTCCAAAGGGAGCGTTAGTATCATCAAATACAATGGATCATATGTCACTTAGCATGATGAAAGACCTTAGCCTTAACTTGACTGCCCTTCCCCGGGAAACGTTATATCAGTTACAAGATGGGATAACGACAGAGCTGCGGGCCAGGGAGAGTCGCGTGATCCAAGTTCTCAGTGAGCAGAAAATTGACATAGAATATCTCAGCTTGCAACGCGATGAGTTGGTGTCGCATAATCAACATTTGGTGCACACAGTAGATGACGCTTGCCGATGCATCCTGGAGCTAGCCATCGCAGTAGATCTACCAGTAGAAGTGTGGATCCACAGTTTGGCAAGTGGAGTCCGCGACGCGTGAGAAGAGATGACAAGGGTGCAGCTAGAGATGAATCTCCAGATCGCCAAGCTGCAGTTGAAGGCGCAGCCTTCCACTCCCCCGGAAATCAGAGAACAGCGCGCCAACGCTATTGCAACAGGGTTGGAAGATATTGGAGGTGCAGTGCGTGACTGTACGAATATGTTGGAACAAGCACTGGAGGTCCTCACGACTTTTCAAGAGGATCCCAACATCTAGCGGTTGGAGACAGAGGCACGCGAACTCCAGCAGTAGTAAGACAACATCAAAGGGGCTGCGCAGAAAATAGTCCTCACTCATCATTTTGCGAGGATGCAACAAGCCAAGGCATTAAAGGAACAGGTGGACACGACGTGCCATAAGGAAGCAGTTCTCAAAGAGCGCGTCCATCCATGGATTGACGAGGCCTTCACAATCACGGCAAATATTGAAGGGAAGCTTGCGCACATCCAGGGGATGCATGCGCAGATGCAAGGCAGCACACCGACAACAAAGGCTTCAGAAGAACAGATGTAGCAAGTTCAACAAGCAACGGCTCAGTGCGCTGCGGACATCAAGGTCGTTCGAGACCAGTTGGAGGGACTCCGCGCCAAGATCGTCGCGCCAACATAGTGACTCGAGGGTGAGTCACAATGTTTGTGTTGGGGGCATGTTGGGCATGGAATGCCCCCACAGCATGTTTTGGGTCTCAAAGCCCAAGTTTTTAGTAATATTAGTGTAAAGCCCCGCGAATTGCGGGCGCAGAATGTATGTTAGAGTCATAGGGTTCTCTGCCCTAAGTTTGAATGTAATATCGGCCTACCCATGGTTCGCAGACCATGGGATTGTATAAATAAGAGCGAGGCTCTATGTTGTAAGGAGAATCAGATGATGATAGAATGGATAGAAGGAGATAGAAGTACAGAGCAAGTGTCTAAGTGTAGTAGTAGGAAGAGGCTCTGCAGCTGAGTGTGTAGAGGCCTAGTAGAGTCCACAGCTGAGTGCACAGACCCTTGCAGCTGAGTGTGCAAGGCGGAGTCGAGTCTGTAACTAGAGAAAAGATTAATAAAGAAAGGTTTTGTTACCAATTTTGTGCATCTGTACTAAGTTATTATATGTTTGATCTCATTTTCAATATATTGTTTATTTACTGCACGCACTTGCATGAATTGTGAGTATTTTTAAGTATAACTGAACGCGTACAAATAAACTAAGTTAATAAACTAATATCGAGCTACTAGTAAGGACTTGGGTAATAACATTGTTCGGCCCCCGAGTAGGGTTGCGCAAAGACAATATCACAGGCTGCGAGATAATGATAAGTGCGCGTAGTGACATGCGCATAGGGTCAAAACCACGGACCACTTGGAACCCATCAGACATCCCCAGGGTGCGAAAACCTGGTTCTAGCACCCTCCCATACTACTTCGGGTGAGGCCTCAGTCCACGCTCCGTGGACTGTTGCTGAAAGGGCTAGTAGTACCAGGATTTGTTTGGCTAATTCACCTCTAAACCTGGGTCAGGCCCCAACAAGCCAACACAAGTTGCAGCCAAGTATTTCTTGTAGTTGTCACCCCCAAGCCAGAGTCCCATGATTGAGGTATAGTGCTCTGAAAGGAGTTTCAAACCAATATTTCAGCTGAAAGATGGTTTCTCAAGGTTTCCTTACCTCCACCCACTAGATGTCAAAACTAGGTGAACATGGTGAACCATTTCATGGGTATACAACTACTTCTACTCGAGAGATTTAACTGGTGTCATCAACTAAAACAGGGTGTCTCAAGGCAACCTTTCCTTCACCCACAAGCTATTCAAAGATATCACAACAAGTGAGGAACACATCATTCCATGCAGAGGGACTTAGAGATCAACATCCCAAATTCTCTAGGGATTTGGACATAGAGAGTCTCAATTTAGAAGTGGAGAGAGAGATGTAGTCATTAACATGGAGGGTTTATCAGTTATCTTACCTTTGAAGGAATGAGAGTGCACTTTCCAATAGATAAGTGGAATATTCCATCTGTTTTCTCATCCCAATCCCTTAAAACTGCCATCATTTGTTATCAACCCACTAGCCTTGTTTTCCTCCACCATTTAAAGGTTATCAACCAGCAAGGTATCTAGTGGATTTATCAACCCTATAAGGCACAACCACTACTCTGTGATTATCAATCAGCAAGCTACCCTGGGTTTTTCAACTAACTATCATCATAGTTATGCTCTTCTTCCATAAGTCTCTAAGTCCTGGTATCTCCTCTACCCTCTCAGTCATTTCGCTTACTCTTCTAGTAGCCTCATGGCCTCCCTACCTTTTCTTGTTCCCTTCTCTACCTCTGTGTATAAGTCATGGATGTTTTTCCTACATGATCCTCTATGGCCTCCTGTACTTCCTTTGTGCACATAGGGTCCTCCCTTCGACGTGTGAAAATATGTGAATCAAGAGAATGCCCCCTCCTTCCTCGTGATTCGTTGTTAGAATTCGCTCTGCCTTCTCAGCCACAATGGTTTTTTCCTTTTCCTCAGTGGTCTATGTAGACCAACCACCTTCACAATGCAGCCCATACTTCCCATTAATTTTTGTCCTTTATTACTTGTAGTTGGAGTTGAAGGAAACTTGAACCAATCCATCCTCTTTCAATTAATCTATTACCTAGTCAACATATTTAACTCTTTTCAGCGAACCAATATTGATATTTAAATACAACCAACTCCTCAAGCAATGGAATTTGTGTCCCTTTCTCAGCTATTTTAAAATAATTACAATTATTTACAAGAGGGAAAATGTTAACGAGGGGATATAAGAAGTTAAATTAGTACCATACACCTAATAATTATTGATAATTAAATTAAAATTTTGGTCACCCTATTCCAAAATAAACATTCCTATTAATGTAATTATGTGTGTCATGTTATTATATATATCTATAATACAACATTTATTTACACAGTTACACTAACCTCACACAACCATCAAATTTTGAATAATAATAAGGGAAAGTCTCATAAGGGGATTGAAAAAATATTTGACAATAGGTGGAAACCGTGGTATTATTTTGGATCTAGGATGAATAGAGGAATCAACGCATTTTTGGAGTTTGGGTAAAGTTACAAATAACCAAGGAAAAACTTATGCAGTGTTTCAAGACATCAAATAGGAAAAGGCTCTAAATATATAACTATTAATTATTTTAGGTTAGTCCTTCAGGTCATAAAAAATATTCATTGCGAATCTCTTCTAAGAGATGATAGACTCAAAATCATATTTAGGAGAATAAATATAAGTTAGGAGAAATCAAGGTGTTTAATATCCTACACCAAAATACTAGAAGGGCTAATTTTTTGGCAAATCAGGAACGTCAAAATGTTGTCAAAATAATCGCTCTTAAAGGTCAAGGTTTTCAGGTCCCTATCCATGACTATGGTTGCTATAATTCACAACCAGAATCAAAGAACATCGAGTATCTTCGAGTATCTTTGGTGTACAATCATTCCTTTGTGGTTCCCACTCATTGCAATCACCCTACTTATTCCTCTACACAAATAGGTTACATGGATTTACAGGGGGTTCTTCAACATATCCAGGGATGATGTCAACTTGACGTTGTTCACTGTGCTTTAGCCGAAACATGCATGATCCATCAAGCAACTCGAATTTATGTGTAATGCCCCTATAACTTAAATTTATTTTTAAAATTGGAATCTTATGTTATGGGGGAATTTTAATTAACAATTTCTTTGATATGAAGTATTGTGTAAATTAAAATATTTAAAGTTTAAAACTTCTAAAGTAACTCGATCTATTTGTCATATGCCCTAGAGATATAGTGGCCTAAGTCGATCTTGATTCGTATAAAAAGACAACTTTATAAATTTAATTAATTTTATAAATATATAATGTTGCCAAATTTTATCACAATAGACCACTTTTTTTAATCCCTATAATTTTTATTCTCTTTTTTTGTATCACTAAATTTTATTCTAATTTTATGTATCGCTAATTTCCACTTTTAATAGTTAATGATGATGGGTTAAATGTGTAATAGTTAATGATGATGAGTTAAATGTGGATGGAATGAGACAAGGTGGCATTGTTTTATTTTATTCAATGGGCTCCATAGTATGTAAACTATAAATTTCAAAATAAATTAAACATCGCAAATAGATTCCATAGTATGTAAATTATAAAGTTCAAAATAAATTAAACATCGCAGATAAAGGTTTTGTTTGATATGGATTTTTTGTCTTCTTTTTTTCTTATTTTAAGTAGGTATAAAAATTTCCCTTAATAAAAGAAAGATTTACATTGGGACTATGCTTATAAAAAAAATTATTCTGGGAGTGCAGAGCTATAACTAGATATCTCAAGATAGCATTTTAGCACAAAGAGTCTTTACATTTTTTTTGTTACATACTAGATTTACTCATGGGTTTTTCCTTTTTACCCTTTCTCTTTCTTACATCAGTCCAACCTCCAGAGCTATTAGACATAGCTGAAGGTGGAGTTGTTTCCACGATATTTTGAAGAATCTCAAAAGTTGATGAATCTGCATTAATGATTATCTCTTTCTCATTGTCTGAGTGATCAGAATCATGGGTACGATTTTTCCCACTAATTGTTGGTATTGTCATCGTTGAATCCTTATCATTGATCTTTATTGTCAGGGACCCCTCTACAAAGGGGTGAGACGATGCCACTAGGTGCTACACCATATCCAGAGATGTTGTGTTGTCAGGAGGTGACTTTTGTTGTTGATAGTTGCTCTTCTTACGATCTACAACATTCTTGGGGCATGAATGATCCGGATTTATATAAATGAAATGAAATATAGATATAAATAGAAACATAAAGCTACAACGAAAACAAGACTTAAATTCATTAATAACAAAGTACTGAAAATTTTTACATGCAGAATGTAAATAAACTAATTCAGGGGATGGTAGCTTATCTCTAAGAAGATATGTGGAACTACATGCCTTTTGAACTATGTTACAATGAGGCTCGGAGACCTTTTTATCATTAAGAAACAATAGGAAATAATAAACATCCAAAAACGTAACCCTAGGAGATGAAGTGCCAAAAGCTTGTGGGCCCTATTGGAGTTAGTTGGAACGTCAACTTCCAGGGGTCATAACTTTGGCATACGATCTTTGTTTGACTATAATAATACCTCGTTTCGAATATCTCTAAGAGGGGACCAACAAAAGGTAAGAAACTTGGACTTCCACTTTTTTTATCTCTTCATTTTCCCAAAAAAAAACATCTTTTAGGCCCTCAAAACGGATCTAGGAGTTTAGGACTGGAAAAACTGCTAAAAATAGTAATTTGTGCTACAATTAAGGAAATTAAAAGAAGCAACAATGGGGATCCAAGTGGAATAGGCGGGTGGCCACCAATATCCACCTGGATCAGTCTTCCCCTCTTAGAAAGCAATGGTCCCCATTGTGTTGAGTATCTCCATGGGAAAACTTCTACTAAACTTGGTCCCTAGTGAGCCACTTGCCTTGGTGCAAGAGTTGGGCAGCTTTGACAATGTAATACAATTAGATCTTCTGTTGGTGAGTGGTCTTGCTTAGTGTGTCAATACTCAGATCAGTTGTGGCTTGTTCCATGTAGTTTGGGTTGAGTTCTATTGGTGTTAGTTGTTATACAATGTATGATGTGTCCAACAATGGTGGAAAGTATGGACGAATGCGGTCCACATTGAACACTTGGTCAAAACCATGGAATGGGGAAATGTTGAGCTCTAAATTGTTTTCACCCATAACCTTAGTGATGGTGTAAGGCTCGTAGAAGCAGTCATATCTTTCGATGGGCTCCGACAAGGAATTATTTCTACAAATGCAACTAAACTTTGTCACCCAGCTGAAAATTATGCGGCATCTGATGTTGATCATGCCACTGCTTGTACTTGGAATTAGACTTCTCCAAGATGTCATGAACCTGTTGGAAGATGTGTTGGATGCATTCAATAAACATGGTTACTTTATCAACCTCGGACTGTACATGTGTGAATTTTGTCTATGTAGTCACATGAGGCATGACAACACCAATCAGACACAATGGTTGAAATCCCAGATCCATTTGAAAGGGACTATAATGTGTCGAGCTATGGAGATATATGTTATAGTTGTGTTGCACGTAGGGAAGGATCTCATCGCAAGTTCATGGAAGCTTGGAATTGTACATGTGGATTATGTGCACTATCATCCTGTTGATGACCTCTATCTGGACATTAGACTATGGATGGAATGTAGTCGACTTGGTGATCTTGGTTTCCAATAGTCTCCAGAGGCTCAACCAAAATATGCTCAGGAAACCGTTATCCCGATCTAATATAATTGTTTGTAGGATCCTAAAATGTACCCACACTCATTCAAAGAAGATTTTGGTAGTGTCCTCTGTTGTGTTACTCTTATTTTAGGCCACCAATATAGCCATCTTAGAAAATTTGTCAACAACCACAAATACATAGTCATTACCATTCTTGGCAGAAAGGAGGCCAAATAGCTAGTCCATGGAGATGGATTCCCAAAGCTGGTTAGGAGTAGGTAGAGTAGTGTACAGACCTTGATTCTTAATGGTTGGCTTGTCGATGTCATAGGAAGTGTAGGATCTAATATATTTTCCAACATCCTATCAGATTTTTGGCCAATAAAAATACTTCTATAGTACGAGAATAGTTTTCTCCACACCAAAGTGTCTTGCGACCCGATTGTAGTGTGCCTCCCAAATCAGCTTGGCACACTTGCTTGAAATAACAGAAAGTTGGCCTAGGTAGCATAATAATGTGTCCTAGAGGTGGAAATATATAACTTGCTTTTTCCATTCACTAGCATCTCCTATGTGGTGGCGAACTCTAGATCATTTTTGTATAGTTGCAGCCATCTAGAGGTCTCGTAGCACAAGAGTTGAGAATAGTAGTCCGTGTTGTAACTGGGGTCCAACTTAGGAAATTTGCGACATTATTGGTGTTTCCCTTTTTGTATTTAATGTTTAAGTGGAATTGTGGCAAATATGAAGACCACTTTTGATAGCATTCATTCTGCAACTTCCCTTGTGTTTGTATAAATTGAAGAGGTCATTGATTTGTGTGGATAACCATCTCCTTCCCCATAATGTAATCTTTCCATTGCCAGCAAGCCTGCATGATAGAATAGATCCATTTATCATATGTTGGGTACTTCTGAATTGTATCGAAAAGTGTCTCGCGATGATAGGCCATTGGATGTCTATGTTGGGTGAGGACTGCACAAATAGCATAGTCGAGGTTGTTTGTCTCAATTTCAAATGGTCGTTTCATGTCTAGAAATGTGAGTACAAGTGCAGAGAAGAGTTGGTGCTTAAACCCAACGAATGCCTTCTATTAAGACTCAGACCAAGGAAACTTTGTTTTCGCTCCACCCTTGGTAACCTGACTCAAAGGAAAAGATAATATGGGAGAATCCCAACACGAACCTCTGATAAAAATTGACAAGGCCCAAAAAGTTGCGAAGCTCTGTTAGGGTGTTCGGGGCTCGCCAATCTCGAATGACTTGGATCTAGCTAGAGCCACATGCACACCTTTCTCATTTATGATGTAACTAAGTTATTGGACCTGGCTCATGCCAAAGGTGCATTTCTCCAAGTTGGCACATAGTTTATGCTGCCATAGGGTTTGAAGGACCTATCGAATGTGTTGCAAGTTCTCTTCCCAACTCTTGCTAAATATGAGGATGTCATCCAGATTAAAAATATGATCGAGTCAGTGAAGGGCTTCAAGAAGTCATCCATCAACCTCATAAAAAATTTATGGGCATTCGTCAACCCGAAAGGCATGACCAACCATTCAAAAAGGCATTCCTGGGATTTGAAGGCAATCTTCCATACATCTATGGGATCTATTGGAACCTCGTGATATATATACTTCAAATTGATCTTGCTTAAATACTTGTCCCCCTTGATATGATACAGAAGGTCATCAATCCATGGGATTGGATACCTTTTCATGAAAGTGATTTTGTTTAGTGCCCGAAAATAATGTAGAGCCTCCAGGTCCCATCCTTCTTCTATACAAGTACAATCAAGCTCCCATAAGGTGAGGAACTTGGTCAGATGTGTCCTTTTTGCAACAACTCTTAGATCTATCTCTTGATCTCTTCATTTTCTACAATGGAGCGGTGGTATATCGACCCATTCGGTAAATGTTCTCTGGGAGTTAGAACGATCGAATGCTTGACCTAACAATGCAAGGGTACCCTTGTGGGTGAGGAGAATATGTCCATGTATTCTTCCATGACTTTATCCACCTTCTTCTGCTATGTGGAGGAACCCTTCCTAGGGACCATGTATTTGGCCACAATCTTCCCCTTAATTTGAGAGTGAATTATAAATAAAAGCAAATTCCTGGTATGGGAGATGATCTTACTGCATTTCTTGGCAGAGATCAAAGAGATGGCAGTAGTAGGGGCTACCTCCAGTATCCTGTATAACTTATTTCCCAAAGTAATCATAACATTGTGAGGCCTAGACTCATACACAACATGATTCTTTCGCAAGTATGGTTAGCCTAATAATACATCACAAACTTCAAGATGAAAAATGTCACACAGTACCTCATATGTGAAGGGTTTAATGTCGTAGGGAAGGCGACACTACTATTTGATGCAGAGATCTCGTCCTTGGTGGAGCCAACCGATGGTGTATGGTTGCATATGTGGTGTGGTCAGCAGGCCCAGCCATTGAACGACTTGTGCTTAGATGAGGTTATTTTGGCTCTCATTGTCAACAATGAACTACAATGGCAACCCATTCACCCCAGATCTATGAGTGGAAGATACATTCCTCTTCCTCTGGATTTATGGGCTTAATCTTATGTACCTTAGTGGTGTCAACGATGGCGCTGGGCTCTACATCAATCATTTGATTCTTTTTGTCATTCCCCTTGTTTGGGTCTGACTCAAAGTCGGACCATGCATTTGACTATGAAGCCTTCAGCTTAGCCACTAGTGATTGCTTGGCATGACACTCACTTGTGTGTGAGTGGGGCTCTTATGGAACTCATGCCACTTCCCTGTGACCTTCTTCATATTTGTGGTGCTATTCTTTGCTTGTGGCTTTGATGGGTTGTCCTGAGTCACCCCACCTTGGCTTTGCCCTTTGTTTTTCTATTTGGGAGTGCCTTTTCCTTGCTTCAAATTCACAGATACAAATTCTCACTTCTTATTTTTGAATTCCTACTCAATAATGAGAGTGTGTCGGTATGCAGCGCCAAGTGAGGAGATATACAAGAACTACATATTGTCTTGGATGTATTTGTGTAGAAAGTTGTTGTACTTAAGTACCAAATTCTGCTCAGAATCCTTGATACCCAACTTTGTGCGAAGGGTATGAAAAATATTTGAGAACTTTGGCACGTCCTGGTCCCTTCCCTGATGAAGTGTGGTCCATTTTATGTACTTATCTTCATATCTCCCGACCGAGTAATATTGTTCCTTAATGACGTCTAGGAAGTAATTCTAAGTGGGTGTGACTGAAAACAGTGAGGGTTCCATCTCATCCTTCTTCTCACAGTAGGTTTCCCACCAGTCCTTGATGTGGGGGCGACTTTAAGGAGAGAAAAAATAATCTTTTCCCTATCGGAAAAATCATGAACCAAAAAAAATCCTTCCAGTAGATTTAACCATTTATCTACGACATTTGCATCTATTTGACCTTCAAATATATGGATGTCAAATTTAAATTGTACCTTGAATGGGGCAGCACCTCCGAAGTGACTATTGGATGAAAGATATGTTGCCTATTGGCATCTGACGAAGTATTTGGGAAAATTTATCTATCATCTCGTTCCCTTTCCACTCAAGGGCTTCTTCAAGAAATAGTTTGATAGGATCTCATGCCCCCTCATATTTCTTTTCTTCACCCATTGGCAGTCATCGATGTCATCAAGGATAGTCTTGCAAGGGTTCAACCAATTCAAGTCCCAACTCCTTATACTTCGACCTCATTGGGGATATGAACAGAAAAAAAGAGAAAGAGTAGACCGCTCGGATACCACTGATTTAGATTTATGCGGGAACTAAATGAATACAAATATAAACAAAAACATATAGCTACAACTAAAACAAAACTTCAATTCATTAACAACAAAGTATTGAAAAATGTTACATGCGGAATGGAATTAAACTAGTTTGAGCAATGGTATCTTATCTCTGAGAAGAGATGTGTCGGCTACATGCCTTTTGAACTGTGTTAAAATGAGGCTAAGAGGCCTTTTTATCATTAAGAAACAATGGGAAACCCTAAACATCCAAAAACCTAACCCTAGGAGATGAAGCTACAAAAGCGTGTGGCCCCCATTGGGGTTAGCTAGAACATTAACTTCTTAAGGTCGTAACTTTGGCATACAATCATTGTTTGACTATCATAATACCTCATTTCGAACATCTCTAAGAGGAGGCTGAAATTTGACAAAGAAAATAGTTTTTCAATTTTCTAGTCTCTATGTTTTCCCAAAAAAACGTCTTTTAGGCCCTCAAAACGGCTTTGGGAGTTTAGGACTCGAAAAAATACCAAAAATTGTAAGTTTTGCTACAATTAAGAAAACTGAAAGAAACAATGGTGGGGGTCCAAGTGGAATAGGCAAGTGGCCACCAATATCCACCTGGATCACTAAAGCAGATTTTGGTGTCCCTTCATCCTTGGTCATATTTCTTTGGCTCTTGGGTGCCGAATGTCCCTATTTCCAAAGGACACGAACTCTGAAGGTGCCTAGGTTGTTGACAATTTCTACACCTAAAAGCAGTGTTTTTGTAGTCAATGGCTGGTGAAATTATTTACCCTTACACATGAGCATAATTTTGTCTGGTAGACCTTCACTAAGATCCACTTCTACACAAATTTAGACAAAAGTGATGATCCCTTGAGCCAATCTATCGTTGTTCATCTTGATGAGGCGACCTATTGAGTCTTCGATATCTACTAGGATCTCTGACTGAATCTAGTGAAGAGGTAATTTTGGGAGCCTTACCCAAACTGTAGTGGCCATAGATTTGATAGGATTCGGGTTAAAGTCTAGAAACCATGGTTGAACTGAAAGGCTAGGTCAGCCCCAGAACCAAGGTCCCTGGTCTAAAGCCTTATGGCGATCTTCCATATCCTTGAAGATGACCAAGAAAAAACCTTTTGAACAAAAAAACAAGTCCACATTTTGGGACTAGTTCTAGTGAACCCAATCTTGGAGGGCCAATGACGAGGGCCAAAACCCATTAAAGCGACATATAATCACCATATGTTTGTAATCTACTACCTTGATCTTTGAGATAATATCATTCACAGGTAACTTTGGAGTGTCCTTAGATTTCTACACCACATAAGCTTCACCTGAGAGTGATTTTGAAGTTGAGAGCTGGAACTAGCGTTAAGGGCATTCCTAAAGGATTTGAGCTTTGAATATGATGCTTCCCCCCTACCTTGGAACTCCATTTAGACATGCAGTGAGGGAGATGGAAGCATCTCCCTTGATGCCTCTGAGGCAATTTTCCATTTTGAGTTGCCTCCCTTCAAAAAAAAATCCTCATCGCCCCCACGAGAATTCTTGTGTGCTTTTGGATGCTGGAAGCAAGAAAAAATACCAAACCCTCTTCTTCAACCATTATGCAAAAGGATTCCCTGGACAAAGATCTAACAAAAATTGAGACATTCTTGGAAACCAAGTTTCCAAGACCTCTACTTGTTGGGATTAAACCTTTCTCTCCCTTCACAGGTAAAGGAGCAGATTCCTTTAGCTGGAGAGATTTGTCAAACATTTTACAAGAAACCCGATAACCTAGGAGAACTTCACAATCAATAATATGGAAGATCTTAAAAGGATTCACACCACATTGGTGATCAAGCCAGGTAGAAACGTTTTGAAAAACTCTTTGATTGTCCAACTATTTCAACCAAGAATAGCTCGAAACAACATTATGTCAAACATATTGTGTGCAAACTTGTCAACCTCAGATTCTATACTAACCAAGGACATGAAGAGCACGTAAGGAAATCCCAGAGACCTAGAGATGGCGAACTCATCACTGACCAAGGACCAAGAGGCAATGACCAGTTGTGATTTCTTTCTTGCATCATTCAATGAATAAATACTCTACATCCACTACACAAAATCACATAAGGATGTCCATTTTTTAAATATCCACGAGGTGTGCCTGTTGTGAAGGAAAATCCCCTATGTAGACAGAGGCGATCCCTCTAGCCCAATGAGTGGGTCTAGCAACAAACTAAACAAACTAACATACACTTTCCTAGCATATGTTTGAAAAAAGCAGAGAGAAGGAGAAACCTACCTCGCTCTTATGCTAATTGCTCGATCCTTGGAAATGGCTTTGAATATTTTGCTCCATGCCTCGATCCTTACTTTTTCTTCATGTCCAAGTACCTACAAGGAAGATAAAAGAGCTATGCAAGGGACAAGAGCATATATGGCATACAACAAACATAAACTACTTAATAGATCAAGGAGTATTAAGCTCATAACATAAAGATTTACATAATTATGGAAAGTGAACATCAGATGTATATATTAATAAGTTAAAAAGGGAAGCATAAAACCTATGCCTTGATGTTGGAGACCTCCTTTTGGTGGATGTCTAAGGCCAAGAAAATACTCTTCAAACACTCCTTCTCCAAACTGGAATGGGTAGCATGTAAGCATAATCGCAACATAGGGATGCAACAATCAATGACAAACCATTTGGGGATGGAAAGGAGTAAATTTATGGGAAGGGAGAGAGAGTTATGGCTCCATAAAAAAGGGAGGAAGGTCGACATCTCAAGAGGAAATCCCATGATGATAAGACCATGAGGCCCAAATGAGAGAGCTCGACCATATCAAAAACAACCAATATCCAACTCGTTATTCCTAAGGTTCTAGAGGGAAAAGCTTCTCCTCCAGTTTGGGAAAACCTTCCAGAGGAGGTTCAGCATGGGTTTTCCTATGAAAACCCATGCTGGCAGCGCAAGTGTATAACTGAGCAACCTGCCATCATCACGGGCAGGGAGTGGAGTAAAACACACTGATGCCAAAAATTGGGTTTTTAGGCAACCTTCTCCAAAATGGATTTAGGGCATTTTTCCTTTGATTCTTCATGGAGGCTTTGGTCTATATATCATGATGGATATGCTGCAAAATAGTCAATATTTTGGCACTTTGGGATATGGACAGGAAGTGAACAGAATGTGTGACAAAATACTATGTAACAGAGGCCCCCTAAAGCATGAAGGAAAAACAGGGAGTGATAGCTGAGATGCTTTACAAGTCATTACAAGGACGAGAAAAACATTGTCAGGAAACCTGAAAATCAAGCATATACATATATACATATACATATATTACATGTATGATGATCATGCCTAATGATACATGAATAGGTATCTAACAATACACGAATTTGTGGTATGGATGCAGCCATCCAAATAGGAGTGATCATGTGCAAAGATGCTCTGTATGTTCGTAGCCATCTAAATAAAAAGGATCATGAATATGGACCCACGGTATGGTCACAGCCATCCGTCCAGAGGAAACATGTGTACAATCAGGAATAACTCATAACTCCACACAAATTGGACTTTACCAGACAAAATCTAGGGCCTTGCGCTCCGTCTTGACCCAACCAATGTACGTATTCTAATCATGTGAATAGATGTGTCGAATTCGAACATGATAGAAAACCAAATGATTACCGATCAATGATGTAAACAGTTAACAAGCATGAGAGAAACCACCAATAATGACAATGGTTCTCAAGCTACAATCATCACAATCCATGAATGTGAATAATGAAGCTAAATTCGAACACCCGTGGAATCATCCAAGCGAAGGTCAATGATGTAAACCTATCGTCGAATGCGAAGAACTTGCCATTGAGGCATGCATGCTCCAAGGTACTGGAATGGAGTTTCTAGATCATATTCTTGGATAAGAGCTGAAGTCGACAGGAAGTGATCCGTTGAAGGAGGTCCATAAAAAATTCCACATCATCAACATGAAACAAAAGGATGTAGTAGAGTAAATAAGTTTGATCCAATACTGCAGCAGAAAGTTAGACAGTGTATAAGCGGTAAAGAATTGCATATAGGACTTCTCTTGAACATATCAGCGATAGGACTCTGGAGTTTGGAAGCATTTGGCTGAAGATAGGATCAAAGGTCATGATGACGAAAATGGTATAATCAGATGAGAGGCACAATGGATTCCCCAATACCAAGAAAGCAAGTGACTAACTGAGGATTTCCCAAACCCGACACGAGCAAAAGATGAGTGTCATGTTCAAGAGTGACATGATGCCTTTACAAAATACAAGAGATGATCGCTTTCACTTTTCCCCCACCATTTCTAGCAAGTAGCCGATATATTTTTTTTGCAAGCTTGAAGGGGATAGCATATGCTTTCCATATAAGTTCACCCTTCGGATGAATCCATCCTAGTAATTTTTACGAGCCCTAGGAAGGAGAAGCTCAGTATCATCATGGTGATGAGTCTCGCGGCGTTTAAGTTTTACAAGTCCAATGGAGGTAAAACTCAACATCTTTTTCATGTTTAGAGAGTTTGAAAAAAAAGCGGAAAAGAAAACTCCAAAGGTCCCTTTTCGTAAATCGTCTCTTGAACCCGAAAAGGTAGAAAACAATATCCAAGAGAAACTCTTAGCCATGTTTGACTAAGGTATTCCTTTTTTGTACAATAGTCTATCTTAGTCTGGAAAAGGGTTAAACTTATACTAAGTAGATGTCATTTCGTTTACTTTTACGAGTTCGAAACGACAAGTACTCGTCAATCTTTTCCTTTTTCGAGAGTAAGAAAAGATATTAAAGATGACTCCGGGAGGTTTCTTTTTTGTTTATTTTTTATGAGTCCAAAAAAGTGATAAAATAAAACTCGTTGAATCAGTCAAGATAAATCACCGTCACCAAGAACATATGACCTGTCGCTGCACAAGGAAACGCACATTACCGATTTCAAGGAAAAATATTAAAAAATGAGTGAAATATGCCCTAATTTGGTAAAAATATTATTTAAAACTTATAAATAGGGCAAAAAGTAAGTTATTTTTACCATTTTACCAATTTGTAATTGTGAGAGCATTTTCACCTCACTTTACCTTGATTTTCAAGCAAGGAGCACGATCAATTCGGGACACCATTCGTCAAGCCGCTTGTTGCATGTAAAATATATGTCCCTTCCCTTCATTTTGGTAGTAATTTTATGCATTTTCATCCATAGGGTAGGCTACAAGGAAGAATTGCAAAAAAATCATATCGTGGGTGACCAACACGTTTCACCCATCGGACTCGCGCTGCTCACCCTGCGGTCAATTAGGCCCTCACACTGGTAGCGCGAGAAAACCCATAAACAGACACGCTAACGCCGAGGTGAAAATTTTGAAGAGAAATCTTCCACGTAAAATAGTTAATCTTGAATTTTCTCTCCATGGATGCTCATGAAATGTTGGTTTGTTTATTTTTTGCAGCATAACTAGTCCAAAATGGTGATTAAATGGAAAGAGAGGGGTGATGAAACCGAAGACCATCAGGCTATGCAGGATCAAGATTGTATATATGCCCTACAAACATGTGGATTTCTCAAGTTCTTCATGTTTCCTGGGATCAAATCACAACCTGAGTTATTGCAACACCTGATCAGTTGGTGGGATGTAGATCACCAATTGTTCATGTTCGGGGATCAAGAGCTCAAAATAGAGGTTTTCGACATTTATTTCATCACTAGGTTGTCCAGAAAGGGACAACGGGTGCAATTGTCTGGATCACACACTAGAGGAGAGAACATAGATATGCTCATTGCGAGGCATTGTCCTAGGGCCAAGAAGACCCACAGTGGGAAAATTAGCATAAAAACCATTACCAATCTCCCAATACAAACATTCCTACACACAATGGCCCAAGTAGCTAGGGCACAAGCGTTGAATGAGGCAATGAAGTCTCATTTCCGGTATGCAGTCGAGTGCCTAAATCCCATGGTTTTTAATTGGATCGAAGGTTTGTTGGTGTGCATGAAGCGCCAACTAACAAAGTGTAAGACAGGGAATCTGAAACAATTTGGTTTCAGACCTATTCATATGACTTTCATCCTGGAACATGTGCCATTGTTCTGTTATCAATGGTTGGAAGTGAATCCACCAGCACCCAGAGCTCCACGATTACTCAAATGGGGAGAGTTGATGCCTCAACATGGAGGCGACCAACAAATGGCATTCCCTCCAGCATTTTTTGGATGGCTGCGTCAGCAGCTAATCATGGTCGATGATTGGGCATATGCAGGCACGGATTTATGAGGAGATCCAAATATTCCACCCCCTCCAGGGGCACAGTGGACTGATTTAGGTAAAACACTATTTTTAAAGTTTTTGAAGTTTTTATATATTTTTATGTGTGTACTAATATTTGACTTATTATGTTGTGCAGATGTTGGACCAGAGAGACCTCGAGGGGTTTCTCCAATAGCCAAGCGAGTGGCACGCCAGATTAAGGAGGCTCCTCCTTATGAGGAGGGAGCATATCCTATCATCGAAGTAGAGCATAACCTGGAAGTTTTGACCCAGGGGGTTCCAGAGTATGCCTCGATCGATGAAGTGCCATTACGCTGCCAGAGGCACAATGTAGGGGTTTCTGTCAGACTAAGTTGGCTACTGGGCTGCGTCATTAGGGTTGTCTCGTGCTATCATGAGCACCATGTGGGAAAATATCCAATTTCTAGTTTACTTTCTACACTATTGTAGGCTTTATAAAGCCATGTGTCTCAGAACACAAATTTTGTTAGTTTAATGTAGAAAACTCTTTTACAAACACTCACTATATATATATACATGTTTTCATATTTACCATCTCTGATATATGATGCTTTACGATTTACATGTTTCTCAAATGTCTATCTAACACATAGTTAGCCAATGCATCTGTTAATGTGTTCATGCATCTTGGAATATGATGATAAGTAATAAAATCAAATTCTCGTTCCAATAAATGAACTCACAAATACATTCTCAAAATTTGAGGGTTTCTAACTAAATATTTTCCATTAAGTTGTAGTACAATGAGCTGTGAATCAAATTTTATGATTAACTCTCTAATGCCAAGAGCAATAGCTTCTGACAAAATCTTGATGACCGCACTATATTTAGCAATGTTATTAGGTGTCCAACCTAAACATATACCTTGTAAATTCACTAACTCACCATTAGGTTCATATATTTCCCATGCAGCAGAAGATAGATTGTGTGTACTATGACAAGAACCATAAAAAAAAACCGACATAACGTTTGGATGACATATGCAAACCAAGTAGAGCATGAGCTAAGCAGAAGAAAACGTTTGAAAAAGCAAACTAACAAACCAAAACCACACTACACACTAATTTACATAAGTATTTACATGTATAATCATGCATAATACTTCTTTAGGTAAAGCCCATTTCGAGGCTCAGCCAAAGAATTTCCTTCATAGTCTACTAACTCATAGGCACCTTTTTGTAAAACTCATTTGACAATGTAAGGCCCATGCCACATTGGTTCGAATTTCCCAACTCCCAATTTGTCATTGGCTTGATCATAAAGCAAGACCAAGTCACCCTTAGCAAAAATGTGGGGAGAAATAGTTATATCGTATTGAGCTTTAACTCGTTTCTTCTAGGCTTCAATTACTAACGTTGCAAAGAGACGAGTTTCATCGAGCCTTTCTAGGTAATGTAAATGTTCCTCTTCAGGTGAGGTATCAAGGAGTAATTTAACGGTTAGTTTCGATGAAGGAATTTCACACTCAATTTGAAGAGTTGCCTCCAAACCATACACCAGCTGAAAGGGTGTAAATCCAGTGGCAGTCGTAGCTACAGTTCAGAAAGCCCAAAGAGTTGAAAATAGCATAAGATGCCAATTTGATTTATTCATCCCAATGGTGCGTTGAAGCATAGTAACCAAGACTTTGTTGACTGTCTCAACTTGGCCATTGGCCCGTGGATAATAAGGAGTTGAGTTGTTGTGACACAAACCCAACTGATCAGTAAGATATGCCATCATGTAATTTCATAAATGAGATACATGATCAGTAACGATGGCTTGAGGGACACCAAATCAGCTATGACATGGTTGAAAAGAATTTGAGCAGCATTTTTACCATCAACATCACGTGTGGGCATCGCCTCGACCCATTTAGTGAAATACTCAATGGTGACGATGATATAACCATGCCCACCGTCCAAGTGAGGTTTACAATGTCATGAAATTAATACCCCATCTACCAAAGGGGCCGACGGTAACAACTAGGTGTAGGGGTGCAAGTGGGGCACATTGTTACTGTTGTAAATCTCGTAGGCGTGACTTTTTTGGACTGCTAATATGCAACCTTTAAAGATTAAAGGCTAGAAATAACCGACACGATGGATTTTCTTAACAGTAACATACCTCGACATGTGACCACCACAAGCCCAAGAGTGGAAATCATTGAGGAATATCTCATCTTCTTCGAGTGCCAAAAATCTACTAAGGATAGAATCGACACCAACACAGTACAAAGTATCGCCAATGATTCGATATAGTTGGGACTGATGTCGAATGTGACGATGTTCAAATTTGGACAACTCTGATCGAATATTGGGTCTGGAGATAGACAATAATATCCCCATGCCATGGGTGGAGAATTCTTATGAGAAAGAGAGTCTCGTCAGGAATGAGCTCATCAAAAGTCGTAGATGTTGTTGCAGAGGGAAGGTCACAAATTTTCTCAGCGAAAACCAGTGATTTCTTTGATTTGGTTGTAGCAAATTCCAAATCAAACTCCTAAAGGATAACAATCCACTTAGAATATTTTCCCCCCAGCAATTGATGAGTTAGGATGTAGGTCATGGGGTTGCAATCGAAAATCATAGTGTTTTAAAGCAAGAGAATATAGTGTCGAAAGCGTTGAACAATGTGAACAACTGCTAAAGAAATTTTCTCGTCATGGGCATATTGAGTTTCAGTATGGATAAGATTTCATCTTAAGTAGTAGATCACGCGTTAATTTCCATCATCATCATCTTGCACCCGTACCATGGAAATAATACTATCGGCTGCGGCCAAGTACAAGAAGTAATCGTGGTGATAGTTGGGGGGATGCAGCAAAGGAGCGCTAATGAGGGTGTTCTTTAATGAATCGAAAGATTTTTGAGCAGTTTCATCCCAAATAAATGGGATCCCCTTTTTTAGCAAATGAGTAAATCCCTTGACAAGTTCAGCATAATTGGGTACAAGATGATGAAGGAAATTAGCTTTCCATTGCAAGCTCTGCAACTGATGTAAAGATAACGAAGGGGATAAATTTACAATGGCCTCAACTTTGAGGGGGTCAATCCTGATGCCTTCCTAAGATACCACAAACCCTAGGAGATGACCAGATTCAATGCAAAAGACACACTTATGCGGATTTAAACTAATATTATGGTGTCTACAACGTAGAAAAATCGCTCGTAGGTGGTCAGGATGATCATGAAGCTTAGCAGAATGAGCTAGTAAGTCGTCAAGATATGGTTGAACAATGTGTTTGATGTCATGAAAAGCATAAGACATCTCTCCTTGGAAGGTAGTGCCAACATTTTTTAAACCGAAAGGTAATTTCTTGTAGGAAAAGGTTCCCCATGGATAGATAAAAGAAGTTTTTTGTTGATCGACGCTAAGAATGTTAATCTGGTTGTAGCAAGAAAAACCGTCCATAAAAGAAAAAATATCATGCCCGACACACTCATCAATGATTTGATCGATAAAAGGAGTTGGATAATTGTCTTTGGGACACACCCGATTGATATCACGGTAATCAACACAAACGCGGATAGTCCCTTGTTTTTAGTCACAGGGACAATGTTCGAAACCCAATATGTCAATGGAATGGGGTAAATGAAACCAGCCTTTAGAATTTTTTCAACCTCTCCCTTAATAGCGGCTACCTTTCTAGGGTGCACTGGATGAAGTCGTTGATGAACAAGCTTCACATTTGGATAGGTAGGAATTTCGTGCACAACTATACTTGGATCTATGCCAGGCATCTCTTCATATGACTAGGAAAAGACATCGCGAAATTCCTTAGAAAGGGCAGTGTAAATCTTGATCTCATCTGGAGAACAAGAAACCTCGACATGGATGTTCTCAATAATTCCTAGTTTAACATAAATGTCAATACGCATGGTAGCAGTACTGTTCCCCATGTTTCCCTAAGACAAAACTTCATGCACCAAAATGGGCGTTTGAAGTGGATGAGTGAGTGTATGGGAAACAAAGGTATCCAAACATGATAAAATCTCTCCGAGACTCGAGAGAAACAAGGAACGATGATGAGCATCATTCCAGGGAGTTTCCCCAAGAGACATAACCTCAGTGATACTCTCGTCAATGGAAAATGTCTCATTCAAGGGATTTGAAGAATCCCAAGAATCAAGCCAAGGGGACTATGAATACATGTCTAGATGCATATTAAGAGTAGTATGACTTTTACAAGTGGTCACTGAAGCCAAAACAACAACTTGATAGGCTTGTTCTGTTGGGCTAAGTGGCATGACATTGCCAAAAGAATCAACTTGATCGTGTGAAGGAACGATCCAAGGATCGTACAAAGTGGAGATTCTATTGACAGAAGTGATGTTTGGAGGTGGGAGGAAGAAATCCCCATAAGAGCGGAGTCTCTAAAAAGACCTGCCCCAACGCTTTCATAAGGAATGCTAGTATTTCCCACAAATGGCACATTGCTAATTGAACAATGGTGACTATTTTCCCCTCAGGAGGAAAACGAGGCACACAGAACAAAGAAGAAACCACACAAAACATGGCATGAGTCCATCTTCATCTAATTAGAAGGTTATAATTCAAATTTTCATCAACGACTTCTACTTCTAATTCAATAGTTTTCCCTTCCAATGTGATGGGAAAAATTGTGAGAATACCATAAGGACGAAATTCTATGCCATCAAAGACTTCTAAGGTGTTCAGAGAATGGTTGAGAGCCAGAGAACCTATAGATTTCCAGCATGAAACATACATGATGTAGGTGGAAGCACCCTCATCAATCACAGTCCGATGAATCGTCTTCCCTTTTATAATGACTTGGATCAAAAATGCAAGTTGATGGGGAAGACATGGAACATGATTTTCCATGTTAAAAGTAATCAAACTCGAATCAGTCGGGTCAATTACCCCTATAGCGGATAGTAATTCCTTCCACCGCATTGAACAAGTCTGGAGAACTTCCAACGCAGACATCGCTGAAGGCGCTTGAGCTAAATATTCAACAATATTGTAATGTTGGGCAACGCGTGCATTCATATGGTAAGATGATTTCCGAAGGACACCCTTGGGAGGTGGTCGGATAACGGAGTCATTACTAGGTCTCTCAATATGAAGAGGACTGGAACTAGGTGGAGAAGAAGTAGAAGGTGTATCAGTAACTTCTTTTTCCACAGTCTGTTTGGGAGGAGTTGGGTAGTATTTTGACTAGGTGGCAACAGAAATAGGTACTATTCCACTCATATAAATTTGAGAACCCGAAGATGTAGAAGATTTCGGTTGTTCTACCAATTAGGTCTGTTGTGATGGGAAAGGTTCTTTTAGTACATTTGGTGTCCCTTGAGTGCCTTTTAACAAGCAACTAACTTCTACACAACGGGGACAATCCTTGGTATACTGATGTTCCTCACAAATGAGGCAAGGATATTTGGGCTTACGTTTAGATGCATCATCAGTAAATGGCTTTGGAGGATTCTTTTTTGGGGTATCATATTTTGCTTTTCCTTTACCCTTGTTTTTACCTTTGGAGGCTTTGTCTGTGACGATAGACTGAATGACAATAAGCTCAGAGGTTTTACCAAGATTTGGAGAGGGATTTTAAGGAGGATTGGATGCAGTATTAGAGACATATTTTTTCTTCGAAGAAGCTTTATTGGAAGTTTGAGTCACTAATCCAATAATACCATCGACGGGTGGTAAATCTAGAGGTTTAGAAGATGCTAGATCCGTAGATGGTCTCAGAGTATCTGGCAAGAGATCATATAACATGCTAGATTGGGAATACACCAAATCTAAATATTGGGCACGAGCAATGGCTTGACATTTGATTACACAACCTCCCATAGCTATGTCCTTG
This sequence comes from Pinus tabuliformis, assembly GCA_031772625.1. NCBI lineage: Eukaryota > Viridiplantae > Streptophyta > Pinopsida > Pinales > Pinaceae > Pinus > Pinus tabuliformis. The sequence continues at coordinate 482,685,144 of CM062820.1, forward strand.
GAAATTTTGTTGACGAATGATTTGGTAAACCATTCAGTTAACAACTCATCAGGTATATCAAACTTGATAAGGTGACGTCGACGTCTCCATTCATGGATATGATCAAAGATGTGGGTAGCAGTATTCTATTTCAAAGACGTAAGCAAATGGGTACCAGTTTCATAGTGAACCGGTAACTGGAAGTGAGTAAGGAATTCCATTGCCAAAGAATTGAAGTCTTGATAGGCACCTCGAGGTAACTCGATGTACCATTTCGCGACAGCGCCCATCAGAGTTTGATGGAAAAGACGTAGACGAACAAAGTCTTCAACCCAAGAATTGGATGAACACCATAAATGGTAAGTCATAACATGGGCCTTGGGGTCTTCTCCATAATTTCCTTAGAATTTCAGATAATCGCTAGGAATCTTAGTAGGAAATGGAGGCCAATATGGTGAATGAAGTATTGGATCATTAGTGAGTCTTGACACATTTGGTAGTTCCAACGTTGCTAAAAATGGAAATTGTGGATTGAAAGGCATGGGAGGCCTTTGATAAGGCCCAAATTGTGGATTCCATCCCTATTGATATGGGTTATGCCCCCAAAGTGGTGGATTTTGACCATAAGGAGTTTTATATTTCCCCCACTAAGGGGTATTCTGACCACACAAAGGTGGATTCTGCCCCCACAAAGGCGGTTTTTTACTAGAGTAAGCTTGAGATTGACCCACCATGGGCCATTGAGAATCATAAGGTGGATAAACATCATGCGATGCATATGGATTATAAGGTTGATGTTGCAACTATTGACCCTGGTGGTAAAATTGTTGGCCCTGCTGCTACAGGGGTTGACCTTGTGGCAGTAAGGGTTGACCTTATTCATACAAGGGTTGGTTTTGATGCTACAAGGGTTGTTGATAAAGCCCTTGTTGCACATAATTTCCTTGTTGTACATAAGGTTGTTGTTGTTGGAAAGTTCCTTGTGGAATTTGAAGATTTCTAGGTTGGTACTAATAAGTTCCAGCTTGAATTTGACCAAATGCCCCAAATGAGGGATTTGAACCACGTTGCATTTGGGGGCTTGCCTATTGAGTAAAAGGTGGATTTTGAGGCTATTATGAGCCATACGGAGGGTACAATTTTTGGTAGGGTATCTAGACTGAAAGAGGTTGTTGATATGGGATTTGGCTTGATCCTAATGGAATTGATGATCCACTAGGATAAGGTAAATTGCCAACATTTTGACTAGCTCTAGTAGCGTGAGTTTGAGGTGCACTCACATAAGCTCCACCCAAAATAGGAGGTACATAAGGCGGAGGTGGTTGTTTCCCCCCATGCGGTGGGATAGGTGGTGGCACATATTGTCCACTTAATGGAGGACTTGAAGAACTTATAGGGACATTAATTTCCCTAACTGTAACTTTTGTTTATACAAAAACTGACAAAACTACAGTTGATATAGGAATTTGAGAGGCCACATTTGAAACAAATGGACCAGAAGTAGGCATGGCATCCGATGACCAAATGGGATTGTGATAAAGTGAAGACACACTTGGAGTACCTTAAACCAATTGAGCCAAAGAGGTATAACTGGCTAGAAACAAAGGTTCACTGCTTTTAGGTGGAGGAGGAGGTGCAACACTTCCCACATATCCATAACCTTCAAGTGGAAAGTCATATTAAGAATCATTGTCAACACCAGGAGTATGAGTAGCTGAGACTTATAGAGGACCTTGAGAAGAGGTTGGAAACTCACCTTTTGAAGCCATGGGTGGAAACAATTGGTGAAGGAGAATCCGAGATGGTTGGGAGATAACTCCAAAGATACACTAGGGTTATCATATGGACTATAAGGCAGTTGAGGAGATATAACCACTAGATCAAAAAGCAGATTCGAGGGGAATAAAACAAACCTCTTTGGACTCTCAGGGGTTTTTAGATCAGATTCTTGAGATGATGAGTCTCGAGGTGGAGGACGAGAAGCAGGGGGTTGGATACTCGGGATAATTCCAAGTTCAAGACCTTGAGCTTCAAGTGATTGCGAAAACTCAGGATGAACTCCTTGCAATGACCCTTCAGTATCAGATGATGAAGGGGAAATGTAAGGTGAACCCGGTGGTTCAGCCACGATGACCTTTTCTCAAAAAATAATAAGGGGTGGTTGATTTGAGCCTACAATTAAAATTTACTATTAATCAGGCAATATGAGGCCAAGGATAACTGCATAGGTAAGTCATGTTATCATGGGAAGTTAAATTTTAGAACTTAAAAATAAGAAATAAATAAAAAAGGGTGTATTAGGCAAGAGGGTTTACCAAGTATCCATGAACCATTATTTACACCTTAACTAAAACCAAGGATTTAACATATGACAGTCGATCTCCCTGAATGTTGTGTTCGGTGTATCACGTTTAAAAGGCGACTGACTCGGTTACCTATGGCTAAAGGATAACAACCTAGTGGGGTCTCCCAATATATACTCGATGGTACGGGGAGCACAAATCCGTGTTAGCGTTGTCTAATGCATAACCGTTCGGTAAGATCATGCTCATATACTTGCCATACTAGAGTGCCTCCGATATACCCAAGAGTATTTGAGAACCTTCGATATACTTCCGTATTGGAACGGGATTTCACCCCTGGGATACAATGCAGGCAGTTAACAACAATTGTTAGGTTTATAGACATCAGAACACGTCTCTAGCCTAGACCTCTAAATGTTTGCGTTAAGTTCCAAATGCTCCTTAGGTTAATTCAGTAAATTTTAATGTTTTTCTTGAATTAAGTTTCAATTTTGGGCTCAAACAATGTCACCTGAATCCTAGAATGCAACTATATGAGAAAAAAGAAACCTTTCATTTCAATGAATTCTATACTAACAAGGGAAGAAAGTTCAATCAATTAATGCATCAAACAAGAGAATGCATCAAACAATATGCCTCCACTAACTTTTCCAAATGCAACATGCAAGAGCAAAACTAAAATTCACTTTCACTAATGAACATGCAATCTATTGAAAGCAAAAATGCCTTTTACTTCACAAAGGTTCACTTTAACTATATGATGTTCTCTTTGATTTTTAGATGCTCACATGAACCTAAGCTTCAGCTAAAGCAAAAACAAAGATTTTGATTCAAAATACTCCTAATGCAAACAAGGCATCAACCAAAGTAACACCAAATTCAAAAGCACTCAATGAAAATGTCTTTCACTTTCTCTTTCAAATAGATAAGCAAATATACTCATTTCAATTTATAAACCAAATAATGTAATCTATGCTTGATGAATGACAAACATGGATTTCAAATGCAAGATGGGCTAGTACAAATGAAAAAAAAACTTTGCACAAGAAAAACTGAAACCAATGTAAATCAATGTTTCAAGTGATTTTATCAGATGAACAAACCTAATCATTCAGCAAACCAGATACCCAAAGACACTCACAAGCGGCAAGTGACAATCAAACGACCTATAAACCCTAAATTCAATCCAATTGCAGTCAAACACTTGAAAGTAGAAGTAAGAATTTGCTAATAAAATGAGGTAATCAATTGAAAAATCAAAAAATCCATTTATGCAAGACAAAGCAAGACCTCAGGGACTCAAACACACTGGAGTTTGACAGAGAAACCCTAGGTTTTTTTTTCCAATCTCAGGGATCAGTGCGATTGTTATGGCCAAACTGGTATTGAACAAGGGATCAGCATGACTGTTTTGATAAAAAAGCGCACTGGCAGCATGATTATTAGATCATAAAGCGCGTTGTGTAGAAAATCTAATGTAGGTTAACCCGATAATTCAATATAAATCAAATCAAAATACTATAAACTACTTCTACTATCAATTTGTGGAAGCTTAAAGATATAGCTGAAAAATATAACCATAAGAAGAAGAATCAATCCACAATACACATGAAAATACTTTGGGGAAAGCCTCAGCTAAAAACCCCACTATCTATATTATCATACAAGGTGGAAATACATAGGAATTATACAAAGCCTTAGCTCTCATAGCTAGCCAGCTCTTAGTACAATCCTCACAAATGCTCACAGGAAATCCTGGCTTCTCTCAAGCCTTCCTCTCTGCCTTCCAAGCTCCTATTTCCTTGCGCTGTTCCTAGTGGATGATTCTCACCTCACCAAGTGGAACACTGCTCTTACACACTGTCAAAACTGCGCAATCCTCAAGGAAATATTCCTTATGCATGCATGAGTTTTATTTATAAGAAAACACATGCAACTGATAGTACATTGTCCTTGTCTTTAATCTCAACTGGGTCTTTCTCAAAATAGACATGCATGAGTTTCTAATTGGGGAATCTTCAGTTAACTGGAGTACACTAGTTGAGTGCATGGATGCATCAACTAACTGTTAACTCTCTATTAGTTCCTCAAACAGTTTGGAACTAATTTAACTGGACTTAACTAATTACAACTCAAATATCACTCAATCTTATATCCTTAATTTAAGGCTTATCTCCTTAATTTAAGGGATAACTCTTGCATGACTTCAGAAAGACTTCTAACTTGAATTTCTCCAACTAATTAAGTCAAAATAACTTATTTAATTATTTCCAAGTAGTTGTTAAAACTAAATTTGATTTTAATTCACAATTTAATTCAAGGACAAATTAAATTGGAATATTCTTGTTGCCACATTTTAACACTCCCTCTCAACAAGAAAGGGATTATCTGCCACCCCGATCCTGTCTCTACGGAACTCAAATTTACACTTTGACAATGCCTTTGTCAAAATCTCAGCACCTTGCTCCTTTGTCGAAATATACTGCAGCAACATGATCCTCCCATCATCAACAACTTGCTTTACCTTGTAAAGCCAACAGGAACTCACAACTGACTTGTTCTCCGGTCTTGGAACCACGTCCCAAACACTGTTACGAACTATGGAGTCATACTCCTCCACCATAGCATCAACCCAAATCGGCTGTTGCACTGCTTCCTCAAAGGAAGATGGATCGGTCTCAACTCATTCCCTAGCAAGGGCCATGTATCTAGTGTACCTCTCAGGTGACCTCCTCTGTCTACACTGAGAAGATGGTGCTCCCACATTCTCTCTCGCATCCTCCAACAATCTGTCAGCTTCTCTTGTGCGCTTCCGTCCATCTCTGGAAGACTCTACTTGAGTGGATGTCTCCACTCTTGGAACCTCTACATGCGGCTACTCTGCATCAGTCTAAGGCTCCTCCTCCTTAGGAACCAACAGTTCCTTCATAGCCTGTAGTTGGAGCTCCCTCTCAAGGGAAACTCGCATGGCCTTCTGCTCATCAAACTTGAGATCTCTGCGAACCACTATCCTCTGATTGGTAGGCAAGTACATCCAATAGTTGTGAGGTGTATCAGTGTACCCCACAAGTATCCCCAACTATGTTGTCGGCTCAAGCTTCTTTCGTGCATATTTTGTCCCATGGCAATATACCGATGAGCCAAAGATCCTGAGGTGACCCACATCTGGTCTCTTACCGGAGAAAGATTCCTCTGGTGTCTTCATCCCAAGTATGCGATGCAGGCTTCTATTCTACAAATAGACCGTTGTGTTGAATGCCTCAGCCCACAAGTGAAGTGATAGGCCTTGGTCATGCAGCATTACCCGTGCTGCCCCCACAATAGTTATGTTCTTCCTCTCTGCCACCCCATTCTGTTGTGGCTTATGAGGTGCCATCAACTCTCGTTTAATTCCTTCTGCTGCACAGTTGTCCTTAAACTCTTGAGAGACATATTCTCCACCATTGTCGCTTCTCAAGGCCTTGATCTTCTTCCCTGACTCTTTCTCGACCAAAGCTTTGAAATCACAAAACTTTGTGAAGGTTTGGTCCTTCTTTTGCATCAAAATAAATCCAGTATTTATGAGAAAAATCATCAATGAAAATCACATAATACCTTTGCTTCGTTTTGGATGCCGTCGAGAATGGTCCACACACATCAGTGTGAACTCGCTCTAAGATAGCCTTTGCTCAACTGTCTCGATCATGAAAGGAAGACTTGGTGTACTTTCCCAAGGTACAACCTTTGCATGTGTCAACTTGCTCAAGTTTACCTTTGGGAAGTCCTGTAGATATTTGTTGCATTATCTTCAAAGCCCCATGATGCAAATGGCACAACCTCCTATGCCACAACTCGCCAATGTCTTGGCTTTGCACCAATTCTTATTTTGTACTCAATGTTGTACAATCATCTACCTCTAGTTTATAGAGATTCTTCACCCAAATCCATATCCTCTTGGTCTAACCCGTGGTTCTGTGTCTTAGGAACACCTTTCCTTTACTAAAGACAACATCGTAGCCTTTGTCCTCCATCATCGCGACAGATACCAAGTTCTTCTTTAGTCCAGGCACATACTTCACATTTGTCAAGGTGATAGGAGCACCATGATCCCTTTGAAAAGCAACCATGCCCACTCCTGAAACACTATACCTTCCATTGTCACCCATCTCTATGCGCATCTTGAGGTCTTTCTCCTCCAAGCTATTGAATAAAAATTTATCGTCGGTCATGTGGAATGAGGCTCCACTGTCAAGTTACCAGACACAACCCATCATCGATGACACCATGCATGCGATGAGGGTAAAGACCATTTCGAACTGAGAGGCTAATGCCTCACCTTCCAATCCTTCTGAGGATCCCTTCTTGGACTTCTCCGATGGGCAATTAGTCGCATAATGTCCCATCTCGTGACAATTAAATCATCTCACTTTAGACTTTTCACCCTTCTTCCCTCCATGAGAAGAATTTGATTTGGAATGGAAAGGCTTCCCCTTCCCTTTCCTTGCCTTACTTGCTAAGGCCATATTTTCTTCATCATCATTCTTGGATGAAGAACCATCTCGTGTGCTCCTCCTGATCTCCTCCTGGATGAGATCTGACCACAGTCGTTCCCAATCAGACAGTTTCTCCCTTCCATTCACAGAGTCCTGGTAGCTATTCCAACTCTTTGGAAGGCCAAGGAGACCGAGGCTCACCATATCATCATCAACAGTAGTTATTCCCGCACTGCTAAGCTCATCTCTACAGGTGGTGAGCTTGTTCAGATATGTGGAAATAGTATCGCCCTTCTCCATCTTGATTCTTCGAAGCTTATCCTTGAGCGCCAATTTCCTCTAGTCGCTATTGTTCTCGTAGAGGTCCTTCAATGTCTTCCACATTGAAAATGTAGTATCCTTCCCATGGAGACTCGAGACAATATGGTCTCGAACTCCCTCAAGGATGATCTGTCTCGCCTTTGCCACACACTTCTTCCACTCAGCCAACTCTTGTGCATTAGTTGAAGCTGGCTTTGGGATTCCTTGATCAATGTATTCCTTCAAGCCATTTTCTTCTAATACAGCCTCCATTCTATCTTTCCATGCTATGTAATTCAAGCTACCTTCCAAGGCATACTCGAGTCTCAAGCCATAGAACGCCATTGGCCAACCTTGAAGTACGATATGAATTCAATTTGCACCTGCAACCCCGAACTTCAAACTTCAAAGTCTCTTCTCAGTATATTGTTCACAGCTCTGATAAACTTGGCTCCGATACCATGTAGAAAATTTGATGTAGCTTATCTCGATAATGCAATATAAATCAAAGCAAAATACTATAACCTACTTCTACTATCAATTTGCGGAAGCTTAAAGATCGAGCTGAACAATATAACCAGAAGAAGAAAAATCAATCCACAATACACATGAAAATACTTCGGGGAAAGCCTCAGGTAAAAACCCCACTATGTGTATTATCATACAAGGTGGAAATACATAGGAATTATACAAAGCCTTAGCTCTCACAGCTAGCCAACTCTCAGTACAATCCTCACAGATGCTCACACGCAATCCTAGCTTCTCTCAAGCCTTCCTCTCTGCCCTCCAAGCTCCTATTTCCTTGCGCTATTTCTAGTGGATGATTCACCTCACCAAGTGGAACACTGCTCTCACACATTGTCAGAACTACGCAATCCTCAAGGAATTATTCCTTCTGCATGCATGAGTTTTCTTTATAAGAAAACACATGCAATTGATAGTACATTGTCCTTGTCTTTAATATCAACTGGGTCTTTCTCATAATAGACATGCATGAGTTTTTGATGAGGGAATCTTCAGTTAACTGGAGTACACTATTCCAATCCATTGAAAAGCTCAAAGTTAATGCTAATAATTTAGAGTATTGTGCAAAATTTAAAAATAAAATTGAAAAGAGAAGCTTCCTTAATCTCTAGGTAAAGGGAGTAGGACCCACCATCTACAACATAGGAAGAAGGAACTATCTTAGATTAAGAAAACGTACTTATTTTTAAATTAAAATGGAATGGCATATCTCTTATCATTTGCCCAATCACCTTGGTCCAATTAATTTATCTACCCCTTCACTAACCCAATCATCAAAATATTCTTAATAATATTTAGTTATGAGTTCAAGAATATTGGATTTTAAATTATATTCATAGTTTAACATATGCTTTTTTTAATTCTATTATATGTATATTAAAATATGAGTTGTATGGTTTCATGGCAGCAAATAATCTTAAAATCATTTACAAGGATAACTCAAATAGTTTATGAGTGTTGCTTTGTCATACTAGAGTGTGATATTTGCTATAAAATTTGATTTTTATTTTGTATATTGGTTAGGTTTTTTGTTTTTTTTTTTGTAGTGGACTAGTAAATTTTTTTTATGGAAGTGAGAATCTTGAAAGGAAACATAGTGAACAAGCACTACATAGTAGCTAGTTTTGTCACATAGTTTAAGTATAACTAAATTATAGTAAAAATATTGAATTCAAACTATTGTTCAAGTTTGAAATTATCAATTTGAGTTTTACTTATTGGTAAATTTTTGATCTGTGAAATTAAAGAGCAAGGCCCTAATTTCAATGCCTATGCAAATATAGCATTAAAAAACTATAATATGCTATACTTGCATTTACGTTTAAACTACATTACTGGTCCAAACAAAGATTGTATGTCCAAATCAATGATTATATATTTATTTCTTAAAATTTGAACTAAAATATTCAATAAAAAAAAACTTTTAATATAATTATTAGTTTATACAAATACATATAATTTATTTTTTTAATTTGATTTTATATTTGAAAATAATAATAATAATATTGATATATTATTTAGTTTATAAAAATGGGTATGTTTTATTTTATTAACATTTGAATTTAAATTTTATTATATATATATATATATATGATTACTATTATCCAATTTTAAGGTTCGGGTCAAGGGATCCACCTCTTGACTCTCACGTTTACTAAGACATACTTACTTTAATTGTGACCTCTTAGAAGCTAACACATGCTCTTAACCATTAGGCCCACTCAAGCTATATATATATATATATATATATATATATATATATATTTCAATTTTTTTTAATATAAATATTAGTTTATAAAAAGTAGTAATATGATAAGAATGAAGACAATGCATTAATAAAAAGTAATGATTGCAAAATCATGATTTATAATGTATTTTTGATGTGTTTTATAATAAGATATTCAAATTGTAATAGAGATAAATGCTAATAATTTTTTTTAGGAAAATATAAATAAATAAATAAATATATATATATATATATAATTAAAGTTTGTTAAATCAAAACAAATTTTATATATTTGACTTAACTAATTGAGATCAACACAATACCTATTGTGTTATACAGACAAGATAATAAGGAAATTATTTAGTGTTGGTGAGTCATATTAGTTATTATAAAAAATATAATATTAATTTAATTTGATTGTAAGTTTTTTGAAATTTTTACATAATCTTTATTTAAAATGATTGATGTTTTGAATCTTGAATTAGTTTTATTTCTAAGATTAACACTTTGATTTTGAAAATAAATTTCGAAATATTATGAAAAAAAATTCCAAAACGTTATAACCAAATCAATTCCAAATAAATATTAATCAAATATTTTATCATAAAAATATTAAATTTCATATTTATTAATTTAATTATTATAAAATATATAAAACTATAATATTAATTAAATCATATAAAAAATATATATATATATATACCTGAAATAAAAATGATGAGGTTATTATATCCCAATTACTTCACTATGAGATAATTTAAAGGTATTGACCATGTGTATTTCATGGTTCATCTTCTTATATACTTAAAAATATATATATATAAAAGATAAAGGTTTGAAACTTATGAAAAATATTAATTTAATAATATTAATAATTAATTTAAAATATTTAAATATATTTATTTTTTCTTTACTAAATGTAAACCATCAAAATAAATATATTAGAAAATTTTACAATATGGAAAAGATGAAAGTTAACCCATTTCAATTTAGAGTGTTTATTTTGCTTTAGATATTTTTAAAGGGTTAAATAAATATATTAGGAAATTTTACAATACGGAAGAGATGAAAGTTAACCCATTTAAATTTTCCATTTAGAGTGTTTATTTTGCTTTAGATATTTTTAAAGGGTTAAATAAATATATTATAAAATTTAACTCATTTCAATTTTCCATTTAGAGTGTTTATTTTGCTTTAGATATTTTGAAAAGATTAAATAAATATATTAGAAAATTTTACAATATTGAAAAGATGAAAGTTAACCCATTTCAATTTTCCATTTAGAGTGTTTATTTTTCTTTAGATATTTTTAAAGGGTTAGTTTTGTGTTTAGTTTGAAATCATTTTTTAAAATTTTATAATGATGTATATTTTTAATATTGATTAAAATTAATTTGAATATAATATTTTAAATTAAAATTAATAAAAATAATTATTATTTAATTTTTTCAATTATTTTTTTTAATATTATAATTTTTAAAATTTAAATACTAATATATTTATACAAATTAAATGGTGGTAAATGTTAATAGATATTAACATAAGTATTTTATGATACATCTTGTATTATTAAGCTTTTAAAAAATATAAAAATTAATTAAATTGTAATTTTATTTTAAAATATTATTAATTATAAGCTTTCGCCAGTACAATTTGTTGGCCAACAAACGTACTCTTAAGGCATTTATGTCATTGTGCAGGTCACGGGTTCAAACCTTGTCTTACACGTGTGTTGTGGTTGGGGGTTGTGCAGTTGCACCAATAGGTTATAATGGTAGCCATCGGGGTGCAGTTGTACCTGGAGGTTATAATGGCATCCATCGTGGGTGCAATTGCACCTAGAGGTTATAATGGTAGCCATCAGGAATCGACCTCGTGTCACACGAGTACTCATCATGTTACCGATTTTGCTAGTCACAAAAAAAATAGTATTATTATTATTAATTATAGAAGAGAATTAATATATAAGTTAAGCATATATATGTTTTAAAAAAACATGTAACAATATTTTTAATCATGGAGATTTATGCACACTTTTCGGTGGACATTCTTAACTTGTAATAACTTGTAAACAAGATTTGTTATAATACCAAAACTTACTAATATCATATACTCAAAAAAACCATAACTCATGTTCATATGACACATTTTTAATTACTCAAATTAATTAAAAATACATAAATTAGATAACTACTTTTAAGAGTGTTTCAAAATACTTTATGGAAATTAAATCTCTACCATTCATTTAATAAAAAATAATCATTAAATTAAAATTTGAAAGATTTATTCCAAAGCTAACACGTCCATAATAAACATGCATATCAACATAATAATAATGTTTTCCAATAATTTAACCAAATTTTAATATTAATTGATCTCTTAAATAAACTTAAAACACTTTTATAAATTCTCTAACTTTCAATTTAATTATTTATTTAAATATAATTTATTTTTTAACAAGAAAAACAACACACACACACATATATAAGTTGTCAAATCCACTGTGATGACAATCATTATTGGTTGTTATCTATGAATGCAAGCGACTCATCATCATTATTCAAGGAAAATTATGCCACACGTTGGTAGTCCATAAAGGGCACACTTTCACTAGTCCCAAATACCTCAATCTTGGACCGTTAATCTATTTACTTAAATTCAAGAAACTTTTAATGAAAAAATATTTTTAAAGCATACTCCAAAACCCTATATATATAAAAGTGATATAAAAATATAAATTCAACATTATTACATTTTTATTTTCCATAAACAATGTGGGACCTGTTGCTTTGATGTTATTGGGAAAGGGCTTATCACCATGCTTCTCCTCTCCTCTTTTCTCGCATTCATTCTCTCACCTCGAATGATGGAATCTGTGAGTCACCGTTTTACTTATTGACGACGGCCAGGGGTTAAATTTGACAGGTAACCCTACCCATCAGAGAATTTTTTATGATGGTTTTATTTTTAAATAGCCCTTCACATGACTTTTAATATTTATTTTTACCTTGCATAATATTTTTCCTATAAAAACATAATCAATTAAAATTCTATCATTTTTTATTCCCTACTATAACTAATATTAGTCCATTAATATAGCACAAATGTAGGGTACATCTTAAGTACCAAAATAGATTAATAGATTCTAATATTAGTCCATTAATATAGCACAAATGTAAGCTACATCTTAAGTACCAAAATAGATTAATAGATTCTTGAGTAACTAAATTGAGAGTTGACTTGGTAAAGAAAATGTATTTCAAAAAAATCATTTTTCACTAATAAGAAAGTTTATTATGTCCATATAATCCAAATTCTCCACTTATCTCAAATTTGTTGACCAGATTTCAATAGATCATCATATTTTATATGCATGTTTTGGATAACTAGCATTCCAAATATATGTAATCCCAACTTTTTAGGGAACACTTTAACCCATCATCACGTGAGTAAACAACTAAAAAAAAGTAGAGTAATCACGTAAAAAACCATAGATTTTGGACTTTTAAAGTTTATTGTAAAATGGTGATTGCAAAAAGGAAAAATGGGTGTTTTTTTTCTTGCCTTTTGAAGACTCAACATAGTGTATATGAATATTTTTGGAAAATTTACTTAAGAAATATTAGAAATCACTAACAAAGTTCATAGATTTTGGATCGCTGACAAATCTGTTCAGAAATGAGGTTTAGATTTTACAAAAGGAAGAAAGTGCTATTTTTTCCCGTGTCTTTTAACTATTTCTCATTTCACTTGTGAGAGTGTTTAGGCTTATATTCCCCAAAGATCAATCATACTTAAGGGTTGATTTGGACACTAATTGGAAACACCATAATATCGATACGTGGTGAACACAGTGAAAAGCTTGGGAAAATAAATAAATAATTTGCACAAAGTTTAATGACTTAGGTAATTATGTTCCTCGCATTTTTTATAAGTTCTTTAAATAAAGGAAGCATTGTGATTAATATCCATTTGAGTACATTTATGCAGCGTTCAAAAAAAGAAGTGAGAAACATTTCATAAAAATAACACAAAGGTTGATATTTATTTTTGAGTATATAAGAAAAATATAAATATACCCATCATAAACAAATACATAGAATACAACATGCCAAAATCAAACATCAAATTGGATCAATTAGATAGTAAAAAAATCACCAATTTCAGAATTTTACTGCAAGCCAATCAATTCCCATTTAAAACTATAGTAACACTAGTTTTTCAAGCAAATCTATCAACAAAAAAAAACCCTTCGGTTTTGTATTTTGATGATTTCCAACAATGAAATTAGTGAAAAATAAAAAACTGGAAGTTAGTGAAAAAATCATGTAACTAACCTCGCTCAGATGAGTGCCACCAAGGGTCGAACCTCCACCTTTCAAGTCTGCTTGACCAAATGTCCTAAACCAGCAGGGATTTCTAACTTCGCCATATGTATAATATAGGTTTTGATTCCTCCATTAGCCACCAACACAGCCAAACAACCTCGAAACTGCAACACCCTCAACCATTTTCTCACATAAATCTTCATTTACATTTCTTTCAAATCTAAATCTCCAACACTACCAAACAACCTCGAAACTGCAACACCCTCAACCATTTTCTCACATAAATATTCATTTACATTTCTCTCAACTCTAAATCTCTTTCGCTGCAACTTCTCAACATATAAAATTCAAAACTCAAAATAGACCCTGAACCCCACCTTCCCTCCACCTTTCGTGACCCACCCCGGGCCCATTTCAAATTTGGGTCTCTGTGCTATTCAAAAATGGCAATAAAGGGGGATCTAAGAGCTATAGGACAAGCACATGGTCTGAAGGCTCAACGATGGAATCAAACCATTCGATTATCCATCTCGCACATGGGTCATTCGTAGAACCCCAAGCAGCCTCCACAACTTGCCACATACAACGTTAATCCCTATTCGCCGCCAAAATAATCAATGCACCAACCTAGGTCAACTACCCAACTCCTATTTCCAACTCTATAGAAAAGTTAATGCGCCCTGACATGCACTCTCGATAGCCAGATATAACACACGCGCGGTGATGACTAGAGAAAAAAAAATAACGGCGTGTTATATTGGGCTATCGAAGCCGCATATCAAGGCGCATTAACTTTTCTATAGTGTTGGAAATAGGAATTTCCTCCCATAACATGTGTCATCCCAGTGCAGCGTAGAGTATATATAAATTGAAACTTCTAAATTTTTTATATCCCCGTCAAAATGACAGTTTTATAAAAAAACAAGCAGCTAAGAATTAAAAACGGATAAACCGGCGTCACTTTTAAAACCTGACGACGGCCGAAAAAGCAGTTCCGGCCATTTCGTCACGCTAACGTCAGCACCACCGCGTCATTTAAAAGCGACGTATCTCTTTCTCTAATTTGGAGGAAGCGGCCAGTTCAATCAAAATTACTTTGTAATCAAAGACGGCGCGTGCTGCAAAATTATGATAAATCAAAAGTTTGTCGTGATGGAAGATATTCGATGTGACTCCGTTGTATGTGTACATACTGAGTTTGCATGAGCAAGAACCATGGGTACCTTATAAATTAAATAGTGGTGAAAATAATTGATAAGATGTTTTATAGGTTAATTTTAATACTTTAAATTAAATTATTATTATTATATTTATTTATTTTAAAAATGTTAATATTTAATATATTTTAAAATTTTCAAACTATTTATTTTATTAATTTAATATATTTTTTAAAATAAAATTAATTATGATTTTTTATTAATTATGATTTTGATTTTTTAGAGATAGGGAGGTGTGGGGAATTCTGGGATAGTGTTTTTTTTCATAGTTGTGTAGATAGGGTAATTTTCATGTGGGATAATTATTGAAGTTTTTTAAATAATCTAGTAAAGTTATATGCTTTTTGTAAAGCATTATTTTAGTTTTTGCATTTTATTGTAGAATTTTATTTGCTTTTGTTTTAAGGTACTCATTTATCATTTTTTTTTTCAGCACGAAAAAAAGCTATATGGTTGTATAAGGTACTCATTTATCATTATGAAACATGCAATTTGCAATAAAGCATAAAGATCTCAAAAATGATTTATGATTTAGGTGAGACGCATTAATAATAAATTGATTGCCTTCCATGTGAATTAGGTTACCTAATTAAGAAAAAAAAGATTGTTTTTTAATTAATGTACAACTTGTTAAGGAGTCAATTCCCTCATTTTGAGGATTCTAGTCCTTTCGTATAAATCTCATATCAATGGATAATGGATATTTTGAATGGTTTTGAAATTTTAAATCATGAATAACAAGCTATTACAACTTCCTAACATTACACCAATTATTTACTTATGTAATTCATTTCTATGAAATTGCCATAATCTTTTATATAAATAAAATTTGTCAATTTTTATAATAAAAAATAATTATGACATTTTTTCCAATTAAATATATGTAAATTAAACTATAAGTAATCCAAATTAAACAAATTCTTTATTATCTTATCATTTAATTTTGAATAATATTTGTGTAGACATTATCCTTTATGAGAGATGTTTTCATCTTAAATTCATTATAAATACCAGTCTAGATCCATATTAACTCTAAATCTATCAAGTGTAAAAAAGATCAAATCTCTCAAGATGAACCTCATTTTTGAGTTTGGAGAGATTTGATCCCTCTAAACTTTGGAGAGATTAGAAATTAAAATAGATCTAAGGTGGTTATATACACATATATATATATAATTATAATTTGTTATTATTTTATTTTAATTTTACTATAAATAATTTCACCTTTCTAATTTTAATTTTTAATTGAACTAAACAAAAAAATTTACATAACATTACAACATCAATCAATTTCATATTAGATTAAAAAGGCTCTTTCAATACAATGAAAAACATTTCAAACCTTTTATTATAAAATTTATTACCTTTAAACTTAACTTCGTATTAAAAGTCTTATCCCATTATTTTGTTATTTACATTTTAGAAATTGTCATTAATAATTCTATCTAAAAGATCTTATTTGGTGCTTGTGACTCATTTCCTTCCTAAAATATTTTCCCCAATGGTCCAACTCCGTGATGATAAAATGTACAATTGATTTGAAGAGAATTCATGTTAGTTATAAATGGATGTGTCTACATACTGAGTTTGCATGAGCAAGAACCATGGGTACCTTACAAATTAAATAGTGGTGAAAATAATTGATAAGATGTTTTAGAGTTTAATTTAATACTTCAAATTAAATTATTATTATTATATTTATTTATTTTAAAAAATGGTTTAATATTTAATATATTTTAAAAAATTTGTATTTAAGTTTTTATGATTTATAATGAATTAAGTAAAGTTTTTTTAATCATATTTGTTGATTCGAAATGTGTTGGTTAAAATTTTTTCTTTTGTGATTTTTATCAAAAAAAACTTTACTTAATATTTTAAGATTTTCAACTATTAATTGAATATATTTTTTAAAATAAGATTAATTATGATTTTTGGTGTGGGGAAGTCTAGGGTAGTGTTTTTCTTTCGTAGTTGTGTAGATAGGACAATTTTTCATGTGAGATAATAATTAAAGGTTTTTTAATACTTTTTGTAAAACATTATTTTAGTTATTGCATTTTATTGTAGGAGTTTTTTGTTTTAGGGCATTCATTTATTATTTTGAGATATACAATTTGCAATAAAGCATAAAGATCTCAAAAATGACTTCGGTGAGATGGCATAGTAACAAATTGGTTGACTTCCATGTAAATTAGGTTAACTAATTAAGAAAAAAAACTTTGTTTTTAATTAATGGACAACTTGTCAAATCATGAATAACAAGTTATTACAACTCCCTAACATTACACCAGTTATTTACTTATGTAATTCATCTATATGAAAATGCCATAATCTTTTATATAAACAAAATTCGTCAATTTTTATAATAAAAATAATTATGACATTTTCTTATAATTAAATATATGAACTAAATTATAAGTAATCCAAATTAAATAAATTCTTTATTATCTTATTATTTAATTTTGAATAATATTTGTGTGGACATTATCCTTTGTGGGAGATGCTTTCATCTTAAATTCATTATAAATACCAGTGTAAAAAATTATCAAAAGAGATTAAGATAAATCTAGTGTGGTTATATATATAAAAGAGATATATATATATATATATATATATATATATATATATATATATATATATAAATTTGTTATTATTTTTTTAATTTAATTTTATTATAAATAATTTCACCTTTCTAATTTTATTTTCGTCAAAAGTTTACATAACATTACAACATCAATCAATCCCATATTAAATTAGAAAAATGCTTTCAACATAGTGAAAAACATTTCAAACCTTTCATTATAAAATTTATCACCTTTAAACTTAACTTAGTATTAAAAGTCTTATCCCATTATTTTGTTATTTTGTTATTTACATTTTAGAAATTGTCATTAATAATTCTATCTAAAAGATTTTATTTGGCGTTTGTTAGTCATTTCCTTCTTACAATATTTTTCTAATGGTCTAACTCCCTGACGATAAAATGTACAATTGATTTGAAGAGAATTTATGTTAGCTATAAAAGGGGTTTCCTGTTGAGATGATAATTTTGTTTGGACAGTTAATATTTTTTTCAAAAAAAATAATTGTAAAGTGTTTGACTCGTTTTTTTATGGTAAAAACAGATTCAATACTATTAAAACTAAGGCACTTAAAATATTAAAACTAAATATTTATAACTTAAATTTCCAAAAATATTATCAAAATCATACTTTTTTTCATGAACCAAAACATCACTCTAAACTATGAATGTATAAATTATTATATAAACATGTTGCATTTTAATAAATCCACATGCCTCAAACACAAAAACATTACACAAATTTTGATGTTCAAAGTTCTGGGGGCGTGCATAACAACCTATGCCATCAACCCTTGTATGTAATAAGTTTTTGACATTTATAATAAATCTAATATTTTAAAGTGTGAGCAATTTTAAATATCTAACAACATAAAAATAAGTTTTCTATTTGATTTAGTGTTTTTAGTTTATAATTTATATATAGGTATTAATCCCCAAATGTCTGCTGATTCATTTTCATTTTTCCTTAATAACAGAAAATTTTAAATTACCTAAAATATAATGAAATTTATGAGATGGGAGAGATAATTAAAATATATTAGATTGATTTTTAATTAGAGTGAAAAGTATTAATTAGTATAGATTTATTTTAAATATAGATTTAATATTAGTAGAGAAATTTAATTTTTTCAATTGCAAATGTTTTTATGAGCAGATTTAAAAATAAAAAAAAATTGGTCAACACAAACAAAATTTCAACTTTGATGACGGACTAACATGTTTACACATCATACTGGGTTACAATAAACCTCTCGGCTCAATAAAAAATATTTTAAAAATAATATTTATAATTTTTTTAATAATATATTTTTAGATTATTTTAAAAAATAAAATTATAAATATTAAATAATAAAAAATTATAAATATATAAATTTTCTATATTGTGATAATTGATAATTATATTTAATAAATATTTTTAAAAAATAAAATAAAAATACATTTATTATCTAAAAGCACACAATATAAAACAAGGGTTACTTAGTAGCTAGTATCTAGTGCTTGATTTAAATATATGTTAATTAAACTAAAAAATAATAAAGATAAAAATTTCATCACAAAAATAAAACAATTAATACAATATTGTATTGTTGAATATCATCATAATTTAATTAAACTAAAAAAATTATAAAGACAAATATTTCATCACAAAAGTAAAACAACTAATAAAATACTATATTGTCATCACAAAAAATTAAGAAATATGATTGACTAATATAGTTTATATTAACATATATATGCTTTATTTTTATATATGTGTATGTGTTTTATTTTTTATTAATGTATGCAATTTTTTATAATTAAATTTATTAAGATATGTTTTTAATATAATAAAAAGTCATCTTAAATTGAAAATATGGAGGAAAATCTATAATTCATGAAGAAATAAATAAATAAATAAAGGAAATAAAACTAGAAACAAAAAATTAGTAATTAATAGAAATGAAGGTTACTAAAAAAACCTATAATAAAACCTCAAACAATCACATTACAAATAAATAAATTTAAATAATAAAAAATAACAAAAAATGAATTCTTAATATTAAATTATGAATAAGTGACATAATTTTTTGATTAAAGACAAATTAATACACAATCAAAAAAAATAAATGTATAATACCATGCCACAAATATCATATATATATATATATATATATATATATATATATATATATATATATCTGTGTGTGTGTATCCAAATTGGAAAATATTATGAACTATAATATAAGGGAAATATAAAAATGTGGCTGTACAATAAAAACATATATATATATGTGTGTGTGTGTGTGTGTGTGTATCCAAACTAGATGATATTATGAACTATAATATAAAGGAAACATAAAAATCAATGAAAATTTTCAAATTGATAGCAAAGGAAGGCATATAGCTAATAATAACATAACATTATGAAAAAAATATATTGATAGCAACAAGGAAAGCATATAGTTAATAATAAGATAATATTATAGGTTTGTTTATTACAAAATTACAAAATTTAAATTGATTAAGATAAATTTCAAAAAAATCTTAATAAATTCTTCTACGATCGCTATTTAAAAGGGAGGCCCGAGTGTATCTCATCCACCCACTATTAAAGAAAGAAGGAATTATCAAAAGTAAAACACATAACCATAAAGCTCCCACATAGGAGTTGAAAAGCAATGTGTCCACTCATTATTAAAAATATTAAAATGAAATTTTATGGATCATCCTTCCTTTCCTTCACTACTAAAACAACAACTTAATTTATTCACCTTATCTGTAAGTTTAATAACGATTCTATAATGCGGAATAAAACACTTAAAAGAATCGAAAACTTTAATGCCCAAGAAAAATACCTTTGGCCATTGATGCTTGCTCACACACTCTGACACTATTTACCTAAGCTCAAAACTCACGCAGTACCAGCTTTCTCCTACACTTCTCCGAACTCCTCAAACTTGCTCTCTCTCAGCATCAAAATAATCTCAGACATTAAAACGCTTTTTGCGTTTAAAGCAAAGAGAATTCATGATGACTCTATATGGTATAAGCTTCGAATTGAGTAAACAGTTATTCAAAAATTTCCATCCTCAAAACGATGAGAATTCCAGAAAAGCAAACAAGCTTTAACAAATCTTCAGCAGATGGCAATGGCTAGAAAGAGATTCGAAATTTTGGCACCACTGCTGTATTTTACTTATAGTTCACGGTAAGAGAGTAAATCTAGAGGTATAAGGGGCGACTCCACGACGGTGAGGGGCTCACCATTACGTCAAAATAAACTAAGAAACACAACAATTTCTAGCTTTCCCGTCACGGGACTCTAGACAGTAAAGAACCAATTTGCAGCACCAGCAGGATCCCTGAAAATAACTTGTAATTTATAGGCAGCACGAAAACGAGAGAATGGAAGAGAACGAAATTCTAAAAATCTGAAGGCACTTCCAAGCTCTGCTCTCTCAACTTGATGGTGTAAAACTGAAGGGATTGAGATGCAAGCTTGGGGACCAAACAGAAATATATATAGCCAAGCTTCCATCAAGCTTCTGTTGGCTATGTGTCAGGTGTTCCACAGATCATGGTAGAGAACTCCAGATGGAGTAATGGACCACTTCAGAAGCTCCTAAGAAGAAATTAATTAACTACAATTGATTTCCGTAATTTAAGGAAATTACTGCAGTTGGTTTCCAAAAATTAAGGAAATGACTGCAATTCACTTCCGTAATTGTAGGCAGCAGTTGGGAAAAACTTAATGGAGCTTAACATTCTCCCACTTGGCCCATACTTCCAATCTTAATGTCTCATCTTAAAACTCATTAATAATCTGTATTAAGTAATCGATACATGAATCATGACGATAAGTCCTCTAATGACGAGTATTATCTTCCATGTACTACTATGTATTTATTCTTATTATAATTTATGTGGCAACAATTTCTTAATGAATAAACCTTATGTTTATTCCTAGTCCTACACAAATGAGTTTTCTCAAATCAAATTAAGGTGCACATAAATATGAGAAAAACATCACAATAATTAAGAATTTCATTAAAATAACATTGTCCATACAATGAGAAATTACATAATGGAACCAAGTCTCATATTCAATACATGATCCTTGAATTTAAACGGTGGCATGCCCTTAGTCAAAGGATCAACAATCACCAACTCAGTGCTGACGTGCTCAATGACCACTTTCTTTTCTTTAACACATTCCCTTATAGCTAAATACTTAATGTCGATGTGTTTATTTCGACTCCCACTTTTGTTGTTTTTAGCCATAAAAATAGCAGCTGAATTATCACAATATATTCTCAATGGCTTAGAGATAGAATCCATAATTCTAAGCCCAGAAATGAAACTCTTAAGCCATACACCATGTAAAGTAGCCTCAAAACAGGAGACGAACTCGGCTTCCATAGTGGAAGTGGCAATCAAGGTCTGCTTGGCACTCCTCCATGATACAGCTCCACCGGCCATCATAAAAATGTATCCTGATGTTGATTTGCGTGAATCAACACATCCAGCAAAGTTAGAATCTGAGTAGCCAATTACTTCCAAGTTGTCCGTTTGTTTATACATAAGCATGTAGTCTTTGGTTCCTTGAAGGTACCTCATTACTTTCTTTGCAGCTCTCCAGTGGTCTAAACCTGGATCACTCTGATATCGTCCCAACATTCCCACAACAAATGCAATGTCAGGTCTTGTGCAGACCTGAGCATACATTAGGCTTCTGACAGCAGAAACATATGGAATGTTCTTCATTTGTTCCCTTTCAAAGTCGTTCTTCGAGCATTGGTTCAAATTGAACCTATCACCCTTCACAATGGGAGCTACACTTGGTGAACAATACTTCATCCGAAATCTCTCTAAAATTTTATTAATACAGGTTTCCTGTGACAGACCCAAGATGCCTTGAAATCTGTCTCTATGGATCTTAATGCCAATGACATAAGATGCCTCACCCATATCCTTCATATCAAAAATTTTAGAGAGGAATTGTTTCACCTCATGTAGAAAACCCTTATCATTGGTTGCTAGCAAAATGTCATCCACATATAAAACAAGAAAACAAATTTTACTCCCACTAACTTTCAAGTATATACATTGATCCATAATGTTTTCTACAAAACCGAAAGAAGAAATTACATTATGGAATTTCAAATACCATTGGAGGGATGATTGTTTTAAACCATATAATGACTTTCTTGAGCTTGCAAACCAATTGCTCACCATCACTAGAGGGGAATCCTTCAGGTTGTTTCATGTAAACCTCCTCTTCTAGATCTCCATTAAGAAAATCCGTTTTCACATCCATTTGTTGCAATTCCAAGTCAAAATGGGCCACTAACGCCATAATAACGCGCAAGGAATCTTTCTTAGATACAGAAGAGAAAGTCCCTGTGTAGTCGATTCCCTCTTTCTGAGTGAATCCCTTAGCAACAAGTATTGCCTTGTATCTCTCAATGTTGCCCAGTGAGTCTTTCTTTGTCTTAAAGACCCATTTACATCCAATGGCTTTTGCACCATTAGGAAACTCAACAAGATCCCAGACTTCATTACTCTTTATAGAATTCATCTCTTCCTTCATGGCATCGTACCATAATTTTGATTCTTTGCAACTCATAGCTTGTGAAAAGGACTCAGGATCATTTTCGGCTCCAATGTTGTAGTCAGATTCTTACAGATACACAACATAATCATCAGGAATTGCTAATCTCTTTGGTCTAGTAGATATTCTTAATGTTGTACCATCATCTTCCTGAGAAGTATGTGGTTCAACTTGTTGTTCAAAAGTTCTTGGCAACTCTTGAACTATCTGATCTACTGGAATATCGTCAGCAGCTTGTGGAACTTCAACAATTGGTTGTTCAAAACCAGTTTGTACTTGAGGGGTGCTATAAACAATAACCAATCTATCAATTGAGGTGGAAGGTTGAGATTCTGAATGATCCTTCTTAGAAACTATGTTCCTGGTTTGATCGTTCCCATTGATCAAGTCATTTTCAAGAAACTTTGCATTTCTTGATTCCACAATCCTAGTGCTGTGAGATGGACAATAAAATCTGTAACCTTTAGACCTTTCAGCATATCCAATGAAATACCCACTAATGGTCCTTGGGTCCAACTTCTTCTCTTGTGGATTATATATTCTCACTTCAGATGGGCATCCCCAAACGCTCATATGTCACAAACTCGGTTTCCAAACTTTCCATAATTCAAATGGCATCTTAGGAACAGCCTTGGTTGGAACTCGGTTTAATATATACACTGTCATCTTAAGTGCTTCAGTCCACAAGGATTTAGGAAGATTGGAGATGCTAAGCATACTCTGCACCATGTCCAATAATGTTCGTTTTCTTCTTTCTGCTACACCATTCTGGTCGGGTGAACCAGGCATGGTATATTGGGCGACAATCCATGCTCTTGAAGAAATTTAGCGAATGGCCCAGGTTCTTGTCCATCTTCTGTGTATCTACCAAATTATTCTCCACCTCTATCTGATCTCATGATCTTAATTGTTTTCCGCATTGTTTCTCTACTTCAGCCTTGAAGATCTTAAAGGCATCTAATGCTTCGCTCTTTTTATCAGCATGTAGAGACATATATCGTGAGTAATCATCTATAAAGGAGATGAAGTATCTCTGACCATGTGAGTCCATGTCTGGACTACATATATCAGTATGTATGATCTCTAATATGTCCGAACTCCTATTGACACCTTTCTTTGACTTGTTGGTCTGCTTTCCCTTTATGCAGTCCACACAAATCTCAAAAACAGTAAAATCCAGAGTATTAAGTACCCCTTCATTTACCAATCTTTTAATTCTTTCTATGGAGATATGACCTAGTCTCCGGTGCCATAATTTAAAGGAATCTTCATTAATAACACATCTTTTAGTGCCAGTGTGAACATGCATTGAATCATAAGTGACATTGTTTTGTAAATTAATGTAGTAAAGACCATTAGACAAGATACCATTCCCAACATAATCAGATTCATAAAACAGACTGAAGGATTTTTCTGAAAAGTTAAAGGAATATCCAAAAGGTACAAGCCTTGAAACTGAAATCAAGTTTCTAGAAAAACTTGGAACATAAAAAGTCTTTTCTAATTCTAAAACAAAGCCGCTACTTAAAGTTAAATAGCATGTTCCTATAGATTCCACATGCGAGCCCATCTTGTTTCCTGATAAGATGCTTTGCTCACTTCCCACTGGCTTCCTTAGGTTTTGCAAACCCTGCAAGGAATTCGAAATGTGAATTGTTGATCCAGAATCAATCCACCATGTGTTAATATTGACATTAACCATATTAGATTCATAACAAACAAACGAGATTAAATTACCTTTGTCCGCAAGCCATTTCTGAAATTTGGCGCATTCCTTCTTCATGTGTCCCTTCTTTTTACAGAAGAAACACTTGGAATCCTTCTTGATATTGGCTTGGGGAGGTACTTTACCTTTCCCTTTTCGATTGGCTTGAGATTTTCCCTTTCCACGCGTTGCCAGCATCGCACTTTCTCCCAGCTCCATCACCAGTCTTTCTTGCTCTTGAACACACATGGTCATGAGTTCATTAATTGACCATTTATCCTTATGTGTGTTGTATGAGATTTTGAAAGGTCCGTATTGGTGCGGAAGGGTGTTCAAGATGTAGTGCACCAGGAAGGACTCTAATATTTAAACCTCGAGTTTCTTCAATTGAGCCACAGTGTCCCTCATCTGCATGATGTGCTCGCGCACACCTTTCACACTGGTGAGCCTTAGGGATGATAACTTCATGATTAGGGTGCTTGCTAGTGCTTTGTCTGAAGTGACAAATTGATCATCAATTGCCTTTAGCAAGTCTCGGACCTTTTCATGTTGATCAATGAAACCACGAATACCAGCTGAAATTTTAGTCTTAATGAACATCATGCTTAGGCGATTAGATCTCTCCCATCGTTCATAAAGTGTGATGTCCGTTGCAGTGCTGGTATTAGTGAGTGCCGGTGGTTCATCTTTCCTAATAGCATAGTCTATGTCCATCCACCCCAAATGAAGGAGAACCCTCTCCTTCCAGACCTTATAGTTATCAACCCTTAAGTTCAGGGATATCACAATGAATTTCAGAGAAATTTGGAGGTTGTACAACTGCCTAAAATTAAAGATCACATGCTTATGTTAAAATTGAGGCCTAAATACACAACCAAAATTTTTTGGGACGACGAAAGCTCTGCAACTCAAACCCTAATGGCGACAAAGCAGTGAAAACCTAAGGAAGTTGTGACGAAAGTGTGGACAATCGACACAGTCCAGTCCAGCAAAATTGTCAGCGGCCAAAGCAGAAAAGGAATGACAAAAAATGTCAGGAGGGGAGAGATCCCCTCCTACCGAGAAGTGGCGGCAGGAGACAGACAAAGCAACCAGGAGTCAGAGGAACAGAAGAGCACGGGGCTGGTGCTAGGAGCGGCCTGGCAATCAGGCCGCAGAGGAAAGTGCCTGCCATGTACAACAGAGAAAACCATATATGTGATCCCAGCGAACAAGCTGGAAAAGTACCAAAGTTACATGAGGGACCATGCCATTATCTGCAAGTTTGTTGGAGTCTGATCGTCAGAAAGGGACCTTACCAAGTGGATACAGCAGAAATGGCAGCCTCAAGGCCACATCGAGCTCAAGCTGGGAGCGAAAGGCTTCTTTATGGTAATCTTCTTTAACCTGAAAGATAGAGAACAGGTTTTTGATAATGGCCCGTATTTTTATAATAATTCCGGTCTGTTCTTGCATTTCTGGGAAGACTACTATAACTCTGACAAAGAAACCTTTCTGGCTGCTCCTGTCTGGGTCCGTCTATTTGGGCTCCCCACAGACTTCTGGGACCCGGATATCCTGGAAGGAATAGGCAACTCAATAGGAAGCTTCGTGAAAATAGCAGATACTACAAAGAAAGGTAGATACACCTCGTATGCCAGGATTTGTGTCTACATGAACCTAGCAAACCCCATCCCCGACACTATAGAGCTTGAATACCATGAAGAGATCTGGCAGCAGAGCATAGACTATGAACATATCCCGTTTAGGTGTCGTAGATGCCATACCCATGGCCATCTAGCAAAGGAATGCCCAATAACCCGGGAGGAAGAAGAAAACAGAGGGCCCCAAAGAAACAAGAGAGAGTCGGATCAGGAGGAATTCCAAGAGGTGAGAAACAAAAAGAAAGCCAACAAGGAACCCCCCCAAAGAGATAGGAAAGGCAAACAACCTGACACAGCGAAACCAAACAGTTTCGCTATACTGCAGGTAGAAGAGGATGAGGAAGATCAGCACATGGAAAATCAGGAGGATAAAGGCTCAGACTGCAGTGAAACTAGTGAAAGGATCCTAGCTAAAAGAAAAGCCCCGAGTGAGACACAAGAACAGGAGAAGGAAACAGAGGAACAAACGGATCAGATGGAGACAGACCATGAGTCCAGTAGGGAGGACCTAAGCTAGGAAGAGGAAGTGTTGGAAAATCTGTTGCATGAATGGAAGAACTTGGATGAGAGGTTTATCCCCGAAGATCAAAAGAAGCTGTATACTGAAACCTTCCAACAATACAAAACCAAATTAGAAAAAGGCAAAGTCCCAACAACAGAAAACCAAGAGACTCAAAAAGAAACCAGATCAGACTAGACTAGTCATAATAAAGGGGGGGAAAAAAGAGGAAGAAGAAACATCAATGACTCCATACAACTCATGGGAGAAACCCTAGTCAACACTGGAAAATTAGCCCCGCTATCAGCGGTGTTCCAAACCCTCTCTCAAGTTAATCAATTATTTTGACCTCATGGAATATCATAGGCTTAAATAGTAAAGGAAAATAGAGACATCTGGAAGCACGACTCAAACAAGACAAACCTTAGATCATGCTTCTCCAAGAAACCAAAATCCAAGGACAGAAAATGGAGGAAATCCTCAATAAAATAAAACCAAGATACGAACATGTCACTATAGATCCCAAAGGCAGTGCAGGAGGGATAGCTATTCTCTGGAACCCAGCTGAAGTCCTCGCTGACTGGTGGATAGGAATGCCAAGAATCCTCACTGGGCGATTCAGACTAATAGGACAAAGTGAATGGGTTGTAATCTCAGCTGTCTATGGGCCCCACACCCGAGCAGACAGAGACCTGTTCCTCACTCAGCTGACTAAGCTCCGAAGTTTACACCAGGAATAGAGATGGATCCTGGCTGGAGACTTCAACTTAATCGCTTCTCGAGAAGAGAAAAAAGGTGGAATAAGCAGGGAAGACACAGAAATGGAAAGATTCAGAGAAGTGCAGACAGAATTAAGAGTAGTGGATATCCCAACCATCAACGGGAAATTCACATGGAACAATAGAAGAGGCGGTTCCAAACAGATTGCTTCAAGACTGGACAGATTCCTCATCTCAGAACACATAATCGAGCTGGATATCTTCTATGAAGCCTCTATCCTACCCTCAGCAGGGTCGGATCACTAGCCAATAAAGTTGGAAATAGCCTTAAATAATCAGAGCAAAAAGAGACCCTTCCGGTTTGAGTCCTTTTGGCTCTGAGCCCCTAACTTCCTAGACAAAGTAAGAGGCTGGTGGCAGGACAACAAAAGTGGAAAGGAGGGCCTCAGCAAAATGCGCTCATTTCAGCAAAGGCTCAAAGAAATTAAAAGCAAAATTAAAAAGTGGAACAAGGAAGAATTTGGCAATATCCAGCAGGAGCAAGGCAAACTCCAATCCAAAATGGAAAGAATCCAGCAGCAAATCATCTTGGAAGGCCGAAGTCAGGCTCTGGTAGAGGAGGAAGGTAGAGTAATCACCCAATTAGAGGAAAGGCGAAAACAGGAGGAAATCCTGTGGAAACAAAAATCCTGAATCCAATGGCTCAAAGAAGGTGACAAAAACTCCAAATTCTTCCACAAAGCCATGATAAATCATCGCCAACACAACAAAATTTTCTCCTTGAAAGACAAGGAAGGAAACAGAGTGACTCAGCAAGATGAAATTGAACATCTATTGGTGGAGCATTTCAAAGGTATTCTCTCTGAACCAAATATCAACAGAGCCGAGGACATAGACAAAATCAGCCACCATATTCCCAAGAAAGTCTCTAGAGATCAAAACCTGGCCCTTCTTCGGATAATCTCCAAGGATGAACTGGAGGAAGCAATAAACAAAATGGCTAAAAATAAGGCCCCAGGACCTGATGGCTTCACCATAGAATTTTATCAGGCGACTTGGAGCTTCATGGGAAATGATCTACTCGATCTAGTGGAGGAATCCAGGTGCTCCAAATGCATGCACCAAGGTTTGAACGCCACCTTCCTGGCGTTAATTCCAAAGTCTGGCTGCTCAGATGAACCGCAGGGTTTCAGGCCCATCTCCCTATGTAATGTTGTTTACAAAATCCTTGCAACTATCATAGTCAACAGGCTTAAGCCAATCCTGCAGGATCTCATTGCCCCAGAGCAAACTGGCTTTGTCAAAGGAAGGCAGATCACAGATGGCATCATAGTAGCCCAGGAAGTGATCCATTCCCTGAAAAGCTCCCGAGCCCCAGGCATGCTTATCAAACTGGACCTGGCCAAGGCGTTTGACAGGCTTAGCTGGATCTATCTGGAAGGTATCCTAAAAGCCTATGGATTTGATCAAAGATGGATGGATCCTGTCTATGGTTAGCTCCCCCGTCCTGTCAATTCTCCTAAACGGCTCCCCCTCTGAAGCTTTCACTCCTTCCCGTGGGCTAAGGCAGGGTGACCCCCTGTCTCCTTTCCTCTTCATCCTGGCTGCAGATGGCCTAGGCAGATTGGTTAAGGCTCAGGTTTCCAAGGAACAGATAAAAGGCCTCCGCATCTGTGGAGAAGATATTCCGGTCTCCCACCAGCAATTTGTGGATGACGTAATGCTTTACGGTCAAGCCACCCTAAAGGAGGCCCAAAGAATTATCAAATCCCTATCTCAATTTAGCAGAGCCTTCGGGATGGAAATCAATAAAGATAAATCGGAAGTGATTTTCTTTAACACCTCCTTGGCAGTCCAAAGGTTCCTAGCTCGTACTTTAGGCTTCAACAGAGGATCCTTCCCTTCCAAATACCTGGGTATCATGTTACATGAGCACTAATTCCGGTCGGCCAACTGGAATCTGCTTATCAAGAAAATCCGAAATAAAATGGAGAACTGGACCCACCGCTCGCTAAATGCCCCAAGTCGGGTAACCTTATTGAAATCTGTTCTGCAGGCCATCCCAAATTACCAGCTCTCATGCCAAGCAATTCCTAAGGCTGTGAGCCAAAAGCTAGTCTCCCTGTTCAAAAACTTCCTCTGGCAAGGAACTAGCAAAACTAGAAAGTGTTCCTTGCAAAACTAGAAAGTGGGCCCTTATCTCATGGCAGTGGCTCTACTGGCACCCTAAAGATGGCGGTCTGGGACTCTGCGGCCCCTTCGTCCTCAATCAAGTAATGGGCGCGAAGCTCTAGTGGCAGTGGCTTCAGGGGGGCCCTGACTTGTGGAAGATACTTTGGGAAAGAAAATACGACGAGACAGGGGAAATTGAAGACAAACTGAGAAGCACGATAGAGACCAGAGGTTCTGCAATATGGAACCTGGCTAGAAGAAACAAGGATCTAATAAGGGAGCATAGTTTCTGGGAAATCCGGGAAGGAGACAAAGCCAGATTCTGGGAGGAATCCTGGCAGCAAAGAGACCATCTCATTCAAAAAGACAACCTCCATGTCATCCTTACCTTTTCGTCCCAGGCAAGGGCTTCAACTGTCGGCAACTTCTGGAAGCCCAACGAGGCATGATACTGGCAAAATTGGAAATTTAAAGAAGACTGGGTAGGAGCACCAGAAACCGACAGATGGCAAGATTACTATACAGAGATGGCTTCTCAAAAAAT
Organism: Pinus tabuliformis; assembly: GCA_031772625.1. Classification (NCBI taxonomy): domain Eukaryota; kingdom Viridiplantae; phylum Streptophyta; class Pinopsida; order Pinales; family Pinaceae; genus Pinus; species Pinus tabuliformis. Next base: position 482,715,450 of record CM062820.1, read on the forward strand.
AGCAAAGAAAACAGGGTCTGACATTCTCAGGTGGGGCAAACGCATACAAGGAAATTTCACTATAGCAGAAGCCTACCACCTTCATAGCAACATCAACCATCATCCGGAAAATAATCAATGGAAAAATCTCGAGAAATTAAGCATTGGCCTAAAATTTCTTTTTTCATTTGGACCATTCTACACGGTAGAGTGCTCACCTGGGACCAAATTCTGCGGAAAGGAAGCCAAGGCCCGTCCCGCTGCGCCCTATGCCTCTCCCAAGAGGAAACCATGGAGCATTTGATGAACCGATGCTCTGTCAGCTCCTCCCTGTGGAACAACCACTACAATTTGTTTGAGCGGCAGCATCGAAACCAGCAAAATATCATAAGCACAATCATCAATTGGCCAAAAAAGCCTTACCTGAACCCGATCGTTAACCGTGCCTAGCTCCTCTCCGCCAGATTCCTCCTCTAGAATATCTGGAAAGCCCGGAATGGGGCCATCTTCAAAGCAGAAACCAGAACTATCACAGCAATCTGGGAGCAAGTCATTAGAAACCTTCGGGAAACAATCCTTTCGGAATGCTGGAAGGACGAAGACTGGAAAGTCTCAACTACGGAAGAAACTATCCTGAAAAAACTAGAGGTCAGACAAAGTATGGTAAATCACGGGGATTCTCAAGAAGATATGGCCAAAGAGGTGGCTGAAAGCAACCAGTACAAATGCCCTCCACATGGATTCACAAAATTAAACTTCGATGGAGCTGCAAAGCACAACCCAGGCGAGGTCGGCATTGGCGGAGTCTTTAGAGACGCAGAGGGAAACACTCTCAGAACTTTCGCGATGGACTGTGGGGAAGCTTCGAACAATGAAGCAAAGCTGCACACCCTGAAAAGAGGCCTGGAAATAGCTCTCTGGGCAAACTTCAAATGACTCCAAATCAAGGGGGACTCAAAGTTGGTAATTGACATGGTTAGGAAGCTCCAGCAGCAAATTCCAGTGGAAAGAATCAGCAAAAGCTGGAGAACCGCTTGGCTGGTCAGCGAAATTGGGAAGCTCATTCCAAAAATTGACTATCTCCTCCCGACTCACACCAGGTGCACAGGTAACAAGCCGGCAGATTGGCTTGCGAATTGGGGTTGCCGGAACCGGGGCAAGGAAATCGATAGCGTGGGTCTACCTCATCTGCATCAGGAGGAGAAAAACCAACTCCAGCAACTGCTAAACGTTGATGCAGGAAGGAAAAGCATGGGAAAAACGAACGGCCAAGATCAGGCGGCATGCAGCGGAGGCAGAGATAATCTACATCAGCAAGGCTCGAACAGCTCCTACGTGGGAAAAGGCAGAGGGGTAAGGCAGGCACATGACGGGCAGGTGACGGGGCATGGCCAGAATGGCCGAACAAATGGAGGTGACGTGCGAGCTGAGACATCATTAAAGAAAGATCTAAAACCAACTCCGGAACTCGAGATAATGGGCAGGGGAAGGACGACAAGTGGCAACAAGAGTCAAGTTAGGCTACGGCAAGAGCAGCCAGATGGAGAGGGGAATGATGAAGCATGAAGTGGAAAGGACAATCCACACCACTTTCTGAGATGGAAAAACCGGTTTGCATGACGGAAAAATAAATGGACAATAAGCCAAGTGGCGGCATGCTCGACACGACATCGAGTTAATAAACCCGAGAAAATAGATGGCAGGCTCATTCCGCTCAGCAAGAAGAATGACAAAGAACGGAAAGATGCCTGCTCACCTCTGCGACCAACCCTCCTCCTCGGCCTCAGCAAGAAAAGGTGGTATGTTTCCTTCTGTCCTCGTCCCTCAAACATGTATGCTTGTTTCTATGGTCTCTTGGTCTGGTTGGATATGCTTTGGCCCTGTATGCAGACCCCCTGTCGCTGCGATGATAAGGGTCCCTCAGGCTCCTTTTGGTTTCTCCTTTCCCAATCCCAGGATGGGGAAGATTTGATTTATGGTAGTGCTACGTCCTGCTCTAAGAGTCAGGCAGTTTGGGGGGCTTCGCCGGGCTACGCCATGCTTCTGGAGGGTCCTAGCACCCCTGTTATTCTCTTCTCTCTGGATTTCTACCGTGGTTGGCTCCAATTCTGTTCCTCCCCTCCGCTGACCAAGGCCGTCTGGTCTCTTCGCTCTGTTGGTTGGGGGGTTCTCCGGACTCCTGTAAGAAGGTGGCGGGTCTTTAACCGCCGTGCCCATAATGGCACTGTTCTAATGTCACGTGAGACTACTCATGCTAAGCTCGTCGCCAAAATGGAACAGACCCCGATCAGGCTCTATATCTCTTACACTGACTCTCGGCTTTCTGCTGTGACAGGTAGGCCCAGAGGAAAAATGGCTCCAAGAAGGACCACTTCTAAACAGAAGAAGGAAGCCGACACCAGTAGTCATTCTAATAAAAGAGGCAGGAAGCCCGACTTCGACAAACTCCTTCACCTGATTGATGGTTACATGACTGGTATTTCTCTTGAGGTCCGCGCTCTCATCAACGAATGGGAACGCGAGCTGAGGGAAATAAGCGCGAACCAAGAGATTCCCCGTGAGGACTGGGCTATCATCTCCGACCCGGGCACTTCTAGAGACAGAAACTCATTATTCAACAGAACGTTACAATTCTACTGGATCATGAAGCATGTGGTTGGCAGGGCCATGGAGGTTAACCAAGCGGTGCGCGAAGAGGAGGATGAAGAGCGCAAGCAAGCAGAAGAACTCCTCAAACGCCAACTAACGGAAGAATCATCCTCCATAAAGAACATTCTCTTAAAAGAACTTGCGACTGTCCAAGTGCAAGTTTCCAGAAACCATCTGCTGCTAAAAAACATGGAACAAATGACGCTGGAGCTCAAATGGGCCTTTGAGCAGAAGATCCTGAAGCCAGGTGCTAACGACTCTAAGCCTGCCCCGGTGAATTTGTCGGATGAAGATTAGTGGTGTGTTTATTTTCTCTACTGTTTTGTGATGAATATGAACTATATCTGGGCACCTTTCTTTGTTACAGTAGTTAGCCTCGCTTTGAATAAGAAGAACAATGGTTATGATAGGAAGAAGGAATTAAACATTTTTAAATTTTGGTCCAACTTTCAGGCCAAAAGGTGGCGGTCTGGTTTCCCTCGGGCAGGCCAGCCACCCGAACTCTAATTTAATGTATTTTTGATGTTTTATGGAATGAAAAATGCCTAACCTTACAAAAAAAAAAAAAAAAAGTGAGGCCTAAATAAAATTTCATGTTTTACCAATGTAAATCATGCTCAAAATTGAATCTAATGACATAAGAATTGCCTGTGGACTAAATTTTCAATTCAAGCAGATTCAATTATTCAATTATTCATAGTTTTGAACTTTATGATAAAACTATTAATTCATAATTCTTGTGGGTAAGTTATGAATATTTTATCCTAATTAATTATATAAATACAATAAAAATTCCTGTGGGATAAAATTTATTATATTTAGTATAATTAATTACAATTTAACGTCTAAATAATATTTATGTGATCTTAACCAATCATAATATATAATTTTATTTAATTATAGATGTTGTGGCTATTCTCTAATCAATTAAAATCATATGGATCACTAGACATTATTTCTTACATAAATTGCATAAACAAAATTATACACAATACTTCACATTTCATGCTATGTGAAATGGCATATACATAGTTTAATATGAAGCAATTAAAAAAAAAATATGGAAAACGGAAACACTCACACGAAACACTTAAAATTCACTTATAAGATTATAAACAAATCTTAACCAGAGTAAAAATAATGTTTCGTGAAAGGAATAAGTTAAAATGACAAACAAAAAAATAAACTCCATATGACTCTGCACTAATATAACCAGAACTATAAGTGACACAGTATGAGTAAAAATTGTCATAAATATCAGCATTACTGTAAATGAAGGCAATAATTCCTCACAAGATAAAATAAAATTAAAGCACCGTTGTAAATTTGCACACACCAAGGCAGAGATAAAATAATGCTCTGATACCAAATGTAAGTTTAATAACGATTATAACGATTCTATAATGCAGAACAAAACACTTAAAAGAATCGAAAACTTTAATGTCCAAGAAAAATACCTCCGGCCATTGATGCTTGCTCACACACTCTGACACTATTTACCTGAGCTCAAAACTCACGTAGTACCATCTTTCTCCTACGCTTCTCCGAACTCCTCAAACTTGCTCTCTCTCAGCATCAAAATAATCTCAAACATTAAAACCCTTTTTGCGTTTAAACAAAAGAGAATTCATGATGACTCTATATGGTATAAGCTTCGAATTGAGTAAACATTTATTCAAAAATCTCCACCCTCATAACGATGAGAATTCCAGAAAAGCAAACAAGCTTTAACAAAGCTTCAGCCGATGGCAATGGCTGGAAAGAGATTCAAAATTTTGGCACCACTGCTGTATTTTACTTACAGTTCACGGTAAGAGAGTAAATCTAGAGGTATAAGGGGCGACTCCACGACGGTGAGGGGCTCACCATTACGTCAAAATAAACTAAGAAACACAACAATTTCTAGCTTTCCCATCACGAGACTCCGGACAATAAAGAACCAATTTGCAGCACGAGCAGGATCCCTGAAAATAACTTGTAATTTATAGGCAGCACGAAAACGAGAGAATGGAAGAGAACGAAATTCTAAAAATCTGAAGGCACTTCCAAGCTCTGCTCTCTCAACTGGATGGTGTAAAACTGAAGGGATTGAGATGCAAGCTTGAGGACCAAACATAAATATATATAGCCAAGCTTCCATCAAGCTTCTGTTGGTTATGTGTTAGGTGTTCCACAGATCATGGTAGAGAAATCCAGATGGAGTAATGGACCACTTCAGAAGCTCCCAACAAGAAATTAATTAACTACAGTTGATTTCCGTAATTTAAGGAAATTACTGCAATTGGTTTCTAGAAATTAAGGAAATGACTGCAGTTCACTTCCATAATTGTAGGCAGCAGTTGGGAAAAACTTAATGGAACTTAACACTATCTACTTCACACTATTTTATATAAAATTTCATTTTAAAATTAAATAGGACATGATGTTAGACTTTGAATACGATCCCATTATTATTATATGTAAATAAATATTAATTTATTCTTTAAACTTTTTTATCATTGTACTGAGTATCCAAGTAACTCTTTATAATATTTTTTTTCGTGAAAGCTCCTTGAATCTCTTTCGTAATTATGGGGATGATGAAGGTATGGTAAATCCAACTCACAATGTATGGAAGACAGATCACTAAGAGGAGTATAAATAAATTTACCAAAAAAAACTACAAATTCATATTATTTGATTCCTAAAAGCAACTTTTTCGAGGTTAGTGATGGCGTATTAGTTCTACTTGGATAGAGATGCATGTTGATGATATACAAAAGGAAAAATTTTCAATAATTTTGGTATTTGATGAAGTTTGAAATTAGTGAATATATTTTCTATTATTATAAATTAAAAAGAGATAAATATATTATATATAATTATAATAGTGATTTTTTTGCTGCAGTGTGTTATTAGAGAAACCAAATTAGTAACGAAAAAATGATGTTTTTGTTTAAAAAATTGCATAACACTTGTAGTAACCAAGCTGCATCTAAAGCATACTATTAGGTTATGATTTATTAATGTAATACGTAGATTTAATCTTAACAAAATTGCAGCGATGTTGCCTATAAACCATAGAAAAAGGAAACATAAAAGAGTTCATAAGAGAGTTGTCATAATCATTACGATGAGCCATGACAATGATCAAGTAGAGATGGAAACATCAATTGGAGTTGTTAGAGCACCAGGGGATGCTACATCTTTGCCTCTAGAAAGCATAGCCTCAATTTGGGCAAGTCAAAGGGCCATGTCATAATGCTCGAGAGACATATGTTGATGTTCTACCTACATATCATCCAGCTAAAGAGAGATATCTCTCTTGGCTTCATTTCTCTCCAACAAGGCTTTTCTCAGGGGAGCCTCAATATGCCAGTATAACCCAATGGTACAATGAAACTAATTCTACCTCACATGGGTGTGACTAGGACCAGGGACCACCTCAGCAATCGAGGCTAAATGTTTGCTTCTGAAAATTCATCCATGTCGCCCATGGATTTTTTTGATGCATGGTTAAGTTCTAAATGGATGTAGTATGGGGTTTGAGAGTGATACTGATGGGCAACGAAATGGGTGCACTGGCGACCTCTCATGCTTCCCTCAACTCTCCTAGAGGAGCCTCTGCAACTTCTTGCTTGTTTGAGGCATGTTAGATGCTAGAAGTGGATGAAAGGTGTCAGTTAGGAAAGGAAATCATTGTTGATTCAACAAGGCAAGGGTAAAGGGTGTGAGGATTCAAGAGGAAAGCGGTCAAGATGGAAATAAAGAGACTAGATAGGCTAGCTAGAGCAGGGGTCTAAACTGTATGATAGAAATGAGAGGTAGCCCTGAAAACCAAAGTAGAAAAATGAGAGGATGGTCTGAAGCACCTATAAGACAACACTAATTGAGTAAAGAAAATATGTGACAAAGAAACCAAAGAAATTATTTGTAGGAGTAAACAATGAGCAAGAATGGAAATAGTGGAGCAAAGTACCCAAATCCAAGTGCAAGGCAACGAATGGACACTACAAGTTGAGGGCTAGAATAATCCATATACTGAGCCTCTCCAAAATTAGTTGGCCACCCTGCTAATGAGTGCCTACCACCCCCGATTCTCACACTGCAAACACAATGTTGATTCTCTAGCCACCGCCACTTCCTTGCAAACATAGTTGGGTCGTGAACTCAAGTTCATGGTGGAGGCTAAGTCGGGGGGGCCTAGTCCTACGCCCCAAGGAAAGATAAAAATAGCATATGGAAATAATAAGACAAACCAAAGGGTGGACATTTTTCATGGTGACAAAATGAAAATGGAAAATCCATCTTCTTGGTTAAACATAATGAAAATCATATCCATTTCCAAATCCTTCAAAACACCCTTCATGTTGCACAATAAATTAGATGTGTGGAGTATCATCATGTTATGCATGTCTTCGCTTGGTGGTATATCTTACCTAATCATGGATACCCTAGTTAGCACCCTTTTGTCATATTGTGTCCATATAGTCATTTTTACCTCTTTTCGAAATCCCTTCGTCTTACCCACCATGACTTAGAATCTGAGCCTCATGTCCTCTTCTTCGTCTCTTTCATAGCTATACCCCAGGAGGATTCCACTAATTTTATCCCTTGTGATTGCCATTCTTTATCAACCTATTTTTTCACGATGAGCCTTGGTTTCTCTCTTCCATCATCATCATCTACTTGGCCTATCATCCACTTTCACTTGGTGTTTTACCCTTTCTTGGAGGAACCGTTGCGATGAGTGGTCTTATTAGCCAACCTCTTGTCCTCATTATGTCATGAGTAGTTCCATCATTACCGAAACCAGTTGTTATCCTCTATACCACTCATTCCTCCAGGAGGAGTTTCCTTTAAGCTCTTTTCAAACTCCTTAATTTAGAAAAGATTGTCGAGTGAACTTGTCTCCTTCACGCTCGTAAAAGTACATGAAGGGTAATCTACTAAATATAAGTTTAACCATTTTCTAGACTGGGATAAACTAGTTATGCAAAAGGAATACCCTAATCTACTATGGCTAGGAAGTTCCCCCTTGTATACGTTTATCTCTTTTTCGAGCTTGTGGGACAACTTTACAAAAAAGGAACTTATAAAAAGAGAAGAGAGGGAACATTTATTTCCATTAGTCATCAAACGACAACATCCTTTGCATTGCCCTTGAAAAAGACACCTATCTATTTCATTATCTCACAGCTGGGTTTTAGCTTTCGTAGGAGTTGTACCATACATATGAGTATATATACTCCTCCGAATGGTTACTCTTCCAGTCATATAGAGCATGCTTCGATGCCTCCTGTGTCATTGCATGTTATCACATGGTGCTCATTAGTCATGCTTCCACCTCACTCTTGTGTTATGTCACTATGTGTTCAAGGGAAGTTTTAACCTGTGTCAGCCATCTTCAGTAACCTATTGACCTTTATGAGTCAGCCATCTTTGTGTCAGTTGTACTTCATCGCTTCATGACTTCATCCATTCATCACATCATCCTGGTTTGTTTCATGTTGATTGATGAGGGATTCATCAAGGCCCTCCTTTGACGAATCTTCTCCTTTCGAATTCAACTTATTATCGAGGAGCTTGATCTAGGAACTAGTAGTACCTTGGAGCTTGCATACCTCAGTGGGAGGATTCCTCGCGATCGATATTGCATTTACATCATTGGCTCCTAATTGGTCGAGTTCACTCGTGTTTAGTCTTAACTCATTTATTCACACTTGATGGACTGTACTAGGTACCTTGGGGTCCATTTTCCTCATTGATGGATTCCCTGGTTTTTTATACTGGTTTACCTCACTAGCTAGTAATTAGGCAGTTTCTACCCTGCTTGACATCAACTCATTTATTTGCATGGTGTAGATTCATACCATTGGGGTTATGTCGAAGAACCTGGGTTAGGGACATCTCTCTCTTATATGGCATCCTTCCCAGGATACGTTGGAGTTATGTATCATTTATGTACCTTGAGGGCTATATGAGACACTTATATATCTATCATGCATCCATAGTCTTACTGATGTATACAGTGACATAGATCCACATTGTATTTGTTGGTGGCTATGGTCAATCTATTAAGTTACATGGATCCACTATGTATGTCTTTGTGGCAATGTTTTAGCATTTCATGTCATGGATCCACAGTGTATGCCTGCCTTGAGGATGTTATCAGCACATATGAGACTTTAACTTAGTGTCTTTCAATCTGAATCCTTGGATTTGTCTCCTCACTCCTATTTTGACCTTTGAGTTCTGTCATAATGTATTTCGGCCATCAACTTCTCTTCTGACCTCATACATTAGGGGGCATCTGTTATCATCCTATTTTTCTCCCTAGGGTTAGTGCCTCTGATACATCATACTGATTGACCTTTTTTTGGGTATCAGACCTTTGTTTTTTCAGTCATGACACCCAAATGCATGGATGACGGCTTATCAAAGCGATTAGAACCTTTCATTCACTGATAACTTGTCTTATGAGAGTGATTGTAGTATATTTCTCCCTGTTTTGTGTCTGCAACTAGGGAATATTTCTATAGTCTCGTGGTTCCAAGGAGATCAGTTTGATTCATCACTTATTCGAGTTGGATAGGGCTTATCATTGAGAAGCTTCCATAACTTCTCATCATATTGAGCGTCCACATTCATCCTCTTAGGATATATCTTCATCATATTTATACTAAACCACTTGAGAGGGTCAGGCTAGCGAGAGCTATAAATAGAATATTGGAGATCCAAAGTTTATGCGTTAGCATCATATTTCTACTGAGAGAGACAAAGTTTGTGAGGTTTATGCTGCTAGAGTCCTTGTTTGTCATGGATCTTTTCTTATTATAGTGGGGAGACTCTGCCTAATTTTAGAGAGGAGACCTAGAACGAAGGTATATTTGTATCTTGATTTTGGATTAATAGAAATACACGTTCCTTCCCTGTATTTACATGTTTGCAACAGTTACATATATTAATTCTATGGTGTTTTGAGTTGAAGATCTTCTAAGGAATATCATATTCCATCCTTGAGTGTTTGTGGATGTGATCAAGCGTTGAGATCAAGTGTAGACAAAGTAGATCATTCAAGTGGAGCACTTCAATTATGCAATGAACTCAAACCCCTTCACCGACCTACGAGGAGGCTAGGTGCATGCTCTTTCTTTATAGCATCTATAATTGCTTGTATTTTTCATGTGTGAGCATTGGGTTGGGATTGATATATCTATCCATTATCCATTTTTAGTTTTGTTGTCTGGTGATCCTTTTCAAACAGAGGATTGCAAAGAAATAGCTCCTTGCATGTAAAATTCATTGCAACACTTTTTTTCTCTATCTTGAGTTCAAGAACACCATTTACACAATTATTAAATCTAGGTAGACCTCCATGATGAATATGAGCATACCTTCTATGTTATAATTCACATAGATCAGTAGTATTATGGAGTAGTGCTTGAAATTTTTTTCCCAAAATTCGATAAAATCCTCCAACTCATACACTAATAACCTTAGCTGATTCAAATGAGGTGTTCTTCTTCCATGCAAGTACTTGTCCTTCTACAAATTAAATTTTATATCCTTGTCTTCCATAGATGAAATTAATAGAAAAACATTCTTTAAACCTGGAACATAAAGAATATTGGTGATAGAAACATTTGTACTTGATTCCATTTGAAAGGAGGATGGTCCAATACCTTTGACCTCATGTTTCCCATTGTCACCAAGTTCCATCTTTTGGGGAATATTCTTCCCCATTTATCCAGTGGTATTGTCTTTGAAACTTGTCATGTGTCTTGATGCACCACTGCCGATGATCCAAACTTCATCATGTCCTAAAATGGCACTACTAAGGGCACAATAGAAGGAATTGGCTTCATCATCAGAATATTGCTTCTTGGATCTTCTTTTGGATGAGGGCTCTTTTTCTTCTACTTCGATTGTTGTGGCATGTTGCTTGCCGTTTATCTTACGGTCTTTCTTCAAGAGAGGGAAATTACTCTTGAAATGTCCATATTTGTGACAAGGATAACACTCAATTTTGGACATATCAAATTCTTTCTTTGAAGACTTTTGAGGAGTAGAATTCCTTCCTTTCCTTTGAAACTTTACAAAATGTTTCTTACCCTTAGAACCTTTAGCATGGCTTGCAAAAGCTTGAGGGTCTTCACTGAGATCTGTCATTACTCTTCTGTTGAGAAGACTTGATTCTTCTTGGGTGCATGCAGTCCATAATTCTTCAAACTTCGGATGTTTTTCTCTTGCATTGATACCTGATACAAAAGAATTCCAAGAATGAGGCAAACCATTGATTGTTATAGTAACCAACTCCTTATTAGTATGTTCATCAATAGCCTTTAGCTGGTCTCTTAGTTGAGATATTCTCACAAAATAGGATGCAAAAACATCATTCTCTATCTTTTTTTTGTTATGAAGTTGATTCCTTAACAATTGATTTGTATTGTTGATGGTGTAGAGATTGACAAGAGCATCATACATTGCTTTGGAATTTTCATGATCAGAAATGTATGGTATCAAATGATCTCTAATAGACTAAACAATGATTCTCCTTGCCAAAAGATCATTTTCTTCATACTTCTCCTTTTCTGCAGCACTAGCATTTTCACTTAACTTATCTCCTTTCACAATATCCAATACTTTGTTTCTTGCAAGAAATAGGTCCAATTTGGTTTTCCATGCCCTGAAATTTGTAGCCCCTTCAAGCTTGTTTTCGGTCTTGATGAAGGAATTCATGATGAGATTTGAAGATGCTTCTTAACTTGACCTTGAGACTACTCTTGAATAATGCTCTCAATGCTCTAGATCTTTTATCTTGGCTCTGATACCATGTTGTTTTTCTAGGTCAAAATGGGCCTAGTAAAATTTTCAACAATGGTAACTACTTTTGATAACAATGTACTTCAATAGAGCATTCAATTTTGATATTTAGAGCATATAAATCATTCAACAACTATACTTGAAAAATCATAACCATAAACAGTAGCAAAGCATAAGAGAGCATAAGAATATATAGACAATGCACAATAGTATTTTTACCCTGGGAAAACCCCTCTCCTGGGGGGAAATCCAACAAACTTGCCTTAATGGTGAGAGAGAGTAATCTAATATCAATGTCTTACAAATAAACCACTCAAAGGTCAACCCTTTGAAAATTCAACAAATTAGTTCAACACTTGCAAATATATACCTGAGATAAACTAGTCAAACTTCCAGTCAAAATTAGTCAAGCCTCCTAAAAATATGGTCAACACCTTGGTCAACGTTGCAATCAAAGTTGCATGTTCAAACTATAGCTTCTGTAAATAGATCAAAGCTAGTCAACCCTTTGAAAATCTCAATCAAGGGTGGAGTCAACTCACTGGTCAAACCTGAGGTCAAAATGTTGGTCAATGGAGTTAGAACAACTTCAAAACTCGGTCAACACACTTCCTTGAACAATCAACGTTCTGAGGTTAGTATTTTAAATTCAACGCAGTTCAAACTTTAGTATTTGACTCTTTTACATGTGCGAGAGAAGCCGAGGTAATTTCTAATCATATTTTTGTCTTCTTGGAGATCAACTTGCTTGACCTTTTTGTCCTACACTTGTCTTTTATTTATATGCACCTGTTTGGGGTTAGCAGACCCACCAAATGGTGCCATATGAATTGAACTTCTTGGAGCCGACTTGAACCAGAAAAATATAATTTTAAAGTTCGTTTTGCTAGAGAAAAAAAATATTGACTAAAGCTACCATATTTCAACAATAAGCACAAGCCATTTATTAAGTTCGGATTTGAATAAGGTGATTGAGTTGCATATGATACACTATGCGAAAAGAAAAATATGACTAGATTCACACACACGAAGGGAGTCCCTAAATGTTAGAAGACTTGTTGGTCATGCATGAAGAGCTAATGATTGAAATATCCTTGCAAGGGACCAAGGAAGACTCAACCAAGCAGTTTTAATACCATCATCACAAGGCTATGAAATCTTACTCATTTAAATTTTATTTGTGATAATTGCTTTTAATTTTATCGAGGAATGTTTATCTTGATTCCTAATTAATGGTTGTGTGTGTTTGCAGATTGAACTTTTAGAGTGATTGCTAGTCATTCATATATATATGAATGCTTCATAAATACATGGCAACCATTTAAGAGTCAACTCAACATCAAGATAACCCTAGAATGGGATGAAGGCATCTACAAGGCACCATATCTCGCAAGATATTATGTTAAGGCCCATTGAATTTCAATTATTATTGATTTGTCATAAATGACAAATATTGAAATCATGAAAAGGACAAAAGAGTGAACATTAAAGTTCACTTAGAAGATCAAAAGTCATGGTGGAAGTATAAAAGTCCTAGGGGAGCTAAAGAGTCAATTGGAAGTCAAAAGGTCACGAGGGAGTCCAAAAATCTTAGGAGAAGGTGAAGGTTTACCATCCTTATTTCTATAAATGTAACCTCATGCCTCATTTGAAGGGACTTTTATCACTTAAGCCAGGCTAGTAATGAAATTGCTATTTTGTGCTTGAGGAGCTAAAAGCATTCACTCTTGGTAGCCTATAGGTGGAGGGATTGTAAGACTAATGCTATATTATTATGAAGATGATATGAATTGATCTCATCCCACTATTGGGTTTTGATGAGCTTGTTGTACATGTATTTGAATGGACAACGATATTAATGAGAAGCTTTTCAGTTCATGCATTGATCCCCATGCATTCCTCTGTTGGTATATTAGCTATTTGGTATTCCAATTATGTATGCATGTGGTTTACACGCCGGTTACATGTTTATGAACTAATTAATTTTCATGCAGCTTGTGTGTTGGCTTTGATCTTTTCTCTTCATTCAATGTTAATGTTAGTGATTGATTGTGAACGAATTTGCAGTTAATTTCTAGCACTTTCCTGTTGCGTATGTCTTAGTTAGTCTCAACTATCTAATGCTTCCTTAAGGCATGCTCTTTCTCATGATGTTGTTGTTGTATTATTATATCATGTTTTGTAATATTCCAATGGAGAGTTGATCTCGTCCTCAATTTTCTAACACATTACACTTGGTCTCGCACTTATCTCTGAATTCAATTTCCAAGAGCAAAACACACACACAATGGCAACTGGGCTAGTATCTAGATGTGGCTCCTATCCCAAACTACGTGAAGTCTAGTTGAGACTTCATACCAGGGAGACCCCCTACTATTGGCGAATTATCCAACACTGCCAATAGATTGTGAGCACCAACAATTAGAAATCTAAGAGCTATTATGCAGATGGTTTGGTTCTTCCATGAACCATACAAAGAGAATTATGGTTGAAGATGAGGACTTTAAGAGAGTGTATCAATAAATTCAAGATTAATCAAAACAAGAAAACATTGCTTAACATTGGATTTCCAATGTTGATTACTCTAGAAAATGATAAAATTTATGTGCCCAAGAAAAAAAGACTACCATGGTTAAAAGATAAATATGCCTCCAAAATTGCCCAAAATTTTAACTAATTTGTAAAACATATTTATTAAACTAAGATACAACCAGAAATAAATGTTATCCATAATTATATTTTATATTTTACCAACAACCCTAATAATAAAAAAAACAATAACCATAGAGTCTCAATGCAAATCCAATTCCCTACAAAGGTATTGAAAAAACAAATGCATGGATTTTGTTGGAGAAATTTCCTAAAGACAGATACCTATATATGGTAATACGTTACATGGCCGGCAAATATGAAAATAAAATGACACCAACGAAAATAGAGGAGCAGCCCGCACACGATGTCCCTTGTCCCACCTTGTCTCATTCTATTTACCATTTAGGAAGTCTGCTGCAAAAAATGTTCGGAAAAAGTGTAACAAAATATATTTTTCCTACCTTTTATGTTGGAATGTTGGAATATTATATTATTGAAAGTGGTTTTTTATTATTTTTTTAATAGTGGAATATTTTTTTAGTTTTACGCTATTAAGCAAAGGTAATTAAAAAATCAAATTGATGAGATATGAATTTTTCAAAATATAAAAATAATGATGTATATATTTACTTTATATAAACCATTTTTAAATTATATTTGGTAAATTTTGATATTCTAAATTAGCTAAATTTCAATTTTTTTTTTTTTTAAGTTTTGGCATCAGATGCACATACAACATTATTAAAGGTCATGATTTTACAAAAGATTATGATAACCATAAGGGTCAATAAGAACATTGACAAGTAGAATTGAAGGGTTACCTACCACTCATGCCCAAATGGTATTCTAATGAGAAAGTTTGAAGAATGATTTCTCTCTTTCTTTTACCAAATGCCTCCCAACATGCGAAGGCACAATCAAAGATGGACCTATATAATTACCCTAAGATATCATTGATGCTTTCGAATTTGTAATAGAGAATTTGGCAACTAGAAGAGTTAGTTTGTTTTAAAGCTCAAAAAATTGCAATGATAAAGCAGAATAATCCTCTATTTTAGGGTGAAATATATGTAATTTTGGGGTCTCAAACCTTGAATAAATGCATCTTAGAGATTGTTAATAAATTCTACACATAGATATCTTACCAACAATGGTTAGTTTTGGTCAAATGGAATATATATGAGAAAGTTATGCCCCCAATGAAGTAATGATCTTATTATTTGCAGTCATGTCTACACACCATAATTCACACACATGGAGCTAGTAATGTATATAAATCCACTAGACACTTTCAAAAGAATCATGGATATGCTAAGATGGTTATGGAACCATGAATCTAACCCTAATTCAAGCTATCAAAAAATTACTAAAATAAAGAAAATGAGTTCACTTTCACTAACCACCATTGTTATTCCATAATATGATTGTTGAGTGTGAAAGATATACTTAAAAAGAAAAAAGAACATATTATAGAGACATCAAAATATCATTGCACATTATATCTTCACAACACTCTTGGATTGCCTTATAATCTATATTGTAATCTTGATAATATAAATTTAATTAAAATACACAATCTTTCATTTTCCTATTATCAAATTTTCAAAGTAAATTTATATTCCAACATATAACTTGTTATTGTAAATATATAAAATGAAAATAGAATGAAATTTTTATTTGTATATAATATTCTTATAATTATTGATATCTAAAATAGAGTTAGGCAATGTGAACGATAAAATGTAAGCAGAAACATGTTATGTTCCACAAATAATCCAACTTTCAAAACGTATCGCACAAACATGTTATGTACCCAAATACCTTTTGTGTAACCATGGAATCAGCTTTTTATGTAGGATGTTGAGGCACCTTATGATATATATATATATTTAAATCTAGGATAATTGGTAACTGGTGAGAGTTATCATGAACTGGCACCATATGATATTAACTTCTTCGTCCAATGTCGGTTGTGGGGCACCATATGTCGGCCGTAGGGCACCATATGTCGGCAATTTGTGGTCATGCTCACAACAAGCTTTGGTCATGCTAAGTGGTCGGTGTGGGGACACAAGTCAAAGGCTTCTAGGCGCTCTCCATGTGTCCCTGATCTCAATGCTTACATCCTACCACTCAGTGTCTAATCACTTGGAAATTTGTTTCTAGTGAAGATAAGATGAGAGGACTTTGAATGCCCTGGAATTAATAATATATCTATTTAAGGTCTAGATATGATGAGAGGACTTTGGATGCCCTGGAATTAATAATATATTTATTTATTCACTGATTTTCAATGAAAGAACAAAATGATTACCAACAAAAGGCATAGAAGTGAAACATGTGTATGAACTTCCATGTCCCACTTTGCCTAAAGAAATCTTGAAATATTACAGTTTTGAAACTAGCATATAAAGTTTGGTGGTATTAGAAAGGTTAATTCTTCAGATTTGGAAATTTTGAAAAATCTTAAAATATTATAGTTTTAAAAATAGCATATAAAGTTTTTTGAAAAAGTAGAGAATGTAGAAACAATTTAATTATTCTATTTTACATAAATAAATTTTCAATTATAACTTTTAAAAGTTTGAATTTTTTAATCATTTACTATAAAAATAAGGAGTTGTCTGTAAAGAGACTTTTTGGAAGCTTTTCCGGTGGGTTTTTCCAGTCAAAATCCAGCAGCAATTTATTGAAATCGCAAGTTTGATAGCTAATTTCTGCGCAATCAAAGCATCCCAGGGGTTTTTCAGGGTGCTGAATCCAAATATGCAGTTAAAAAACCATTTTAAATAATACAAATCAAAATTTAACCTCAATTTTTTCCGCCAGATTTTGTCATCGGAATCTCAAAAAAGTCGCACTAAAGACAACTCCTAAAAATAGGGAGAGCGTAATTTTATTTTAATGATAATTATTTAATTATTTAATTTAATTTTAATGATCATTATTTAATTATTTAATTTGAACTGTAATATGTGTAATTAATTTAAGGTATGGAATTTTGAAGACATGTATTTTAGATATTTTATTGTATTTTATATATTAATATATTTTTAATTGTGGTTTATTTTGACAAACAAATTCAATATGAGAAACATGTTGTAATAAGGTAATAGTTTAATTATTCTTTATAGGTCTAAGAGGCAACCCTATTATCTCACCATAATTCACAAATGTGGATGTAGTAATGCACGGGAATCCAATAGAGACCTCTATAAGGATCATGGATATCATAGGACAATTATGAAATCATATACATGTACAACCGCTACTTCAACCTCGCTCTACGTGGTTTCTTGCTTTACTTGCTCCACCAACTGCTCTATGGCTGGTCCTTCACCAGCTCGCTTGATCTTCTACTATGTAAGCTGCAAGTTCGCCAACTTTTCCTGTATGTTGGCTGAGACTAGGTAGGCTTCGTCCAACCAAGGACCTAACCTGGCCTTAAGGACTGCTTCCTTTTTTTGCGTTGCTTCCACTTGTGCAAGAAGTTGCTTTGCCTCTTGTAACTTGACGAGCCATTGCGCTGTAGCAATGGTGTGTGTTGTTGCCCTTACTTTGTCATACTGATGTTGGAGCTCACAGATCTCAGTATTCAATATCTGCATGGTGGGATCTTCCTGCAGGCTCATCACCACTTCCATTGCCTATTTAAAAAAAGTTGTACAATCAACAACCGCGACATCCACAGTAGCTATCCCTTCCCTGATGGTAGTGTCGCGCTATTCTTGGACTTCGGGTGGAGTGGAATGTTGTGACTTGAGTTCTAGCTCCGTGATTTTCATGTTGAGTTCAAACTGAACTCTGACCACCTCTGCCTTAGCATTGCGAATGCCCACAATGAGTTTTCAGATCTTGGCCTCTAGTTGCGCTTCCTCAAGGATATGCAATGCCGGCACTATTCGGCACGCCTCTGCAACTATTGCCACCAACTCGGCGTTCTTCTCCTTGATTTTATCTCTTTCTTTCAAATCCTCCCTCTTCTCAGCAAACATTTGTTCATTGTTCACCCGGTACTCGCTGATTAAACTAAGAGCGCACTGTTCCCGCGCTCTCAATTCAACTATCACACCTATCTACAGTGCGCGAAGATATTCGTTGGGGAGCGTTGCAATTTTGAGGCCGATGTTCTTCAGAGTTCTCACGACGACCTTGTCATCGGTCGATTCCATGCTCAGGGATCCTTCTGGCTGCGCGACTGTCCTGAGATCCACTATTATGACCAGCTCGGCAGCCTGTGCTAGGCTTGTCTATGAAACGCCCACCTGACCTGTGCCCACCTATATCCTACTGGTTTGGATATGAAGTTCACGCAGATCCTTCTGAATAGTACCTAATGACTGCAGGTTTTGTTGCTCGAATTGTTGCAACAATTCAGCAGTGGTGTCGCACACTTTGTCCTCAATCTCGTCGAGATCGCCCTTTGTCAGCGTAATGGGATCTAGCAGTGGCTTAGTCGCCTTTGACTTCTTCTAGGGCCCCTCCTTCCACTGTTATTTGTACCTCTTTAATCGAAATGGAGTGCTCTGACCTTCATCACCGCCACCGCTCTACGCTGACCATTCTTCCTCCTCAGTTTGGGGCGAAGGGGATTTACCGCTTTGCTCGGAGTTGCGTTGCTCTTGTTCAGCCTACTACTTTGCAGTGTGCTCCTTTTCCAGCCAGGCCTTCTCCTCGGCCTCCTTCCTTTGCTGTGCAGCCAACTTCTGTACCGCCTATTTCACTGCATCCTTCCTATTTTTCTCCGCCGACATCCTTGCACCTTTGCAGGTACCCGCGGCTAGGTCAGACGGAGACTGCCAATCTACATGTCAATGCTTGATGACTTCCTGAATCGCATCATCCATGGCAAGATATGGCATATCGAACCACTTCTGCTCCAAATCCTTCCGCACCCTGATATAGATGCAGTGGAAGTCGGCCTTGAACTCTGCATACTCTGATAACTGCTCATACACGGTTGGGGACAACCGTGGCCACTAGTTGATGGATGTGTGAATGCTCGCCTCCATCAAAACCCAAAATATTTTTGTTTCTATGACCCACGCAGGGTCCTTCGTGGCCCAAAGGGAGGCAAACTATGTAGCCTCTGGCAAACTTGCCTCCAAAGGGGTGGAATGATTGTCCTCTGGTAGCTCCCAAGCAACTATCACAATAGAGAGAAACAACCACACGTAGTGGAAGGTCTTTCTCTCATCTTGAGCCTCGCGACAATTCACAAGGAACTTGCTATATAGATAGTGCGACCAGTTAAACTGCACACCCTCCATGCATTGTGCAACTAACAAGTTCATGGGTGCTGAAACTTTATCTGCAAGACACTTCCTCATGACCTTACGAGCTAGTATATGCATGAAATTTTTCACCACGGGGTTGATGATGGATGTTATGGAGTACCCGTGTGGCTTCTTAATAAGCTCAAATTTCTTCTTCATCTTTTCTGCGAAGTTGTGCTCGCTTGTCTTTTAGCCAAACTCCTTAGCTGGATTCAAGCCTTCATGCGGCAGGGTCATGATTTTGTGGACGAGCATGTCTATGATGGGGATAGGCGCGCCAAGCCATAAACACCCATCATGCACTAGAGTCAGCAGCTACCTTATACAAGTGGTATTGATATTGGAGCGATGGTAGTGGGGCATCCATAGTAGGTTCAACAACCCCGATCTATTTACTCCGCGGATCCACTCAACTGGCTCCAACACAGTGACACCAGATTCTTTGTAATAAACTTGTTTCATGTAATTCTCCGTTGGGAGGTGGGGGAACCTCTCATGGACAGTCAAATCTCAATCCTCCATCTTTAAAAGGGGAACCCACGCTAGGCACGGACCTTTAAAGGTGATCTTTTCTGGCAACAAGGGCCTATGAATGATGAATTTATTCGCGTTCGGGGTCCTTTGTGACCTTCACCTTTCCTTTACGTGGAGGGATATACTCCAGAAACTTGGAAATGGGCTCTGTGCCCTCAGCATCTATATCTTCAGCGTCCTCTTCGGCCTCCAAATCTACAACCTTCTCAGGTTTCTTGTCCTTCTTCTATGCCTAGGTAGTAGAGTGCTTTCTAGGCAACTCGCGCACTGGCATTGGCCTCTTCTGCTTGTCTTTCTTCGGCTTGTGGGTCTTGCGTACTGGTGTAGACTTTAGGCTATGTGACCTTGGTGTCGTAGGCACAGCATTTGGAGCCTCCATGCTCACCACATCTGGGGCCGCTCCTTTGGAGGCAACAGTTCCTCTAGTGCTTGTAGTCTCACCTGGTCCTAACATAGTGCTACAAATGAACTGTCGGGTTTCCTCGGGAAGAGTATCAAACACAGATCTTGTGACCAAATCCTCGAACAACTTGTGAACCATAAGCGACAGACAACACAACTCAAAAAATCTAAGGGTGCAAAGTGTTATCTGCTAGACTAGCACGCATAATGTATAGGAGAATTTGAATTCAAATCCGACCGTTCCCCCCAAAATGCGTCCATTAATGTTGATTTGGTGGCATATCTCCAAAGATTTCAGCCTCAAATGCTGCCCCTCACTCCTCTTAACCGTCTCCTAAATGTCAAATCATGAACAGTGACCCTAATGGTCATTTTTTGGCTACACTGCGCATATCTCCCTCCATAGCACAGCTCCCTTCACACCGCCACTGGTACTATGACATCACCCTTTTTTGCGCAGCATCCCCTGTCGCATGGTCCCCAAAATTAGGCAGTGTAGTTTATAGTCTCGTGCTCCCTTACAACCGCCTGGAGCACTAAGACTGTCCTGTCGTCATGTAGTCATTGAGCAGGATATCCTGCATACGGCTTCAACTGACTTCCATTCACTCTTCCTAGAAAAGGTTCTATTTTCAGCTTTGCGAGTTGAATCGTGCCTCCATCTATGATTTCTTTGATGACATATGGCCCCAACCAGTGCATCTAAAACTTTCTTGGAAACTTATCGAACTTACTATCATATAATAATGCCAAATCATTTACCTTGAATGTGTGCAACTTGATGTGTTGATCGTGCCATGCTTTTTCAAGTTCCTTTTGTACTTGCTGATGAAATCCAACCAAGAATCTGTCCTCTTCGAGCTCCATCAACTACGCGAGCTTTTGTTCCAAGGTTCCGCAGTCTGCCATCCCTATGAAAGCTGCTATACGTAGACTAGGGACGATATATTCCATAGGCATCACAACTTCTACACCATAGACCAACCGGAAAGATGTCCGACCTGTGAGTTTTTTGCGAGTAGTCCTATACGCCCAAAATACTGTCGGTACGAGCACATCCTAATCATTCGGTTGCGCGTTGCCAACCTTTGTCAACACATTCTCCAATTATTATCTTATTGAAGGCCTCCACTGTTCCATTAGCCTGAGGATGATATGGCATACTTTTCTGATGATACACTTGAAATTCTTCTGTCAGCGAGTTGATTGTTTCGTTGAGGAAGTGCGTAACGCGATCACCCATCAACACTTTTGGGAAACCAAAACTAGTTAACACGTACTCAAACAAGAATTTAGCTGTTGTAGCCCCTATACAATCCTTCACAAGTTGTGCCTCCACCCATCTAGTTAGATACTATGCCGCGGTGATGATATAGCACGCACTTGTTTTCTTACCTGGGGGTTGAATTGGTCCTACAAAATCAATTTCCCATTTCTCAAATGGCTGCAATGACACTTGAGGATTTAATGGTAGCTCGTCCCTTTGTGATGACCTACCCGTTCTCTAACATGCATCACATGCCCTACAATATGATTTAGAATCTTTATGCAACATAGGCCACCACAACCCAGTGCGCAAAACCTTCTGCGTTGTTGCTTTTCCTGCATAATGCCCTCCCACAGCTCCTCCATGAGCTTCAGCAAGGATGCTATTTTGTTAAAAATCGGGCACATATCATTGGAGTATCTCGTCTGATCCCATCTTATACAAATGTCCAACAATTACTAAGAAATCTGTCGCGCGCACTACCAACTCTTTCTTCTGCTGACTGATGTATCCTTCTGGAGTTGTCCCTGTAGTCAAGAAGTAGATAATATCCTCAAAGTGGTTATCTGCTACGTGCAACATGAAGAGCTACATGTCAGGTGCCCCTTCCTCCAAATTAGTAGGCTCCTCCCCTATCTCAATGCGCGACAAATGGTCAGGTCCTGCATTCAACCTTCTTGGTTTCACAATTACCTCAAAATCATATTCTTGAAACAGCAGCAACCATCTGCATATCTGCCCCCCAACACAGGCTTATTGACTAGATACTTCAAGGTAGAATGGTCTGTGTATATCTTGAAATGTCCACCAAACAGATAATGTCTGAACTTTTGGAGCGCGTACACCATACCCAATCCTTCGTGCTCTGTTGTTGAATAATTATTTTTAGCCTTTGACAACTTTCTTCTTGCAAATGCTATAGGATTATCCATCTCTCCTTCACCATCCTATGTTAGTACTGCTCCCAATGCAATACACAAGGCATCAACGTGCACATGGAATTCCTTCTTCCAATCTGGGAAGACCAAGATTGGTTCGGTGACCATATTTTCTTTCAATACATCCAAACTGCACTGACATTCTTCATCCCAACAGAATGTAGCATCCTTCTTCAGTAACTTCTCCATAGGAGTGGTAATATGGGCATAAGCCATAATGAACTTTCGATAATACTGATATGGACCAACGTTGCGCGCAGTTGTTTGACACTCCTTGGGGCCTCCAAATTGACTATTACTGCAATCTTTGTAGGATCCACCATTAGTCCTTGCTTGCACACCACATGACCCAGCAAAATTCCAAAGGGGACATAGAATAAGCATTTCTTCAGGTTCAACGTGATTTGATATCTTCGGCACGTATCCAACATTAAGCGTAGACTGGCTACATGGTGCTTTACTAACCCAAACACTGTCCAGTCATCAAAATATACCTCTAATAATTTGTGAATGAACTCTTTGAACGCTGCGATGACTACACGGGAGAATATCGTCGGCGCATTCTTGAGTCCAAACGACATCACTGTATACTGAAAACAACCCCATTCCATCGCGAAGGTTGTCTTACTCCTATCTTCTGGCACAATCTTAATTTGATGGTACCCATAGAACCCCTCAGTGAATGAATAGGCCTCCTGCCCTCCAACATTGTCCAGTGCCTCATTAGTAAATGGCGTCGGGAAAGGATCATGGACGCAGGCATGATTAAACTTTCTTAGATCTATGCAAATCCTTATTTCTCCCTTTTGTTTCTTCTCTTGGACCACCATTGGGCTCACCCAATCAGATTCCTCCATAGGTTTGATAATTCCTGCTTCAATCATCTTGTCCAACTCCAAGCGGACCTTTTCCTTATATTTGGGATTAAGGCGATATGGCCTTTGCTTGATGGGCTTCGCGTCCGGTTTCAAAGTTATTTTCATTACACCCAAATTGCATATGATGTCTTTGAAATCCAAAAATTTTGTAGGAAAAAGATCCTAGTACTCGCGGAGTAACTCAGTAACTTTATCCATAGTGGCATCATCCCAGTAATCCCCAATCTTCGCAAATTTTGGCTTCGCTTCAGTACCAATATTTACTTGCCTTGTCTTCAATGGCGCGGTGGTATCCGGGTTCTCTATCTGCAGACCTTCGACGTCGCGGTGGCCTTCCGTTTATGGGATATTGATATTCCTTAGATCATCATCCTCCCCTTTAGCAATCACATTATAGCATTCCAGCGCATGGCGCAGTTGGGGGCTCCAATCCGGTTGAACCAATTCCAAAGTATCCTGCAGAATTCTAAAGATCGCTACCTTAACTTCTTGCAGCGTCTCATCAATGCTTTCAAACCCATCTTCAAAACTGAAATTCATTAAGAACCCTTTCCTTAATATATCCCACTCCACGGTGCCATGGTGGAGCTCCGTTTCCAGATACCAATTCATAGGGATTATATCCAGACTATGATAGAATAAGTGAACCCACTTTGGTTGCTTCTCTGTTCCATAGACTTTAGTCCACTTTGCTAAATGATCACGCGGATCGTTCCTCCCATCATATTTCTCAGTTAACCGCACTTTAGGATGACCAAATCACATCCTCATTATTCTCCTGTAATCACGTCATTCATCAAAGTTGTCCTTGTGCATACCCCACCATCGAGCAGGCGTAGCGCGTAGTGCCAAATCTAGAGCCTGAAAACGATGATCCTCTAGGACTTCTCTTTCAAAATAATCCAAAAACTTATCTACATCAGTTAAACCATCGTAATAAGGTAAATTTCTTACCTTTGAGGACACACAGCGCAGTGATTTAGTCATCATATTGCAGCGCAACGTAGATACTTCATGCAGCCTATTCTACCAATGCTCCAATTCTTCATCTAATTCTGAGGTACAGGAGCTTTCACGGTCCCCTGCAATCCATCCATCAGCTTTTGGATTAACCCACTCTTGATCTCGGACTGTTATTTTATATATCTGATCCAAATCATCATCACTTTCCTCATAGTCGTGGACCGGTTCAGTATAGCACGGTCCTTCTGTAGTGTCCGATGGTACTACAATGCGAAGCGATTTCCTTTCAAACAACATTGTTCGCTTCATCAAATTGATGACCCCATTCATGTCGATATCCCAATCAATTCCCAGGAGCATGAGGTATGGATTGTTGTCATCAACAATCTCTATCACTTAAAAATCGGCAACGCACTCGCACCTTCTATATCTACGATCACTCCATGCAATTGTCCCATAGGGATAAACTTCTGCTGGTTTGCCATCCTTAATTGAATTGGAGACCACTGCAGCGTAGGTCTCCCCATTCCTTCCCATGTTTGTTTAGGCAAAACGTTCACATTAGATCCCAAATCTAGAATAACCTAGTCCATCTCATAGTCTCTTATTTGCGCGGTGAGCCTCATCTTGTGCCTTGTCCTTGTCTTATGTTTGCCAATCTTTTTGACTACGCAGTGTCCTTCAGGAGCATTTTCCTTCCCAGCGCACTTATTTATCAATTCTTGTAGCCCTTTCATAGCCTTGCTATTGCGCAGTAGTTTCATACAAGTATCCAAGAAGGTGGTAAGCACAGAGGGGTCAACCTATGTAGGTTCACTGATTACTAGCAGTTTCTCCTGACTTCCTGAGGTAAACGCTTCAGTGAAGCTTTTATTCACCTCCATAAACGTTTCCTTCGCGCGCTTGAGATCAAACCCAACCTCCTTTTCTGGGGCCTTGCGGACCCACCCACTTTCTTTAGGTTGTTTTCCTTTATCATCACCAATCGTTATTCCACTTTGCAGCACGATATTCACATTTGAATCTTCCTTGCGAGGCTTGGCCCTCATCATCTATAAGTTCTGGGTAGGATAGTGAGGCCGTGCTTTCTTCTTCTGCATCTTAGCAATCAACACAGGGAAATATTCTATTATGTGGTCAAACTGAGTGTAGTATTGACATGATGGGAGTGTCTCACTTGTACACTCCCATGCGTAGTGCCTTGGTGTTCCGCAATTATAGCAAATGACCTGTCCACGACCTCTACCAGGTCCTCCTCCTACTTGACCTTCTCTGCGCCCCTGATATCCTCTGCGCGCTCCCCCAGTGCCTTGATCGAGAGGCCAATTTTCTGCTTGCATTCAATAAATACGCATCCTCTCCATCATTAGTTCATAGTTATGGCAGTGGCGCTCATCGTGGCCCACCGATTCGCAGAAATCACAAAACAATTATTGTGGTGTCTGCACAAAAGTTTGCAGCAAATGATAGTTATATGTTACATGTTTTCCAGCCACCTGACAAATAGCACACCATATCACAGGCCCCATACTTGGTCCTGTTGGAGCTTCCTGCCTCAGAGGCATCGCCCCCCTTGGAGATATAACTCGTGAAGACAGGGAAATGATCCTTATCATGCCCCTGACTCTTACACTTGAGGCACAAGACTTCTTCACACACCACTGCCCTAGCCTCCTTTTCTTTTTTCAAGCTCTACAATTCCAAACAGAGGTTCTGCAACTACAAGTGAATTTGTTGGACTCCCAAAGGCACGTCTTGAATAGGTGTTTCATGCAATCTCATCGCGATTTCCAGAGCTTCCACCTGAGTTCCTACCTTTTGCTGTGATAAAGCAATCCTCAGGTGGGGAAAGAGCGCGGCTATAAACCAATCATAGTGCTGACTATCTGTGAGATTCATATTAGTTTCACAGATTTCGCACTTTAGTCTTTGATCTAGCTCCTAGGGCGTTTCACCGGGCCTCATCGTGATTTCCTTAAATCCAATTATAAATTGTGAGGCATACTTAGGCTTACCAAATTCCTTGTTCAAAGCGGTGTGAGTATTTGATAATGACGCTAGCGGATTATCAGTGCAATACTTAACTTACCATGTTAGTGCGTGATCCTGTAGAGTTGTAACCAACTGCACCTTCTTTATATTATCATCTGTAATCTTTTGTGTTGTCCACACAGCCTTCGCAACAAACCAAAATTGATCCAGATCCTCACTTCCTAAGCCCTTGAAAACTGGAAACTTTATGGTATTCGACATGTTGAACGACGACGGTGGTTTTGGTGGTGTGGGTGACGGTGTATGTTGTGGGGGTGAAGCTGGAGGTGGCATGGATGGTATCCGTGAAAAACCCTATCTTATCAATTGCACAACACTCTGCAGTGAAGTTTGTGCTTCTCCCTCGTCATCATTCACAGGAGGTCCAATCAACGGGCTATATTCAGGGCCTATGCTTCCCCTATCTCTGAAGAGCTTCCCACTTCGCATAGCTCCAAACATCAAGGCAATGGCATAACCTGTTTCTCACACAACAACATCTTAATCCAAGTATTCAAAGATCTTAGATACTTACCTCGCGATCCTTTGAAGAAGCGTCTCTCTGCTTCACTGTAATTGACCGAGATGTCAACAACGAATTTTTGTAACAAATCCTCCTATAACCCAATCAAGCCAATGGTCAACAGCGCGTGCTACCTTATCTGTAGAGGCTTCCAACCTCCGCACTAGTCTCGGATTCCACACTATTGGACCTTCAAGCCTCTACCTTCCTTCGTCGTCTGCCAATTTAGCTATCCACTCGTATGGTTCAATCGGGAAGGCGCAGAAGAAAAATTTGTGTATCTCTGTGTACAAATATCTGTCCAACCACTGTTATTTTGTAACGTGTGGATTCTCATTTTCCTGCGCCATGAATTCGTGGATCTTTCTATCCAACCACTTTTTGATTTCCTTATTGGTTAGATTCCAGTGATGCGGCATCACACATCTCTTTATGTAGATCCCAGTCCTGGCAACATAATCATTTGTTGGCTTATGGGGTCCTGACCTAGGTTCAGAGTTAGTTGCGCCAAACAAATCCTTACACTACTGGCCCTTTCGGCATCAATCTGTGGTGCGCAGACTAAAGTCTCACCTGAAGCAGTATGGGGGGATGCTGGAACCAAGTTTCCACACCCAGAGATTAGTGTGATGTCATTTTATGACCTAGATTTACCTTCGCACAGATCTTTAAGCCTTTAAGGCTTATCGTTGTAACTTCCCTTGATTGGCCTCTAGACCTCTGCGAAGGTCTACAACTAGATTTTGCGGACCCTGAACAGGAAAATTATCTACTTACTCGCACCATAGATTCTCCTTAGATTAGTATTTACTCAGATCTACCTAAGTGTTCAATAGCTTTAACAGAAAGTGTTATGATCTTCTCATAATCACTCGCACCATAGATTCTCCTTAGATCAATATTTACTCAGATCTACCTAAGTGTAGCTTTAACAGAAAGTGTTATGATCTTCTCATAATCACTTAACATTAATTGCATTCAGATAATAAGACTGATCAAGAAAATTCGCGCATCAATACATCATTATTTTGTAAAGACATCATTTCATCACAACATATATCGCAATCATACATAACAGAAGTAAAGAGATAAAACACAGGAATTTCTGCAACAATATTCTTTATTAATCTTCAGTAAAGGCTTACAAACTCAAAACTTCCCTTTGCACTCAGCTATAGGGGTTCGCGACTCAGTTTCAGATAAGACTCTAGGCCTTTGCACACTCAGCTGTAGAGCCTTTTTCCCCTCTAAGACTTACTTCTCTGTGCTAGACTTCTTCATTCGTACCCATAGACAAGGCATAGATCTTCCTTAGACTCTCTAAGACACACCTATTTATACAATCCCATGATCATCAGACCATGGGTAGATCTCAAAAACTGACTCATCTTTACATGAACAAGGGTAAAAACCATTTTTTACTCCTAACTAACTCCGTGTCCATTTACATCAAAATTTGGGCTTTTGCCCCAAAACTGACCTAGGGGACCCCATCCCAACAATTACCTGAAACCAATTGAGCCAAAGAGGTATAACCAGCTGGAAACAAAGGTTCATTACTTTCAGGTGACAAAAGAGGTGCAACACTTCCCAAATATGGATAACCTTCAAGTGAAAAGTCATATTCAGAATCATTGTCAATGCTGGGAGTATGAGTAGATGAGACCTTTGTTGGACCTTGAGAAGAGACTGGAAACTCACCTTCTGAAGCCATGGGTGGAAATAGTTGGCTAGGGGGAATCCGAGATGGTCGTGGATATAACTCCAAAGGTACACCAGGGATATCGTACGGACTATAAGTTTGTTGAGGAGATATAACCATTGGATCATAAAGCGGATTCAAAGGTAATAGAACAAACTTTTGTGGACTCTCGGGGGTTTCTGGATCAGATTTTTGAGATGCTAAGTCTTGAGGTGGAGGACGAGAAGAAATGGGTTGAATACTCAGGATAATTCCAATTTCAAGACCTTGGGATTCAAGTGATTGTGAAAACTAAGGATGAACTCCTTGTGATGACCCTTCAGTATCATATGATGAAGGGGAAATGTAAGGTGAAGTCGGTGGTTCATCCACGATGACTTTTTCTCAAAAAATAATGAGTGGTTGATTTGAGCCTACAATTGAAATTTTCTATTAATCAGGCAATATGAGGCCAAGGATAACCGCATAGCTAAGTCATGTTATCATGGGCAATTAAATTTTAGAACTTAAAAATAAGAAATAAATAAAAAAGGGTGTACTAGGCAAGAGGGTTTACCAAGTATCCGTGAATCGTTATATACATCTTAGCTGAAACCAAGGACTTAACGTATGACAACCGATCTCCCTGAATGTTGTGTTTGGTGTATCACGTTTACAAGGAGGTTGTTTCGGTTACCTGTTGCTAAAGGATAGCAACCTAGTGGGGTCTCCCAATATATACTCGACGGTACGGGGAGAACAAGTCTGTGTTAGCGTTGTCTAATGCATAACTATTCAGTGAGAGCATTCCCATATACTTTCCATACTAGAGTGCCTTCGATATACCCAAGAGTACTAGAGAACCTCTAATATACTTCCGTACTGGAATGAGATTTCACCCCCGAGATATAATGCAGGCAGTTAACGACAGCTGCTAGGTTTATAAACGTCGGAACATGTCTCTAGCCTAGACCTCTAAATGTTTGCGTTAAGTTCCAAATGCTCCTTAGGTTAATTCAATAAATTTTAATATTTTTCTTGAATTAAGTTTCAATTTTGGGCTCAAACGATGTCACCTGAATCCTAGAATGAAACTATATGAGAAAAAGGAAACCTTTCATTTCAATGAATTCTATATTAACAAGGGAAGAAAGTTCAATCAATTAATGCATCAAACAATATGCCTCCACTAACTTTTCCAAATGCAACATGTAATAGAAAAACTAAACTTCACTTTCACTAATGAACATTCAATCTATTAAAAGAAAAAATGACTTTTACTTCACTAAGATGCACTTTACCTATATGATGTTCTCTTTGATTTTCATATTCTCACATGCAACTAAGCTTCAACTAAAGCAAAAACGAAGATTTTGATTCAAAATACTCCTAATGCAAACAAGGCATCAATCAAAGTAACACCAAATTCAAAAGCACTCAATGAAAATGTCTTTCACTTTCTCTTTCAAATAGATAAGCAAATATACTCATTTTAGTTTGTAAACCAAACAATGTAATCTATGCTTGATAAATGACAAATATGGATTTCAAATGCAAGATGACCTAGTACAAATGAAAAACAACTTTGCACAAGACAAATCGAAACCAATGTAAATCAATGTTTCAAGTGATTTTACTAGATGAATAGACCTAATCATTCAACAAACCAGAGACTCAAAGACACTCACAAGCGGAAAGTGACAATCAAACGACCTATAAACCCTAAAATCAATCCAATTGCACTCAAACACTTGAAAGTTCAAAGAAGTAAGAATTTGCTAATAAAATGAGGTAATCAATTAAAACATCAACAAATCCAGTCATGCAGGACAAAGCAAGACCTCAAGGACTCAAACACGCTGGAGTCTGATAGAGAATCCCTAGGGTTTTTTCCAATCTTAGGGATCAGCGTAACTGTTATGGCCAAACTGGCACTAAATAGGGGATCAGCATGACTGTTTTTATAAAAAAACGCGCTGGAAACGCAACTGTTAGAGAAGAAAGAATGTTGGGCGAGGAATAAGAAAAAAAAAAAATCACAAACGCTTCTAGACTGAGCACTCTAAGATAACAACCAGTGATTGTGCAGACCTATACAAACACAAACCAACTGAGAACATGATGGTCAGTCAAATTGATCAAGAGATCAATTGAGAAATGTGGATGAAAAGGTTATAGCTTCCCCAGTGGAGTCGCCATTTTGTTGTGAAGGAAAATCCCCTCTGCAGACAGAGGTGATCCCTCTAGCCCAATGAGTGGGTCTAGCAACAAACTAAACTAACTAACATACACTTTCCTAGCCTATGTTCGACAAATGCAGAGAGAAGGAGAAACCTATCTCGCTATGATACTAATCGCTCGATCCTTGGAGATGGCTTTGAATCTTTCACTCCAGGCCTCGCTCATTACTTATTCTTCACATCCGAGTATCGACAAGGAAGATCAAAGAGCTATGCAAGATACAAGAGCATATATGGAATACATCAAACATAAACTACTTCATATATCAAGGAGTATTAAGCTAATTGAATAAACATTTACACAATTATGGAAACTGAACATCAGATGTATATATTAATAAGCTAAAAATTGAAGCATACAACCTATGCCTTGATGTTTCGGTGGATGTCCAAGTCCAAGCAAAGACTCTTCAAGCACTTCTTCTCTAAACTAGAATGGGTAGCACGTAAGCATAATCTCAGCATAGGGATGCCACAATCAATGACCAACCATTTGGGGATGGAAGGGAGTGAATTTATAGGAAGAGAGAGGGATTTAGGGATCCAAAAAATAGGGAGGAAGGTCCACATCTCAAGGGGAAAGCTCATGATGATAAGATCAAGAGGCCCAAATGAGAGAGCTAGACCATATCAACAACAACTAATATCTAGCTCGTTGTTCCCAAACGTTCTAGAAGGAGAAGCTTCTCCTCCAGATTGAGAAAACTTGCCAGAAGAGGTTCAGCGCAGGTTTTCATATGAAAACCCGTGCTAGCAACGCAAGTGTATAACTAAGCAACCTGCCATCAACATGGGCATGCAGTGGAGCAAAACGTGTTGATGCCAAAAATAGGGTTTTAGGCAACCTTCTCCATAATGGATTTAGGATAATTTTCCTTTGATTCTTCAGGGGGCTTTGGTCTGTATATCATGATGGATATGATGCAAAGTAGTCAATGTTTTGGCACTTCGGGATATGGATAGGAAGTGAACAGGAGGTGTGACAAAATACTGTGTAACAGTGGCATGGTTGAAACCACTGTGCAATTGCATAATTTTGAAAGGGTGCCTTTCCTCTGTCAATCTCTTGACCATAGGTGATGCAATTCCAAAAGTTGTTAACACTTGATACCCTAACTCACTGCATGTTCTCCATTTTCATTCCATATGATTACTGATATAGATTATTTATCATATACTAAGTTCTAATGAAATTTTTATTTAATATACAAATGAAATTTTGATAAAATGTGTGTATACCTTAAATTTGCTATAATTAAACAACAAAATTTGGTAATGATGTTCTGAGGAAGGTGGTATTATGAAATAATATGTACAAATATTCCAATCCATTGAAAAGCTCAAAGTTAATACTAATAATTTAGTATTATGCAAAATTTAAAAATAAAATTGGAAAGAGAAGCTTACTTAATCTCTAGGTAAAGGGAGTAGGTCCCACCATCTACAACATAGGAAGAAGGAACTATCTTAGAGTAAGAAAACGTACTTATTTTCAAATTAAAATGGAATGTCATAGCTCTTATCATTTGCCCAATCACCTTGGTCCAATTAATGTATCTACCCCTTCACTAGACCAATCATCAGAATATTCTTAATAATATTTAGTTATGAGTTCGAGAATATTGGATTTTAAATCCTATTCATAGCTTAACATATGCTTTTTTAAATTCTTTTGTATGTAAATTAAAATACGAGTTGTATGTTTTCATGGCAGTAGATAATCTTAAAATCATTGACAAGGATAACTCAAACAGTTTATTAGTTTTTCTTTGTCATACTAGAGTGTGATATTTGCTATAAAATTTGATTTTTATTTTGTATATTGGTTAGGTTTTTGGTTTTGTTAGTAGTGGACTAGTACTTTTGCTATGGAAGTGACAATTTTGAAGGAAACGTAGTGAACAAGCATTATACAATAGTTAGTTTTGCCGCATAGTTTAAGAATAGTTAAATTATAGTAAAAATATTGAATTCAAACTAGTGTTCAAGTTTAAAATTTTATTAATTTGAGTTTTACTTATTGGTAAAGTCTTGATCTGTGCAATTAAAGAGCAAGACTCTGATTTCAATGGCTATGCAAACATAGCTTTAAAAAACTATAATATGTTATACTTGCATTTACATTTGAACTACATGAGTTGTCTAAATAAAGATTGTCTCTCCAAATCAAGAATTATATATTTTATTTCTTAAAATTTGAACTAAAATATTCAATAAAAAATTCTTTTAATACAATTATTAGTTTATAAAAATACATATAATTTTTTTTTTTTTAATTTGAATTTCTATTTGAAAAAAATAATAATAACATTGATTTATTATTTAGTTTATAAAAATGTGTATGTTTTATTTTATTATAATTTGAATTTAGATTTTAACCCAAAAAAGATATATTATTATTATTATTCAATTTTAAGGTCAAGGCCAAGCCAAACACAAAATTGGTGTTTGTGGGACAAGGAATCCACCTCCGCTCAATGATTTGACTTACTAAGTCTACAAAGGCATACTTACTTTACCCCCCTCTGGTTTTGAACATGTGACCACTTAGGAGGAAACACATGCTCTTAACCATTAGGCCCACTCAAGCTATATATATATATATATATATATATATATATATATATGAATTAAAATATTCAATTACTATTTTTTTAATAGAAATATTAGTTTATAAAAAGTATTCATATGATATGAATCATCATTTCAATCATTAATATATATACTTAAGATTCACCCACACTGCCAAAAATCATCGAAATACGATTTTTTTTTTTGTTTCATAAAAATGTGACAGTGCAGTACATTAAGAGTTTAAGGAAGGTTGAGAGAGGTTGCTACTTGTTGAAGGAGCAACGAAACCCTAGCCAGAGAATGATGCAAGAAGCTTGCAACTGCTCCCAGCTGCTCCTCAGTAGTCCCCTGCTGCTGGAGTTTGAGTACCATGGACACACCAAAGGATGGAGAGCTTCTATCAAATCAACAACAAGAAAATGAAGGAACTGCAAAAGCTTTTGCCTCCCTCATCTCCGCAATGGGCCCAGCAAAGAACAGAACTTTAGTCACAAAGTTTGTTGAAAGATTGGAAGACATTCCTGAAATCTCACTTCCTCTTGCCCTTCCCCGCAGAGCAGCACTTTCTCTGGCGGAGCGAGGATTAGTGGGGCAGTTTACAGGGTTATGGCCATCACCCAAAACTATGAAAAAATGGGTAGAAAGGAATTGGATCCGTCAATAGATGGAAAATATCAATCAGGTTTTGCAGAAGAGGATATTACACCTTTCACTTTGAAACCAAGGACGATTGAGACCTGATTTTCAGAAATGGACCTTATTTTATGGACACAAGGAGTTTGTATCTAAACATATGGACGCCAAATTTCGACCCAGAAATGGATGTCCCCAATGCCGTCCCTGTCTGGGTTAGATTGCCACACCTCCCCCTTCACTGTTAAGAGGATGATTCAATCAAAGCCATAGGAAACACAGTTGGGAAATATATAGATAGATGCGAGCCAAAGGAAAATATGCATGCATGTGCCAGAATTTGTATAGAAGTGGATCTAGGGAAAGGGCTACCAGAAGCTATCAAAATCAAAGTGGACCGGTGGACACAATACAATAGCTGGATTATGAACAAATTCCTTTCAAATGCAAGGTATGTCACGAATATGGTCATTTTGCAAACAGATGTACAAAAGAAAAAGAAAAAGAAAATGAAAAGAGTGAAGAACCGGAAAACAAATGGGAACAGGTCAAAATAAAGAAGACAGTCAACAAACAAACAAATCTATCTTCCTCGCAACCCCCCACATCCTCTGATCTCCATCCCACATCACCCAAAGAAGATAATAATCCCCTTGCCAGCCTTCATCCTTTTGAGCCTCTGGATCCTTTAGCCCCCTCATCCCCTAGACCACAATCTAGATCTAGATCTTGATCCACATCCCCACAACATACCCCCAACCCCCCATCATCCCCTCTGGCATCAAACTCTCACACCCCTCCCCCGCCCTCAGTAGACAGAATTCTAACCAGAAAACAGTCAAAGGAAGCACCTCCAAACATAGAATACCAAAAAAAAGCAGGAAGAAAGACAAACAAAGAACTCAGGGATGAAGCAGCAGCAAAGGAAATGGCATTAGGAACGCAGCAACCTATGGAAAGCTTCTTAGGAAGGAATACAGGAAACAACGAAAAGAACCAACAAAGAGGGAAAGGAGCCATGCACCACCCAACAAGTAAATAATGATAGTGGTCTCCTGGAATTGCAGAGGAATGGGATCATCCATTAAAGAAAATGCCACAAGAGACATTCTGGCAAAAGAAAACCCAGATATCCTTATGATTCAGGAGACAAAAGCAAACAATCAAGAAACTGAAAATATAAAAAAAAAAAAATCAGAAATTATGAAGGGGAAGCAATACAGGCAACAGGAGTGTTTGGAGGTCTTTGCACAATATGGAAAAAAGGAACATGGGAGTTAATAAAGTACAAAAAAGACCAGCATTGGATCCAAACAGACCTAATGCAAACTAGCACAAAAGAGAGGTACAATGTTATAAATATATATGCCCCAAATCACTACAAGGAAAAAGAGCAATGTTGGGCCACCATAAAAGAAGCTCTAAAAGAAATACAAGCTAGGAAAATAATTCTAGGGGGAGATTTAAATTTGGTAAGAAGTATAGAAGAAAAGTTGGGAGGAACATACCATATTGACCCATCCAGGGATATTCTAGAAGAAATAATGGAACAACACAATTTAATAGACATCCTGCCTAGCAATGGGAAATACACTTGGAGCAATAAAAGAGTGGGCAAAAGCAACATAAAAAAGAGGCTGGATAGAATTTTGATACAAGAAAACAAAGTAGCAGTGCACAACTCCATAAAATAAAAAATTATACACACCACAACATCTGACCATAAACCGGTGACAATAGTCATGGGCAATATGGAAAATGAGGGACCACTCCCGTTCAGATACAACTCAATTTGGGACAGCAACACAGAAATTAGCGAAATAGTCAAGGAAGCATGGGAGCCAAGAGTAACAATATCACCACAGTATATCTGGGAAACAAAATTAAAAACTGCAAGAACCAAACTAAAGGAATGGGCAAGAGCAAATGAAATTAAAAAAAAAGAAAAAAAGAAAAAAGAGTTACAACAGAAAATGGAAAGCATGCAAACTGAAAAAGAAAACAGAGAAGAAGGCAAGCAAGATTACCTTAGAGAGAAGGAAATCTTCTAGGAAATATATAGGGAAAATAGGAAAGAAGAAGAAGAGGCAAGACAGAAATCTAGAAGTTTGTGGCTCAAGGCAAGGGACAAAAACACATCATTTTTCCACAATACAATGAAAATAATAAGGGCAAGAAATAAAATAGAAAAAATTCAAGTCGAAAGCCAAGAGGTCAGAGGTGTGGAGGAACTAAAAAAAGCAGCGTATCAGCACTTTAAAAACTTACTATCGGCCAGTGGAGAAATGGCTGAGAGTGAAGATTTCTTGAAACACAAAAAAAATAAGAACAAAATGCTGCAATGTGCAAGGATCCCACAGAAGAAGAGGTAGTGGCGGCTATATGGAGCCTGCATCTAGACAAAGCCCCTGGGCCAGATGGTTTCACAATAGCATTCTACATATCTCACTGGCATATCATCAGAAAGGATTTCTTAAGAATGGTGAAGAATGTCTTCAAAAAAAAAAAAAAAAGGAGGCAACACAAAATCCTCCTATCTTGCTCTAATCCCAAAGGAAGCAAACCCCTCAACTTTCAATAGATTTCGCCCTATCTCTATTTGTAATTCTTCTTACAAGATAATAACAAAAATAATTGCAAATAGAATCAAGGAAGTACTCCCAATAATCATATCTGAAAATCAAGGAGGTTTCGTGCCCAATAGGAAAATCATAGATAATGTCATTATTGTATAGGAAGCTATTCACTCTAGTATGCTAAGGCAAGGGAAAGGCCTCATAATCAAGCTAGATATGGTTAATGCTTTTGACAGGGTCAGCCATCCATATCTAATGGATTTCCTCTAGAAACTTGGTTTCTCAAGAGAAATAAGGGAAGTCATACAGGCATGCATTTCTACCCCTTGGATTGCCCCCCTTATAAATGGAAGGCTGTTACACTAAAATTTGTCACCATGACTATTTGCAGTCAGTATGGCTCCATCAATAACCATACTGTCCTCCTTGGCAAGTCTTATACCTCTGCTCCTCATGTCAAACTCCAAAAAAGAGAGAAAGCCTTTGAAAATCAATATAACTCTGGTTCCGCACTTTCTCTTACTCTTACCTGCGGGCCCGCACCTTAAGTACATAATACCTGCGTACTTGTACGCTCTGTCTGTAAAGGGGTGGGTTCGTACCCCTGTAAAAGTCAAAAGGCGCAAGTTTTACTTCAAAAAACTAACTTGCGATCGATTCTAGAGCATTCTAGAAGATGGTTTGACGTGGATTGGGCGCCTCCAGATGGTTCATGCATCCCAATGAAAGAGGAACTTATCCCATGAAGAGGGGAGTTATCCCTTTGAAAGAGGGACTTATCCCATTAATGGTGGACCTGTTTAACTTCCTCCAAAGCATTATAAATACAGGCATTGGGCCAGAGGCAAAGGAGGTTGAAGGCTGAACATTCCTAAGGGTAGATGCTGCTGAAATTAGGACTCCCTTATAGAGCTTGAGAGGAGAGATCACATTCCTTTCTTAGCTTCATTTGGAAGTGGGTGAGCTGATCAAAGTAGAGGAGAACTCTTGCTGGACCCTGGGAGGGACCTGCACAACACCAAGGCATTGGTTGTAAGGTTTCTTTTGTTTCCAATTAATACAATTAAGTTCATTTTTCTCAACAAGTTGTTATATATAATTTGTTTCATAAACTCCTTGGTCTTTATGATGAATATGTTTTATTATATGAGTTATTCAGGTGCTATGTAATCGTTTGCTTGTTTGTGTATGCAGGCTTCAAGGAGAGGAGCTCATCTGGATCGAAGAGGCTTGGCCGCTACAAACAGCGTTGGACTAAAGGTAAGCCTTAAACACCTGGTTGCTTTTATTTTAAATGCATATTTAGGGAAAGATAGTGCTTGATTGTTTTGTTTGTCACTAGAAAAGCCTTAGTTTCTAGGGAGGTCGGTTTTGTCCGCAAAATTGACTCTTTCCGCATGACAAAATGGAAACTTCGCTGGGGAATCCATGGATTTGATTGATTTCTCTTTTGATTGATACTTTGACCAGAGAAACTGTATTTTATGTTTCTGTTTTTGACTTGATGATTGTGGGATTGGGTGAATTTAGTTAATTTTGAGTTAGTTTTTATTTTTCATAGTTTTGGGAGAGGTACGCACCCTCTGAGTTAAGCACAGTGCGTACCTGTACGCACTTTTGCTTTGTGCACAGAGCGTGGACGCACCTGTGTAAACAGGTTGCCTGCGTACCCTGTCAAAAATTTGAAAATTTTAAATTTTTCTCTTTTTTATCAGTTTAGAATTTGTTTATAGGTTTTAGCCATTGCCCAGACCTGCTTGTTCCCTGTCAAAAAACTTTCCTTGGTTAATTTCATTGGCATTCCTACTTTAAGCTTTTATCAATTGGGTGTTTTGAGTCTCTTTTTTGAGAAATTCTTAATTTGATTTCCTTTGGTCATTACTTGGAGGTTTGTCTCAGTCTTTTCACAATTTTGCATCTTTTTGCTTTTGTTTTTGCAAAAAAATTTCCCCCTCATTCGCCGGGGGGGGGCTAAATTGTGTATGAGTGTTAATCGCCTTTGAGTGTTTTTATTTCTGATCTTTGGAACTCTCACCCAATTTTCTTGACTTGCACTTGATTGGTTCTTAGATTACATTAGAATCATCTTGTGTTTGAGAATTCTCTTGCATAGATCACATTTGCATAATTAGAATTCTCATTTTCAGAATATGAATGAAAAATGTGCATAGATTACATTTGCATACTTTTCAAATGAATTGTGCATAGATTACAATTGCATAGTTCACATTCTGAAAAATCAATCGTAGATTTAGATCAGCTTTCTTTGATTTGAATTTACATATTTTTATGCTTGTTTTTAACACATAAAAATAAAAATAAAAAATGTTTTGAAATTGATTTGCATTAGTTTTTCTTGATAAAATTAGTGCATTAGAGAATTTGTTGTATTTTCTCTTAATGATCAATTTTTGCATTGTTGGAAGTAAATGGAAACTCTCTCCTTACTTTAGTTAGGATTCATCGAATTGAAAAGATTACATTATCATATTCGATTGCATTCACTTTTGAGTTGGGTCATAACACCATTGGTTTCGTATCCATTTACCCATTTGAGTAATAACAGCCTTAATAACACAACGCTTAATTAAAATTTATCTAGTAATTTTTACATTTTTAGGGCTCTTTCCACCAATCTAGCTTAGGCTAGTGTCTTGGAATAGGTTTTAGTTAACTCTCCAAGACAGTAAAAACAAACAAGTCGTTGTATCTTGTGGTAGGGAGAAATCCAATTGTTGCATTTATGCTCTGGGAAAGCTCCTCTTAAAGGAGAAGCACGAGATCGTGTCCGAACCAGTGTGGGAATCAATCCTTCCTCATTGGGAACGACGCCAGATATTCACGTATTAAAAATGGTAAACCTCGGATTAACCATTGTCGAGGAGCCTGGGGTCACTTGTTGGTAAACCTTGGATTATGTCAAGGAGCCTTCAAGGGGATTGAGCTTGCTACTCTGCCCTTGCGTGCGTATCGGATCGTAGACTGTTCCCCCAGGTATATTTGTTTCAGTTGGTAACCTTAGTGGCCATATTCTTTAGGATTCTTCCTAAGGTGACAGTGGTGGGAAGATCCCACTGTACCTGGAGCAGACGTCGGCTAGACTCACTTGGATTTTCTGGGGGGTTCTCTTCACTCGAGACGGTTTAGTGGAGAAACTTGTGCCAGTCTATTCATTAAGCAGGTTGTCGGGGTAACTGTTCCAACCGCTATTTCTGTATTGAATTCTGCGACGTTGGATTTCATCACCAACTAGTGTTTTTGGTACGGAAAGTTACTGTTTGTGTGTGGTTTGACTCCTAGATTTGATAGTGTGTGTTAATTTGTTTGTTTTTACTTTTAGAGACCATAGGTGTGAATTGTGAATTGTTAATTTTAGTTTTAAATTGTTAATAAAATTCACTGAAGTTGAATATAATGGCAACTGTTCCGGAATTTACCAACCTAGGAACCCCTCTTAACGAGGATCCTAGTACTTTTCCTTTCTTTGGAAATGTTGGTCCTCCTTATATGGCTACTTTGTCATTACCTGGATTTACAATAGGTTTACCGATATGGTTATTTTCAACTTCATTGGCCCCAAATACTCCAATTGTTCCACCTCAACCGAATGCTTCACCTCAACAGAGTTCACCATCTCAACATCACCAACCTTCTGTTGACCCTTTACCTTCTTCGCCTAATTTTTCTTCCTCCATTTCTTCCTCTTCGCTTGGTAAAAGCCTCGATGCTAGTAACCAGGTGGCTAAGAAGAAGAAGAAGAAGAAGAAGCAAGCTAAAAAAGAAGTCAACCAACCAACCACGACTGTAAGTGTTAGTTGTGTTGAGGAAAACTCTGACATGCATCGTAAACCCAAATACCCTTGCAGGCTTTGTAAGGGTGACCACTTCCTTATCAATTGTCCTGGTATTCCAAAGGTCTTGGAAGTATGGTCAGAAAAATCACATCAACTTTCCATTGATCCATCAACCAGTGATAGTCAGGTTCCTGGGAAAAAGGGTAAAGTTAGGTTTCCTTGTAAGTTATGCAAAGGGAGTCATCAAACTCACATTTGCCCTCACATGGATGAAGCCTCGAAATTGTTGGAAAACCTTACTGTTCCACAGCAAGAATTTCCAACTGGTTACCGTAAACTTTCTCCCAACCTACCGTCAACTGATGGAGTGATTGATCTAGTTTCAAGTACAGTCGATCACACTCTTCCATTGGAGAGTGAAACTCATATCACTCAGGTTGATGATCCATTAGTTGATCAAGTGGTCGATTCAATTTCACATTCGGTCGATCCCACTTTCCCTTTAGAGAGTGAACTTCATACCGCTCAGGTTCTTCTTGTTACATCAGATTCTTCTATGCCGGGGGGCATTTCACCTATTTCTACAGAACCCCCTCCAAGTACTGAGGTCTTTTCCTTTGATTGGAATAGACTGACAGAACCTCGTCTTCCTTCCTCCATCCCTTTCCAAATCATTGTCAAGGTTGGTGGTAGGGACATACACCGCACACAGGTAGATGAAGGTGCTTCTGTTAGTATTTTATCCTCAACTTCTTGGAAAGCTTTGGGTTCCCCTCAGCTTGCACCTATTACGCAGAATCTGAAAGCTTTTAACAGAACCATTAGTGAACCTTTAGGGATCCTTCCTAAGTTTTCTA
The DNA here is from genome assembly GCA_031772625.1 of Pinus tabuliformis. Classification (NCBI taxonomy): domain Eukaryota; kingdom Viridiplantae; phylum Streptophyta; class Pinopsida; order Pinales; family Pinaceae; genus Pinus; species Pinus tabuliformis. Next base: position 482,756,642 of record CM062820.1, read on the forward strand.
TTACCTTGGAAGGTAAAACTGTCTGTATTGATCTTATAGTAGTTCGAGGTCCCTTGGATTTCAATTTACTCCTTGGGCGAGACTATGTTTATGCAATGAAAGCTGTCGTATCGACACTCTTTCGCGTGATGTCTTTCCCTCACAATGGAAATATTGTGACTGTAGACCAGCTTTCGTTCCCTAGTCTTGTTTCAACTACCAATAATATGACACCCCTAAATGTTCCTGATTCTAAAGTGGTATCTACCCCGCCACGGGTTAATTATGTGGCAACTGGTCCCATGTTTTCAGTTACCGATGTAAGTGAGCCTCTCACTGTATGCTCATCATCCTTTGATTTAGATCCGGTAATTGACATGGAAAACTCTATGGGATTATTTGAACGTGATGTTCTTATCCCTTTTGAGTCCCTTGACATGTGTTCCTTCCAGAGAACTATTCTTCCTTCTGATGAAGACCTCTTGGAAGCCATGATCAAGGTGTGTCCATTGACATGTCTTTCTTCCAGTTGGAAGCCATGATCAGTGAGTGCGAGGATAGTTTTTTCCTGTATCAACCTCGTTAAAAAATGAAACAGGCTAGTATGAGGACAGTTCTTTTCCTGTGTCAACCTCATTAAAACATGAATCAGGTATGAGGACAGTTCTTTTCCTGTGTCAACCTCGTTAAAAAATGAATCAGTTGGTTTGAGGAAATTACCTTTTACTGTGTCGACCTCGTTAAAAAATGAATCAGTGAGTATGAGGACAGTTCTTTTCCTGTGTCAACCTCGTTAAAAAATGAATCAGTTGTTTGAGGAAAGTTCCTGTTACTGAGTCAACCTCGTTAAAAAATGAATCAGGTTAGAGCATAGTTCCTTGTCTTGTGTCAAGCTCATTAAAAAATGAAACAAGGATTTTAGAGCATAGTTCCTTGTCTTGTGTCAAGCTCGTTAAAAAAGGAAACAAGGCATCATGAGCATAGTTCCTTGTCTTGTGTCAAGCTCGTTAAAAAATGAATCAAGGTTTTTAGAGTAGAGTTTTTGTTAGGTAGATTGTAGAGAGTAGAAGCGAGGATAGTTTGTTCCTCTCTCAACCTCGTTAAAAAATGAAATTGGATGTTTCGAGGAAAGTTCCTGTTACTGAGTCAACCTCGTTAAAAAATGAATCAGGTTCGAGGATAGTTCCTTGTCTTGTGTCAAACTCATTAAAAGATGAAACAAGGATAGGTTATATAGGTAGATTGTAGAGAGTAGTTATGAGCATAGTTCCTTATCTTGTGTCAAGCTCGTTTAAAAAATGAAACAAGGGTTTTGAGGATAGTTCTTTTCCTGTGTCAACCTCACTAAAAAATGAAACAACTCCCACGAGTCTTTCCAAGATTTCGAAAGTAAACCTTCATTTCATCCACCTAGTTGAATGCAATGAAGCTTGGGGGGCATGTACCTCGATTTGCGTCATTATGCTGGGGGCATGTGAACTTATAACAAGCATAGTTTTTCGTTTCAAGCTTGCGTAAACATGAAACTGAATCCGAGCATAGTTCTTTTCCTGTGTCAAGCTCGTTAAAAAATGAAACAAATCCTCCTCTAATTGAGTCGAGAGTTTGACTAGATCTCATAAATGTTAAGTTGTATATTTAGGTTAGTTATTTCAGTTTTTGCATAATTTTCTTACAGTTTTAGGTCGAGTCTTTCAAATGATCTCGTAAATGAACCTTCATTCCATTCAGCTTGTACTTAGTTGAATGAAATGAAGCTGGGGGGCATGCGCTCTAGCAGTTACGCTTAGGGGGCATCAAGCACAGTTTTCTCTCTGTTTCAAGCTTGTGTAAAAATGAAACTACTTTGAAGCATAGTTTTTCTCTGTTTCAAGCTTTTGTAAAAATGAAACCTATCTCGAGTCAATTTCAGTTATTTTCAAGACTCGTTAAACTCATGAAAATCTCGAGATTATTTTGCTATCTTTCATTCTTGTAAAACAAATGAAAATGCCGAGTTCTTTCCGTCTTTTCCTGCTCGTAAATTAAATTGAAAGTCGGCCATATGAGTACATTTTTATCATTTTTTCGAACTCATTAAAACTTATGAAAAAGTGAAAACCATGAGTACATTTTTATCATTTTTTCGAACTCGTTAAAACTTACGAAAAAGTGAAACCTCAGAGTCATCTTTAAGCTCTTTTCTGACTCCTAAAATGTGAAAAGATTGCCGAGTTTTCTTTTTAGCTCGTTAAAACAGAATTAAAAAGACGGTCCTCTTACAACCCTTTTCTGACCGTAAAAACATGAAAAGATTGCCGGATTTTTGTTGTTTCAAATTCGATATTGGAAATAAAACGACGTGTCCTTGATCGCTTTCTACTTTTCAGATCATAGACACTAATCATGAAAGTACTCCTTGGTCGTAAAGATCAAGCGGTTCTCTCAAGTATTATTTTATACTTTTTTGGGCTTGGGAGACACAAATTTACGAAAAAGGTCAACCCTGGAGTCTTCTTAAGTTTTTCAGACTCTCTAAAATTGAAAAACGCCGAGTTTCTCCTATATTGGACTCGTTAAAATTTCACAGTAAAGGACCTGTTCAATTACAAACAGGAACAAACCACTCCTTCTTAGGGTTCGAATCTAAACTAAGTTGGACTCATCCGAAGGATGAGCTTATAATCAAGCAAATGTTATCCTCCTCAAGCTTGTAAAAAATAAAGAGGTACTTGCCAGAAATGGTGGGGGAAAAGAGAGGAAAAGGAGTCTGTTTGTCATACTTTGTAAACACTCTTGAACACGACACTTTTATTCACCTGGGTCGGGAAATCCTCTGCCTAATAGTTGATCAAACCACATTGAAAGTCTTCAGTCGGTTTCTGGGTATTAACTTTGGGTCAATTGTCACCAAGCCATCTGTTGTGTCGTTATGTGTTCAAGAGGTCACTGCCAATAAGCCATTCATCTGCAAAATCTCTGTCATCCATCTTGACCATCCCTGAGTCAGTCCTTGCAACTAAATTTCTTCAACTTGATCTATGATTTCGTGTTGTGGGCTTGCCTACGACGGATCGCTTTCTATCGACATCAGCACATTATCTAGAAAGATGATCTAGGAATCATCAGTGCCTTGAAATCTGCATGCCTCAATGGCAGGTTTCTCGCCTTTGACGACAGTTTTCATCAATGACCTTCGATCAAGGGATTCTGTGACATGTTCGACATCAACACATTCACTCACATCTCATGGATTGTACTGGGTACTTTGAGAACCATTGACATCACTGGTGGTCTCTCTCACACTTGTTAACAGTTTACATCATTGACTGGTAATCAAGTGGTTTCTACCATGTTCGACATCAACTCATTTATTCGCATGGATAGAATCGTACTATTTCGGGAAGCAGAAATGAAGACCCTGGATCTAGTTTCCGCCATCCAGGTTGCGAGGAGTTTTGTATTCATTATACAGTAGACTAATTATAAACAGATGGCTGCGTCCATACTGTGTCTACATGTGTCTATGATTATGATGTATTGCGAAATCATTCCTATATCAGAGCAGTAGTTAGTTTGTTAGTTAAAGTTTTTAATCTGAGTATGGGAATGCCTACCTCAGCGATGATATGATCTCATATATGTATTTTGTGTTGAATATTTGCAGGTTCCGACTGGGCTCTCCACAAGATAATCCTCGAAATAATAAAGTGCTTCACCCTTCCTAGATGATATAAAACCCTGATCTACTACAGACCTCGCACTTTAGGGGGCAATCTGTTACACTAAAATTTGTCACCATGACTATTTGCAGTCAGTATGGCTCCATCAATAACCATACTGTCCTCCTTGGCAAGTCTTATACCTCTGCTCCTCATGTCAGACTCCAAAAAAGAGAGAAAGCCTTTGAAAATCAATATATCTCTGGTTCCGCACTTTCTCTTACTCTTACCTGCGGGCCCGCACCTTAAGTACATAATACCTGCGTACTTGTACGCTCTGTCTGTAAATGGGTGGGTGCGTACCCCTGTAAAAGTCAAAAACGCACAAGTTTTACTTCAAAAAACTTACTTGCGATCGATTCTAGAGCATTCTAGAAGATGGTTTGACGTGGATTGGGCGCCTCCAGATGGTTCATGCATCCCAATGAAAGAGGAACTTATCCCATGAAGAGGGGAGCTATCCCTTTGAAAGAGGGACTTATCCCATTAATGGTGGACCTGTTTAACTTCCTCCAAAGCATTATAAATACAGCATTGGGCCAGAGGCAAAGGAGGTTGAAAGCTGAACATTCCTAAGGGTAGAAGCTGCTGAAATTAGGACTCCCTTATAGAGCTTGAGAGGAGAGATCACATTCCTTTCTTAGCTTCATTTGGAAGTGGGTGAGCTGATCAAAGTAGAGGAGAACTCTTGCTGGACCCTGGGAGGGACCTGCACAACACCAAGGCATTGGTTGTAAGGTTTCTTTTGTTTCCAATTAATACAATTAAGTTCATTTTTCTCAACAAGTTTTTATATATAATTTGTTTCATAAACTCCTTGGTCTTTATGATGAATATGTTTTATTATATGAGTTATTCAGGTGCTATGAAATCGTTTGCTTGTTTGTGTATGCAAGCTTCAAGGAGAGGAGCTCATCTGGATCGAAGAGGCTTGGCCGCTACAAACAGCGTTGGACTAAAGGTAAGCCTTAAACACCTGGTTGCTTTTATTTTAAATGCATATTTAGGGAAAGATAGTGCTTGATTGTTTTGTTTGTCACTAGAAAAGCCTTAGTTTCTAGGGAGGTCGGTTTTGTCCACAAAATTGACTCTTTCCGCATGACAAAGGCCCAGTGACTTCTTCCAAAGCACAAGAGGCCTTAGGTAAGGTTGTCCTCTCTCTCCCTTCCTATATATTATAATGGTAGAAACCTTAAGTAGGGTTTTGGAAAACCAAAGAAAGGAAAGAAGCATCACCGGGATCAGAAAAGCAAGAGGAGTTAAAACAATAAAACACTCACTTTTTGCTGACGATACATTGCTGCTGGGAGGGGCTTCAACAATAATAGCAAGGAGGTTCAAAAAAGTTCTAGATGATTTCCTACAGGTTTCAGGTGGGCTATTAAACAATGCAAAATGCAGGATATATGGATGGAATACCCCCCCAAGAACTATGCAAAGGATCTCACAAATCTTAGACATTCCTGTATAGGAAAAATGGACACACTTCTTCTATCTGGGACTTCCAATCTCAAAAGAGAACATGAAGACAGAAATATGGACTAGACAAATTGAAAAAATGAAAAACAAAATACAAAGCTGGGGTATGATGTGGTTGAATATGGCAGGAAGGGTAATACTAATCAAAGCACTCCTTGTAGCTCTACCTATCTACCAATATGCAATAATCATGGCTCCAGCAAGTGCACACAAACAAATGGAGTTAATCTTAAGAAGTTTCTTGTGGCAGGGGGGGAAGCAAGAAAACAAAAAATTTAGCTTGGTTAGGTGGGAGCAAGTAGTTCTTCCTTATGAACAAGGAGGACTATCAATTCGAATACCTGGGCTTATGAATGTAGCACTGGGAATGAAAATAATATGGAGACTAATTACAGGAAAAGAGAGCTAGTGGAAAAATACTCTCTTATCAAAATATATGGATGGCACTAGGGAAATATTGCTTAAGGGAAATATCCCAATTAGACAATGTACCCAAGTCTGGAAGTTGGTTAAAAAAAAAAATCCATTAATGAGCAGATACATTTCTAAAATCCCAGGCAATGGAAAAACAATCTCAATCTGGGAGGACAGAATCATGGGAAAAGAACCACTTCAGACCCATCCAGAAATTGAAGACATACAAGAGTGGATGAAAGGTAAAAGTTTTAACACTTTACACTCAATCTCTTTACGAAAGCAAAAGGAGTGGCAAGACTGGAAAATCTTAGCAATTCCGGCAGACCTGGAATGGCAATGGAGCAAAATCAAGTAGCTCTTAAAAGGGGCAGCGCCAATCCATCATGATAAGGAAGATGAATATCTCTAGGATCCAATCGGTGGACATTAGACAGTTAGGATTGGATACAAAATCCTTCAAGAACAACCAAATCAACAAGAGTGGGATTCTTCGAAAATCGCATGGAAATCAGAAAGCCTGCCTAAGATAAAAATGTTCATCTGGACTCTTTTAAAAGAGAGAATATTGACCAGTGGAAACTTAAAAAAAAAAAGGCTTTCAAGGTCCAAAAAGGTGCCCATTATGCATGCAGGCAGAAGAAAATATTCAGCATCTTTTCCAAGAATGTATCTTAGCCGAAGAATGTTGGCAGCAGCTGATAAGTCCTTCGGAAATAAGAATAAATTTCGAAAAGACCTTGCCGGATTTTCTTCTGACCTTTGAGAAATCCTACCCATACACAACAAAGAAAAAAGTCACAATTCAGAGGATATGGAAATGCATTCCAGTGGTTTTATGTTGGCAAATTTGGTTGACAAGAAACAAGTGCATTTTCAAAAATCAAATTCCAAGGATAGGGAAGACCCTTTCAAAAACTTGGGGTCTAACCTCTGAAATACTCAATGTCAAAGGAACAGCTCCAACAGACAATCAAATCCTTCAACAGGAAGAGAGGGATTGGCTAAGCAAAGCCATAATAAATAATAATGGGCAAAGAGGACAGAAGAAGATAAGCACAGGAGGTACATGGAAAATAAGAATGAGTGAAGAGGAACTGACAAATTGGAGGAAAAACCAAAATAGATATTGTCTACACTTTGATGGGGCTTCAAATCATAATCCGGGAAACAGAGGGGCAGGAGGAATAATCCTCGATCCAAATGGGAAAGAAACTGTCACTTATGAATGAGGGTTGGGACAAATTTCAAATAACAAGGCAGAAGAATACAGTTTGTTGATGGGACCAAGAATAATTAAAAAAAGAAAAAAGAAAAATCCCATCATCATAGGAGATTCAACCATAATAATAGAGGCAATGGCAAGAAACAAAAAACCAAGCAATGAGCACATGAATAGAATATTTAGAAGAATCAGGAAGAACTTGGAAGGCTCTGGTGATGTAATCTACAGACATGTCTTGAGAATTCACAATCAACAGGCAAATTAATTTGCAAACCAAGCAATGAAAAAAAATGAAGGGCTTGTTCATGAAAACCAGGAGGAATACCATAGCTTAGTTCCTTAATAACCAACAAAAGCCTTAGGTTTAAAGTTAACCAAATCCAAAGGAAAATCACAATGAGAAAAGCAATAAATAAATAAAAAACAACTACAAATCAACAAAGGACACAATACCGCAGCAACAGCCAGAAAAACAGGGGAAAGCAAAGGAAAAAGCATGAAACTTCAGGCTTTCACACGAGTAACAGCAGGAATGAAGGCATGGATCCAAGTCACAAGAACCACATTGCAATCTATCTCATCGAAGGCAAGTTTCAGGCTGAGATAAAGCACAATAAGAACAGAGGGTACATTCATAAAAATTGCAGCAACAATCTCAGCGAGGAAATTCCCATTTTTTGTGTTATTATAGTGATTCTTTGGTCTCCAAGATCCCCCCTGTCCTATCTCATTGCCAGCAGTGTTTCCTCTTCATAGTGTGCAGACTTCATCTTAAGCCTCCATCCTTCTTTTGACCTGCACCTCAGCCGCATTTCAAAAAACATTTCATTTGCATCTATTCCTACCGTCGGGCCCGCACTTCTGATCAAATTAAGACCATTGATCAGGAGCTCAATCTGATGGTCACTGTTTAGCCCGACCATCCAAATCTGCACGAACCACCCTCACCATTGATTTGTTCACATAGGATCGGACGGCTCTCACCAATTCTGGGCGGTCAACAAGCACGGAGATTACCCGCCCGAAAAGTATTTTCTCTCTCCTCTAATGCTACGTGTCACCTGATCAATGGAATCGCGCAACCCCTCCCTTTTACCGCTTACAGTTTTTATCCTGTCCAATATACCACCTCCACATTTAATACTGCCTTTCTGCTTGGTTAACTTGTGGACTTGTTCGCGCCCGTTGACCGTCGATCTCAGCCATCGACGGTTGTGACGGATCCTCCAGCCATCAGTGCCACTGGTTTATCCCGTCCGCACAGCCTCTAATCCCAACCTCTGCATCTGAACCTGGGTTGCTAATCCTCTGACAACCTCGTCCGTCAACTCACCCAACGGTCCTCGTTTATGCAAAAAGGAAAGTGGACAATCATAGCAAAAAAAGAAGCATCTCAGGCAACCCAAAACCAGAGATATACAGAAAAACCTAGAGCACAAAGCAGAGCCGTGGGAAGAACAAGCATACAAATCACATGGTATCCAACCCAGTAAAGGAGAAAATTCTTCGAACAACGAAGGAGAGAACTTGGAAAATTTTTGTCAAGAGGAACCAGTTAAATTAGGAGCATTCAGTCTTTAAGCTTCGAACATCTATCACAGAGCTCATGACTTGTAAATTTTTATTTCTAGTAGGTTAGTTTGTTAGACAGTGCATTAGAATCCACATAAAAACTCAGGAAGTCTTGAATACAAGCCTAGAAGAAGAGAATGTGTTCTCATCTCATGGCTTTGAGGTTTTTCATGATACGGTCTATGTAATAGGAGCTTGCTCCATCAAAGCTTTTGGTAATATATAAACTACTTTTAAGAGTGCTTTAAAATACTTTATCGAAATTAAATCTCTACCATTCATTTAAATTAAAAATGATCATTAAGTTAAAATTTGAAAGATTTATTCCAAAGATGACACGTCCATAATAGACATGCCCTTACAACATAATAATAATGTTTTCCAATAATTTAACCAAATTTTAATATTAATTAATCTCTTTTTTTTTCCCATAGAAAAAATCGTAATTTTATTCATAAGATAAAATTACATTTTGTAGATGCTAAAAAAGCATATGCAGAAATACTGTTCCTGTTTTCACAGAAAACAACAAAAAAATAAAACTAAAAAACTATTCTTTTCTCCCTTTCTTTTTCTCCACCTTACGCCATCCCCCAGTGTTGGGGGTAGTAGTTACAATGGAGAGCTGATTTTCTGTTATAGTTATGGGAGAGTCCTTGTCCGACTCAGATCCTTCTGATCCATGAGTTCTCTTATTTCCAGTTATTTCCTTTCCTGTTGTCTGGGGATTGTGTTGCTGCAATGGGTCACTGGGGGCTTCCTCTTGCTTTTGCATGTTGTCCTGGATTTTTTGTTCATCCTTTTCTGCTTCGTCTTCTGTAGTGTCTATTGTGTCTTCTTCTTCTTCCACTGGCTTTGTATTTTTCCATCCTTTAGTCTTCCTCTGTTGCTTCTTATTCCGATTGGGGATGTTTCTTGCATGTGGACAGGCACTATGAAGGTGGCCTGCTTGTAGGCATCGTCGGCATCGGAATGTTGTATTTTCATAATCCAAGGATTGTATCCACTGAGTGTTATTAAAGTTTAGTGTTATATTTTCTGGTTGCCCCTGGCTGAGATCTACTTCAACACATATTCTGGCGAAGGTAAATATTTCCCTTGTAATTCTATCTTCATCAATCTTTAGAAATTTCCCAGGGTATTGCCTATAGCGATTAAAACCTTGTGGTGCCAGAAGTGTAGTGGAAGATTGTGCATCCTAACCCAGACTGGCATCTTTGATACCACCATAGTATTGGTGTCAAAATTTAGAAACCATGGGGTGATGAAGAGCCCCGCGTTGCCCCAGAACCATGGCCCCTTATTAAGGATGTATTCCTTATCCTGTTATGTGCGGAATCTTATTATAAAAAACCTTTTGGGTATAAGTAAATATCGCAGTCTAGTGTCCAGGTAGTGTGGATCCAGTGGTGTAGGTCGCTAGATCGAGGCCAAAACCCGTTGAATCTACAAATAATTGAGTGGGAATATAGATCTGAGTACATAGCATTTACCTCAGGCATTGCAATGGTGAGCGTAGGATTCTCGGGTTTTTGTTCTACAATGTAGGTCCCGGGAAGAACAAGGGCTGTTGCAGGATTGGCTTGTGCTTTCCCTTTACCCTTGACAACGTCCTTGAAGGAGCCTATGTTCTTCTAGTTTGTGTTCTTTGAGCCGGTTCCAGAACACCCACCTCTCAGATGAAGGTTGATGATGATGGTCGAATCTGTGATTATGTTGTAATCCTGGAGGGTGTAGTTGTCTTGTAGGCTGCGTCCCATGTAGAACAAATTTTGTCCCAATTCTAGTATGCCAAGTAAATTCTGTATTTTAATCCTTAGCTCCTGGATGCTGCTACCCTTCCATAACCTTAGGCAGTAATGTTTGCCTTCTAGTGCTTTAATGAAGAACTGTATGTATTCTTCCTTTCTAGGGTTTAAGTCAGACTAAGTTTTCCCCTGATCATTTGTCTTGTTCATCCAGTTCTCAAATCCTAGTTCATCATCATTCTGTTTGCCTGACTGGTGTTCCTCTGTGGTTTTGGCTCGGGAATCAGGGCATAGGGGTATCTTGATGGTTGTGTGCCCCCAGATCTGGATCTTGTGAGGTCTGCTTGCCCATTCTAGCAGATATTCTGTTGTGTAATTCCCTGATTGAGGAGAGGTTATCCGTATGCGCACCAGATCTATAGTGTGGTTACGGATCCTCCAGAAACTGATTAGATCCAGCTTCCCCTAGATGTTTGCATGATCCATATGATATTTAACGGCGTCCCTGAAGCACAGATCCACAGTATTGTGCCCATTTCCATCTTGGGGTGCCTTCAAATCGGCCCATCCGTTCCCCTTATCCTTGAGATCAGGTTTTTTCAAACCCTCGTCCCTCTTTTTGGCCTTGGAGTCGCTCTCTCGGCAGCCCCTGCCCTTGATGGCGCCGCCAATCTGCGTTATACTAGCTGAGACAGGGTTGTCCTCGGGGGCGGATAGGTTGTTTGTGGCTGCATGTCCAGATCCGGGCTTATTCTCCAGCAGAGGCAAAGTAACACGGATCCAGAGCCAACAGGGAGGGTAGGCATACCATACTCTGGAACCGGTTGCAAGACCGACTGCAGAAGAAAGGGTGGGCATCAATGGTGCAGCTTGCCATTTAGGTGTCAAGGCGATTCGACCTAGCACTGCAGAGTCCGTGTGGGCTAGAGCCATCGCTTCCTTTTCCTCCTTCAAATTGCAGTCATATATCTCTTCACATGTGCCTTAATTAATCTCTTAAATAAACTTAAAACACTTTTATAAAATCTCTAACTTTCAAGTTAATTATATATTTAAATATAATTTATTTTTTAAAACCATATATATATAAAAATTTTCAAATCAACTGTGAGGACAATCATTATTGGTTGTTATGTATGAATGCAAGTTGACTCATCATCATTATTCAAGGAAAACTATGCCACCCATTGGTGGTCCATAAGGGGCACACTTTCACTTCTCCCAGATACCTCTGAATCTTGGACATTAACCTATTTACTTCAATTCAAGAAAGAAAAATAATCTCTTAATGAAATAAAAATATTTTTAAAACATACTCCAAAACCTTATATATATAAAAACGATATAAAAATATAAATTCAACATTATTACATTTTTATTTTCCATAAACAATGTGGGACCTGCTGCTTTGAGGTTATTGGAAAAGGGCTCATCACCATGCTTCTCCTCTCCTCTTTTCTAGCATTCATTCTCTCACCTCGAATGATGAATTTGTGAGTCAGCGTTGTTTTATAACAAATGAGAGGGGACAAACATTACTATAGGGCATCAAACAAAGGGACGAAATCATTACTTTCGGGTAACACCGAGGTGACATCCGCACAAAGATTCTTGGTCCGGAAAAGTAAATACTATTCAAAAATCTACGGAAAATATTTTGTCTACAATGTTTACAAAGTGGATACTTTTGTCCAGCAAAGCCCATGAGAAAAGCTGGCCACAATTAATTCCTTGTGACTGGACAACATTATTACAATAATGGATGCTTTTGTCGGTTAAGCCCATGAGAACCGTCAGAATATAGTAATGTCAGGGAGTCTATGCTTTTTGTACAATAATTCATCCCATGCTTTGGTGAAAATCCTCCAAACAATCATAGGTTTACCTAAAATGATTTGGTGTTTTACCTTAGTTAATACAAGCCATTCATAATGGTGAGACATGTATTCTTTTAAAGTTTTATTCTCATCATGAAAAGGAGACCAATCTCCTGCCGTCATTCCTTTGACAGTTTTATAAGCTATGTGGAAGAAATCTGGGATGTTGTGTTTGAAACAAATATCATAGTGGAATCTGCAGTATGCTTCATGATAGAGTGGGTCCATTGTTGTTCTGTTAACACTGTAGTCGGCCCACCATTTTTGTAGCGAGTCACATTGTTGATTTCTTTGCATTATCCCCATTGTACTAAATTTTAATTTATTATAATGGGTTTCTTCTTTGTCATCTACATTCAGAAAATCCCACCACAGCTGTTTATATGCTGAGAAATCATATACTGTGTCTGGAAAGATTATCTTGGGATCTCCTCCTGGCCATAATGCAGAGGTCTGAGTAGGCATGGGCCATGCAAGATTTCTGGTACAATTTATGCAAAAATATTTTTCATAAATCCCACGGCGGATACCTCCATGTGACTAGATTCTCGAGATATCATGAAAATCTCTTTGAAGGGCATCTTCTGCATACAATGCATCTCTTTTGGCTTTTGTGTAGATCATGTCATGAATCCATCTACTCCCTTTTGGGTACACCCTTCTTTCTGGTACAAGATGTTGAATGTCAGTATGCGCTTGCAAATTGGCATCTAATACTTTTGTATTTCTCAACTGCCAGGTTGGCTTCCATTTGTCTCTGTATTCTTCCCAATCCTGGTTGTCTGGTATTGTATGCAAGACTTCCTGTTTCTGGCTTTGGTCCCATTCTGTAACAATGACCATTATATGTTCTTGTGGCTGGATAAATTCTCTGCTGAGAAAATCTGGTAAACAGTTCTTTGTGCCCTTGATATGTTTGACTTGAAATTTGAAGTTGGCAAAGAGTGCCTGCCACCTAGAAAATTTCGTCTCTCCTAGTTTCTTAATGTCCTTAGTTAAAACTTTCTGCAAAGCTGAAGCATCATTTCGGAGCAAAAATTGTCTGTTTATTAAATGGACATCGAATTTGCTAATGTAGTTCCATGCAGCTTTTACTTCTTTCTCAATTGTGGAGTAATTCTGCTCAGTAGGATTCCAGGTGCCTGATGCAAACTGGACAACTTGTTCAGTGCCATCTTTTCTCTGCTTTAGGATACCTCCCCATCCTATATTACTGGCATCTGTTTCAACAATCTTGAATGCACTGTCATCAGAGACATATAGAATAGGAAGAGACTTTACCTTGGCTTTGATGTTTTGAACAGCTCTGGTGTGTTCTTCCGTCCACTGGGGTGGCTCTTTTTTAAGCCTCTTATTTAATACGCTCCTGTCTGTGGCACAATCCTTGTAAAAGTTACTGACATAATTTAAACAACCCAAAAACCTTTGAAGCTAGTTTTTGTCTATAATAACATCTAGGAATTTGTCAGCAAACTCAAGTGCATGCTTCTGCAGAGAAATTTGGCCATTGAAAATAGTATGGCCGAGAAATTTGATAGTAGTTTGAAAAACTTCTATCTTTTTCTTGCTTAAAACTAGACCATTATGCTTTACCAGCTGCTTAAATGTATGAACATGCTTGAAATGGTCCTGGATGTTCTTAAAAAAAATTAGAACATCATCAATGTAAACTATAAGCCAGTCAAAGTATGGCTTAAATATTTTATCCATCACGTTCTGGAATTTAGATGGAGCATTTTTCAAACCAAAAGGCATGACATTCCACTCATAGTGGCCTGCTGGAATACTAAAGGCGGTCTTGAACTTATCTTCCTCTGAAATGGCTACTTGCCAACATCCTGCCTTCAAGTCAAACTTTGAAAATATCTTAGCCCCTGCTATCCTTGCAATCAGATCTCCTTTGTGGGGAATTGGATAGGTGTCATCGGCAAGAACAAAATTTAGAAGTTTGAAATTTATTACCAGCCTTGAAATCCCTCTGATTTATTTTGCTCTTTTGTTGACATAGAATCCGTAACAGTTCTAGGGACTGCCAGATTCTCGAATGAGCTTGCGATCCAGAAGTTGCTTGATCTCTTTTTCACAGAGATCTCTATATTCCTTATTCATTGGAATAGCTCTACTTTTACAGGGCTTGCTTGTATATCCTTCCTTGTATGGGAGCTGGATAGTATGCTGCATTCTGTGCCAGAATGCATTTGGTTCTTCTGAGCAGCATTCTATTTCAATATGCTTCTTCAGTGCCTCAATTTTCTTCTTAACATGAGGATTTTTTAATGGATCTTCTACTTTCAGTGTAGATTTCAAATCTTTTAGATCTGACAGTTTTGCTTCTGCTTTACCCAATTCTTGGACAGTTTGGACCATTGTAGAGATTCTAGGATTTGAGATATATGGTAACTCAATTCTTTTTGTTGTTCTTTTTGATGTAGGAACAGAGATAAAGTAACCAGCTTTATTTTCTTTTAGCCTAGTTGACCCATGAGGTTCAACAGCTACTAGGAAGATATTTCTTAGAATACAGTCGACTGGTATTTCTGCTACTGCAAATTTCAAATTGATGCAGTGATGATCAAAACAAATAGAGGCCTTGGGAACTTCATAATTGAGCGTTTTGTTACCCAATCCTACAACTCTTCTCGTTGCAGAAATCCAATACTTTGTTGGTATCACTTTTTTATTTAAAATGTTCACATCAACTCCTGAGTCAAGGAGTGCTGTTAGTGCAAACATTTCTCCTTTTATGCAGATATTCACCTTCACATGATGCTGTTGGTAGGAAATAACAAGAATTCTCATTTCTTGAAACCCAAAAACAAGATCTTTCCTTCCTTCAATGATTTCAAGATTTGGATTGGAATCTTTAGCATATTCTTCTGTGTCCCATGAGTGAGAATTTTCTTCCACAGATTGCTTTCCCTTTTTAATTTCAGCAAGTTGGGATTTCAAAGCAGAGATTTCAGATTTAATGTTATGGATCTCTCTACTTACCTCCCCCAAGGTGAGTGAACGCACCTTGCCTGGCTTCTCTTGATGTCGTTGGAAAGATCTGGTATTTCTTTCAAAAGAAGCATCAACAAATAATGGCTTTTTTCCTGTATTCCTAGAAGAACTGGATTTGAGCTGATCCATGAATGCCTCTGTCAGCCGATTCTTCATTTCTCCATCCTCCATTGCTTGAATCTGAGAGAGAATTTTTATCTCATCTTCCTCTGTAGCAGCCATTAAGACTTTTTCTTTCTGTGGTCTGAAGGATATTTCTTCAGAACTGGAGTCACTGTATGATTCTAAATCAGAATCATAATGCATATGACAAGCACATTCTTCTGACTCTGGACATGAACAAGACTCTGGTTCTGAACATGAACTATCTTGTATATGAGCTTGTAATTCTTCTTCACATGAAGAACTATAGGAGTCAAAAGATGACTCTTCAAGTTGCTGCTGTATTTGGTCTTTGATTACCACATTCGGGCAGTGTTCTGTTCTATGAGTGCAGGCACTGCACTTCATGCATTGTATTTGTCCCTCTGTTTTGATAGTTTTTCCTTTCTCAAATGAGGATTGGGACCTTTTCCCTCTATTCTTCTTTGATTCTTCTCCTTCAGGACATCTTGAGGATGTATGTCCAGTTTTGCCACACAACCAACAAGTGAGTTTGTTCCACTTTTCTTGCTTTGATGTGTGTAAATGAATGTCAGAGGGTTTATAATAGTGTGTCCTTGGGACATACCTGTAGTAGCCTTTCTTGGCTTTAGAGGAGCAGCCTTTATATTGCTGAGAAGGATTTCTTCTTTCTTTGTATACTTTAGTAGTCTGCTTATACTCATTTTTAGCCCTTTTCTTTGCTTTCCTTCTCTTGACCAGAGGGTCATCAACTGTGAGTCCATATTTACTGCAGATGGACTTTCTGTCTGGAAGCTTTGAAAGTTTTTCCAAAGACTTATTTACTTTGGAACTGGTGCATAAGCTTACCAATGTTTTTGTAATGTGAGAATAAATCTCACCCCAAGTATATGATTCAAATGGCAACTGGAAGACTTCTTGCAACCTGATATAATCAACAAATTTGGATGGAAAATCAGTAAGATATACTTGTTTCCATAACAGATTCTTTGAATCTTTCACTTCATAGATTCTTTGCATCCAATCTCAGTGAAAGTCTTCATATTGTGACATCTTGTGGCACTTGAGATTCATGAGGATAAATTCATGCTTATTTGCAATCTCCGTTTCACTGCCACACCAGTGTTCTAAGATCATGGAGGTTAAAGCTCCAATCATGTTGCTTGTAGTTGAGCCATTTGAATTGTGAATCACATCTCCGGCTTCATCTTTGAGCACTTCAACTTTCCATTTTTATTAGTAATGCTGGAGATGATTCGGTCTCCCACCACCTGAGCAGTGTTCTTGTAAAACACTGAATAATGGTCTTGCATGCTTCAATTTCAATCTTGCCTCTAAGACACATGAGTTTATATTTTGTAAACATCATGTCTATTAATTGTCTAATCTGACCAACACTCAGATTATCAATATTCCATTCTCTGTGTGATTCAGGGAAGAAAGTATGAGCTTTAGGAAGCTTCCCGTTTCCTTCAAGATCAGGTGTAGGATATTTATTGAACCTACTTTCTAGAGGTTCAAATATGGGAAGAATTTGAGAATCAGATTCTTTGTTCTCTTCTTCTTCTTCTTTGAATAAAGAAGCAATGGTAATTTTCTCTGTAGCCTTTGTTTTTTCAGTAGAAGATGTGGCTACTTCTTTAGGAAATAATGCCAGGAACCTGTTGATTGGTTTAACAGGATCTTGAATCTTTATATTTCTCTTGTAGAGAAAAGAGGTAGGAACTGGTTTATCAATTTTTGACAAACTTATCTTATCAACTCTTTCAGTTAAACCAGTGATTAAACTTTTAGTAGTACCCATGTGGTCTACTATCTTTTCCTCTACTTCTTCTATCTTGTTTAAAGATTCTTTGGCATAAGATCCAATAACTGGTGAGGAATACTGCATGTCATTGAGGTTCTTATTAACCTCATTCAGAGAAACTTGAATAGTGTCAAATTGCTCTTTAATTTCTACAGTCTTTGCTGTATTTATTTCTAGGCCTTTTATTGTTGTATTAGTCCAGTTGATTTGTTCACTGGCCTTTTGAATTCTTCCATCTATTCCCAATGTATTATCATCTTTTTCGACCAAAAGGATGGCCTTTTCTGCATTCTGATTTTCCCCTATGATAATTCCTCTATATGTGGGAAAAGTAGATGGAGTCTCCACTCTATTGTCGTCTAAAGTAGTCCAGGCATGTTTGGTGGATGATGAAGAAGATGATCTTGTCATCACAATTTCAGGGGAAACATTCCTTTTCCATTCATAAAAGGAAATCCAAGAATTTGTGACTTCCATGTAATGTTTCCAATCTTGAGACAAGTTAATCTTCTCTTCTATGGTATGACTGAGACCAAATTGTTCTGCTTCTGGATGGGTAAATAAGTCCCAGTTCAACATGGCTTTCATCCATTTTGAACTTATTTCTGATTTCAAGCATCCATTCATCAGAGTGAAGAACTTGTGCATTTCCATGACTGCAGGCTTTTTACAGTCATCTGGGACAGGGCCAAATCTGCATTGAGGAATCAGACCTTTTGTTTTCTCTAAATAGCCTAGTCCATATTTAGGCTTAGTTGGCCTCATTGTACTGAACATTTCTGTCAATCTGGGATCTTCTCCTTCTAGAGTGATAATCTCATGCATCATCAAAACATGGTCAGACTCTGGCTCATGGGGAAAAGGTATATCTGAACACTTTGGATTCGGGCATGGATTAACTGATGTGGAAGGAGGGGCTTCTCCAGTCCTCAGGTGGTGATTTTCATGGATGACAGATTCAGCAAGGGTACATAAATTTACAGCTGATTGGCATTCAGGACATTTCACTTCTAAAGAATTGAAATTGACAAGCTGGGCAAATTCAAATAAAGAAATATGTTTACAAGAAACTGAACTTGAACAAGCGGTATCAACAGTGGATGGATCACGATAAAAACGAGAATTTTTACAGGCTTGGTCAATCCCTCTGTAGTCAATTGTGGATCTTCTTGGGAAAGACAAAACGACAGAGGATTGGTTCTCCTGTATATCTGCAGAGGTTATTTTTTTGAGAGCTGGCAGCTTGGGATTAGAAACTACCCAGTGTTCAGGGAATGTGAGATCTTCCCAACGGATTGTCTGATGTTCTATTTTCTGGTTTTTGGAATTAGTTAGAACAACGACACTTGCTTTTGAATCTCGACTGGGGGTATGGCGTACAACTAGATATAAGGTATTTGTATGCCGGAAACATCCCCTGGTTTGTATGGCTATATTATGTCTTTTCTGGTGCATGTCAAATCCTGTGGTTTTGATCTGCAACTGCAGGATTTGCTCTATTGTTTCGTCAAAGACATAGACTGAAAAATTTGGATAACAGTAAAAAAATATTGGGCCATGCGATAGAGGGGCGACTATCCCACCTATTATGGAATCAGTATACTTGTTATGAGTAATATCTCTGACTGTGGCTAGCACGAAAGTATTTAGCCCCTGATGAGTCAGAGGATTGATCCCAATCCTTATACATCCCAAGTGCAAATATTTTGTATTTAACCTTTTAGCTTCGGCCTGTAAAGTTTTTGGATCTAGAAGAGGGATAGACTGGATATTGTCAGAATTCTCTTGAATCTGACTAATAGACTCCTTTATACTAATTCTAGTGGCGACTTTCAAATGGAATATAGACAAATCATCATAAACTTCTGATGCAGAGATACTAGGTAATTTCCATCGAGCAGAAGGTTGTGGCTCTTCATATTCTAGTTCGGCTTGGTTAAGAACACGACTAGAACTTAATGCAAACATATCTCTGAGTGGATTTTCTATTGAAGAATACTCTCTTTCTTCGATTTCACGAAAGGAAACAGATTTTCGGAATGGATCCATTTCTTTTTATGAGAAGTTTATAAATACCAACCTCTTGAACCAGACGTTACTGGCTCTGATAGCAATTTCAACATAGGGGCTTCCACAAAGCTTGCTATAGTGCTGCTATAGTGCCACGCGCTCCGCACGCTATGCTGTCACGCTCTGTTGTCTTAGCCTTGCTGTGTCTCTTCGTTTGTCCTCGCTGATCGACCTCTAGTGAACTTAGTGCGAACCTACTCGGATCTTTCACGCTCTGCGACCTTACACACGGCTTCTTCGCCTTTCGTCTGGTGTCCCTTCGAACCTTTGGTGAACCTCTAATGAACTTCAAGTGAAGATTATGAGACAACTACTACACAGCAAACGATTTATAAAAGTGAACAGGTATTCAAACGCGGAAAATGCCTTCTCATATTATTTCTCAGAAATGGATATAGATTACAGATTACAGATCACAGAGAGTATTCCTTATAGAGATAGACTATTATTGCATTTATCGGACTTCTTATTGACGACGGCCAACCAAGCAGCTCCGGCCATTTCGTCACACTAACTTCAGCACCACTGCGTCATTTAACAACGACCTATCTCTTTCTCTAATTTCGACGAAGCGGCCAATTCAATAAAAATTACTTTGTAATTAAAGAAGGCACTCATAATTGCTGCAAAATTATGATAATCAAAAGTTCGTCGTGATGGAAGATATTCGATGTGACTATGTTGTATGTGTCTATATACTGAGTTTGCATGAGCAAGAACCATGGGTACCTTATAAATTAAATAGTGGTGAAAAGAATTGATAAGATGTTTTATAGGTTAATTTAATACTTTAAATTAAATTATTATTATTATATTTATTTATTTTAAAAATGTTAATATTTAATATATTTTAAAATTTTCAAACTATTAATTTTATTAATTTAATATATTTTTTAAAATAGGATTAATTATGATTTTGATTTTTTTTTTTTTTTTTTTAGAGATAGGGAGGTGTGGGGAATTCTGGGATAGTGTTTTTTTCCATAGTTGTGTAGATAGGGTAATTTTTCATGTGGGATAATAATTAAAGTTTTTTAAATAATCTAGTAAACGTATATGCTTTTTGTAAAGCATTATTTTAGTTCTTGCATTTCATTGTAGGAGTTTTTTGTTTTTGTTTTAAGGTACTCATTTGTCATTATGAAACATGCAATTTGCAATAAAGCATAAAGATCTCAAATATGATTTATGATTTAGGTTAGACGTCATAATAATAAATTGATTGCCTTCCACGTGAATTAGGTTACCTAATTAAAAAAAAAAAAAGGTTTTTAATTAATGTACAACTTGTCAAGGAGCCAATTCCCTCATTTTGAGGATTCTAGTCCTTTTGTATAAATCTCATATCAATGGATAATTGATATTTTGAGTGGTTTTGAAATTGTAAATCATGACTAACAAGCTATTACAACTTCCTAACATTACACCAATTATTTACTTATGTAATTCATTTATATGAAATTGCCATAATCTTTTATATAAATAAAATTCATCAATTTTTATAATAAAAAATAATTATGACATTTTTTCAAATTAAATATATGTAAATTAAACTATAAGTAATCCAAATTAAACAAATTCTTTATTATCTTATCATTTAATTTTGAATAATATTTATGTGGACATTATCCTTTATGAGAGATGTTTTCATCTTAAATTCATTATGAATACCAGTCTAGATCCATATTAACCTTAAATCTATCAAGTGTAAAAAATGATCAAATCTCTCAAGGTGAACCTCATTTTTGAGTTTGGAGAGATTTGATCCCTCTGGACTTTGGAGAGATTTGAAATTAAGATAGATCTAGGGTGGTTATCTATATATATATATATATATATATATATATATATATATAATTTATTATTATTTTTTATTTTTATTTTATTATAAATAATTTCAACTTTCTAATTTTAATTTTTAATTAAACTAAATAAAAAATTTACATAACATTACCAACATCAATCAATTCCATATTAAATTAGAAAGACTCTTTCAATACAATGAAAAACATTTCAAAACTTTTATTATTAAATGTATTACCTTTAAACTTAACTTAGTATTAAAAGTCTTATCCCATTATTTTGTTATTTACATTTTAGAAATTGTCATCAATAAGTCTATCTAAAAGATCTTATTGGGTGCTTGTGAGTCATTTCCTTCCTACAATATTTTTCCCAATGGTCCAACTCCGTGATGATAAAATGTAGAATTGATTTGAAGAGAATTCATGTTAGTTATAAATCGCGTTGTCTCTTGAGGTGACAATTCTGTTTGGATAATTTGTATTTTTTTTTCAAGAAAATGAGTGTGGAGTGTTTGAATCGCCTTTTTATGGTGAAAGCACTCAAAATCTTGAAACTAAACAACTATAATTTAAATTTCCAAAAATATTATCCAAATTTTATTAAAATTATAGCAAAATTTACATTTTTTCCAAAAATAAAAATAAAAAAATATCACCTTATTAAACTATAACTCTATAATTATATCATAATTATATAAACATGCCGCATTTTAATAAATCCACATGCCTCAAACACAAAAACATTTCACAAATTTTGAAGTTCAAAGTTCTGGGGTGTGCAGAACAACCTATGCCATTAACTCTCGGATGTAATAAGTTTTTGACATTTATAATAAATCTAACATTTTAAAGTGTGAGCAATTTTAAATATCTAAAAACATAAAAATGAAGTTTTTTATTTGATCTAGTGTTTTTAGTTTATAATTTACATATGTGTATTAATCCCAAGATGTTGGTGATCCATTTTCATTTTTTTTTAATAATAGAAAACTATTTGAGTTGGGAAAGATAATTAAGATACAATAGAATGATTTTTAATTAGAGTGTCTATATTTTAAATATGGATTTAATATGGGTAGAGAAGAATCTAATTTTTTCACTTGCAAATGTTTTTATGAGCCGATATTATTAAATGTTTAATATGGTTATTTTTTAGATTAAAAAAAAAATGGTTGACATGAGCAAATTTTCAACTTTGATGACGAACGAACATTCTTAGTGGGTTTTACAATACAATAAGTCTCTCGGCTCAATAAAAAATTATTTTAAAAATAATATTTATAATTTTTTTAATAATATATTTTTATATTATTTTAAGAAAATAAAATTATAAATATTAAATATTTATAAATATATAAATTTTCTATATTGTGATAATTATATTTAATAAATATTTTTTAAAAAAATAAAAGAAAAATACATTTATCATCTAAAAACACACAATATAAAACAAGATAAGGGCTAAGTAGTAGCTAGTACCTACAACTTGATTTAAATATATGTTAATTAAACTAAACAATAATAAAGATAAAAATTTCATCACAAAAATAAAACAATTAATACAATATTGTATTGTTGAATGAGATCATAGTTTAATTAAACTAAAAAATATATAAAGACAAATATTTCATCACAAAAGTAAAACAACTAATAAAATACTATATTGTCATCACAAAAAATTAAGAAATATGATTGACTAATATAGTTTATATTAACATATATACACTTTAATATATATGTTTATTTTTATATATATTTATGTGTTTTATTTTTTATTAATCTATATAATTTTTTATAATTAAATTTATTAAGATATGTTTTTAATATAATAATAAGTCATTGTAAATTGAAAATAGGGAGGAAAATCTATAATTCAGGAAAATGGGAATAACAGAAAAAATATAAATATAAAATCTAAAAGAAATAAAACTAAAAACAAAAAATTAGTAATTAATAGAAATGGAAGTTACTAAAAAAACTCATAATAAGACCTTAACCAATCACCATACAAATAAATAAATTTAAATAATAATAAAAAATAACAAACATTGAATTTCTAATTTTAAACTATGGATAAGTGACATAAATTTTTAGTCAAAAACAAACTAATACATAATTAAAAGAAAAACTAAATACGTAATAATAAATATATATATATATCCAAACTAAATGATATTATAAACTATAATATAAAAGAAATATAAAAATCTATAAAAAAAAATTCAAGTTGATAGCAAGGAAAAAAAAGCATATAATTAATAATAACATAATATTATGAAAAAAATAAATTGATAGCAACGAAGAAAGCATATAGTTAATAATAAGATAATATTATGGATTTGTTTATTACAAAATTTAATTTGATTGAAATAAATATCTAAAAATCTTAAAAAGAATCTTCTTTCATAGCTATTTAAGAGAGAGCCCCGAGTATATCTCATCCACCCACTATTAAAGAAAGAAGGAATTATCAAAAGTAAAACACATCACCATAAAGCTCCCACATAGGAGTTGAACACTAATGTGTCCCCTCATTATTAAAATGAAATTTTATGGATCATCCTTCCTTTCTTTTAATACTAAGACAACAACTTAATTTATTCACCATATCTAATTCACATTATTTTATATAAAATTTCATTTTAAAATTAAATAGAACATGATGTTAGGCTTTGAATACGATCCCAAATATAATGTATCAAACTTATAACTATTATAATATGTAAATAAATATTAATTTGTTCCTTAAACTTTTTTATCATTGTACTATGTATCAATGAAACTCTTTATAATATTTCTTTTTTTAAGTGAAAGCTCTTTAAATCTCTTTCGTAATTATGGGGATGCTGAAGGTATGGTAAAGCCAACTCACAATGTATGGAAGACAGGTCACTCAGAGGAGTATAAATAACTTTCAAAAACTAAAAAATTACAAATTCATATTATTTGATTCCTAAAAACAACTTTTTCGAGGTTAATGATGGCGTGTTAGTTCTACTTGGATAGAGATGGATGTTGATGATATACTTTGTTTAAAAAAAATCAATAATTTTGATATTGCATGGAGTTTGATATTAGTGATATTTTTTTTTTTGGGGGGGGTAAGTTTCACTTTTTATTGATGAATTATAAAAGAGATAGATATATCATATTATAGTAGTGATTTTTTTGTCACAGTGTGTTATTAGAGATATCAAATTAGTGGCGAAAAAATGATGGTTTTTTTCAAAAAATTGCATAACACTTATAGTAACCAAGCCACATCTAAAGCATACTATTAGCTTATGATTTACTAATGTAATACGTAGATTTAATCTTAACAAAATTGCACTGATGTTGCCCATAAACCATAGAAAAAGGAAACATAAAAGAGTTTATAAGAGAGTTGTCATGATCAATACGATGAGGCATGACAATGCTCAAGTAGAGTTGGAAACATCAATTGGAGTTGTTAGAGCACCAGGGGATGCTACATCTTTTCCTCTAGAAAGTATAACCTCAATTCGGGCAAGTCGAAGGGCCATGTCACAATGATCGAGAGACATATGTTGATGTTCTACCTACATATCATCCAGCTGAAGAGAGGCTTCTCTCTTGGCTTCATTTCTCTCCAACAAGACTTTTCTTAGGGGAGCCTCAATATGCCACTATAACCCAATGGTACAATGAAACTAATTCTACCTCACATGGGTGTGACTAGGACCAGGGACCACCTCAACAATCAAGGCTAAATGTTTGCTTCTGAAAATTCATCCATGTCGCCCATGGATTTTCTTGATGCATGGTTAAGTTCTAACTGGATGCAGTTCGAGGTTTGAGAGTGATATTGATGGGCAACAAAATGGGTGCACTGACGACCTCTCTTGTTTCCCTCAACTCTCCTAGAGGAGCTTCTGTAACTCCTTGCGTGCTTGAGGCATGATAGATGCTAGAAGGGGATGAAAGGTGTGACTTAGGAGAGGATATCATTGTCGAGTCAACAAGGCAAGGGTAAATGGTGTGAGGATTCAAGATGAAAGCAGTCAAGATGGAAATAAAGAGACTAGATAGGCTAGCTAGAGCACAGGTCTAAACTGTATGATAGGAATGAGAGGTAGCCCTGAAAACCAAAGCAGCAAAATGAGAGGATAATACAAAGCACCTATAAGACAACACTAGTTGAGTAAAGAAAATATGAGACAAAGAAACCAAAGAAATAATTTGCAGGAGGCAACAATGAGAAAGAATGGAAATAGTGAAGAAAAGTACCTACATCCAAGTGCAAGGCAACGAATGGACACTGTAAGTTGAGGGATAGAATAATCCACATATTGAGCCTCTCCAAAATTAGTTGGCCACCTTGCCAATGAGTGCCTAGCACCCCCGATTCTCACACTGCAAACACAATGTCGATTCTTTGGCCACCACCACTTACTTACAAGCATAGTTGGGTCATGAATTCAAGTTCATGGTGGAGGCCAAGTCGGGGGGCCCTAGTCCTACCCCCCAAGGAAAGATAAAAACAACATATGGAAATAATAAGATGAACCAAAGGGTGGATATTTTTCATGGTGACAAAATGAAAATGGAAAATCCATCTTCTTAGTACATAAGGAAAATCATAGGCATTTCCAAATCCTTCAAAACACCCTTCATGTTGTGCAATAAATGAGATGTGTGGAGTACCATCATGTTATGCACATCGTCGCTTAGTGGTAGATATTGCCTGATCATGGATACCCTAGTTAGCACCCTTTTGTTGTATTGGTGTCCATGTAGTCATTTTTACCTCTTTTCGAAATCCCTTTGTCTGACCCACCATGACTTAGAATATGAACCTCATGTCCTCTTCTTTGTCTCTTTTCTGGTTATACCCCAAGAGGATTCCACTACTTTTATCCCTTGTGATTTCCACTCTTTATCAACCTATTTTTGCACAATAAGCCTTGGTTTATCTCTTCCATCATCATCATCTACTTGGCCTATCATCCACTTTCACTTGGTGTTTTACCCTTTCTTGGAGGAACCGTTGCGATGAGTGGTCTTATTAGCCAACCTCTTGTACTCATTATGACATGATCATTTACATCATTACCGGAACTAGTTGATATCCTTTATACCACTTGTTCCTCCAGGAGGATTTTCCTTTAAGATCTTTTCAGAATCCTTAATTTAGAAAAGATTGTCAAAGAATTTGTCTCCTTCACACTTGTAAAAGTATGTGAAGGGTCATCTACCCACTATAAGTTTAACCATTTTCTAGATTGGGATAAACTAGTTATGAAAAAGGAATACCCTAATCTACTATGTCTAGGAGGTTTTCCCTTGTATACTTTTATCTCTTTTTCAAGCTTGGGGGACAACTTTACAAAAAAATAACTTATAAAAAGAGAAGGGAGGGAACATTTATTTCCATTAGTCATCAAACGACAACATCCTTTGCATCACCCTTGAACACTACACCTATCTGTTTCATTATCTCATAGTTCGATTTTAGCTTTCCTAGGATTTGTACCATACATATGATTCTATCTACTCCTCCAACTGGTTACTCTTCCAATCATCAGGTGCTCAAAATTATGCTCAAAAATCAAAGTGTCAGAATTTTGTTATACTTAGCTTCATATCAAAGAGCTCGTCATTCTAAATCCAACTGTGCGAACGACATTCAAATCTGAACTCGTATGCAGAAGTTAGAGCAATTCAAAGTTCAAGTTTGACTTGCTTACAATGCAGGATTGGATGATGTGCCAAGCTCTTCAGCGAATGAGGAAGCGCCAAGTGGCAGACTGCCATTGGCCCCCACATATCACAAATCGTAAGACGCAGGCAGGTCGACATTAGAAATTGGCCCCGAGCAGGGAAGGGTTGCGATGCGATAAGGCAATCGCAAATTGCAATCGCAATCCGTAAAGGAGAAGGCGTTGCAGAATCGACCCCTGACAGGATTGGTTGCGATGTGATATCGCAATCGCATATCCCATGTAGAGTCCCGCATAAATATTACTGTTGATTCACTGCGCTGAGTTGCGATTAAGCGATAAGATCCCAGACGCGAGGTGTTTATGAATTCCAATTTATAGCGTCGTTGAGTCTGCCAATATTGTAGTCGCAAATCACCCATTTATTTCATAGACCATAAGCCCACAGCACTTTCAAATTGAAATTTGCGATTCGACCAACAAAATATGGCATGTCATGCGGCGAAATTTTCGCCCAATTAGCAGATTTTGGGGCTAATTTGATGGTTAGTGGCCAAAAAAGGGGAATTTGTTGAACAAATTGTGGGAGAACTGAGAGGTCATAAATTCTTCACTTCTTATCCAAATCAAATGCAAAAAGAGTCAATTCTAGTAGTTTTAGCTATTCTAAAATCATTGAGACAGGTTTCAGAGGCATTTGAGCATTGTAAACACACTTTTGTTGTAATTTGGAGCATAATAGAGAGGCCCAAGCATTGGAAGTTGGACCAAGGAGACGTAGCCCAGGAGGGGTGAACTCTTCATCAAATCCCTATGTTGTGTGTTTTATTTTGATGTTCTTTTCTGTTATTTTTCTTTTGTTCAACATTTTTTTATGTTAAATTGTTTATAACATTTGCATAAGAAACTCTCACGGGAATCAGTTAATTAAGCAAAAATGGTGAATCCTTAAGCACTTGATAAGAAAATGATAAGCATATTGGGTTTTATTCTGAATGGGGAATTATCACAGAATTACTAATCTTCTCCATTTCAGATCAAGTTGGTATTAGAGCACTGGTTTTTGCTTACTAGATTTTCTTGTGCAAAGAAGGAGTATTGTTTGCTAGTTTTGTGTCATGCTAACAAGGTTAAAACTCAAAAGAGGAGAAGGGAAGTTGGTTGAAAGCCTTGTAGTTGGCTTAAGTGTAAGAAAAGAAATGTTTCCAAAGTCTTCTACACTAGTACATTCCCAAGTTTCAGAAGTTGTAGTTGAGTCTTCGAAGACCATGTCCCATGAAGGAGAACCTACCATGACCGATGATGAAAGAGCATTTAGAAAGGATTTTTTCGATATGACTGAGATGGTTAAAGTCCTCTATGAGGAGAGGAATTTGAGGTTGCAAGGAGAAAGGTCCAGACATCCAAGATGAGAGGGTTCTCCAGGAGGAGGAGGTCATGGAGATGGTGATAAGTCACCATCCACTCCATCATCATCCTCTTCGTCGTCATCTTCCACTACTACAACTCTTCAAAATCCACGTTCTTCAAAAGGACCTGGAAAATCACCTCTACTTAAACTAGATGTTCAGTTTGAGATTCCAATATACAATGGAGAAGTTAATGCAGAAAAGATGGATAGCTGGATTCGTCAATTGGAGGTGTATTGTAGAATTCAGAACCTTCAAGAGGATGACATCAAAATTCATTTGGCTTCATTGAGAATGGAGGGTCAAACACTTATTTGGTGGGAAGCATGGACTCAAGATGAAATCAAAAAACATGGTAAGATCTCTATTACTTAGTCTAATTTCATTACTGCTATAAAAAGACAATTCTACCTTTTAGCTCATATGCAAAATGCTATCATGAATTGGAAAAATTTCAGACAGTTAAAAGGTCAAAATGTGCAAGAGTATACTCAGGAGTTTAGGAGAAGAGCTCTTATGCTAGGAGTAGACTTGCAGTCACAAGATACTTTGCCAAAATATATAGGAGGTTTGCATAGCTATCTTCAACACGCCATTCTTATGTTTAATCCCATGAATCTTGATGAGGTATGTGTTCAAGCTACATACCTCGAGGCAAGAGGGAGAAATTTACAAGAAGAAGGTAAGAAGAACCCATTCCATAGTAGTGAAAAAATGAAATAAATCTAAAGGAAAGCAGAAGAAAAATGCTTCTGTTAAGAAAGAAAGGGAGAAACCAGTGTGCAAGAATTGTTCCAAAGAGGTCCATGATGAAGCGCATTGCTCGAAGCTTCATCCTTAATTAAGGCCGAAGAAACTTAACAATAAAGGGAAATTGAAGACAAACATTGTTGTACAACAAGACTTGGGTTCTGAATCAGGTGATGAAACAAAGATTGCAGCCACAATCACTAAAGGAAAAGTCGTGGCAAAAACAAGAAAAGAGGAAGCCGTGGCAAGCACCAACGCAACAAATAATTCTCACAACGCTTCAAATGAGGAAAACAGAATTGAGTTGTTCCATATCAGAGTTATTTCCAAACACACCAATATTGATATGTTGTTTGACAGTGGATCCCAAGAAAATTTAATTTCTACAAACTTGGTTAAGAAGTTGAATCTGGAAACCATGCCTCATCATAAACCATATCCGTTGGGTTGGATAACCAAGGATGAAAATCTCTAGGTCACAAGGAAATGCATTTTCAAGTTTTCTATTACTGCTAATTTCGTTGATGAAGTCAAATTAAATGTAGTATCGTTGGATATTTCTGAAATTGTGTTGGGAAGCCCGTATCTGTATGACCAAAAGTATTTTTCCATATATTTGAGAACAAATATCATTTGTTCAAAGATGGAGTGGAGTAGATTGTAAGAGCCCATCATAGAAAGCTTAATCTGTCTTTAGCAAGCGCAGGGCAAATGAAGCGACTAATCAATTCCAACAAGAATCTCATGCTCCTTATGATTAAGTAGAAGAATGACACAAAGCGTGAATCCTTTGCAGGTTGTGACGTGAAGCTGAAAGCTGAATTGGTTGATGTGGTCAATCAATATGGAGATGTGTTTCAAGAACCAAAGGGATTGCCACCAAAAAGGGGAATTCAACACGAAATTCAGCTACAACAAGACTGTCCACTCCCAAATATCGGTATGTATCGAATGTCAATTCTGGAAAGTTTAGAAATTAAGAAACAAGTCCAGGAATTGTTAGATAAAGGTGTAATTCATCCCTCTACTTTTCCATGTGGTTCACCAATTGTTTTGGTACCCAAGAAAGATGGAACCTGGCGCATGTGTGTAGATTATCGAGCTTTGAATAAAATTACCATAAAGAATTGATACCCACTGCCCATAATAGATGATTTTCTAGATTAGTTGAAGAATGCAAAATATTTCACTAAATTAGACTTGAGAAGTGGATATCATCAAGTTAGAATAGCTAAGGAGGATATTTGGAACACTGCTTTTAAAACCAAACAGGGATTGTTTGAGTGGCTGGTTATGCCTTTCGGTCTTTGCAATGCTCCAACTACATTCATGAGAGTTATGAATGATGTTTTAAGATCCTTTCTTGATGAGTTTGTAATTGTCTATTTAGATGATATTTTGATATTCAACAAATCATGAGAAGAGCATGTCAAGCATGTGAGGAAGTGTTGGATATCTTGAAAAAAGAACAATTATTTCTGAAGATGTCTAAATGTGAATTTGGGAAAACTTCCTTTGTGTATTTGGGCCACATAGTTGGAGGAGGTGAGCTGAAGATTGACTCTTCTAAAGTTTCGGTCATTGTGAATTGGCCAATACCCAAATCAGTCACAAAAGTAAGGAGTTTTATGGGAGAAGTGCAGTAGTCGAGGAAGTCCATTGCCAATTTCTCTTCCATGCTTTAAAATAGAATCCGATGCTTTAAAACAAAGGATAAATTCAACCCTAATTTTGGCATTGCGAGATTTGAAACAACCATTTGAAATACAAACATATGCAAGTGACTATGCCATGGGTGCATTTCTTTTACAGCATGGTAAGCCCATTTCATTTCATTCTGATATTTTTAATGGTGCTGTTATTAATTATCCTACATATGATAAAGAGCTTTACACATTGGTGCAAAGTGTGAAGAAATGGAAGCATTACTTGATGGGAAAAGAAAGCATTATTCACACTGATCATCAACCTTTGAAATATCTGCAATCTCAAACAAAATTGCAGCAATCAAAGCACTTTCGTTGGATGGAATTTTTACAGCAATTGCACTTGGTAATTAGGTACAAGAAAGGTATTTATAACAGAGTTGTTGATATGATTTCTAGGCCAGTTGTTAATGTATCCATTTTACTCAATAATCATTTTGTTTTTCCTGAAATTTATGTTGAACAATATGCACATGATGCTGACTTTCAAGAGGTATATTCAAACTTGAGTCAAGGCCACCAAGTTGACGAGTTAGACTACCATGTACATGATAATATGTTGTACCATTTGGGAAAACTTTGTGTTCCACAGGGAGAGAGAGTAAATGTCACAAGGGAAGTGCACAGTTCTCTTATTGTTGAAGATTTCAGTGTAACTAAAACAATGGGAAATCTTCAAAGGTATTTTTACTGGCCTTATATGCTTGAAAGTATGTCATGATTTATCAGTGGTTGTCCATTGTGTATAGTCGATGAGCCTAGTAATAGGAAAATAGGATTGTACACACCACTTCCAGTGCCTTCACATCCATGGGAGTGTTTTTCTATGGATTTTGTAGGAGGTCTTCCTTTATCAAGAAAAGGTCATGATTATTTGTACGCAGTTGTGGATAGGTTCAACAAGATGTGCAAATTAACGCCTTGTAAAAGAAAATTACAGCTGAAAAAACAACTCAAATTTTCTTTCAAAATGTATGGGTTCATTTTGGATTACCTACTTTTATTGTAAGTGATCGTGATCCTGATTTGGGAATTTTGGTCAAATTATGGAACTTGATGGGCACCAAGTAGAAGAAAAGTGTAGCCTTCCATTCACAAACAAATGGTCAAACTGAAGTGGTTAACATGACAGTTATTCATTTTCTAAGAGGATATTGCAGCAAACATCCTAAGTTGTGGGATGAACAGTTGCATTATATTGAGCATGCTTACAACCGAGCAAAACACTCTTCTACTCTAACTTCGCCTTTTGAGGCATGTCTTGGTTATTTTCCTAAATTGCCTTTGGATTTCATCTTTGAGAAAGATGTAGTTGTAGATGGACACAACGACATAGACAGAGCAAAGAAATTCATTGAGCAAATTCAGTTGATTCACCAAACAGTTCAAGAACAACTAGAAAAGAGTAAAGGAAAGTATAATGCAAGGCATGATAAGCATCGCGTGGATCATCAGTTTCAAGTAGTTGATGAAGTTTGGATTCACATTAGCAAGGAAAGGCTTCAAGGTGAAGGTAAAAAGATGAAACCAATCTGTTATGGTCTATTACTATTTATGGTTATGATTTTTTCAAGTATAGTTGTTGAATGATTACTATGCTCTAAATATCAAAATAGAATTCTCTTTGAAGTACATTATTATAAAAAAGTAGTTACCATTGTTGAAAAATTATTAGGCCCATTTTGATCTAGAAAAGTAGCATGGTATCAGCGCCAACGTAAAAGACAAATATTGAAATCATGAAAAGGACAAAAGAGGGAACATTACAATTCACTTAGAATCTCAAAAGTCGTGGTAGAAGTATGAAAGTCCTAGGGGACATAAAGAGTCAATTGGAAGTCGAAAGGTCACGAGGGAGTCCAAAATTCATAGGAGAAGGTGAAGGTTCACCATCCTCATTTCTATAAATGTAACCTCATGCCTCATTTGAAGGGACTTTTAGCACTTAAGCCAGGCTAATAATGAAATCATTATTTTGTGCTTGAGGAGCTGAAAGCATTCACTCTTGGTAGCCTATAGGTGGAGGGATTGTGAGACTAGTGCTATGTTATGAAGATGATATGAATTGATCTCATCCCACTATTGGGTTTTGATGAGCTTGTTGTACATGTATTTGAATGGACGACAATATTAATGAGAAGCTTTCCAGTTCATGCATTGAACCCCATGCATTCCTCTATTGTTGTATTAGCTATCTGGTATTCCAATTATGTATGCATATGGTTTACACGTGAGTTACATGTTTATGAACTAATTCATTTTCATGCAGCTTATGTGTTGGCTTTGAATCTTTGCTCTTCATTCAATGTTAATGTTAGCGATTGATTGTGAATGAACTTGCAGTTAATTTCTAGCACTTCCCTGTTGTGTATGTCTTAGTTAGTCTCAACTATCTGATGCTTCCTTAAGGCATGCTCTTGCTCATGATGTTGTTGTTGTATTCTTATATCATGTTTTGTAAGATTCCAATGGAGAATTGATCTCGTCCTCATTTTTCTAATATATTACACTTGGTCTCACACGTATCTCCGCATTCAATTTCCAAGAGCAAAACACACACACAATGGCAGTCGGGCTGGTATCTAGATGGGGCTCCTATCCCGAACAATGTGAGGTCTAGTTGGGACTTCATACGTAGGAGAACCCCTACTGTTGGCGAATTATCCAGAGTTATCAACAGATTGTGAGCACCAACAACTAGAAATGTAAGAGCTATTATACACATGGTTTGGTTCTTCCATGAACCATACAAAAAGAATTACGTTGAAAATGAAGACTTTAAGAGAGTGTATCAATAAATTCAAAGTTAATCAAAACAAGAAAACATTGCTTACCATTTCCAATATTAATAACTTTATAAGATGAGAAAGTTAAGAAAGACCACCATGATTAAAAAATAGATATACCTCCGAAATTGTTACAAAATTTAATATGGAAAAAGTATAACTAACTTGTAAAAACATATTTATTAAACAAAAATGCAACCAGAAATAAATATTATCCATAATTATATTTTATATTGTACAAACAACCCTAATAAAAAAAATTAACCATAGAGTCGCAATCCAATTCCAATTCCCTACAAAGGTATTGAAAAAACAAATGCATGGATTTTGTTGAAGAAATCGTTTCTATTGACTTTGGCGGAGATTATAAAATGACACCAACGAAAAGAGAGGAGCAGCCCCCACACGATGTCCCTTGTACCACGACAAAGAATGAGGTCCCACCTTGTCTCATTCTATTTACCATTTAAGAAGTCTACTGCAAAAAATGTTCGGAAAAAGTGTAACAAAATATATTTTTCCTACCTTTTATGTTGGAATTTTGGAATATTATTTTATTGAAAGTGGGTTTTTATTATTTTTTTAATATTGGAATATATTTTTTTAGCTTTATGCTATTAAGGAAAGGTCATTAAAAAAAATCAAATCTATGAGATATGAATTTTTCAAAATATAAAAATAATGATTTATATATTTACTTTATATAAGGAATTCTTAAATTATATTTGGTAAATTTTGATATTTTAAATTAGTTAAATCTCTTTTTTTTTTTTAAGTTTAGATGCACATTCAACATTATTAGAGGTTATGATTTTGCAAAAGATTATAATGACCATAAGGGTCAATAAGAACATTGACAAGTAGAATTGAAGGGTCACTTACCACTCATGTCCAAATGGTACTCTAATGAGAAAGTTGAGGAATGGTTTTTCTCACTCTTTCAAAACTAGTGTTTCTAGAGACCAAATGCCTCCCAACAAGCGAAGGCATAATCAAAGATGTATCTATATAACTACCCTAAGATATTATTGATGTTTTCTAATTTATAATATAGAATTTGATAATTAGAAAGGTTAGTTTGGTTTAAAACCCAAAAAATTGTAATGATAAAGTAGAATAATTCCCTATTTTAGGGTGAAATACATGTAATTTTGGGGTCTCAAACCTTGAATAAATGCATTTTATAGATTTCTAATGCATTATACACATAGATATCTTACCAACAATGATTAGTTTTGGTCAAATGGAGTATATATGAGAAAGATATGCCCCCAACAAAATAATGATATGATTATTTGCAGCCATATCAACACACCATAATTCACACACATGGAGCTAACAATGTATATGAATCCACTAGACACTTTCAAAAAAATCATTGATATTCGAAGACGGTTATGGAACCATACATCTAACCTTAATTCAAGCTATCAAAAACTTACTAAAATAAAAAAAAATGAATTCACTTTCACTAACCACCATTGTTGTTCCATAATATGATCGTTGAGTGTGAAAGATATACTTAAAAAGAAAGAAGAGCATATTGTAGACACATCAAAATATCATAGTGTCTTATATCTTCACAACACTCTTGACAACACTCTTGGATCACTTTATAATCTTGATAATATAAATTTAATTAAAATACACTATCTTTTATTTTCTTATTAATTTTCCCGCATTAAATTTTCAAAGAAAATTTGTATTCCAACATGTAACTTGTTATTATAATTGTAAATATATAAAATGAAAATAGAATGAAATTTTTATTTGTATATAATATTCTTATAATTATTGATATGTAAAATAGGGTTAGGCAATGTGAAAGATAAAATGTTATGTACCCCAAATAATCCAATTTTCAAAACGTACCGCACAAACATGTTATGTACCCAAATACCACGGAAATTCCAATGTAATGAGTGTTCATGGAATCAGTTTTTTTTTTTTTTAATAGAGGGCGTTGAGGCACCATATGATATTCACTTCTCGTCCAATGTCGGTTGTGGGGCTCCAATTTGTGGTCATGCTCACAACATGCTTTGGTCATGCTAAGTGGTCGGTGTGGGGACACAAGTCAAAGGCTTCTAGGCCCTCTCCATGTGTCCCTAATCTCAATGCTCACATCCTACCACTCAGTTTCTAATCACTTGGAAATTTATTTCTAGCGAAGATAAGATGAGAGGACTTTGGATGCCCTGGAATTAATAATATATCTATTTAAGGTCAAGATATGATGAGAGGACTTTGGAAGACATGGAATTAATAATATATTAATTTATTCATTGAATTTCAATGAAAGGACAAAATGATTACCAACACAAAGGTAGAGAAGTGAAACATGTGCATGAACTTCCATATCCATTGTATGAGGAGGTCCCACTTTGTCTGAAGAAATCTAACTTCTTCCAACAAAGATAAAAGTGCAACAAATTATATTATTATTGTTGTTTTTATGTGTTTTAAGAAATCTTGAAATATTATAGTTTTAAAAATAGCATATAAAGTTGGGTGGTATTAGAAAAGTTCTTAAGATTTGGAAATAACGAAAAATCTCAAAATATTATAGTTTTAAAAGTAGCATATAAAGTTTTTTGAAAAAGTAAAGAATGTAGAAATAACATAATTATTCTATTTTATATAAATAAATTTTCAAATCATTTACTATAAAAATAAAGAGAGCCTAATTTTATTTTAATGATCATTGCTTAATTTGAAATGTAATAAGTGTAATTAATTTAAGGTATGGAATTTTGAATACATGTATTTTAGAGATTTTTTTGCATGCATTTTATATATTAATATATTTTTAATGGTGGTTTATTTTGACAAATAAATTTAGTATGAGAAATACATTTCAACCAGGTAATAGTCTAATTATTCTTTATAGGTCTAAGAGGTAACTTTATCATTTCACCATAATTCACAATTGCGGATGTAGTAATGCATAGGAATCCACTAGAGACCTCTATAAGCATCATGGATATCATAGGACAATTATGAAATCATATACCTAACATTGATCCAAGCTTTCAAAAATCTAGTAAAATGAGGGAAACGAGTTCAATTTCTTTAGCCACCATTATTGTTGTATGGTACAATTAGTAAGCTGGAGGTGATATTAAAGGGGAAGACCAAGAGAATCATATTGTATAAGAATATACAATATCGTGTCTCATACCTTTGCAACAAGTTTGGATCACTTTGAAATTTGTATTGTGACGTCCATAATATAAAAGACAAAATGAATTGTTCTTCCTTTCTAGTTGGTTTTCTCACATTAGGATTCAAAGGTAAATTTTGTGTTTCAATCTGTGCCTTTTCTATTTTGGTTTTTTTTCTCTATATTAACCCAGTTAAAGAATCTGCTTGACATATTTTATTTCACATTAAATCACTAATACAAAAATAATAGTTGTGCAATCGAGCATAGTCTTACTATAACTAATGAAGATTAATCACACAATCAAGCATGGCAAACTCCTCTACTAGGTAGTTTCTCCCTTATATGACTATAATGTTATCCAACTCAAGTTGGTACTACTTTCCATATTTATTATAATTTCAATTCAAAGGGTATTCACAATAATATGGCGATCCCATCAACTATCAACCATCATCTAATACCAATGATTGAAGTAGTTGTTGATTGTAATAACTTCTATTGTTGTATCAATACTCCCCATGAACCTTTTGTAGCACAATACCAAAAATGGTCATTTCCTACCTTTTAGATAGTTTCTATAGAGGGATCCAAATTCCATCATAGTCATGGACAATAACTAGGCTCCATAAGTAAATAATTGATTAGAATCACGTGCAACCATGTATACTTGTATGATTCCATTCATTAGGTAGAAGAACCAATATAGTTGGATCCCATCCACACATAAATATGATGCTTGGCTAACAAATTGAGCACATCTACACTACAAAGGTTATATGCTAGGCAATTTTTTTACTTTTCCCAATGCATTTTAACTTGGGTCATTGGTTGAAATGATGAAACCACATTTAATGGCCCAACTTAAAATTCATTAGGAAGAGTTCTAACTTTTTATGAAGTATAAAATTCGTTTGGAATTCATTCTATATTTCCTCATGATCCTAATATACAAAAACTAGAAGGAAACCAACTCTAGTACATGTCATTTATGTTTTAGATATTATATCATAAATACATCTTTTACACATCATACTCGATGTAAAAATAATCATATATCCCTAAATACACATCCATTCCTTCTCTCATGGGGCTTTCTTTAGGTAGTTGGAATCGAGGATGGAATTTGATGTGAGAATTACTTGTCATGAGGTGATTTACTTATCAAATATGGTGAGAAACTTAACATACATGTCACCAAAATTAAACGAAATGCTTAGTTATTCTAATAAAACTTTTATAACCATAAAATTAGAAGGTGGAATGTATTTAAAATTCCAACCCTAGTTCAAATGCCACTTGAATATTTTGTCTCGTGTTCATTAACCTAGTTACTACTTTTACTATGTATTTATCAATATGTAACTAATACTTTTACCATGTATTTATCAATATGTAATCAATGCTTAAGTAAAAAGAGTGAAGGGAACTCTTATTTAATAGCTCATAAGGCACAATATTTGTTAAGGTTTTTGAAATGGGGTAGCAAGCTAAGCGACTTAATTGTGGGAAAAAATCCACGGTTAAGTGGACTTGAGTCAAAAGAATCTTGGGATGGGTGACCACCTGGGAAGTCTTGGTTATTGAGTGTAAGCCTAAGAGATGATTATTGATGTTATCTAATTCATTTCTCTAGTATCAATCCCACTTCTTCACCCATGTGAGCATCATTTAGTGCAATGAATGCTAAGTGAATTAGTTCAAATAATGAGAAATCAATCAATTGAGATTAATACTCATGGATATGGTCACACATTAATGAATTAATAAAATATTTCCAAAAGATGATATATAATATGTTGCACTGTGAAAGCCTCTCAATGCTTAAATAGATAGCACATGTGCAATACTTAATCACTACCCTAACACATCTCTTCATAGTCACAAATTACCAAATTAGGGCATATAAATCAACTACAATATTTTTTATTTGAATAAGGGATCAATAGTAGGTTTGACCTTGAATCATGGTGCACCTCTAGGTGACACAACATTACCACCATAAATCATTGTACCCAACATTACCACCATACATGACGATTGATGACTTGTAGTAGTGTATAATTAGAATGGGGATAAATCCAAATGAATCATTCATTATACATGCCTTAATTAAATCTAGAGACATTGATATTCAAGTAATTAGAAGAAAGATGAAAATGCCACTTACTAAACATGTTCAAACTCTTTAATTAGAAGTTGCACAAAAAGAAAAAGAACAATTATTGTCCCTAATAATTGAATAGAATAAGAAACTTGAAAAATATGCACAATAGATTGAAATTTTTACAAAAGAATATATTTAACAAGTTTTTGCAACAACTTCTTCAACACCAAGCACCATCCACAACAAGGATGATCCTTCTAAGAAGCTTGTTGAAATGATGCCAACTTTTTGTATTAAGGATATTGAAATTGAAAACCTTAAGAAAATACTCGTAGTGAATAATTTTGAGATAAATAATCTCATGGAGGAACTAGCTAAAAGAAATGCAACTATTCATACTGATCAAGAATTAAAAGCAAGATTACAGAAGGAAATAGTTTGGTTGAAGAATCAACAAGTGGCAACACAGTTCTTGGTTGAGGCTTGGAAAATTCTTTGGGGAGAACTAGTGACCAGTATTTCAAAGATGTGGTGATCCATTAGAATCATTTGAGATGAATTAGAACTAGTGTACAATACTAATAGGCCATTAACAAGATCCAAAGAGAGCTAGGAGACAAATCTAAGATTGC
Source organism: Pinus tabuliformis (assembly GCA_031772625.1). NCBI lineage: Eukaryota > Viridiplantae > Streptophyta > Pinopsida > Pinales > Pinaceae > Pinus > Pinus tabuliformis. The sequence continues at coordinate 482,795,679 of CM062820.1, forward strand.
TACTAAAATAGTAAAGTTCCTCGACACTAGAAATTGTGAATAGTCAAGAGCTATCGATACAAATGACAAAACTTATGTAATCATTGAGGTCAATAATGTTTTAACTAAGAGAAATTGTGTACAACAGGTACAAGATAAACATGAACTTATTAAAAAGGAGGTTGATTTACTTAATTCTAGGTTTAATGTTTTAAAGGAAATGGGTTTACCCTCATATTGGGATCAAAGTGGAAATTTGATGTCTCTGGATGCATACATAGAATTTTTATTAAGAACCAAAGAATATTCCATCAAATTTTCAAACATGAGTGGAATGTTGAAGGGGCCAACCATATTAGATAAGTTGATGGATAATTTGTATGTTCATTGTCAAGTGAAAATGATATTTTCAACTACTCCAACATACTAAAAATACATAGATTTCGATATTTCCCATAGGAAAATGATGTCATATAGCTATCCAGTGTATCAAATTAGTATTGGTTTTTTGAATTTTGGTTTCAAAATATTTTTTATTCCATCATTAAACAAAATTCAACTAGAAAAAGGGACGAATGAACGAAAGTTACTAGACATTTGTAAACTCTTTCTATTTTTATTAGTTTTTTCCTAGAAAGTTGCTTTTGTGACAATAATTTGTTGTAATATTTTGTATAAATGCTCAAGGAGAAATCAAAGAAGGTTTGAATTCTGAGATTCAAAGTTTATTATTGTATCTTAGAAAAATATTACTACAATTTTTAATCAAGAGATTATGCCTTCAACTCTTGGAAATGTATATCTTCCATATTAGTTTTCCTTTGTGAGTTTACATTATATTTTCATCTCTACAATTGTTTCAAGTTATATGAGATACCCATAAGATGCTAAATTAAGAATCCATTTTCCTAACTCCTGGTAATTTTATGTTATACACATAGATTTATGATAAAATAGTTTTGTTTTTATCATACCTCTCATTAAATGGTTAGATTATTGTTGATATTTCATATAATTGAAGTTTTTGTTATGATATAGAACAATTGGAATATTATTCCTCTACATTTTCTGCAATAATAGGTCTCGAAGTATTCGGCGAATGTTGTAAAATATGTTATATGTTTTCCTTTTCCTTATATCACCACAATCAATCCAATTAGTTATTTACCTTCGTTGGAAGCTATCATTTTCATTAGATATTTGAAAGGTATTAACCTACCATCCATAAAATATGTTTTTATTTGAATCAAAAGCTCTCTTGCAAAAAAACATTACTAGTGCCTTGGCATAGTTTTGTAGCCAAAAAGTATCTCAAGTGAACAAAAATTATGTTTTGCAAGAAATTGGGATAATAAAGCTATATTTCCTCAAACCTAAAGAGCTTGGGTCTAAGGATGTGTTACACGACATTTTTTCATATAGGGAGAATGACCATCGGTTTGGATCTTTCGCTATCCACAAATGTGTCCCAAGAACATTCCCCTGCAAAGAAAGTGGAATTTCTGGATCTTATAGTACAAAACCCTAATTTTGGCCATGTTCATTGTTTCCTAGTCACTCCTTGTCCATACGCAGGGTAGACCATTATTATCAGTGCACAAGTACGCATTGTCTTCCACTATGACCTGCGAACATGACTTGACGTACGTAAAAATAAAATGTAAAGTCTAGAAGCATTGTTGGTAGCATCTATCCCAACCAACAAGCTTTGAATGAGTGCCTATTCAATATTGATCCCTCCCATCATGGAGTAATTCCACTTCCTTTGTGTAACATATATCCCACTAATAGTGGATCTCATCCCTTGGAGAATGGATCCATAACTTCTCATTCTTGGCCTATAAAGCTACTATAGGTCTGAGGATTGAAGGAGGATTGTTGGAAGTAGGTTTATTCTATTGAGATTAGGTTGGAAGGCTTGTCTTGCAAAGGAGAGGGTTGGAGATTGTAGAAAGGGCTTGCTACATCAAAGCTATATGGTTGTAAGGATTTTCTCGAGTTTTATGAATATAAGCAATTTTTATTTCTTAGTTACATCTCTATTGATTTAATTTTTAGGATTCCTTGATCACCTACATGAGTTTTGGTTGCATAATTGATTAGTTCATATGTATAATTGGTTAATTGATTCATTTATCTCTTTGGTTATATTCCATATGCTTTAATCTCTTGTTTGCCAACATCTTTGAAGATCTATTTCAGAACATTGTGGAGAATCTGTTGGGAGCGACAAGAGGACATTTAGAGCATCAAAGAGTGAGTGATCATTACCAATTAGTGATTTCATTGTGGAAAAATTGTTTGCATGGTTTGAATCCTTAGCTTTTTTAGTGTGTGTTAGTTGTTTGTTTTTACTTTTTAAGAGACCTTAGGATTGGATTGTGGATTTTGTTTAATTTTGTGATAAATTTTAATCATAGTTGAATCACCAAGATAATCACATAGAATGCGAGGTCAACCTCTTGAATACACACCAAGTCAATTGGAAAAGAAAAAAATAGAAAATTCGAAGTCAACAGGATCAAAAGCCTCCGACGAACCTAAAACATCAACAATTTTACAATATGAGACAGTATAAACTGAATTGAATCCAACGTAGGAAGTAGAATCAAGTTTAGTTCACTTTGATCTAGAAAATACCAAAGAAGTTCATAATGAATCTGACTCTAGTGAAGTTTCAGACACTAAAATTACCGAACCAGAGGCAGAAGAACTTGACTCTAAACTTTCTCAACATGAATCGCCTTCGGCTATTATAGCTCCTACTCCTGAGTTGTCTTCACCTCAAAGGAAGCTGATGGTAACGACTTAATTATCTTCTGGGTTAGTTAGCATTGAAGATGTTACCAAAGAAACAAAGACACCTCATTCTCCATTTACTGGTACTAAAACTTTTGACCCAAGAGTTGCATTCTCTCCTTTCCAACCTGACCCTTAGTCTTCTACAAATTTGATTTTTTTAGGTCAGAATTTTTCACTGCCACACATTCCTTTTTATTCACCAGAAGTAACTACGTCAGAAATTCCTATTGGGAGCCAACCCGTTAATTCATCCATGTTTACTAGCTCCCCAAAATCACTATTGTATGGTGGTACATCAGTTCCTCCTAGGTACCAGTCACTTACTGTGGCCTTTTCAGGAGCATCCTCTTCTCCCAAACTTTCTACTTGGTCATCTATTTTATCTACATCTACTGTTCAGAGCATGACTTCAATGCCCGAAGTGCTTACATCTTCAGAACAACAAATTCAAATAATCCTCAAGTAACCCCAACTGGCGTTTATTACCATCCTCGGGGGAAACCACCTTATCCTCCACCTAGAGGACAACCTTTTGTTGGGAGAAAACCTTTTGCTAGTAACTATAGTCAGATACACCAAACTAACCTAGGTCAACCTGTTGTAAATCAACCTTTATATGGTACTCCTTATCCTGGGACGAACACAATCTGGAATCCTGCTTTTAATCAACAGTATGGTCCGGGTGCTCCATAAGTGTTGCTTTATCAACGTTTTCAGCCTACTGGACAAACTATTCCCCAAATACCTATTCCAGGTATTGTGGTACTCATCTAACAACCTGTCCAATGGATTCCTCAAATACCTATTCAACAATCAATTCACAGACTTGTTTAGAGTTCACCACATACACCTATTCAAAAAAGTATTTCGAAATTGAATCCAACTTCTTCTCAGTCGCTTATTCCAGGAGTATCACAAACGACCATTTGAGTAACCCCTAAAATATATGTTCCTTAGACTACTCAGGCAATCTCACAGGCTTTTGCTTATCAAATTGTTCCTACAGTCTAGTCTATACCACAGATTCCTATTGGGCAACCTATTGTTAGAACAATGCAAACACCCTTTCAAGGTCAAGCTTACTAGGTTCCACCTTTTTAAGGAAAGAGTTTTCAAAGTCCACCTTTCCAAGGCCAAAATTTCCAAAACCCACCTTTTCAAGGCCAATTCTTTCAAATTCAACCTGTTCAATTACAATTTGTTCAAGGTCAACCTTTTCAAGCACAACCTATACAAGGGAAATATTACTTAGGTCAAATGGGTCAAGCTCAACCTTTCCAGAGTCAACCATACCCCGGTCATACTTATCAAGTCCCTGTTCAACCTCAACTCGGTATGATTCACCCTGGTTACCCTAGTGGAATTCCAATTCCAATTGCTCAAGCTATTCTAGGATATCCTGGATATTTGCCTCTAGGGGTTGGACTTAACTCGCACGGTTATCAAGATTTACTACAAGACCCTAGCTGAAAGTTACCATTTATCACAATGCTAGATTTACCATATTTATCCCAGTTAACTAACGATCCTATTTACTATTATCCTTTTTTCTCTGTGATTCCTACCAAGTTGCCAAGTGACATACCTAAATTTGAAGGTAAATCAGGAAAGGATCCATGCAATCATGTGATGATATATAATCTTTGGTGTGCATCGAATTCTTTGATCGATGATTCCATCAGTATATGCCTTTTCCAATGAACTTTAACTAGTTCGGCAGCCAAATGGTACATTAAGCTTGTTGGACACCTAATGGTTGATTCCAGTCTTGAGATGGAATCAAGGCTGAAGGTGTAATTATTATGCATTGAAAAGTTTGTGCGAATTTGATTGAAGGGATCAGCGTATGGTGCAGTGAAATGGTGACTTGTTATGTTTAACATGGTATCATAGCATATTTCATATCTTCATAGTTAGTGTATTTGACAATTCTAGTGGCACCCTTGCCCTCACAGAACACTTGATCAAAACCAACATCTCCAACTTTATGCATATCATCCTTAAGGTCCTGCCATGATGCTAATGAATGGAGCCCAAGAACAATAACATGATATTCAAAATGTTTAGAGAGTGCACCACATCCACCACCAACACTGCTATAACTATTATGGTGATCACTGAATGAAGACTGCTTCATAAATTAAATGTTATCTCAGCATCTGCCGACAATTGGTTGCCGGAGGAGGAAGTAGCGACATATAGACAAAGGAATTGGCTTTGCCTTCGGTTCCAATGCGCTTAAATATGTTTTGTTTGATGAGAAGTCTCAAAATTTCATCTCTCTTCTGAGGTTGTTCTTTCAGCTCCTCATCTCTATTTTACGAAAAAGACTGCAAAGTAGAGGCAACAATGGTGTGTATAAACTAGTAGTCACGGTGCCTTTCTTGTGTCAAAATTTTCTCTAACAACACCTAAGGGCTTGGTAGATCTAAACCATTCCTAGTACTTGCATGAGGAGATACAGAGGATGCCATAGAACTTCTTGCTAGAGACTCAATATCACCAAAATTCTATGCACGTTATAGAAAAGCAGTCCTTTATGAGAAGACTTTTGTATTTGTATTGAATTCCTTTAAGAATTATTGCACATTGGTTGATGTTGTTGCATTTGTTGTGAAATGGATCGAATGGATAATATATTAGAATTATTGAATACTTTAATACATGCCAATGTTGATGGGATGATAAACATTAGCAAGAACACTCTCTGTGATATTAAAACATGTCTACATTATACACAAGAGAAGGTAGATTTTTTGGAGCTTGAATCTCAAATTTAGCAAGAAGAATTACAACAGTGGAGTCATCATTCTGAACCTATTTTTTTCAGAACTTTGAGACATACTCCCATCAGCAGCAACAATATGAAGTTGATTCAGATCTAGTTCCCAATGAAGGAGCATATTTTCACGTTTAAGTTCCACTTCCCAAGCCCATCATCAGAGCTTGGGAGGAGCTTCTCAGCAATAAGCACATAAAAAGTCTTGGAGATGAGAAGGAGGTGTCCTTTCATATTCCAGATTAATCAAAGCCCGTCCAGTTCCATAGTGCTATGTTTCTTCATGACAGTTCAACTTCAGCTATTCAAGGTCCCTCTCCTCTTCCATAGTAGCCACAACAGAATGTTAACTACCAACATTGTGAATGAGTTTGCCATATGAAAGATCATTGTTTTGATCTTCATCCATGTGAGCATTGTCATAAAACCACTCATTCTTCAAACATATTCTTAAAAAACAAACTGTTGCAAGAACAAAGATTCACCTTGGATGGATCACTTCTTGGAAATGGGCTTCAACAACCAAGAAGATATTTCTCTCATACAACAAGATTTGTTCTCGAATATTGAAAAGTCTTGTAGTTGAGATCTCTTCATCTTCTCGCCTTGTATCTGACAGGGGGGAAAGTGATGGTCATCTACACTTTTCAAAGCCTCATCAAGCAAGCTTGAGCCATAACCTTCCATACTAGATTCAAAGTTGTAGCCAGAGATAGAGACACCCTTGATCATGCCTTTGGTTGGTCGCCAACCGTAAACCATCTATGGGGTTAAGACCTCCCTTTTTAGGATGAGCTTCTCCCTCTTCAAAGAATTGGGGACACTTCCTCTAGCAGAAGACTTCAACTTCTTTCCAATTTTGGAAGAGTTCTAGGAATTTCATTAAGCATTCCAGAGTTGGTGGTCATCCTTAAACCACCACAAGTTGAGACCTCCCTTTTTAGCTTGGGGTTCTCCCTTTTTATGCTGGTTGTAGACCTTCCTTTTTCAGGTTGAAGGTCTCTCTCTCCAAAACATTAGGGACACTTCCTTTAGTAGAAGATTTCAGCTTCTTTCCAGAATTGGAAGAATTTCAGGAACTACACTAAGCATTCTAGTGTTGGTGGTTATCCTTAAACCACCCCCTTATACCAACATTTCAGAGAGAACATCCAACCTCGTGCTACCAGGCACATTTTTGCACATTTTGTATTAAAATACTCTTCTTGGACTCATACATACCCTTCGGATTAAGGGGGGGAATGTTCAACACCTAATCCTCTAAGGGTTGGTGTGGAAGTTGAACAGTGAAAGGGAGTCCAAGAGACCACTTGGAATATGAAACCAATGGTCATTCCAATGTATTATAAATATGTATCATTGTGAATAATAATGGAATTCAAGGCTTATCCTTCACACTCTTGTCTTCGCCATGGTTACGTTTAACAAAACTACCTCGTGCCTCTTTCTATAACTTTAACTCCCTAGAAACAACATTTTTAACCCACTTTGAATTACTAATCCATTATGATACTAGTACCAAATTATTGAATTCTTTAAAACAATCGAGCTCGACTCACATCTCCGATCATATTTATGAATGGATACGTAGATATCACTTAGTCAAAGTTTTCATTCCAGATCAAATATTAGCTGAGTGGTTCGTAAAGTCACTTCTTTCTATTATCATAGAAGATGTTGCCAAGGGAGGTGTCATCACAGAAGAGCAAGTAATTGCTCGTGCCTAGTACTTAGACTTAGTTTACACTCAATCTGGAACTTTGTATGAAAAAATATTGAATTTACCTCACCCTACGGGTGAACCCATTATTACATCTCCTATAGGATCAAGATCTAATGCCATTGATGGAATTATAGGTTACGTTAGCCAACAGTCTAAAGGAAAAAAGAAAATTTCTAAAAATACTCAGACTTTGGCCATACAAGACACACCATCTTAGAGCCTTCCTCCTAAAATTATTTCTGATATTAATGTCGTAAAATCATCTACTGGTAAGACAAAATTAACTGGAGGTAAAAATAAGGGGAAAGGTAAATCGAAACAAAATGCTACTCCAAAGAGAAACCTACTAAAGATGAGCCCATGGACGAAAAATGAAAACCTCGCTATCCTTACCTTATTTGCAATGAGTATCACCATATGAAGGAATTCCCACATTGGGAAGAGGTTTTTAAAATTATTAAAGGTTCTCCAAATCCTGTTGTTTTGAAGGATCCATTTCCTTCTCAAGATAGAAAAACGGTTTCTCATAACATGGAGGGAATCAAAATAAAGGTGATGGTAAAGGATAGTTGTAGTGTTGGATATGTGGCAAGGAGCATCTCAAGACAATTTTTCCACAGTATCAGGGTGGTAGCCCTTAGATTTACAGTGCATAGGAAGTGTAGACAGTTGGGGATTTTGGGCAAAGTATTCCATAGATCTATGCAATATTGGATAACAGGCAGGAGGATCACCAGGCATCTATTATAAAGGTGGAGGATAAGATTTGTGATCAATTTTTTTCTATTTTGATTTACTCTGGATCTAATTATATTTATGTATGTCCTTACTTGGTGGATAAGTGTGTTTCGAATAAATAATTGCATGAAGAATCTTGGTTAGTGTAGTTGGCTATAGGTGCAAAGAAAAGAGTTCATAATTTGGTAAGAGTTTGCGCATTTGAGTTGAATGGTATGCTTACCTCAACACATATGAATGTACTTCCATTAGGATCATATAGTATGGTTTTGGGTATAGACTGGTTGTATCTTCATAGGACTAAGGTGGAATATTATGAAAAATTTATTGAGTGTTTGGATGACAATGGAGAACAAAGAATCTTGCAGGGTAAGAAGAAAGCAACGTCAGTGAGATGGTGACAACTATGCAGGCCAAGTGTAGTCACAGAAAAGGTTGTGTGTTATTTGTAGTGCATATATATAGTAATAAAGGTAAGGATTTTAAGGATGTAGAAGTTATGAATAGGTATTCGATCTTGAAGTAGTTTCAAAAAGTGTTTCTAGAAGAAATTTCAGATTTGTCGCCTCACAGGGAAGTTGAATTCTCCATTGAGTTGGTACCAGGGGAAACACCAGCATCAAAGGAACCATCCAAGATGAGCACACCATAGTTAGTAGAGTTTAATTTGCAGTTGAAGGAAATGATTAGGGATACATCAGGCCAAGTGTATCACCTTGGGGTGGACTGATGTTATTTGTGAAGAAGAAGGATGGTACTCTCAGGTTATGCGTTGATTATAGGAAGTTGAACAAGGTGACCATCAAGAACATATATTCATTGTAGAGGTTTGATGCTTGTTTAACCAACTGAAGGGAACATCAGTGTTCTCGAAGATTGACTTGAGATCCAGATATCATCAAATACACATTAAAGAAGAGGACATCTACAAGATTGCTTTAAGGACCACGTATGGGCATTATGAGTTTGTTGTAGTTCCATTTGGTTTGACTAGTTCTTTAGCTACTTTTATGTGCTTGATGAATAGTGTGTTGCGTCCTTATTTGGACAAGTTTGTTATTGTTTTCATTGATGACACCTTGATATATTCTAAAAATGAGGAAAATCATGCCGAACACTTAGCAGAAGTATTGAGATTGCTGAGAGAGAATTAGTTGTACGCTAAGCTCAGTAAATGTAGTTTCTTTCAGACAAAGGTATAGTACTTAGGACATGTTGTCTCCAAGGAAGGTAAAGCAGTGGATCCGTAAAAGATAAGGGCTATCATGGAGTGGGAAGTTCCTAAGAACGTGGATGAGGTCATATCATTCATGGGGTTAGCAAGTTACTGTAGGATGTTGATCGGGAACTTCTCTTGCATTGCATATCTTATTATGTCACAATAGAGGCAAGGTAAGAAATTTAAATGGATAGAGGAATGTGCAGAAAGTTTTGAATAGTGTAATCAACTGTTGATAAATGCTCCAGTGCTAAAGATTGCAGATATGGGAAAATAATTTTTGGTGTGTACAGATCCTTAAAAGAGAGGACTTGGTGGATTCTTGATGCAGGAAGGACAAGTAGTGTGCTATGAGTCACAGAAACTATATGAGCATGAGGAGAGTTATCTGACACATGATCTTGAGTTGGCAGTGATCATCCATGCATTGAATATGTGTAGACATTATCTTCTTGGCAGGAGGTTTGGATTGATGAGTGAACACAGTGGATTGAGATACTTGTTTGACAAACCAAATCTAAATGTCAGGCAAGCTAGATGGTTGGCCACAATCAGTGAGTTTGACTTTGAGATCAAGTACATTAAGGGAAAGGAAAATAGGGTTGCAGATGCTCTTAGTAGGAGAGTGCAGGTGAATCATATAAGATTTATGAGTTCTTATGGGACAGACTTACAGGATCAAATTTTACAGCCAGGACAACAGTATGATAGGTACATGGAGCTTATGCACAGGTTACAATAGGGTACAAGTGGTCAGGATGTGGACTATCATCTTACAACGGATGGTTTGGTCATATTTAGGGAAAATATCTATGTGTCGAATGACAGTGATTTCAAGAAGACTATCTTGTGATAATTTCATGCAAAACCATATTTAGGTCACCTAGGATACCAAAAGACATTGACATTGGTGAACAAGTTTTGTGATTGGCCGAATCTAAAGAAGGAAGTGGCAGATTTTGTGGCTGTATGCTTAGATTGTCAGTAGGTGAAATAAAAGTGTAAGCATCCAAGTGGGTTGCTTCATCTAATTTTGATTCTAGAGTGGAAATGGGAGATCATTTCCATGGATTTCGTCAAAGGTTTTCCTAGCACATCTAGAAAATTGTTGGCATTATGATACATATGTTGTACTTGATGGCAACCCACTCATCTCAAAAAATAAATTATAGTGTAGAGAAAAGTTCACGCACTTATATGCAGAGAAAAGTTTATTTCATGTAGAGAAAAGTTCACGCACTTTTATGCAGAGAAAAGTTTATTTCATGTAGAGAAAAGTTCACGCACTTTTATGCAGAGAAAAGTTTATTTCATGTAGAGAAAAAGTTCACGCACTTTCATGCAAGGAAAAGCGTGTATATGTTGGAGAACTTACCTTTGGTCCATGGTAGTTAGTCCTTGGTATTTGAACCTATGGTTTTGGACCATGGTACCTCGTCAAAAGTGTTGATCTCACGCAATTTCATGGTTGGTTCATGGTATTAGTCCGACAGTTTTGATCCTATGGTTTTGGCCCGTGGTATTGCATCCAAAAGTGTTGATCTCACGTACTTTCATGGTTGGTTCATGGTATTAGTCCAACAGTTTTTTGATCCTATGGTTTTGGTTTGTGGTATTGATCCATGATTTGAGGAAGAGCTTGCCTATATAAAGCAAAGGAGATCATTTGGCTTGTGTAGTTTTTGGGTTGAACATCTTATGGGAGCTAGATCTGAAATACTATGATCTCTTGGGAGTAATGTCTAGATCTAAATAAGGCGAATCTACTGATGGATTGAGATCACTTCGGTGCATGATCAGATCTGTAGATCTGATAGTCTGGGTTATTCTTGAAGTCTTGAAATTATCTATATCCACAGGTACGCAAGTACAGTGAAGGAAAAGTGCGGAGGCGCCACAGAAGGTGCAGTGCGGAGACGCCACAGAGGCGCCACAGAAGGCGCAGTGCGGAGACGCCACAAAAGGTGCAGTGCGGAGACGTCACAGAGGCGCCACAGAAGGCGCAGTGCGGATACGCCACAGAGGCGCCACAGAAGGCGCAGTGCGGAGGCACCACAGAAGGCGCAGTGCGGAGACGCCACAGAAGGCGCAATGCGGAGGCGCCACAGAAGACGCAGTGTGGAGGCGCCACAGAAGGCGCAGTGCGGAGACGCCACAGAGGCGCCACAGAAGGCGCAGTGCGGAGGCGCCATAGAAGGTGCAGTGCGGAGACGCCACAGAGGCGCCACAGAAGGCGCAGTGCGGAGACGCCACAGAAGGCGCAATGCGGAGGCGCCACAGAAGGCGCAGTGCGGAGACACCACAGAGGCGCCACAAAAGGCGCAGTACAGAGGCGCCACAGAAGGCGCAGTGCAGAGGCACCACAGAAGGCGCAGTGCGGAGGCGCCACAGAAGGCGCAGTGCAGAGGCGCCACAGAAGGCGCAGGTGCGGAGGTAGTACAGATATCCGCAGATCTATACCAGTGAAGTTGCGGTCCCTGCTTGAAATTTGTTTTAACTGCCTTTGACTATTCTGCAGGGTTTTGGGTGCATAACTGATGTTTGGTTACTGGTATTGAGTTCAGATAGCAGCATGATTAATGACTTATCTTTATGTACTAGATCTGGTTGATAACTCTCATAATATCATTGTATGTGTATGGATCTGGTGATTGGGTGATTCAGAAGATTGTTTGATTATGTGCTTCAATGTTGTTGTTGGGTCCAGTATGAAAATTGGATGAAACGTAGCCTTTCAGATTATGTGTTGTGCTTCAGTGTATCCAGTATGAAAATTGATGAAACATGGTACCTGGAGGAGAGAAGATTGTAGGCCGGCGCCTACGTACTAGTATCTAAGCTAGTACAAGAGCTAAAGGAAATCTTTGGAGCATTGTAGCAGGTAGTAGCCTGCGTACTAGTAAATGGATCGGCTAGTACAAGAGCAAAGGGGGTTGTAGCTCCCGTACTGGTATAAGACTGCACCAGTACAAATATTGTAAAAGGATTTTCTTATTAAGAAGAAGATTGAGATGACTTGCAGCAGGTGGTTTTCTCCCGCATTGGGTTTCCACCTTATATCATGGTGTTCATGTGTGTGCCTTATGTGTGATGATCTATTATATGTTACTGCATCCGTTAATTGATAATATGGTTGATAATGTTCTAATGCACTCATTGAAGATCAATTAACTTAATCATAAGAAGTTGTGGAAGTAGCATGTATGAATCTGATTATGGAAATGGAAAAAGTTTTATTAATGTGATAATACTGATTCACCCCCCCCCTCTCAGTATTATTTCCAACAATTGGTATCAGAGCAGGTCCTTTGATAGAAGCTTGATTGCTTGAAGGAGATCCGTGGAACAATGGGAAAGAAGCTTAAGAAGAAAGCATCTAAGAAAAAGAAGTCATCTCAGAAGAGCTATGACAGTGGAAGAATCGATTGGGGATTAGGCATAAGAAGCTCTTCAGATTCAGAATCAGATTCAGAATCATTATCAGGTATGAATGTGTTATCCTCTGATGTTCCAGCTATATTTCCTTGTGAAAGAGATGGAAGTGATAGTGAAACTACTGAACTTGCTCTTATGGGTGAACAAGAAAGATATCAAATAGAGGCAGAATTTAAAAGGCTGACAGACAAAATTAGAGATCAACAAGATCTATTGAACAAAAGGGAATGTGACTTCAAAGAAGAAGCTACCAAACTAAAGGCCCAACTAGAAGAAGGAAACAAGGTAAGAAAACTACTCAAGGACAAGGAAGACCAATGTCAAAAATTGCAGCATGAAGTGACATCATTAAGAAAAGAAGTCAACGAAAGAAGCACAACCATCAAGAAACTCAAAGATAGATCCAGCTACTATGAAACTCTTGAAGCTACATTCCTCTCACTAAAGGGAGATCTTGAAGAATCAAAGAAGCAGAATGAAGATCTACATCAAGCAATTGAAAAACAAGACAACGAAGTCATCAGCTTAAAATCCTAGTTGGAATATGCCTTCCAAGTTCGTCAAATGCAGCAGGATCTGAATGAAGAACAAGAAAAGGAGATTCTCAATCTAAGGGAACAAATGGAAGGAGGAAGAAAAGCTGAAGAAGATTTGAAAAAGTAATCTCTTGAAAAGGAAGAACAGCTTCAGGTTGAGGTAAATATCTTGAAAGGTAAAATAGAAGAAAAGGATAAGATTTTACGATTTCAAGATAGCTCTAAAGTCTTGGATGATATTCTTAGTAGTCAAAGGTCTCCTGCTATAAAGACTGGTCTTGGTTTCCATGAATCGGTTGAAGGTGAATCTAGTTCACAAGGTGAAGCAAGGAACTCTAAAGAGAAATCTAAAGTGATCAACAAAAGAAATGAAAGATCCATCTCATCATCAACCAAGGAAAGAGATTCCTCAAAGAAAATCCTTTACTCCTCCTATGAATAATGTTGAATGTTATGTATGTCATAATCTTGGACATGTTGCAGCTAGATGTAGAAGAAGAAGAATTCAAGACCATTATGCAGAAAGGTCATCTCAATCAAGGTACTTTTATGGATATTGCTTTGCTTGCAATATGTTTGGTCACAAAGCTGTTGATTGTTACAGGAGGAATATGAAACATGTAAGATGTTATGCATGTGACAAGCTTGGACATATAGCTAAGGAATGCAGGAACAAAGTGTGGGCACCATATCAAAAGGAGAAAATGTCATCATCACGCTTGAAGATATGGAGGAAAAAGGAAGTACAGTCAGAAAAAGGTGGCACAGCACAACGTACAGACAAACTAGAATCAGAGGGAGCTGAAAGTACAAAACTTCAGTGTCCTGAATCTCATATGCAAACTCCATGAAGGAAAGTCGCGTATATACGCGAGTTGGATACTGCACAATTGCGTATATGATTGTTTGAAGAAAGGCAGTAAGAAAAGTGAAGTTGATCTATGAAGTATGATATCTCGAGCATAAAATCAGATCTGAGTATCTGATAGATGGCACCAGTTTAGGGGGAGCATATGTTCTTAATGCATTGTTGGCATTATGATCCTTGGTGACAATGCTTATGATTCATCTTGCTATGGTTATGAGTTGTTCACATGGTCCTTGGATCAGATTTGTGGTTGATTCTCTAATGATGCTTGCATGGAGTCTTTATTGTTCTTGGCACATATATGGATGAGGATTGTTGGTTGGATTCATGATTGACTACTCAAAGTTGCATTGTTGGAGACATGATGATGATGAGATCTTACCTATATGATGATAGGTTGTTTCGTACATCTGTTGATTGATGCAGATGCTTCCATTTGATGACTCTTGGTTCATGTAGATCTGGATGGTTATGAATGAGTTGATGCAGACGTACCTTGCTGTTGACAGATACTATGAAGCAGATCATACAGTGTTGTTGCTGATGTTTATCTTAGGTGATTGGTCTTTATGTCTCTATTGTAGTTATCTCTTCAGGTCATGTAATGGCCTATGTTTCCCCACTATGCCTGGGATGAATGATGTTATCATATGTAAATTTTTGTATCACCATTGTGATGAATGTATGTATTGAGTCTTTTGGTGATAGGAAGGTCATTTATGATATATAGAGTCATGTTCTTCTTATAGAACATCTTTTTGCAGACCTTGCTTACAGTCAAGGGGAGCTTGAGCATGAGCAGCACTATATAGCAGAGCAGATATTTCAGCTTGTTCTCAGAAAGAGCATTATCAGATTGGAGCACCATGGCATATACAAAGGGGGAGTTCATTCAGAGACTTCGGCAGATCTGGTTTATAGTCAGGGGGAGCATGTTCTTAGGGGGAGCATAACCCTTTGCCCTTGATGTCAAAGGGGGAGAGTGATTGGTTGTTGTTGCCATCAAGTCCAAAGGGGGAGATTGTTGGCATTATGATACATATGTTGTACTTGATGGCAACCCACTCATCTCAGAAAATAAATTATAGTGTAGAGAAAAGTTCACGCACTTATATGCAGAGAAAAGTTTATTTCATGTAGAGAAAAGTTCACGCACTTTTATGCAGAGAAAAGTTTATTTCATGTAGAGAAAAGTTCACGCACTTTTATGCAGAGAAAAGTTTATTTCATGTAGAGAAAAAGTTCACGCACTTTCATGCAAGGAAAAGCGCGTATATGTTGGAGAACTTACCTTTGGTCCATGGTAGTTAGTCCTTGGTATTTGAACCTATGGTTTTGGACCATGGTACCTCGTCAAAAGTGTTGATCTCACGCAATTTCATGATTGGTTCATGGTATTAGTCCGACAGTTTTGATCCTATGGTTTTGGCCCGTGGTATTGCATCCAAAAGTGTTGATCTCACGTACTTTCATGGTTGGTTCATGGTATTAGTCCAACAGTTTTTTGATCCTATGGTTTTGGCTCGTGGTATTGATCCATGATTTGAGGAAGAGCTTGCCTATATAAAGCAAAGGAGATCATTTGGCTTGTGTAGTTTTTGGGTTGAACATCTTATGGGAGCTAGATCTGAAATACTATGATCTCTTGGGAGTAATGTCTAGATCTAAATAAGGCGAATCTACTGATGGATTGAGATCACTTCGACGCATGATCAGATCTGTAGATCTGATAGTCTGGGTTATTCTTGAAGTCTTGAAATTATCTATATCCACAGGTACGCAAGTACAGTGAAGGAAAAGTGCGGAGGCGCCACAGAAGGCGCAGTGCGGAGACGCCACAGAGGCGCCACAGAAGGCGCAGTGCGGAGACGCCACAGAGGCGCCACAGAAGGCGCAGTGCGGAGACGCCACAGAAGGCGCAATGCGGAGGCGCCACAGAAGGCGCAGTGCGGAGACACCACAGAGGCGCCACAAAAGGCGCAGTGCGGAGGCGCCACAGAAGGCGCAGTGCGGAGGCGCCACAGAAGGCGCAGTGTAGAGACGCCACAGAAGGCGCAGGTGCGGAGGTAGTACAGATATCCGCAGATCTATACCAGTGAAGTTGCGGTCCCTGCTTGAAATTTGTTTTAACTGCCTTTGACTATTCTGCAGGGTTTTGGGTGCATAACTGATGTTTGGTTACTGGTATTGAGTTCAGATAGCAGCATGATTAATGACTTATCTTTATGTACTAGATCTGGTTGATAACTCTCATAATATCATTGTATGTGTATGGATCTGGTGATTGGGTGATTCAGAAGATTGTTTGATTATGTGCTTCAATGTTGTTGTTGGGTCCAGTATGAAAATTGGATGAAACATAGCCTTTCAGATTATGTGTTGTGCTTCAGTGTATCCAGTATGAAAATTGATGAAACGTGGTACCTGAAGGAGAGAAGATTGTAGGCCGACGCCTACGTACTAGTATCTAAGCTAGTACAAGAGCTAAAGGAAATCTTTGGAGCATTGTAGCAGGTAGTAGCCTACGTACTAGTAAATGGATCGGCTAGTACAAGAGCAAAGGGGGTTGTAGCTCGCGTACTGGTATAAGACTGCACCAGTACAAATATTGTAAAAGGATTTTCTTATTAAGAAGAAGATTGAGATGACTTGCAGCAGGTGGTTTTCTCCCGCATTGGGTTTCCACCTTATATCATGGTGTTCATGTGTGTGCCTTATGTGTGATGATCTATTCTATGTTACTGCATTTGTTAATTGATAATATGGTTGATAATGTTCTAATGCACTCATTGAAGATCAATTAACTTAATCATAAGAAGTTGTGGAAGTAGCATGTATGAATCTGATTATGGAAATGGAAAAAGTTTTATTAATGTGATAATACTGATTCACCCCCCCCTCTCAGTATTATTTCCAACAAAAACATGATTCCATCATGGTTGTGGTTGAAAGGTTGGCGAAGGTAGCGCACTTCATTCCAGTGAAGTCTACTTATTCAGCTAGTGATGTAGCACAGGTATTCATCAGATATGTAGTGAGGGTTCATGGTGTTCCAAAGAAGATTGTGTCATACATGGATTCCAAGTTCACTTCTAGGTTCTGGAAAGAGTTGTTTGCAGGTTTGGGGACATAGTTGGCCTTCAACACGACTTATCATCCGCAGATCAACTGTGACATGTATATATGTGAGCGTTCACGCTATCTTGGTGCAGTGCTGCTCATGAACATGTAGATGGACAACTTCCTTATGTATGGTGACTAACTTGTCATATAGTCTCTGAGTGACTGTCTCAAGAGTCGATACTTCAACGAGTATGGATTTCTTCATCTCTACTCTGGTGGACCCTGTTGATTGTTCCTCTCTATGCCTTCCTGCTTGTAATTCCTTAGCCATGTGCTCATTTTATGCTATCAAGAACTTAACACCCGAGCTCATGGCTTTGGCATAAGCCTTTGTAGCATTGGCCAAGGCGGTTGGATGTCTTCGTACATCTAACACAATCACTGTTAAGAATAAAATACATAAATAATATAAATATAAGTAACAAGGATAATTGTAATAATGATTAGTTAATAATAATTAGTAGTTAGGTTGAAGAGGCATGTCTAAAGGAGACATGACTCTTCATGAAGAGACACTTGCCTGATATATAAGCAAGCCTCTCATTCTCATTATAAATCATTCATTATTATTCTTATTCATACATTTAATATAATATTTGTATCCTTATGGATATCTTGATGTTCCACGGCTTTTGGAGTAATTAATCTGTAGAAGGAACTTTGTTCGCTTCATTTGGTATCAGAGCCACGTTGGCTGATCACTAGGCCTTTGGCCATCAACCTCCCATCAACTTTGTTGTCGTCAATCAAGCATTCTCTACGAAGAAGGATCTTCTCCATTCTACAGTTGCTACTAGGCCTTTGGCCATATCATTAAAAAAAAAATCATATTAAAAAAAAAAAGGAGAAAAAAAGTTATAAATAAAATTATTAAAATAAATAAATAAATAAAAGTAATTAATTAATTAATTAATTTAAAAAATAAAAATAAAAAAATTCGAAAAAAAGAATTGCAAAGGAAAACTCGGCCTATGGAATGCCAAACTGCTGAACACTACAAGTGTGTACCCTCCTGGAGTGCTGATGCAACTTCATTGATATGTTTATATTCCAAGTCTTTTGGAGTAATTAATCTGTAGAAGGAACTTTGTTCGCTTCAATCACCCATTCTTCAAAGTGTGTAGGTGATGTCTGCTCATCCAAGGTGCACACTATATGTTCTTGTACAACTTTGTGTTGTGACTCATCAAAGGTTATGTTGTACACCTCTGTTCTCAGATGGTCCTCAAGGAGAATGGTATCCCCTTGTTCACTAGGGACTTACTCTGCGGTTGGAGCTGGTGAAGCCTATGGAGTGACCTCGGTTGCTTTTGGCATGGGGTTGGTATCCTAAGCCTGTCCAGCTGCTCTATCTCCATGTCCATATGTTCTACTATCGGTTCATCATGTAGAGCAAGTTTTCGTTCCTGTAACTTCTCAGCATGTTCCTCATCTGCTGTTGGTTCAGAGTCTTCAACTTGTATCAATGTAGTTTGCGCTATCTGTGCACCTTTCAATTCCTCCTGTTCTTGTTCCTATTCCTGTTCCTATTCATGCTAATACTACGCTTCCTTCTCTCTTCTTTGCAACTCTTATTCTTCTTTGAGCTTCTACTAGACTTCCTACAACATCATCTCTGCATCTTCCAGTATTTTCTTCTCCCTCTTTCTTTGCACTATCCTCCCGTCGCGTTATCGCCTCATTGCATCTATATCCAAAGCTACCTTTTCCACAATTGGTCTTCCTTAAACTTGTAGCTTTTCTCCATCTATGTGCTTTCAGAAATTTTCCTCTTGCCTTTGTCTTGCACAGGTTTGCTACTTGCTGCTATTGTTGTTGCTACTCATTTTTTTCATTTTTCAACGAACTGTGTGTAGGCACTTATTTATTTCAGAGGCAAAAGAGGGATCCCGACTTATTGGGAGCAAAAGAGGTTGTCCCTTCATAGAAGTATTTTATGTATACCTTTGACAATACTTGTTAAGGTTTTCCCCCTCACCTTACTCTACTTGACTGAGATGACAAGGGTTAACCCAAAAGGACTGATTAGAGTAGGTGGTACTAGTTAAAGTGCAAGCATTGTGTTTTCACCAAGACTCACTCTGAATAGAATGTATTTTCCATTAGGGTATCATTGACTAAATACAATGAGATATTTCATAAAGAGAGAGGACAACAGATAACCAAGTGTTTATAGTTGTACAATTACTCTTGTATCTCACCTTGCTTGTCTCGAGAGCCACACATGGTTTCATGCGAACTTAACCCATGGGTGAAAAAAAACAAGAAAACAAACAAAAAGAAAAGGACAGAAGTAAATGAAAGAAAAGAAAGAAAGTGAAGCAAGCAAACAAGAAACACAAACAAAGTAAATGAAGTGAGCATTCAAACAAAGAAAAACAAGAAAGCAAACACTAATCCTACGCCTAAACTAAACAGTGCATGGGCCGACTCATGTGAAGTGATATTTCCAATGCAGCCATCGGCGCATTGGTTGACCCATGTTGGTGATGGCGTGGTCTATGAGAACGAGAAACGTGTAAACCAATGAACAAAAGTGATATAACAGCGAAGACAAACACGATATGAGTTTAAGTATATCCACAGAAAATAAAAGAATAAAAGCGCAAGACAAGCATTCTGCAAACATATCATGGTCATGCATCACACTCTGCGTAGGTGACAAACATGCACACTCTTTTGACCATGACAAACACAAAAACATGAGAAATAAATACAACTTACGTTTAGCAAGAATGCTCGTTGTGTATGATTCCTCCAATGCATGAGCGATGGGATCATGTGATTCAGGTGGAGGATGTGAATTTTGTGAACTAGATTGATCTTCAATGTAAATAGGAGAGTGATGAGGAGGCTTGGGTGTTTCAACAAATTTATGATATGGAGTGGAATTGACCTCAAGATAGTGAGGACCTGACATAACCATCAGCTTGAGTTGAAGTGCCTCGACAACTTGTGGGGTTTCCACTTCACCAACAGGTATATCATCGAAGACATGTGGCTTAGAAATATCGACAATGATCAAATCAACATCGTGTGTTATGAAACCAGCTCACAAAAAGATAGAAAAGATAGTTGAACGCCTTAGAATTTAGCCTCTTCGAGGGGGCCACCTCCTTTATATTACACAAATGAACAATTCTTGGATGATTCAAATGACAAAACCTCCTTTCTATATATAGGAGTCTAAGGAGTCACAATATAACCCAAACGACCTAACAATAATAATATAAAGCCATAAAAATAACAATAGAGGAATTCTATGGGGCACAGTAATAACAATATGGGGACAATAGGGGCACAACAATATTAACAAGGGATACAACTACAATAGTAATGGGATAATCACTAGTATTTTAAGGACCTAACATGCCCCTCTCCTTCAAAACAGTGTTGTCCTCAACGCTTGAGTAGTTCTAGATGCTTCTGTATAAAATTCTCATCCTCCCATGTGGAATCTTCAGTGGATAAGTTCTTCCACTTGATGAGATACTCTGAAATTGATCGATTTCGTAGCTGTCGAGTTCTTGTTTCTGTGACTGTTTCCAGTTCCAATATAATTTTTCCTTCCTCGTCAAGTTTTAGCAATATTTTTTGAACTGGGAGCTTGTCGCCTATAACCTTCTTTAAACATGAAACATGGAAAACTAGGTGCACTCGAGAAGCTGCAGGAAGCTCCAATTTGTATGCCATCATACCAATCTTTTGCAACACCTTGTACAGACCATAATACTTTGGTGATAATTTATTATCCTTCTTAGCTTGCTTGAGGGACATTTGTTTATATGGTTGTAGCTGTAGGAATACCCAATCACCTACATCAAAACTTCTTTCACTGCGATGTTGATCTGCCTGTTGTTTCATTCTATTCTGTGCCAACACGAGGTTATCCTTTAAGAGTTGGAGGACTTGTTGTTGATGTTCGATGTGATGTTCCACTGCTTGAACCTTAGAATTTTCTCTTAAATATGATGTGATGGATGGTGGATGATATCCATAAAGTGCCATAAATGGGGTCATTTTTGTTGTTGTATGGAAGGAAGTGTTATACCACCATTCAGCCAGAGGCAACCATTAGACCCATTGTGTTTGTTTATCAGATACAAAGCAACGAAGATATCCTTCCAAACATTTGTTTACTATCTCAGTTTGCCCATCAGATTGAGGATGATAAGATGAGCTATGAGCTAACTGAGTACCAAGACAAGAAAATAAGTCTGTCCAAAAATTTCCAGTGAAAATGGGATCTCTGTCACTTACAATAATCTTTGGATTTCCATGTAGTTTTTGAATTGTTTCCATAAATGCAGTAGAAATTGTACTGGCTTTAAATGGATGTGATAATGCACAAAAGTGTGCATACTTGGTAAGTCTGTCAAATACCACCATGATGACACTCTTTCCCTCAGACTTGGGTAAACCTATGATAAAATCCATTGAAACCTCCTCCCAATGTTGGCTTGGAATGGATAAAGGTTGTAATAGACCCAGGGTATTAATTGTTTCCACTTTATTTTGTTGGCAAACCAAACATTCTGCCACAAACTTTTGAATATCCGATTTAAGGCCATCCCAAAAAAATTCCTTCTTAACCCTGTGGTAAGTTTTTAAAAATCTTGAGTGCCCTCCTAAGGGAGAAGTGTGCAATTCCATAAGAATCTTTTGTTTGAGTTGGGAATTATTACAGAGGTATAAGTGATCTTTGTACCATAACAAATCATTTTTCCAGCTAAATGTATCAGATGTACTGGAATCTTGTTGTAACTTTCGAATAAGTGCCCACGCTTCTTCATCATTCTTCCATTCCTCACTTGCTTCATTTATCCAATCTGGTTGGATAATAGAAATGGCGCACAACAATGCTTCCACATCCTCGTCCTTTCTTGAGAGTGCATCTGCCACCACATTTTGCTTCCCTTTTTTGTAGATGATTTCAAAGTCATAACCCAACATCTTTGTGACCCACTTTTGTTGCTCTTCAGAGGATAATCTTTGTTCTAAAAAGTATTTAAGGCTATCATGATCCGTTTTTACCTTGAATTGTCTTCCCATTAGGTAGGGTTGCCATTTCTTAAGTGCATGTAGTATTGCCAACATTTTCTTCTCATAAATAGCTTTGTGTAAAAACTTTCCCTTGATTGGATGACTTTCAAAAGCAATGGGTCTTTCATCTTGCATTAAAACAACACCAATTCCATTCCTTGAAGCATCACATTCCACAATAAAGGTTTTTGTGAAGTCTGATGTAGCTAAGACCTGTGCTTGGCACATTGCCTCTTTAAGATGTTCGAAGGCCTTTGTTGCTTCTGGAGTCCATGAAAATGCATCTTTCTTCAATAATGTTGTTAGAGGTGTTGCTATTCTCCCATAATTCTTAACAAACTTGCGATAATACCCTGTCAACCTGAGAAATCCTCGCAGAGGCTTTATGGATGTGGGGATTTTCCATTCCTTAATGGCTTTAATTTTGCTAGGTCTACCTTAACTCCTTCATGAGATAAAATATGACCAAGATATTCCACCTCTTGTACTTTGTTAGCACCTAAATCTGCCTTAGGCTGAAGGAAGGCAAAAATTAGGGTAACCACAAACCACGCTCAGTCTGGTAGCTAGCCCTACCAGAGCAGGAGAGGGCTCTCTCCAAGTCACGCTCAGTGAATAGATAAGCAAAATGGTCGAAGATGACTTGCAATGCAATGTTTACCTTAGGCTAGTAAGTGAAAAATGATTTTGGAAAAGATTTTTGAAAGTGGCTGAGCTTCTGGGATGTATATGGGACTGGCGCTTAGCAAAGAACAGAGAATTGAGAATGAAGGCACGGATTATTCCGTGAGGCAAGGTAGGCAGGAAGCGCAACAATTTCAACTTAAGGTGACACGGAATGGGAAGATTTCTGAAGACAGTGAAAAGGGCATGGTCGCATGAATCCTTTTCAATAGAAGAATGACACTGCATATGAAATTTTCCTACAGGCAGAGCAATATAAATTGAGTTCTACCTAATCTCACTTAGAAAATTTCACTGAAATGAAACGTGAAATGAATTATGAAACATAACAAGATACATATGAAACATAAGAACACATTTTCTACACTCACAACCACAAGAATCTCATGAAACAGAGCCGCTGCCTTCCATTAATTCTCTATAAAAAATACACAGTGAAGAAACAAAGTTTCTTTCCAACAGTCTCCCAGAAGTTACAAGCCAGCCAACCCTTTGAAAATAACTTGATTACAATATATAGAAAGTGTAGAGAAGAGATGGAATGCCCAGGGGTTGGGAAGTTACTCAAATCATTTCGAAAAGGAGATGGAGAGCCAACCATCAGCTACAGGTGCAGCACTCTCAAGCATGACATTTGGCTGTGGTGACCCTTTGCATTCTTTTGCCACTTGGATAGATGCCCACCTGGAGAGAAAATTCTTTAAAATCCGTCCTTGGTGCCAAAAAACTGAAGAGTAGATGACCGGGCCCACTTGGAGAAGTCGCGACCCGAAATTTCGCGAAATGGGAGCAATTTGGCAGTTTTTTCCCCTGTGCGCCGTGCCAAATTCCCTGTGCATCGCGCCACTTTGGAGCCTGTTTTGGGGCACTTGTAGGTGTCCAAAATGTGCCCAAGTGGGCTTGTTGGAAATCCTATCCTGTCTACTTTCCAACCCAACTAGAATTTCTAAATTTAAAGCTCATTTTCCCCTCCAAAACTTCATTCTCCCAAGACTGCTTTCTGTGTGTCTAAAAAGTGGCAGAGAGGCCATTTTTGGGTGTTTTTTGACCTTTAGGAGACCCAAAACTTGTAAAAATTTCTTTCCCGGACACCAGTAGACGTATTTTTCGATGCTGAATCCGAATATGCAAGCGGTTTCTCCATTGGAGCCCTAGAATTTTAGCGTTGCGCCAGTGGCGCGGCGCACAGGGAGAAATTTCCTGTTTTGTGCCCAAAAAATTTGCCTGTGACCAAAATTTGCCCAAATTCTTTGAAATTTGAGCTGAAGGATCCCTATGGGGTGCCATGCTGAGCCAAGGAAGCCTCAGCCAAGATTCTAAGTCTATCTTGCTCCTTTTCGCTTTTTGCCCTTCTTGTTGCTTTCCTCAGTTTTGCCTTTAAACTCCTTATCCGGGCCTGTGCACTCATGTTCCGCACCCTGTAGTGGAAAGTCATGTGTCTCAATAAAGCAAGGTTCTGGTCGGCTTTGTCCAGCAACCTCTCCAAATGCATGTTGACCCTCTCAAGATTGGACTCCCGGTCTTCATTGATTGCTTGTTCCAAAGATCTGAGCGGAGCTCTTCTTCTTTGAGCAGCTTGGCAATGCTCACGGATGTTCTGCAGCTCCAAGATCATCTGTTGGTCCTCAAGCTGTTTATTTCTCTGTTCCAGGTAGTTCATGTTCCACTTGGCCCTTTTTAAATCAATGGTCAAGTCTTCAATCTCTTATTGCTGCTCTTTGATTATCTCTATAAGCTCCTCATTGGTGGGTTCTGCATTTGTCTCATCATCCTGGAGGAGAACGAACTCGGTCTCATGCTCACCTGATGGCCCTTCCTCCGGTACTGGCTCCTTGCCTTTACTCTTCTCCTGTGGTGCTGATGGCGGAAGCGAGGCCCCTTCCAGCCCAGGTGGAGATAACACTCGCTTTGCTGCTGCGAACAACGGTCTGGTGCCTTTTGGATAGCCTCTCTGAAATGTGATGAAAACTGGCATGGTGGCAGTCTCATGACTCTCAAACTGCTGTGAAGGACTCTCCACCTCATGCTCAAACTGATGTGAGGGACCTCCTGTGTCATGCTCAAATCGATGTGAAGGACCTCCCACCTCATGTTCTGCCTCTGATATCACCGGTGGAGCGCTGAAGAAATCACGGGAGATGAAGTCTTCCCAAGCAATACCCTGCAATCCCAACTAATGGTCCACTAAAAGCCGGATGAGAGAAAAATGATATATGCTATTTAGCTGCTGTCGTGGGGTCTTGCGCTGCATGAAGTTTTTCATCTTCTCAATGTTGTTGTAGATGAAAAATGGGAGGCTCATCATCTTTACCCTGGTGAAGTGCATGAGCAAGCGGATGTGATAGGCATAAAGGCGAGAAAACCTCCCCTCGCAACTAAAATATTTCATGATCAATCTCATGAGTGGGGCATACTCTGTTATGAAACCAGCTCAAGAAAAGATAGAAAAGATAAATCCACACCTTAGAATTCAGCCTCTTCGAGGGGGCAACCTCCTTTACATTACATAAATGAACAATTCTTGGATGATACAAATGAAAAGACCTCCTTTCTATATATACGAGTCTAAGGGGTCATAACATAATCAGAGCCGACATAACAATAAGAATGTAAGGGCACAATAATAACAATAGTGGGCTTCTATGTGGCACAATAACAACAATATGGGCACTACATGGGTACATCAATATAATAAGTGGGTTGTACTAATAACAATAAGGGGCTACACTAGTAGTATAGGGGCCTAACATGCCCCTCTCCTTCAAAAAGCGTTGTCCTCAACGCTTGAGTAGTTCTTGATGCTTCTGTATAAAATTCTTGTCCTCCCATGTGGAATCTTCAACGGGTAAGTTCCACTTGATGATATACTCTGAAATTGATCGATTTCGTAGCTGTCAGGTTCTTGTTTCTGTGACTGCTTCAAGTTCCAATATGATTTTTCCTTCCTCTTCAATTTCTGGCAATATTGTTTAAATTCGGATCTTTTGCAACTTTTGAATAACTGGCCACACTTCTTCATCCTTCTTCCATTCATCCCTTGCTTCGTTTATCCAATCTGGTTGGATAATAGAAATAACACAAAACAATGCTTCCACATCCTCATCCTTGAAGAGTCTTCCCATTCGGTAAGGTCGCCATTTTTTAAGTGCATGTAGTATTGCCAACATTTCCTTCTCATAAATAGCTTTCTTTAGATGTAGCAGTAAAAATACCCAATCGCCTACATCAAAACATTTTTCACTATGATGTTGATCTACCTGTTGTTTCATTTGATTTTGCACTGAAGTGGAATTATCCTTTAAAAGTTGGAGAACTTGTTGTTGATGCTCGATGTGATCTTTCACTGCTTGAACCTTTTTCTTCTTGATATGTCCTTCTATCTTTAGAGTTTTAGGAGTGGTAATTTCTTCCAATCCTTTACAAGATATGGTCGGATTCATTTCTTGACGCTCGATGTGATCTTTCACTTCTTGAACATTTTTCTTCTTGATATGTCCTTCTATCTTGATAGTTTGAGGAGTGGTAATTCCAACCAGTGAATTACAAGATATGGCTGGATTCATTTCTTCTTTCTTGATGTGATCTTTCACTTCTTGCACCTTTTTCTTCTTGATATGTCCTTCTATCTTGAGAGTTTGAGGAGTGGTCATTCTTGCCAATAGTTTACAAGATATGTTCTGATTCATTTCTTCTTTCTCTGGGGTCGGGTCCTGGCATATATCCTCTTCTTTTGATGTTTCTTGATCCTTTTCTTCCTCCTCTTCATACTCTATGTAAAATAATTTCTTCTCAGCACACTTATGACCTTTAGTGCATTTGCTATCACAATTGTAACAAAGCCCTTTTTCTATTTTTTCTTCCAATTGTTGTGGTGTAACCCTTGTAGGTTGTGGAAGGCTAGGAGAAACAACACGTCCATCTTTAAAGTTGTGAGGGGTAGACTTCCTTGTTGCCATAATTTTACTTTCAAATATGTCACAAAGACCTTTTACTCTTTCCAATTGTTGTGGTGTTGCTCTAAAGAAGGTGTTGCTCTTGTAGGAATTTACAGGGTAAGTTCCTCAGAAAGAACACCAAAAGGACACCGCTCACAACCAGATCTCAAATCAATACACCAGTATTTTTGACGTGGTTAAAACCCTCAAAGAGGGAAACAGTCCACGGCCTGTCCCAACATGGGTACTACAGGCAATTTATTAATCAAAGAATGAAAATTTACATAAGCTTCTCTCATGCACGGATTACCCGAACAATGACCCTCCATGCGCTTTAAATAGAACTCATGGACCAATCGGGTGTCAAGCCACGGATCAAGTGTCGGTAATACCGAGGTGAGAGTGAACCGTCGGATCACTACATATCGTGACCGTCGGATTGTAAGTTACAAAATGTACAACAGTAAAGAAAGACACTTTACCTAACTCTATACCTAACTCTATACTAGACCAAGTTGAACTTAACTATATCCTATGTGTCGGAATATCCTAACATCCCCCCTTAAGAACAACTTGGGATAGGATTGAAGGATTTACAAATATGACACAATAGGAGAAGGAAGGAGGCACTAGAGCCTATCCCCCCTTAGTGACAACTTCCTGAACTCCAAGCATATATCGAAGTTTAGTGAACTTCGCCTCTGTGAGAGCCTTTGTGAAGATGTCTGCAACCTGATCATCTGTTGAACAATATTGCACTTCAAGAACATGCTCATGAATGAGCTTTCTGATGAAGTGCATGTGTAGTTCAATGTGTTTGCTGCACTGATGCTGGACTGGATCTTTGCATAGTTGAATGGCACTTTGATTATCACACCAAAGTGTGGTTGGATGCTGCTGCTCAAAGCCACATTCTGATAGGATCTGACGAAGCCACAAGGCTTCCTTACTAGCTTCCACGGCACCACAATACTCTGCTTCTGCTGACGAAAGAGAAATGGCAGCCTGTTTCTTACAAGCCCATGTAATAGGTCCTGAACCAAGAGTGAAGACATAACCGGCAGTGGACTTCCGATCATCAGGGTCACCAGCCCAATCAGAATCAGTGAAACCAACTAATAGAGGAGCTGCTTTGGCACTGTAATGAATCCCAAACTGTACTGTACCTCGAACATAACGAAGTATTCTTTTAGCTGCTTTCCAATGACTTTCACGGGGGTTTTGCATAAAACGAGCAACAAGGCCAACAGCAAAGGAAAGATCAGGACGAGTATGGGTTAAGTATAAGAGTTTTCCTACAAGTTGACGGTATAAGGTAGCATCAACTTCAGGAGAAGTACAAGAGACTGAAAGTTTGACTCCAGACTGAAAGGGAGAAGGGGCTGGCTTACAGTCTTCCATGTGAAAATGACGAAGAATATCACAAGCATACTTGGACTGGGAAAGGGAAATACCCTCCTTGGATTGCAAGACTTGAAGACTGAGAAAATAGTGTAAGTGTCCTAAGTCTGTCATTTCAAATTTCTTTTTGAGGCTAGACTTCACATGGTTTATAAGGTTGGGATCACTACCAGTAAGGATAAGATCATCAACATAAAGAACAAGGATGATAAGAGAGTTGCCCACTTTCTTGGTGTAGACAGTATTGTCAGAATGACACCTAGAAAAGCCAGATTCTAAAAGAAAGCTATCCATTTTGGCATACCAAGCCCGAGGAGCTTGCTTGAGACCATAAAGGGATTTCTTGAGTCGACAAACAAGGCTGGAGTCTGTTTGTATGAAGCCAATGGGTTGTTCCATATAGATTTCTTCCTTCAAGTCCCCATGCAAGAAGGCAGATTTAACATCCATCTGATGGACTTCCCATTTTAAAGAGGCAGCAAGGGAAAGAACAAGGCGGATAGAGTTCATTTTGGCAACAGGGGAGAAGGTTTCAGTGTAGTCAATGCCTTCAACCTGTGAAAAGCCCTTAGCAACGAGACGAGCTTTATGTTTATCAACTTTCCCATCTGGTCCATACTTGGTTCTGTAAACCCATTTACATCTAACAAGTTTGCGTCCCTTTGGTAGAGGAACAAGATCCCATGTATCATTTGTCATCAATGAATGATATTCTTCATTCATAGTTGCTTCCCAATGTGGATGGCCTGAAGCTTCTGCAAAAGTGTCAGGATCATGATTTACTGGAGCTTGAGCCAGTAAAGAAGAGGCTCTTTCAAACTGAGAACGTGTACGTCACTGATCTGTAGGATCACCGGCAAGATCACCTGCTGCATCCCGAGTAGCACGGACCCATCTTGGAAGTTGAGGATCCTGAGAAGGTGGGGGAGGATTATCATCCTCGCTTTCATCATCTGAAGAAGAAATGTTTTCAAAAGTAGAAGAGATAGGAAGAGGTGGCACATCCGCCGGACTAGGCTCGCAGGCCGATTTATTTTCATCAAATTTTACATCTCTTCTAATGATAACATTTTTGGACTTAAATGGAATAAGTCTATAACCTTTTACATCTTCAGAATATCCAACAAAAGTACATTTCTCACTCTTAGGTTCTAAAGCTTTATGCTTTTCATCTGGAATATGGGCCCATGCTTCACTTCCAAACACACGAAAGTGACTTACATCTGGTTTAATGGAACTCCAAGCTTCTTCTGGAGTGATATTCTCTAGAACCTTAGTAGGAGTGCGATTGATTATATAATTTGCACAATTAATTGCTTCGGCCCAAAAACTAAGACTGAGTCCTTTAGATTGCAGCATACAATTAGCCATTTCCTTTAAGGTGCGATTTTTCCTTTCAGCTACACCATTTTGTTGTGGAGTGTATGGAACAATATGTTGCATTTGAATTCCATTTTCGGTGCAAAAGTTGATGAATGTGTTTTTAACATATTCTCCACCATTATCAGTTCTTAGCTTAAGAATTTGATGTCCAGATTGTTTTTCAACAAAGGCTTTGAAGGCCAAAAATGTGTTAAATACTTCGCTCTTGAGTTTTAAGAAGTATACCCAAGTGCGTCTGGAGAAATCATCAATGAAAGTTAAGAAGTACTTGCAGCCAGAGAATGAAGCAACAGGAAGAGGACCACATAAATCACTGTGCACAAGCTGTAAAGGGGCTGAGGCGTGCCAAGAGGCACGTTTGTCAAAACTGTCCCGATGATGTTTTCCGAGTACACATCCGGAACAAACACCATCTCTGCAAGATACCATAGGAAGACCTGTCACCATATTTTCTTTACATAGATGCTGAAGGGAGCGATAGTTTAAGTGACCAAATCGCTCATGCCAAATTTTGCTCACTTCATCATTATGAGCAACAAATACTGAGGGAAGATTGGATGACCCAAAGTTGTGAAACTTATACAACCTTGTGGAATCATCAGCAAGACCAGTAGCTAGAATCTGTTTAGGATCTTTTAGATCCTTGATTACAACATCATGAGGTGAAAATTCAACAATTTTACCTTCACCTGAATGAGTTATCTGATAGACAGATAGAAGGTTGCAGGATAAGGTTGGAACACATAATACATCATTAAACTGACCATTGTCTAGATGAACAGTTCCGGTCCCTACAACATTAAGAGATCTATCATCACCAACATATATATTTTTGGTGTTACAATCATTTAAAGAAGAAAACATGGCTTGGTTTTTGGCCATGTGATAAGAGGCTCCAGAATCAATGAGCCACTCATGAGAATGAGAAGAAGAAGAAGATACATTTAATGCATAACCAGACTGAGATGATTGACAACGACATGCAGAAAGTGCCATTCCGGAAGTTGAAGTTGAAGTAGGCTCCACATGGATGTTATGTTTCTTCATTGCGGCTTCCAAGGCTTCCATCTTCTTAAAGCATTTAGATTCTAAGTGGCCATCTCGATTACAAAAGTTACAATGTCTATCAGTCTTCTTCCATTTGTTTTTATTGGTCTTATCATTTTGCTGAAATGATCTTTCATTTTGAGGCTGAGTTGGTTTAGGACCATTCTTTTGAGGATATGACTTCTTAGGATTCTTTGAATTTGGTTGCTGCTGGGCGGCTAACGCTTTCGTGGAAGAGTTTCCAAGATTAAGAAGACCAAGGTGTAAGAGTTTTTCTTGTTCTCTTATTAAAGAATCACAAAAGGAGTCAAAGGAAGGGGCCTTGTAGTCTTTTCCTTGACAAATGAAAGCTTCCCTTGTAGAATGGAAAGTGGAAACAAATACAGAGTAGGCTGGTCCCAACTTAGTAAGGATGGAATAAATAAGGTTAACATCTTCTTTCTTAACTTTAACACCTTCCAAGAGATATCTAAGGGTCTTGAATTTGGACAAGAAATCTTCAATGCAAGAAAAATTATTAGGATCCAAAGTAAGCAACTCATTTTCAAGTTGATGGGCTCTAATTTCATTTTTAATCCCAAAAACTTTAGCGAGTTTTTCTAATGCTTCATGAGGAGTCTCAAGTTCTGCAATGTGGAATCTAAGATCAGGAGAAATAGACATCCCTATCAAACCACGTGCTTGATCTTGTCTATTTTCCCATTTTGCAGCCTTGTCTTCATCTTTTGGTTTCTTCTCTTGGTCTGTGGCTATTCTGAAGAGACCTTTACTTCTAAGTAAATCTTCCATGTAGGCTACCCATTGGAAGTAGTTAGTGCTGTCAAGAATGACTTGGCATGGACTTTCCATTTTTTTTTTTTAAATGAAGCTGAAGATGCTGAAAGTAAGTGTTCCAATGGATAGATCTCGAAAAAATAGGTGGTTTTAAAAAAAACGGCTCTGAAAAAGGCTTCCGGATGAAGAAGTTATGGCTTTTTGAAAAAAAATTGTTGACGTTGCCGGCAAAGTGCGCGAATGTGCGGGAATGAAAAAATCCGCCCCCACAAAATGGAGACTTGAATCCAAGACCTCTACTCTCTTAAAATAGCT
Organism: Pinus tabuliformis; assembly: GCA_031772625.1. Lineage (NCBI taxonomy): Eukaryota > Viridiplantae > Streptophyta > Pinopsida > Pinales > Pinaceae > Pinus > Pinus tabuliformis. The sequence continues at coordinate 482,827,463 of CM062820.1, forward strand.
TTGAACCAATTGATCTATACAAAAAATTTGAGAGAGAGAGAGAGAGGGGGGGCCTTGGTTTGCGTGCTTGCCTTGAGAAAGCTCTTTTTCCCTACAAAACACAAAACCCAACACGAATATGCAAAGAAAAACGAACCTTGCGGCTCGAAGTTAGCTTTAGCCAAAAAACTAGAAATTTTTTAAAAAAAATCTCAAAGTTAGCTTTAGCCGAAAAACTAAATATTTTTCTCAATGTTTCTGATTTTCCGAGATCACACTAAGGTGCAGGGAAAAGAGCATACGCATGAGAAAAATCCTTCCTTTCTGTTTCTGATTTGCCCAGATCGCACAGAGTCACAGGGCAAAGAGCATACGCAGAAATGAAAGGTATAGATCCGGTTAAAAAAAAGGCTAAATAAACCGAAACCGAAATAAGCAGAGAGAAAATAACAGTAAACTGCAAAAAACACTGTATACCTCCCGATCTGAAAAATGACGCAGCTAGGGCTACCGGAAACCTTTTCGCGTGAAACGAAAGGGGTTCCTCACTGGAACAGATGCTCCGAACGCAACAGAGCAGTCCTCTCGGCCCGAAAGCAGTCAGAAATAGCAGATCTAGGAAACGACAGCCGCATGCAGTTCTACTGGCTTCAGATTTGGATCACCAACGGACGCGGCCCTCAAATAGCTCTGATACCATGTAGGAATTTACAGGGTAAGTTCCTCAGAAAGAACACCAAAAGGACACCGCTCACAACCAGATCTCAAATCAATACACCAGTATTTTTGACGTGGTTAAAACCCTCAAAGAGGGAAACAGTCCACGGCCTGTCCCAACGTGGGTACTACAGGCAATTTATTAATCAAAGAATGAAAATTTACATAAGCTTCTCTCATGCACGGATTACCTGAACAATGACCCTCCATGCGCTTTAAATAGAACTCATGGATCAATCGGGTGTCAAGCCACGGATCAAGTGTCGGTAATACCGAGGTGAGAGTGAACTGTCGGATCACTACATATCGTGACCGTCGGATTGTAAGTTACAAAATGTACAACGGTAAAGAAAGACACTTTACCTAACTCTATACCTAACTCTATACTAGACCAAGTTGAACTTAACTATATCCTATGTGTCGGAATATCCTAACAGCTCTTTGTATCCTCATAATGTGCTATCATTTCCTCCGTGAGAATTGACCACGTAACAAGTTTACGAGAACAAAGCCCTTTATACCATAAAAATTGATCCGGTTCTAAATATGAAGATGCAGTACATACCTTTTGTAACATTGGTACACCATGTAGATCAAAATATTGCTCCATCTGAAGTATCCAATTTACCGGATCCTTGCCATCAAACTTCCTCATCTTGCTTTTTCTTGATTTTAGGACCTCGATCTTGAAACGACTGTACCTATGTACTTGTGGATATTTAAGTTCTAAAATTGCTACCTGTAGTAGCCCTCTGTGTCCTCTTTCCAATGCCACCAGTCTGATCCAAATTGGATTCTCCAAAAAAGAGTTATGCACAATCTACCAAGATGACCTAATTATAGACCTTTCCAGAAGAGCGAACTTGTATGAAGTTCCACGTGTCAATTTTTCGACCTTTGGCTCTGAAAAAGATATACAGGAAACTACAGTCTGTTCTCTTTCTGTATCTTCTTACGAAATTTCAATCCAATGCTCAGAGAGAAAGTTATGACTATTTTCCCCAGGTCACCTGTTTGGAATGTAATTCAGGAGTCTGCAAAAAGACCAACTTCCTTAGATCATATCTCCGCAAATATAGCGCGAAAAGCTTTAAAATTCGGACCCTAGGTTCAGCGTGATCTCTTCTCAAATGGGTTTTTTTTTCAACTTCTGAAACGTGGCAGAAAAAAAGTGATAGCGAAAATTCCACGATGACCTGTTTGGAGCAGCGAAACCCTAAAATCCAAAGCTCTGATACCAAATGTTATGAAACCAGCTCAAGAAAAGATAGAAAAGATAAATCCACGCCTTAGAATTCAGCCTCTTCGAGGGGGAAACCTCCTTTACATTACATAAATGAACAATTCTTGGATGATACAAATGAAAAGACCTCCTTTCTATATATACGAGTCTAAGGGGTCATAACATAATCAGAGCCGACATAACAATAATAATGTAAGGGCACAATAATAACAATAGTGGGCTTCTATGTGGCACAATAACAACAATATGGGCACTACATGGGTACATCAATATAATAAGTGGGGTGTACTAATAACAATAAGGGGTTACACTAGTAGTATAGGGGCCTAACATACTCCTCCCTCAAAAATCTGAATGGAAAAACTCTAGTGAGCTGGCTCAAGCAGCTGTTCTTGATGTAAGGTTCATAGTGATGCCTCCCCACCTTCTTTTTCTTATGCCACTGCTCTCCAATGTTAGGTATCCCTATTGCCACTGATATAGCCTCCGGTGTCAAGGTGAAAGTGACCCCAGCCAGGACAGATTGGCCTCCTTGCAGATGAAGTGCAAAAAGGCGGGCCAACTCATGATGTACTCTGACATTTGCCACCCTTTGGCAAAATTCATAACATGCCAAGTGCTGGAAACAAGACATGGCGAGTGGGCATGCCTGTAGCTCTGTGAGGGTGTTGGGCTCATCTCTGAGATGTGTGCCACTCCGATGATGTCTCCTATGGGCCCTCTCTCCTGAAGATGTGTCACTGTGTGTATCCCCCTCATAATTTGATGAATTTTCTGATGCCATCACTGCTGCTTGTACCCTGAGTTTAGTGCTGCCCTTTGAATCCAATGACACTGATGAATGCTTTGAAAATATGTTACCAAGGGGACAATAAAACAGGGGAGTGTTAGGAGGGGAATGATGAAAAGGGGAATAGGGGTTTAAAGGGGAAATTTATCAGGGATTTGGGAGTGTTTGGGGTATGGTTTTGATGGGGTAGGGTTAAGGACATTTTGAGCTATAGGAGTAAAGGGGACAAAGGGATATGTTTACAATGTAGCTAGGGTAACTATTAGGAAAACTTGCTCCAGGAGAATTTAGCAGATAGAGATAGGATAGGAGCATATCAAGCTATCATGTTACTGTAGAAAAACCCTAGCTCTTTGTCCCTCTTTGTGTCATTTTTGTGTTTGCTTAATAAAAATTTTCCTTTGATTTCATGGCCACCAAAACATATTTTTCCTCGAGTTAAGGATCCATGATTAAAATATTTATGGGCACTTTTGCAATGTTGAGAGCCAATTTACAAAAATTTGGGAGATGTGGTGCTTTTTTAGGCTCACGGGCCTGTGCGTCACGCGCTTTGCCCAGTGCGCCGCGTACCGGGTATGCACCGCGCCAATGTAATGTTAACATTGTGGCCGGGCTCCCAGTGCGCCGCGCACTGTGAATTTCACCCGAATTTGCTTGAAAAACAGGGGGAGGGGTTTAGTGGAGTTTTCTAGGGGGTTTGCTTGGGAGACAAGGAGGAATGGAGGTGAAAATGATGAGGAGTGAGGGGACAAGGGGAGGAAAGTGACCTTGGTGCTAATCATTACAATCTGGCAACCCCATCAACCGTTTTTCTTGTTGCTTTTTCCATGGAAGGCCATTGTGCTTTTGGATACCTTTCAAACATCTTACAAACAGCTAAACATTGACCAAATTGATGGAGAAGAGGTGTCATAAGGCCTACCTCGTGATTTGATAGCTTTCACAAAGATTTGAAACGGTTTGGCATTGTTTTTATGCCCCTGGCTGTGTGCATCGCGCGCCAAGCCCAGTGCGCCGCGCGCCCTGAGTGCGTCGCGCCCTTGTGGATTTTGCACTGCGGGATGGCTGCCAATGCGTTGCGCCCTCCGTGTGCGTCGCGCGCCCTGGTGTGTGCGCCGCGCCACCTAGAAATTTGCCCTCCTCACTTGCATTCCTCCTCCTTAGCTCTCTTTTCTTCAACAATGCCTCTCTCAAGCTTTTTCATAACACAATGACTTAGTCTTGGGGTCAAAACAAATATATATAGGCTTTGAGAGAGTTGGGTTTAATTTTTTCCTCTTTGAAGACCCACTTTCTAGTGTTTGATTTTTGCACTTTTCATTGACTTTTAAAACACTCTGTTTTTTCCCTTTTTCTTTGAAATTGTGGCTCTCATGACAATATTTTCGGCATTTCTTTGCGGGGGTTGTGTGACTGGGCCTCTAGCTTTGAAATCCATGACTGCATCTGAAAATGTCAACTGTCAATTTTTGGAAAATTTTGTCATAGTTGACCTTGTTTGACTTTTCTTCAAAATAGAGTTTTGAAGAAGAGTCGATGTCTCTTCAGGTGATGATGAAGCTTTCCGAACTGTAGTTGTATAAGATCTCCCTCTGGCCTGCATAACTTGTTCTGGACATGTTTTTTCAAAGACCTCATTGATGATTTCGTAGACCCAACAATAAAAATGACTTTGTCCTGTAATATGACCAGACCTTGACTATCATGAACTTCAGTGATTATGGACCAAGACCTGAACCAGCAGGGGCCAGAGATGAAGGAAAATTAGTAGCATGACCTTCTCCGTCAGATCATGGCATGTCCCTAGCGCAATGCAGCTAAGTGGATGGAGCGGGACACCTAAAATTGAAATGCACAAAGAGCTTTGATCTCTGACGGAGGGCTGACTAGACCGACTCTAACATTGGCTCCAATGGGGTATGGTAGCTCCTTGGAGGTGCCAAGAACAGTAGATCTCTGGAGGAGCTAGACAGTGCCTTTTTTCCATTGGGCTATGGAGTCATCATTTTGATAAACAGCACAAGACTCTGACTTATTTACAAAACTGGAATAACCAAGAAATTGACTCAAACTTGACAATTGGAATAACTCAAAAACTGACTTTACATACTGAAACCAAACTGAAATAAAATGGTATTTACAATGACAGTGGAAGCAGCGTTAATAGATCAACAATGATACCACTTGAGCAGCCGACCATTGATCGGCCCTCCAGGACAGTCTTCCCCATTCATTTCTTTCAGAAGAAAGGCATTTTGACCCCTGTATGCTGTGATCTTGAAAGGACCTTTCCACAGATTTTCGAACTTTCCGTGCTTGCCTTTCTCTTCATTCCTTGCATCCCACTTCAGCACCACATCGTCCAACTGAAATTTATCTGCTTTTTCTTTTCTGTCATAGATTTTCTTTATCTTCTCCTGCAACTTGGATGTGTTTTTGAAAACTTCTTCTCTTGTTTGCTGCAAGTGGATCATTTGATTCAGCCTTCTCTGCATGGGATATTCCTCACTACCGGCCTCCTGAAGAAGTTTGACCACCGGGGTAGCAAGAGAAGCGGGAAATACTGTGTCCACTCCATAAACCAGCTCAAACGGTGACATACCAATAGACTTTTTCTGACTAATCCGATCTGCCCAAAGTGCATGGACCAACCTCTTGTTCCAACTCTTCTTATTCATTTCCAGCAGCTTCTTAATGATGTTGACCAAAGATTTATTCGAAGAGTCCGCCAATCCATTGCCTTGCAGATGACAGGCAGTTGAATGACCCAAAATTATATGATATTTATGACAAAATTCTACCATCCTTTTTGATTTGAAAGCTGCTGCATTATCAGTGATCAATTTGTTTGGACAACCAAAGCGAGACAAGATGTTATTTTCGAGAAATGAAATGATTACCGTGTCCGTTGCTTGTCTGGTAGGGGCTGCCTCAATCCATTTTGTGAAGTAGTCCGTCGCTGTAAGGATCCACCTATGCTGTCCGGAAGAGGCGGGATGAATTTCCCCAATGAAATCCAACCCCCACTGCTGGAATGGAGCGCTCACTTCGATAGGTTTGAGTGGCAAAGGCTGTAGTTTCTGTTTTCCTTCGAAAATTTGACACTTACGACAGTGCTTTACCATCTTATGCACATCAGCAAACAAAGTAGGCCAATAGTACCCCGATCTCAAGATTTTTTTCGCTGTTGACTTCCAAAAAAGATGTCCACCACACTCTCCTCCGTGGAAGTCCTCCATGACTTTCTTTGCCTCCTCTTCCACCAGACAATTTAGTAAAATGCCACCGGGATCTTTCCAATACAGTGCAGAATTTAAGATACAAAACTTGGCAGCTTTCAATTTAAGTGTTCTCGCTTTGTTTCTAGCCATGCCGGGCGGTGGTGATAGATTTTTCAGCACATAGATTATATCAGAATACCATGGGGACAGAGAAAACATTTTGGATATCTGAACTAACGTTCCTTCATCATTCTCATTGGACATGGCAGCGATCAGATTTATGTCCAATGCATGCAAATTTGATTCAACCATTAGTTTCGCCAACCCCTGTCCTTTGACCAACTTTGTAGGCTTTATCTCCACATCGTATTCAAGCAAGGCTGCAATCCATTTGCCCCTTCTCCCTTCTGGATCGGTCTGCACTAAAACATCTTTCACAGCAGTATTAGGAACATAGGCCAGAATGTGAGAATGTAAGATATACACCTGGAAATCCTTCAGTGCCTTCACCAATGCCAGGGCTTGCTTCTCAATGATGTTGTACTTCAAAGCTGCATCCCTTATAGCCCTGCTGAAGAATGCAATGGGTCTTTCATGATCATCCCTTTTCTGCAACAATACCGCTGCCATAGTGTGCTCAGAAGCAAATGAAAACAATATGAAATCTTGAGTATAATTCGGGCTAACTAAAACTGGAGCTGAAGAAAGGGCCAATTTGACCAAGTTGAAAGATTTTACAGCCTCATCCGTCCATTTCACCTGGCTATCCTTCTTAAGCATGTTGGTCATTTCTTTCAAGTGTTCCGCAAGATTAGGCACAAAGCGACGCAGAAAATTCATCTTACCATTAAATGACTGTATCTCCTTTTTGTTCCTAGGCAGGTCGATTTGCTGAATTGCTTGGACACATGCTGGGTCTATGTGACTGCCATCTTTTGAAATGATATGCCCAAGTAATTTTCCTTCCTCCATGGCGAACAAGCTCTTCTTAGGATTCAGAGATAAACCATATTTCCTGCATTTTTGAAAGACAATTTTTTGGTGATGCATGTGCTCTTCATCAGATTTTGAAAACACCGTCAAGTCATCCAAGTACACCACCAAAAACACATCCTTCTCATTTGAAAACGCCAAGTCCATTGCACGCTAAAATGTGGCACTTGCATTCTTCAAACCAAATGGCATTTTGGCATAATGAAATGTCCCCCATGGAGTTGTGAATGCTGTCTTATCCCTATCATCTTCATGGAATGAAATTTGGTTATATCTAGAATAACCATCAAGCAGCGACATATGAGATGCCCCCACTACGCGCTGAAGTATATGGTCCATCTTGGGCAGCGGATAGTTGTCCTTCAATGAGACCTTGTTTAGATTTCTGAAATCAATGCATAGGCGGATCTCACCGGTCTTCTTTCATACAGGCACTAAGTTAGATATCCAATCTAAAAATCTGATAGGCACAATGATACCTGACTTGTACAACCTATTTACCTCTTTTTCGATGGATGGCAGCAACTTTGGATTGATCCTTCTCAGCTTTTGTCTAAATGGTTTCTGATTGGGCTTGATAGGTATGGTGTGCTGAATGATGTTCGTATCATAGGTCTTTAAATCTGAATAATCCCAAGAAAATACATCTGCAAATGAAGCCATCAAATTGATATATTTGTCCTTGATCTTTGGCTGTAGTGTCTTGGACAATTTTACCAATTTTGGATTTGCTGTTGTACCTATGTTGACTTCTTCTACACCTTTTTCCATGGGCTACAAAGTTGGCTTGCGGGCTACATCATCCTGATCGAAAAGTTCTTCTAGGGGTATCAAGCCTTTAGGGATGATGTTGTTCTTCAGCTGCAATACATCCATTTGATTGATTTGTACTTCTTCTATACCATTCCCTTTTTTCTCATCGTTTTCCACATTGATTAAGGTTTCTTTGAACTTGCCTTTGTTGAGCAGAAAATCCTTAATCTCCTCACCATCTTGGAACACTTGCCAATGTCGCTGATTATCTGGAATGGTTGGACGGTGCTTGACATGGATTTCAAATTTATTGCTAGAGTTCATGGGGATTTTCAAGCTGCTCGCTGCCTTGGCAAGAGCATCAGCAATACTATTTTGTATTCGTGGCACACATGTCAAGGTGTATTCGGAAAATAGCTTCAAGATGTCCAAAACTGCATTACGATAGGCCCGCATCCTAGGATGTTTTGCTTGGTACTCACCTCTGACCTGTTTTATCACCAACTCAGAGTCGCCATATACTAAAATCCTCTTTGCATTCAACTTTCTAAGAATTTTCAGGCCAGCAATCAGAGCTTCATATTCAGCTTCATTATTGGAACATTCGAAGGCCAGCTTGTAGGAGCAAACTCTCACGCTGCTAGGTACTTTGTTTGGGGCGGAGAAAGGACTGCGTACCCAAATACCAATACCAGCTCCATCATTCCCTACTGCTCCATCAAAATCCATGGTCCATAAGCCTTCTTCTTCTTCTTGCAAGTGCTGAAAATCCTTTTGCTGTCCATTGTTAGTTTGTTGTCCATCGTTTGTTTGCTATCCATCGTTTCCAACTGATTGCCCAATATTTTGTTGCTTTTCTTGTCTTTCTTTCTTCAAAATCTCTCTAAAATTTTCTGTTATCTCTGGAATGTCATCTACTTCTACCATCTAACTATCTATTTCATTTAAACTATCTGAAAACAAAACAAAAGACTCTAAATCTGTATGTACATAGTTTATAGGATGATTTATCGGTTTCTCCTTGCTTGTGATCATATACTTCATCTTTTGTTCCCAATATAATTTCCTCATTTGTCCAAACACCGGGATTGTCGCATAGGAGAAATCCAGCTGTAGTGTCCCCTTCAATTTTTCCACCCAAGACCTGGAAAGAAGCATACCAAACCTTGGAGGAATGTCTGCTACCACTACATCCATCAGAACATTTTTCATAGGAAGCTGATCTAGACTCACAACTAAGTCTTTGATGAGCCCTATGCACCTTACTCTGCTGGAGTCGAATGAATAGAGATCATGATATTGGCGGGTGATGTCCAGACCAAGCTTATCCATGATAGCCTTGGGCATGAGATTATGAGAGGCTCCGGAATCAAACATGGCATTGTGTAGCACAAAGTCATGCAATCATAAACTGATATAGAAGGGTGGCACCTCGCTCTCAGGAGACTCACCATTCGTCGCTGGCCTAAAAATCATTTCAGGTTGATCATCTTCCACGTTTACCATGTCGGACATTGGGTCCAAGTTCAACATTTTAGAAATCTGTCCTCTGTAACCACTGTTCTTCATGATTTCAGTCAAAGGGATGGATACCTTTAGCTTAGAAATCTCATTCTCTAGGCTGAAAGCGGGAGTTCTTTCTACCTCTTTGACTAGGATCTCTTTCCTTTCCTTCTCTTTTGAGGTGGCCGGTTGCTGTGATTGTTCTGTTGATTTCGATTTGCTGCTCTCCGGAACAACCGCCTCCTTTCCCTTTCTTTGTGTAGTTGATAGATCTTTCTTTGTTGTTTCATCCTCCTTCTTTTTCTGAATTTGTTTAGCTGGTACATCTCTGTTTTGAAGAGAATATCATTGTTTTTGTGTGGACAAAGCATTCATATACCCCCTTTGATATTCTTCTGACTCTTCTTCCAACACGGTTTCATTAGCTAGGATAAAATCGGTGTCTTGGTGCGTAGCTGAATTCACTGCACATTCTTCCTCTTCAGTGATGTAAGTAGGCAGCTCATCTAGAGTAAAGAGATGGTTTTCTTTGCCTATTACATTCCCTTCCTCATCTGATTCCGGTCCATGTACAAAATTCTGCTGCAAAGGTGTTTGTACCGACTGTTGTGCTGCTTGCTCTTGAGTCCGTTGATCTCTTTGTCTTATCCTATATTGTGGCTGTTGTTGGCCATGAAAGTTAGGATTCCTAACTTGTGGCTCTGGCTTGTCAAGTTTTACCCTTTCAAGCATCTGTTCTACCTTCTTGAGTAGCTAATCCATTGAAGAAGATTCTTCTTTCACCATGGTTTTCTTCTCGGCTTTCGCTCTTGCTCTTTTGGACAGCAGGTTAGCCTCAACGCTGACTGCAATTTTCTGCATATCTTCCATTGTAGCCGGTTCTCTCTCTCTCAATTAGTATGCCATGTCAGCATCAAAACCGTCCGGAAATTTCATCATTGCTAATCCCACAGGTGGCTTTAGATGGTTTGGAATGTCATTGTAAACTGCATTAAATCTAACACAATAATCTTGGACCGACTCACCGGCATTCCGCTTGATTTGTTCACACTCGGCCAGAATTTGAAGGGGATTCTTTTTGACTTCCCACCTGTTCAAAAATTGCCTTTGTAGCTCAGCCAAGGTGGTGATGCTTGCAACCATCAAACCTCTAAACCATTTCCTCACATCACTTGCAAACGTTTGTACAAAGAGCCTCATTGCCATGTTTTCTGCATCGATCTCATGAAGTTCATAGAAATCTGCCATTTTATCCACATGTTGTTGAGCTGTAATACTGTTAGGAGTGACGTCAAAGAATGGAATTTTACTTTGATAATCATTTGGCATGTCATCTAGGACTTGGGGCAAAACAAGAGGAGCGAAGCGGGCAGCCATCATTCTTGGTGGATTTGGCCTTGGAGGTGTTGGAGGAGTGTGCACAGTTTGCAAGGGGCTTGCACTTGGAGTTTGGGGCTGTGTGGCAATGTAGTTATCGATTAATCTATTAGCTCTTTCCGTCTCAAGGTCTACAAGAAATTGCGGATCGGGGACGGTGTAATCAACAGCCTTTTCGGATTTAGATTCAAACAGTGATATCTCAAATCGTTCGTCAAACTCAAGCTCTTCAAGATACTCAAAAATATCGGGACATGAAGGGGATTTGAACACGGGGGTTATGGTGCTTTCTTGACGAAGGAGTCTTGGGATCAAATTTGGATTTTCGTAAATGTGAGGAGGGTCCGGGTCCGGATTCGCTCTGGTATATCGTCTTGAAGCCAGCGTGCTATTGAGAGGAATTACGGGACACAACCAACTTACTCAACCTTTCCAATTCTAAGCTCATCATCTGAAAGCCTAGAATTCTTATGGTACAAGGGGATTTCATTTTCAACTTATTCCCCAGTGAGTTGCCACTATGTTAGCACCTAAATCTACCTTAGGCTGAAGGAAGGCAAAAATTAGGGTAACCACAAACCACGCTCAGTCTGGTAGCTAGCCCTACCAGAGCAGGAGAGGGCTCTCTCCAAGTCACGCTCAGCGAATGGATAAGCAAAATGGTCTGAGATGACCTGCAATGCAATGTTTACCTTAGGCTAGTAAGTGAAAAATGATTTTGGAAAATATTTTTGAAAGTGGCCAAGCTTCTGGGATGTATGTGGGACTGGCGCTTAGCAAAGAACAGAGAATTGAGAATGAAGGCACGGATTATTCCGTGAGGCAAGGTAGGCAGGAAGCGCAGCAATTTTAACTTAAGGTGACGCGGAATGGGAAGATTGCTGAAGACGGTGAAAAGGGCATGGTCGCATGAATCCTTTTCAACAGAAGAATGACACTGCATATGAAATTTTCCTACAGGCAGAGCAATATAAATTGAATTCTACCTAATCTCACTTAGAAAATTTCACTGAAATGAAACGTGAAATGAATTATGAAACATAACAAGATACATATGAAACATAAGAACACATTTGCTACACTCACAACCACAAGAATCTCATGAAACAGAGCCGCTACCTTTCATTAATTCTCTGTAAAAAATACACAGTGAAGAAACAAAGTTTCTTTCCCATAGTTTCCCAAAAGTTACAAGCCAACCAACCCTTTGCAAATAACTTGTTTACAATATATAGAAAGTGTAGAGAAGAGATGGAAAACCCAGGGTTTGGGAAGTTACTCAAATCATTTCGAAAAGGAGATGGAGAGCCAACCATCAGCTACAGGTGCAACACTCTCAAGCATGACATTTGGCTGTGGTGACCCTTTGCATTCTTTTGCCACTTGGATAGATGCCCACCTGGAGAGAAAATTCTTTAAAAGCCATCCTTGGTGCCAAAAAACCGAAGAGTAGATGACCGGGCCCACTTGGAGAAGTCGCGACCTGAAATTTCGTGGAACGGGAGCAATTTGGTAGTTTTTTCCCCTGTGCGCCACGCCAAATTCCCTGTGCATTACGCCACTTTGGAGCCTATTTTGGAGCACTTGCAGGTGTCCAAAATGTGCTCAAGTGGGCTTGTTGGAAAGCCTGTCCTGTCTACTTTCCAACCCAACTAGAATTTCTGAATTTGAAGCTCATTTGACCCTCCAAAACTTCATTCTCCCAAGACTGCTTTCTGTGTGTCCAAAAAGTGGCAAAGAGGCCATTTTTGGGTGTTTTTTGACCTTTAGGAGACCCAAAACTTGTCAAAATTTCTTGCCCGGACACCAGTAGACGTATTTTTCGATGCTAAATCCGAATATGCAAGTGGTTTCTCCATTGGAGCCCTAGAATTTTAGCGTCGCACCAGTGGCGCGGCGCACAGGGAGAAATTTCCTGTTTTGTGCCCAAAAAATTTTCCTGTGACCAAAATTTGCCCAAATTCTTTGAAATTTGAGCTGAAGGACCCCTATGGGGTGCCATGCTGAGCCAAGGAAGCCTCAGCCAAATTCTCAGTCTATCTTGCTCCTTTGCCCTTTTTTCCCTTCTTGTTGCTTTCCTCAGTTTTGCCTTTAAACTCCTTATCCGGGCCTATGCACTCATGTTCCGCACCCTGTAGCGGAAAGTCATGTGTCTCAATAGAGCAAGGTTCCAGTTGGCTTTGTCCATCAACCTCTCCAAATGCATGTTGACTCTCTCAAGATTGGACTCCTGGTCTTCATTGATTGCTTGTTCCAAAGATGTGAGCGGAACTCTTCTTCTTTGAGCAGCTTGGCGATGCTCACGGATGTTCTGTAGCTCCAAGATCGTCTGTTGGTCCTCAAGCTGTTTATTTCTCTGTTCCAGGTAGTTCATGTTCCACTTGGCCCTTTCTAAATCAATGGTCAAGTCTTCAATCTCTGATTGCTGCTCTTTGATTATCTCTATAAGCTCCTCATTGGTGGGTTCTGCATTTGTCTCATCATCCTGGAGGAAAACAAACTCGGTCTCATGCTCACCTGATGGCCCTTCCTCCAGTACTAGCTCCTTTCCTTTACTCTGCTCCTGTGGTGTTGATGGCGGAAGCGAGGCCCCTTCCACCCCGGGTGGAGATAACACTCGCTTTGCTGCTGCGAACAACGGTCTGGTGCCTTTCGGATAGCCTCTCTGAAATGTGATGAAAACTGGCATGGTGGCAGTCTCATGACTCTCAAACTGTTGTGAAGGACTCTCCACCTCATGCTCAAACTGATGTGAGGGACCTCCTGTGTCATGCTCAAACCGATGTGAAGGACCTCCCACCTCATGTTCTGCCTCTGATATCACCGGTGGAGCGTTGAAGAAATCACGGGAGATGAAGTCTTCCCAAGCAATACCCTGCAATCCCAACTGATGGTCCACTAAAATCTGGATGAGAGCAAAATGATATATGCTATTTAGCTGTTGTCGTGGGGTCTTGCGCTGCATGAAGTTTTTCATCTTCTCAATGTTGTTGTAGATGAAAAATGGGAGGCTCATCATCTTTACCCTGGTGAAGTGCATGAGCAAGCGGATGTGATAGGCATAAAGGCGAGAAAACCTCCCCTCGCAACTGAAATATTTCATGATCAATCTCATGAGTGGGGCATACTCCTCCCTCAAAAATCTGAATGGAAAAACTCTAGTGAGCTGGCTCAAGCAGCTGTTCTTGATGTAAGGCTCATAGTGATGCCTCTCCACCTTCTTTTTCTTATGCCACTGCTCTCCAACGTTAGGTATCCCTGTTGCCACTGATATAGCCTCCAGTGTCAAGGTGAAAGTGACCCCAGCCAGGACAGATTGGCCTCCTTGTAGATGAAGTGCAAAAAGGCGGGCCAACTCATGATGTACTCTGACATTTGCCACCCTTTGGAAAAATTCATAACATGCCAAGTGCTGGAAACAAGACATGGCGAGTGGGCATGCCTGTAGCTCTGTGAGGGTATTGGGCTCATCTCTGAGATGTGTGCCACTCCGGTGATGTCTCCTATGGGCCCTCTCTCTTGAAAATGTGTCACTGTGTGTATCCCCCTCATAATCTGATGAATTTTCTGATGCCATCACTGCTGCTTGTACCCTGAGTTTAGTGCTGCCCTTTGAATCCAATGACACTGATGAATGCTTTGAAAATCTGTTACCAAGGGGACAATAAAATAGGGGAGTGTTAGGAGGGGGATGATGAAAAGGGGAATAGGGGTTTAAAGGGGAAATTTATCAGGGATTTGGGAGTGTTTGGGGTATGGTTTTGATGGGGTAGGGTTAAGGACATTTTGAGCTATAGGAGTAAAGGGGACAAAGGGATATGTTTACAATGTAGTTAGGGTAACTATTAGGAAAACTTGCTCCAGGAGAATTTAGCAGATAGAGATAGGATAGGAGCATATCGAGCTATCTTGTTACTGTAGCAAAACCCTAGCTCTTTGTCCCTCTTTGTGTCATTTTTGTGTTTGCTTAATAAAAATTTTCCTTTGATTTCATGGCCACCAAAATATATTTTTCCTCGAGTTAAGGATCCATGATTAAAACATTTATGGGCACTTTTGCAATGTTGAGAACCAATTTACAAAAATTTGGGAGATTTGGTGCTTTTTTAGGCTCATGGGCCTGTGCGCTGCGCCAGTGTAATGTTAACATTGTGGTCGGGCTGCCAGTGCGCCACGCCACCTTGGGTGTGCGCCGCACACTGTGAATTTCACCCGAATTTGCTTGAAAAACAGGGGGAGGGGCTTAGTGGAGTTTTCTAGGGGGTTTGCTTGGGAGACAAGGAGGAATGGAGGTGAAAATGATGAGGAGTGAGGGGACAAGGGGAGGAAAGTGACCTTGGTGCTAATCATTACAATCTCTTGTTGCTTTTTCCATGGAAGGCCATTGTGCTTTTGGATACCTTTCAAACATCTTACAAACAACTAAACATTGACCAAATTGAGGGAGAAGAGGTGTCATAAGGCCTACCTCGTGATTTGATAGCTTTCACAAAGATTTGAAACGGTTTGGCACTGTTTTTATGCCCCTGGCTGTGTGCGTCGCGTGCCAAGCCTAGTGCACAGTGCGCCCTGAGTGCATCGCGCCCTTGTGGATTTTGCACTGCGGGATGGCTGCCAATGCGTTGCGCACTCTGTGTGTGTCACGCGCCCTGGTGTGTGCGCCGCGCCACCTAGAAATCTGCCCTCCTCACTTGCATTCCTCCTCCTTAGCTCTCTTTTCTTCTACAATGCCTCTCTCAAGCTTTTTCATAACAAAATGACTTAGTCTTTGGTCAAAACAAATATATATAGGCTTTGAGATAGTTGGGTTTAATTTTTTCCTCTTTGAAGACCCACTTTCTAATGTTTGAGTTTTGCACTTTTCTTTGACTTTTAAAACACTGTTTTTTCCCTTTTTCTTTGAAATTGTGGCTCTCATGACAAAATTTTCGGCATTTCTTTGTGGGGGCTGTGTAACTGGGCTTCTGGCTTTGAAATCCATGACTGCATCTGAAAATGTCAACTGTCAATTTTTGGAAAATTTTGTCATAGTTGACCTTGTTTGACTTTTCTTCAAAACAGAGTTTTGAAGAAGAGTTGATGTCTCTTCAGGTGATGATGAAGCTTTCCGAACTGTAGCTGTATAAGATCTCCCTCTGGCCTGCATAACTTGTTCTGGACATGTTTTTTCAAAGACCTCATTGATGATTTCGTAGACCCAACAATAAAAATGACTTTGTCCTGTAATATGACCAGACCTTGACTATCATGAACTTCAGTGATTATGGACCAAGACCTGAACCAGCAGGGGCCAGAGATGAAGGAAAATGAGTAGCATGACCTTCTCCGTCAGATCATGGCATGTCCCTAGTGCAATGCAGCTGAGTGGATGGAGCGGGACACCTAAAATTGAAATGCACAAAGAGCTTTGATCTCTGACGGAGGGCTGACTAGACCGACTCTAACATACTCCAAAGAAACATTTGGATCTTTTTGCATATAATTGTTTCTCCTCCAATAGTTGTAGCACCCTGTTAACATGTTCAACATGATCCTTCCAAGACTTGCTGTAGATTAGTATATCATCAAAAAATACTAACACAATTTTTCTAAGGAAGGGTTTGAAAATGGAATTCATCAAACATTGAAATGTAGAAGGTGCATTGGTAAGGCCAAAAGGCATGACCAAAAATTCATAATGACCCTCATGAGTTCTAAATGTTGTTTTTGGAATGTCTTCAATCTTCATTCTGATTTGATGATATCCTGAACGAAGATCCAACTTGTTGAAGTAAATCGATCCATGCAATTCATCCGGTAATTCATCAATGACAAGAATGGGAAACTTATCTTTAATAGTGAGTTTATTGAGCTCCCTATAATCCAGACACATGCGCCATGATCCATCCTTCTTGTGCACCAATACTACTGGAGCAGAGAAAGAACTTTGACTAGGTTGAATTATACCAGCCTCTAGCATTTCTGCAACCATACGTTCAATTTCACTCTTTTGGGCATAGGGATATTTGTATGGCCTGATGTTTGGAGGAACACTTCCTGGAATCGGATGAATAGCGTGATCATGATCACGAATAGGTGGGAGACCTTTGGGAGTCTCAAATACCTTGGAATGATTGTCCAAGACTTTTTGGAGATCTAGAGAAACAGATGATTCCGATGTGGAAACATCTAGCGAACATAATTGTGCAATTACACCTCTTTGTTGCTTTTTTAGAAACTTTGTCATACCGTTAGAGCTGATTATCTTTCCTGGTTTTCGTGCAATATCCCTTAATTCAACTTCCTTTCCTTCCACAGAAAATTTCATGAAAAGTTCTTGAAAATTAAAAGCTATTGTACCCAAGGATTGTAGCCATTGGACTCCTAGTACAACATCAACACCTCCCATTGGAATGGAAAGCATTGGGCTAGTCAATACATATTCTGCCATGGATAGCTTGATATTATGGCACTTTCTAGAGCAATTTATCATTCCTCCATTTGCAATCATCACTTGACACTCTGGTGCTATATATAGGAAGCAATTCAATTCTTTTGCTATCTTACAATCAATAAAATTGTGGGTACTTCCTGAATCAATCAACACTATTACCTTTTTCTTCTTGATTTGTCCTTTTATCTTGATGGTTTGAGGAGTGGTAATTCCAACCAATGCATTACAAGATATGGTTGGATTCATTTTTTCTTTATCTAGGCTTTGTTCCTGGAGTATATCCTCTTCTTTTGACCTTTCTTGCTCCTTTTCTTCTTCCTCTTCACAATCTATGTAGAATAATTTCTTCTCAGCACACTTATGACCTTTAGTGTATTTGCTATCACAACTGTAACAAAGACCTTTTGCTCTTTTTTCTGCCAATTGTTGTGGTGTCAACCTTCTAGGTTGTGGAAGACTAGGGGCAACAACACTTCCATCTTTATAGTTGTGAGTGGTATGCTTCCTGGTTTCCATAATTTTTCTTTCCATTTTTCTTGCTAACTTGAATGCATTCTCTAATGAATCAGGTTCCCAAAGGTGAACATCATGTTGGATATTATCATTTAAAGTCCCTATGAACACATCAATCCTATGCTCCTCTGGAATATTTTTTACCCTTATGTTCAATTTTTGGAACTCCTCAATGTGCTCCATTATTGAACCCCTATTTAAGACTTATCAATTGGCTAAAAAAAGTGTTGCTTTTTGTATCCTCATAATGTGCTATCAATTCTTCCATAAAAATTGCCCAAGTGATAATTTGTTTACGAGAGCAAAGCCATTGATACCATACAAACTGATTTGGTTCCAAATATAAAGTTTCAATACGTACCTTTTGTGTGTTTTGCACATTATTGAGATCGAAAAATTGCTCCATCTGTAATATCCATGTTGCCGGATCCTTGCCATCAAAATTCCTCATATCAATTTTTGGAATATGGTGGGTCTTTGATCCAACATTAGAGTCTATGAAATCATGATTAACATTTCTTTTGTTCTCATCATGAGTTTCTTTTACTACCCTTTCACCATTACTAAGCATTTCTTATAGAAACTTTGTTAAATTTGTCTTCAAATCTGTCTTCAAATCTTCTGTTATCACTCAAGAAAAATTTCCAAATTGTTCACATCAGTTCGATTGTTTGTCAAAGGGTTGGTGTCAATTTTGGGTCCAGTCTTTTCATCTGGTTTTAGAGTCTAAACAGTTTAAATAGGAGTCTTGTTAAGAGTAATGTTGGTATGTCTAAAAAGGTCAATTCTTTGCTTTAGTATGTCGAAGCTCATTTCAAAGATCACAGTGCATAAACCCTGTTTAGGTGATTTCATAGCGGAAAACCCAGATTTTGAACTGGCTGCACTACGAAATCGACAGTATACAATGTCTCAAGAAAATCAACTGTGCCACCTAGTTTATCTTATCGAGAATGCCATTATGAATTTGCCACCTGGCCATGAATAGATGGTCTGGCTAATCGACTTCAATGGGTGGTCATTGTCCATTAAGACAGCTCGCGAAACTGCAAATGTTTTACAAAAGCACTATCCAGAGCATTTGGCTGTTGCCTTTCTGTATAACCCTCCAAGAATTTTTGAAACCTTTTGGAAGATTGTCAAGTACTTTCTTGATCCAAAGACATTCCAAAAGGTAAAATTTGTTTACCCGAAGAGAAGGGAAAGTACCTAGTGGCTCAGGGAAGACACTGCTTGCAAAAACTCTGGCTAGGATTGTGAATGTGCCCTTTGTTATCGCGAATGAAACAACTTTAACACAGGCAGCATATGTAGGGGAGGATGTGCAGTCTATTTTGTATAAACTACTCATGGTTGTTGATTTCAATGTTAAAGCTATTCAGCAGGCATCACTTAAAATGCTAGAAGGAACAGTTGTACATGTTCTAGAAAAGGGAGCTCGCAAACATCCTCATGGCGATCATATTCAGATCGATACAAAGGATATTCCCTTTATATGTGGCGGGATTTTCGTGGATCTAGAGAAAATGATTTCTGAGAGACGGCAAGATTCTTCTATTGGCTTTGGAACGCCTGTACGAGCTAATATGAGGACTGGTGGCCTGACAAATGCTGCGGTGACACCATCCTTGCTAGAGTTTGTTGAGAGTAGTGATCTTATTGTATATGGTTTAATACCAGAGTTCATTGGACGATTTCCTGTGCTTGTTAGCCTCTCAGCGTTGACTGAAGACCAACTTGTTCAGGTGCTCATGGAGCCTAAAACTGCACTTAAAACTCTCAGAATGTGAACTGCACGGATCCCTTCTTGGTCGTCTGCAGATGCTTCAGCGTCATTACCATCCTCAGCGTGCTCCTCTGCGTTGTTGTAAACGTGCTCTCAGCCATTCATTCAAAAATGGTGAAGATGTCTTTGATGGCATCCTTCGGGGTTATACAGTGCTTATTGCGTTATTTGTGGTGGTCGCGGAGTCTGAATGGAAGTGGATTCAGAAGTTCTGGTGAATTCTGGAGTATTGGGTGGAAAGAGGAATGCTTCAAATATTTGTTGCTGTCATGACAAGAGCTCTGTCAGAAGGAACAGTGAGTAAAAAATATATCATTCTTTTGCGTGAGATTGCAAGCTACATGTTGCTTGCATGTGGTGTCATATATGTCATTGCGGGATTACTCTGCTGCGGCTGGCTAAAGCGCTCTCGTTTGAGCAAATCATTTTCAACAAAAGTCAAAACGAACACCAGATTGCAGCACTGAAGCAGTCAAATGACTGGTCAGCGTTAATGGATGATAAAAAAAAAACAATTCAGCAGAAAATGATAGTGGGTACCCATACTTCAGAGGACGAGCCCAATTATTTGATGATAGCAGAGGTCCAGATTCCCCTGCAAAACTCTGAAAATGACATCATTGAAGGTTTTTCAATCCACCGAAGCCAAGGTACAAATAATCCAGAAGATTAATCATGCCACAGAATTCATTTGTCATTGCAACGAAGACAGTGAGCCCAGATGTTTATGTGTTTGATTACAGCAAGCATCCATCAAAGGCTCCTCAAGAAAGGGTTTGCAATCCTGAATCGATATTGAAAGGTCATTCTAATGAAGGATATGGTTTGTCATGGAGCCCTCTCAAAGAAGGTCACCTACTAAGTGGTTCAAACGATACACAAATATGCTTGTGGGATATAAACGCTGCATTTGGAAAGAAAGTGCTTGAGGCCAATCAAATATTTAAGGTTCATGAGGGGGCAGTTGAGGATGTTTCATGGCATTTGAAGCACGAATACCTTTTTGGCTCTGTTGGAGATGATTGTCATTTGCTCATATGGGACATGCATACACCTGCACCTAACAAGCCTCAACAATCAGTTGTAGCTCATTAGAGTGAGGTTAACTTTTTGGCCCTTAATTCGTTCAATGAGTGGCTGTTGAGAAAAGAAAGCTCAAGACAGTTAGAGTTTGGTATTAAAACTGTGTTTTGTGATTACACAGCAGTTTCATAGCGCACTACGAAACTGCTGTAGGTGATGCATAATGCACAACAGTTTCATGCGCGCTACGAAACTGCTGTAGCTACATAATTTAAACTCTGGCAACCGATTTTGAAAGACCGAGGGGAAATTTTTAAAAAAGGAATATCCTCAAAGGGTCATTTAAAGGTATCAACTTTCAACAAGGTCAAGACAGGTGGAGGAAACATGTATTTGAATCCAACTCCAAACTTTTTTTCATAAAGTGATCTTATCTACTACAGTCCAAGATATGTCAGACAGCTTGGAGGAAATTTCTGTATTCACACATGGCAAAGGCTGAACAGCACATGATGAGGAACGTGGCACTCTAATAGATTTTTGGGTAATCAAAGAAGATCAACATGGTTAATTAATTCCGAATATCTTTGAAGGAACCAAAAGCATAAAAACAGGGACAGTTTCCTATTTCTCAGCAGCAGTGAAGAGATAAGACAGTAAGGGCCAGCAAAGGAGCTTTGAACATCCACCACAGCTAAATTGAAGGAGACCATCCGTCAGAGAAAGAGATTTGATTGTAATTAATGTTATCTACCAGCATGCTGAAGAGTTAGAATCCTAATTGTCTTAGGTCTTTAAAACTACTAGTTTACAGTCTGTTGTATTTATTAGTTAGTTTCAAATGTTAGTAGATGTCATCATAGGCAGAATTCGAGTTCCTCTGGAGGAGGAATATCAGTCATGCAAAAAGCCCTATATATAGCAGAAGGGTTGATGTAAACAGGGTTGGGGAAATTCTCAAAGAAACAAAGGACTTTGGGTTATTGTATGGACTGTATGTTTTCAGGATAATATAAGGAGTTGATTTCACTATTCAGGATTCAACAAGGGTTTTTAATGTTTGATTTTCTTCATGGTTTCTTTCCTATACTTACTTGCAGAAGTACAGATACATGTTACTTAGAAGTCATTTGAAGATGCTCTAATTTCCTTAATGTATTTGTGGACTGTGTTCCTATACTATATCTCGGTTCTACTTCTATGTAAAAGCCCTCAATGCCCTGACTTCCACGTGAATTTAATCTCATTGTTGTACTATAACACACCTTGACTCCATAAGCCCAATGGATACTTGTTAGTTTTGTTTCCACCATTTTCATTTTTATTTGTTTCACAAGAGTTAGCCATCTTGATCATAATCGAAAATCATTAATCCTTTGAGAGAGCCCTCTCAGGTTGGGGAGGCTAAGCCTCAGCCTAAAGTAGGTTTGAAATAGTTACTTGAAGTCTACCTGATCAGCAGCTTGTCAGGTCCTGATTTTGAGATAACATCTTCCATGCCCGTCTTCAAATCTTCCATGTCTGTCTTCAAATCTATCTTCAAATCATCCATCTTAGCTTCCCCATCATTCATCTTAGCTTCTACGCCTTTCTTTAAACAATCCATCTTAGCATCTATGCCTTTATTTAAACCATCCATCTTAGCTTCTACATCTTTCTTTAAACCATCCATCTTAGATTCTGTTCCTTTTTGTGCAAGTGACAATTGTTGCAATTGGTCTCGTAATTTTGATATATCATGTTGCATTTCTTCCTCTTCTTCATGAGTCATGCTAGAGCTTTCAAGTTGCTTACTAGGTGTTTGCATTTTCTTTCCTCTAGGCATCAATTATTGATAATAGTGCTTTATTATGCCCTTTGAATTCCTTCAAACTAATTTTTCAAACCAAGCTTATGCAAAAATTAAAAGAAACTTCACACCTTTTTTCACTTTGTAGGAGCTTAATATTGAATCTGATGTATCTTTTTCATTTCAGATCATCTAGTTCTGAAATTGTGACCTGCAGTAGCCCTCTGCGTCCTCTTTCCAATGCCACC
The DNA here is from genome assembly GCA_031772625.1 of Pinus tabuliformis. Classification (NCBI taxonomy): domain Eukaryota; kingdom Viridiplantae; phylum Streptophyta; class Pinopsida; order Pinales; family Pinaceae; genus Pinus; species Pinus tabuliformis. The sequence continues at coordinate 482,849,834 of CM062820.1, forward strand.
AGTCTAATCCAAATTGGGTTCTCTAGGGAAGAGTTATGCCAAATCTCCCACAATGACCTGATTATAGACTAGTTCAGTAGAGTGAACTTGTACGACATGCCACGAGTCATTGTTTCAACCTTTAGCTCTGAAAAATATATACAAGAAACTACAGTCTGTCCTCTTTCTGTACCTTCTTACGAAATTTCAATCTGATTCTCGGAGAGAAAGTTATGACGATTTTCCCTAGGTCACCTGATTGGAATGTAATTCAGGAGTCTGCGAAAGGACCAACTTCCTCAGATCATATCTCCACAAATATAGTGCGAAAAGCTCTAAAATTTGGATTCGCGGTTCAGTGCGATTTCGTCTCAAATTGGTTTTTCTTTTTTAGATTCTGAAACATCGCAGAAAAAAAGTTATAGCGAAAATGCCACGATGACCTATTTGGAGTAGCAAAACCCTAGAATCCAATGCTCTAATACCAAATGTTATGAAACCAGCTCACAAAAAGATAGAAAAGATAGTTGAACGCCTTAGAATTCAGCCTCTTCGAGGGACAACCTCCTTTACATTATGCAAATGAACAATTCTTGGATGATTCAAATGACAAAACCTCCTTTCTATATATAGGAGTCTAAGGAGTCACAATATAACCCAGCCAACCTAACAATAATAATACAAAGCCACAAAAATAACAATAGAGGAATTCTATGGGGCACAGTAATAACAATATGGGGAAAATAGGGGCACAACAATATTAATAAGGGATACAACTACAACAGTAATGGGATAATCATTGGTATTTTAAGGACCTAACATCGTGATCGAATGAAGGAGAAAAGAAATCACGACAACCATGATCAAAAAAATCGATATGTTCATCGACATCCTCTTGATCTGATGAATCGTACAGAGGGGTTTATGAGAAGAAAAAATGTTTACCCTCTGCGTTTCCAGAAATGATAGATGAAATATTGAGTGGATTTGCAAACACAGATGTGTCCTCCTCACTATATAATGACTGACTGGAATCTGGTGTATTATGTGAATGATTGGAAGTAGATGCATCCGAGAATGGGTTCTCACATGGAAAATCAATAATGGTGGAATCACCAAATATGTCAGGAAAAGTGGATGAGGTGTGGATAGAAAGATTTCATCCTTCACCACAAGATCTTCTTCAGATTCCTACACATACTCATCATAAATGATAGCGCAGGTTGGTTGCCCAACACCAACTTCGTCGACAACTTGATCCTTGTGAAAAAGTGTGGAGTCTAGGATGGGAGAACATGACACAGTACAATGCGGAGGATCAATAGAATGCGGGGGCAGAGGTTGAGGAAACAAGTCCACATGACAACGAACAGTCTTGTCAGCCAACTCTGCACAAAGATCACAAGTAGGTGGGGTGGGAGGATGTGACAGTTCAATAGATAAATGTGCACATTCTCTTACCTTATACTGTTGGGCTAGATTTGTTTGATGAGATGAGGACAATAATCACTTGTGACAGAAATCGTGTCTACCTTGGATTAGAAGCTCTAACATCGAGGTAAGTTGGGGTTGGTTTGAATGATTCTAACATATGTGGATTCTCAAATATGTGAAGAAGATACTGAAATATTTCATTGAGAAATTTCCAATCAATTTCATCTTCCGAGAATTGAAATGCAAGATTACGAAAGCAATCCCAGAATTGCGCCAAGGAGTCATCAGGGGCTTTCCGTAATTTGAGAATATTTTTATTAAGTGCTTGACTTTCAAACTTATGGAAACCATTAGACAACTCTATAACAAAGTGAACAAACGAGTGAATAGATTTTTTGGGTAGTATGACAAGCCATTGCAATAGGTGCCCACGAAGCGTGAATGTGAACAACGTGAAGATCATGTAATCCAAATGGTTTTCGAGGTTGTCACATAGATTGGAAAATGAAAGAATATGCCTCTGCCAAGTTGTTCTGCCTTCACCTTCATATGTGTTCTATGACAAGTCATTCCAGAACTCCTCTGAGATTTCAAAATCATTTCCATAAGACATACATCTCGGAGGACGAAGTGTAACATAAGACATGATAGATGTGGGAAGATTCAAAATAGACTTTGAAGACTCATCTTGCCATCTGGCCCTCTTTCTAGCGCCAAAAATGTTAATGGTGGTGGACCCGCCAACATGTCAAGGGATCTCCTCGGTAAGAAATCCCAACTAGACCTCAAACCATTTGGAGTAGGAATCCCAACAGTTTGCAGTAAATCTATGCCTTAACTGCGATATGCGCACAAAGGTAATAAAGATATCCTTGTCATAAGTAAGTGTGTGACCTTGCAGCGAGTCAAGAGAGATGCATGGGGAGGTTCTAACACGCGAAGGGAAAAATAAGTGTATACCTTAGAAGCTTGTAATAGACTTATGCAACCGGAAAGGAACACACGAGCTGAATGGCATCAAAAACTGGAAAGAAGAATAGTCGACAATCCAAAGTGATGAGTTAAGCCAACAACACGCTTCAATTGTAGGTTTTAACCCCGTACAGAAATTACCTGCGTACGAATTCTAAAATCAAAAAATAAACAATGGAGAGAGCATAAAACATAAAACAAATATACACAGATATTTTCCTCTGGATCCCAAAACCGGGACTACCAGATTGATTTTTCATTATGCTCCTTTCAATGTTACAATACATATATATACATGTCGAAGCATCCATAAACCCCAATCCATTAACCTTGGATTAGAACATAACCATAGTTCCCTTGATCAGATCTACAAAATACCATGGACTGAAAACCATCGTGCCCAAAACCATGTGCGAAATCCATGCACAAAACCACAGGTAGGTCCGCCCACCTAATATATGGTCCATAAAAAAAATTCTCAGGGTACTGCCCCGGACAAGTAGAGGGGGGCTACCGCCCCCCTCAAACCCCTCGACAGGGGGGCTGCTGCCCCCCCTCTAACCCCCCCAGTTCAACTACTGGGGCTAGTCATGGAAAGAATATAACAGAACACAACATTCTCCCACTTGTTGTTTTCTTTTCACAAGTGGCCACAGGAGAGCTTATTCATTGATCCATCCCTGAAATGCCTAGTGTTTCTCTACACCAAGAGAACTTCTCAGTGCTCACAGACTTTGTCAATGCATCTGCATTATTCTTCAAAGTGTCCACCTTTACCAGCAACACCTTTTTGTCTTCTACCATATCCCTTACAAAGTGATACTGAACATCAATGTGCTTTGTATTTGAATGATAAGCATGGTTCTTTGCCAAGAAAATTATACTTTGGCTATCAAAATCTATCCTTATAGCTCACTGTACTAACCCCATACTTGAACACAACCTCTCTAACCAAACTGCTTCCTTTCTTGCATGAGTGGTTTCCATGTATTCTGCCTCTATATTTGATAGTGCCACTATAGATTGTCTCTTACTCATCCAACTTATTACACCTCTAAATAGGTTAAACACATACCCACTTGTGGATCTTCTCTGATCTAGATCTCCAGCCCAGTCTACATCAACAAAGCCACGAATGTCCAAAACTATGCCCAATCTTGGTCTTCCTTGGAAGCACAAACCATAATCACTAGTGCCACGCAAATACTTGAAAACCTGCTTCACTATTGTCCAATTCTCCTTCCCTGGTTTTGACATAAACGTGCTCAATACTCCCACTGCATGTGTAATGTCTGGTCTAGTACATACCATTGCATACATTAGGCTATCGACTGCACTTGCATATGGAACACGAGACATGTCCTCTTACTCTTCTTGTGTCTTGGGACATTGTTCAGTAGATAACTTTACACCTACAGGAATAGGAACCTTCACCGGTTTACTATCCTGCATATTGAACCTCTGCAGTATTGTCTCGACATACTTCCTCTGGTTTAACTAGAGCTTTCTCTTTTCCTGTTCTCGTTTACTTTCCATGCCCAAAATATAGTTTGCAGCACCAAGATCTTTCATGTCGAATTTGGAGGACAATTGGGTCTTCAAATCCTGGATAATTTCTTTGTCATTTCCAACTAGCAACATATCATCCACATAAAAGACCACATAAATAACACGTTCACCAATTAATTTAAAATACACACAGTGATCTGCTTTGATCTTGGCGAAGCCAAGTCCTCTTATAAACGTATCAAATTTCTAATACCATATCCTTGGTGATTGTTTTAACCCATACAGAGAGTTTTTTAACTTGCATAACAGTTCTTTCTTACCCTTCACCGCAAAGCCTTCAGGTTGCTTCGTTTAGATCTCTTCTTCCAGATCCCCATGAAGAAATGTTGTCTTCACATCCATCTGTTCTACTGCAAAATCAAAAGTATCAACAACAAATAAAAGTAATCTAATAGAAGCTACCTTGGCAACAGGAGAAAAAATATCACCAAAATCAATTCCCGGCACCTGGGAATAACCTTTTGCTACCAAATGAGCTTTGTATTTCTCCACCTTTCCTTCTGCATTCATCTTCTTCTTGAACACCCATTTGCTGCCAATGGGTTTCCTTCGAGCCGGAAACTCCACCAGATCCCAAGCCTCATTTTTATGCAAAGACGTCATTTCATCAACCATTGCCTCTTTCCAGAGTTTGCCATCCTTTGAATCTACTACTTCCTTCATAGTTTTACGATCATCATCAGTAATAGATAAAGAAAAATTTGAACATAAATCAAATGGAATATACCTTTCTGGCTACCTTCTTTCTCGAACTGGTCTTCTCATAACCGGAGTTTGTGGATCTTCATTATCTGATTCCTCTTTTGCTATAGATACTGATTCTTCCTCCTTTAGCTCAAACTCTATCTTCTCAGGTTCCTTTGGTAGGACTTCATGTTTAATAACATCTTTTACCTCTCTAAACACCACACCTCGGCTGTACACAACCTTCCTTGTTACTGGGTTCCAAAGCTTATAACCTTTTAAACCATCCTTATACCCAATAAAGATGCACTTTTCAGATTTTCTATCCAACTTTGTTCTTTTCTTCTTTGGAACATGTACATATGCATCACATCCAAATACCCTCAGATGTGAAAGAGAAGTTTTCTTACCATTCCATACCTCTTGTGGAGTCTTATCCTCCAACATTGATGAAGGTGATTTGTTGACCAGGAAACATGTAGTCTCCACCGCCTCTGCCTAGAATTCTTGTCCTAACCCAGCACCACTGAGCATGCTTCTTGCCCTTTCCATCAATGTCTTGTTCATTCTTTCTGCAACTCCATTTTTATCAGGTGTGTATGGAGTAGTCTTCTACTGTGCTATACCACACTTCTTACAGCACTCTTCAAATTCCTTCTTACAAAACTCTCCATCGTTATCTGTCCTCAACACCTTTATCTTCTTCCCTGTCTTGTTTTCCACTAGAGCCTTAAATTATCTAAACCTATCAAAGACTTTAGATTTCTTCTTGAGGAAATATATCCATGTATTCCTTGAGAAGTCATATATAAATGATACATAGTACATAGAATTACCCAGTGATGGAACCGACACAGGTCCAAACACATCACTGTGCACAAGCTCTAATATCTGTTTCTCCCTCTTACCACCAGAGGGGAAACTCACCTGATTTTTATTCCCATATACACAATTTTCATAGAAATCAAAATACAGAGAGCTATTAGACATACCTTCTACCATACCTTTACCATGACGTATTCAAAGTCCCTTCTCTCCAATATGCCCAAGCCTTTGATGCCATAGCATGGTATTTTCTCTCGAGACCACTAGATTTTCTGCTCCACTTTCAGGAACCACAGAACTGTTGCACCCATCAATAACAGTGCTACCTTGCAGCGTGTAGAGAGTTCCAATATGAACTCCTCGCATCAAATTTCTCCTCAAACCTTCTTGTAGGTATCTTTCTCAAACATTCTTTTTACACCTGCATCATCCAACTTGCTTATAGAAATCATATTTCTGGCTAATGCAGGAATATGGAGAACACCTAGAAGTGTTCTAATCCTTCCACCTTGCAACTTCAACTTGACTTTTCCATGACCAATGATTCTAGCCTTCCTTTCATCCCCCAATAATAAATCACCACCATCATATTTCTCATACTCGCAAAACCACTCTCTTTGGGGAGTGAAGTGAAAGGATGCACTTGAGTCAATGAACCATGCCTCATGATCTACATGTGTACCTAAAGAAGAAGCCAAGTACACATCCCCACCTTCATCTAAGGTGGTTTTCATCTCTGCATAAGGAGCATCATCAGATCCATTTCCTTTCTCAGGAGCTTTAGATTTACAGTCCCTTTTGTAGTGCCCTTCATTTCTGCATTTCCAACACACCTTTATAGGTTTTCCAAGAGATTTAGATCTCCCTGTAGATTTAGATCTCCCACTCGAGGACTTGTTTTTGTTTCTGTTCAGGGACCGTCCTCGTACAGACAAGGCATCACCATTTTGGCTCTCCATATTTTTCCATCTCATCTCCTTCGTTAACAAGGATGAGACTATTTCTTCAAACTGCAAGGCAGTTGCATTGCTACCTATTGTAACAACTAGACTATCCCATGAATCTGGTAGAGAACACAAAAAACTGATGCACTTATCTTCATCTGAAATTTTAATATCAACAGATAATAACTAGCTTACAACAGTATTAAATGCGTTCAGATGCTCGGTCACCGAGTCTCCATCTTTCATCCTCAGGTTATACAGCTTTTTCCGTAGGAACAATTTATTCACCGGAGACTTAGATTGGTACAAAGTCCCTAACTTGTTCCACAAAGCATTTGTCGTAGCTTCCCCTGATACATTCAACAATATTGAACCTGAGACCCACAATCGTATTGTGCTTTTTTCCTTCTTATCCAACTTCATCCATTGATATTTATCCACCAACAGATCCTCCATCTTGAGTTTCCATAACTCAAAACTCTGACAATTAAATTTCTTGATCTCTATCTTTCCACTGCTCGCCATCTTCTTTCACCACATGAATCAATCCTGCAGATCTCCCACTGAACAGGGTCTACCACAAGCCTGAGCAAAATCCCTCAGCAGAAAAGGCATCCCCTTGAAGCCAAAACAACTCTGATACCAAATGTAGGTTTAAACCTCGTACAGAAATTACTTGCATACGAATTCTAAAAGAAAAAAATAAACAATGGCGAAATCATAACACATAAAACAAATATACACAGATATTTTCCCCTGGACCCCAAAACTGGGACTACCAGATTGATTTTTCATTATGTTCCTTTCAATGTTACAATACCTATATATACATGTCGAAGCATCCATAAACCCCAATCCATTAACCCTGGATTAGAACATAACTGTAGTTCCCTTGATCAGATCTACAAAATACCATGGACCGAAAACCATCGCGCCCAAAACCATGTGCGAAATCCATGCAAAAAACCATAGGTAGGTCCGCCCACCTAATATAGAGTCCAAAAAAATATTTCCTGGGGCGCTTCCCTGAACCCCATAGAGGGGAGCTACCACCCCCTGACAGGGGGGCTGCCACCCCCCCACTGAGCCTGACACAACGAAGGGATGGCTCCACCCCCCTCTAACCCCCCGATTCAACTACTGGGGCTAGTCATGGAAAGAATATAACACAACCCAACATTAATAACATTCATACAATCACATACGGAATATTCCACACATCGATGCGTAAGTAAAACTATATACATTGCTAAAGTAACAAAAATAGTCAAACTACAATAACAACATATGCATGAAACGTGTTGGCTCTGTTATATTATATAAAGTGAAAGTTCCATCTATACATACAACCATGACAACCACTAGCCCCAATAGTCAAATGTTATGGTCGACACTGCCTACTGCTCCAAAGAGACATACTCACTCTGCACAATGTTCTCCAAGCCCTCTCTAAGAAATGCCTAGCAAAATTTTTGCTCCCAAAAGGCTATTGTATGAGTTATGAGGTTCTATTTATAACAAAGGGTGGGGTGACCCTTAACATTCCCCTTTGTGACTCTTGGACTGCCCTCATGACTCTTCAACTTCATTACATAACTCTTTACATTACATATGATTGTTTGTATTCCGCTAATGACACTTGGAATTTCACTTTACATCATGTTTACAAAAATGATACATTTTCCACATATACTCATGTGGGACAAAATTTGCTTGAGTCAGCTAGACAAGGCAACACTAAGACTCAGAAGGCTATGGAAATACCATCTCATCAACCTCCTCTCTATGATCCTCGATGATGAACTGATGCCATGCTAGATAGTGCACAATGGTGTCTACGTACTCTTTGATGATGTCTTTCTGGAAATGAACTCTTGCCTGCATTGCTTCCTGGTATATTGATTTGGAACCACTATCCAACGCGTCCTCCAACATGTGCAACTTAGTCCTGAGAAATGCTGGACCGACAATGTACATATGCATGTTATTTGCATTGACTTGCATATTTGCGCTAGTGGCCATGAGCATCAACTAATCAAATTACACATCGAGATCCAGTTTAACTTGGTTCTTCTCTTTGGCCTCAGTGAGAGTACCAATCGATGGGGTGCCATACTTTCTCACCATGACATCCAAAATTTTGTACAACTGTGTATACGAAGCCTCCACATTGGTGATGAGTGATGGGAGTTCCTCATAGTTCCAGATTAGACTTCGGATGTGTGCTTTGTCCAACTCTACATGTGGCTTCATCATCTTGTGCAAGTGAAGCGGGGCTCCCTTGTACCTCATTGTCCATGTCTGTACATGGAGAACTTTGACATGTATGTCTATGAGATTTCGCGTTGTCTTGTTGCAGCATTGTTGATGACCATGTGGATGGACAACTACCTTGTGTAAGGTGACAAACCTGTCATACAGTCTCTGTGTGACTGTCCCAACAGCCGACACTTTAGCGAGTATGGATTTCTTCATCTCTGCTCTACTGGATCCTGTTGATTGTTCCTCTCTCTACTTGGCTACTTGAAATTCATTATCCATGCACTCATTTTCTACTATTAAGAACTTAATACTCAAGCTCATGGCTTCGGCATAAGCCTTTATAACATCAGCCAAGGCGGATGGATGTCTTTGTACATCTGATACAATCACCCGTTCTTCAAAGTGCGCAGGTGATGCCTGCTAATCTCGGGTGTGCACTCTACGTTCTTATATAACTCTATGTTGTGACTCATCAAAAGCCATGTAATACACCTCTATTCTTGGATGGTCCTTAAGGAGAATGGTATCCCCTTGTTCACTCTGGACTTGCTCTGCGGTTGGAGTTGGTGAAGCCTGTCGAGTGACCTTAGTTTCTTTTGGCATGAGGTCGGCATCATGATCTTGTTCTGGCTGCTCCATCTCCATCTCCATATGTTCTACTATCGTTTCATCTTATGGATCAAGTTATCATTCCTGTGACTGCTCACCATGTTCCTCATCTCCTACTGGTTCAGAGTCTTCAACTTGTATCGGTGCAGTTTGCGCTATCTATGTAACTTGCACTTCCTCCTCTCTTGTTCCTATTCATGCTCATGTTGCGCTTCATTCTCTCTTCTACGCAACTCTTGTTCTTCTTTGAGCTTCTACTAGACTTCCTACAACATCCTCTCTACATCCACCAATCTTTGCTTCTCCCTCTTTCTTTACGCTATCCTCATGTTGCATTGTCACCTCTTTGCATCTATCTCCAAAGCTACCTTTTCCACAAGTGGGTCTTCCTTAAACTTGTAGCTTTGATATGTCTTTTTTCTTTCAAAAATCTTCCTCTTGTCTTTGTCTTGCACAGGTTTGATGATTTCTATTGTTGTTGTTGTTGCTCCCTGAGGTGTTGTTGCCTTGAGTGCTGCTACCCACTCTACTGCCATGCTGACTAGTTCATTGAGCCTAGAGGAGTTATAACAATATTTCCATGGGTGTTCCTCTGGCCAATGACACGCCTCATGGATCCATTGCTGATTGAAACTGTGAATGTGTAAAACAATCAGGTTAGGTTGATGGCTAAAACCGCGCATTGCACAATTCTAGTGGGTAGAAGTGGGCACTATATCCTAGGATTGCACAGAGCAAAGATGGGAGATAGTGTGGGAAACTTCTGCACAATTCCTGGAGGTAAGGCAGATCTTTGACTACCAGGAATACACAAAGCATGTTGGGAGACACAAGATCAGGGCCAAGATAACCCGTATTTTCCTAATGGAAACCTAAAAACATGAAGGAGTGAGTGTGTGTGTGAAGTTAGTGTAGATTTGAGTGAATAGACATGCATGTAATTCAAGCAAGTGCAGAAATAAGTTAGATGGCAAAACCAAGAAGCTCATGAAGTGAGTCGCCATAACGGCGACTCTGAGTGTAGAAACAATGTTATGCATGTGACACTAAGGAAAGGTAACACAAAACTTGAAACAATACTTCTACAAGCTAAAATACACTCAAACGCTAGCGTTCAATAAAACCAAGGAAACCACACTCATACAAGCCAAGAACTAAAAAGCGATAGAAAAAGCGGCAAAAGGCATGAAAATAAAAACTTACCTGGAAACGCTGTGCCGATTGTGTCGAAGGTTCCTAGATGCCTCGGGAATGCCAGATCCCCAAGATCGAATGTGAAGAATGAGCTATGAGGCATCTTTTAAGTAGATTTGGTGAAATTAGGGTTTATGACGCGCATGCCCCAAATCTAGGAAAAAGAAACACTTGGCGGGGAGTTTCTAAAACTAGTTTTGCGTGTAACTCATGCTGCTAAAAATAGATCCCTAAAATATAGGTATGTTTTTTCACTTTTTTTCTTTTGCTTTTTTGGGAAAATTTGACTGGTATGCAAAGAAGGATTGCACAATTTTGGAGGGAATCAGGCAACCAACTGGCACATGCGACGAACAACCACTGAGGCAAAACTTCTATGTTGTTTATGGATTGAGTGGCCCTGGTTGGCTGACCAACTCTATGCAATTTTCTAGAGCAGTGACGTTGGGTTGCTCTGCGCATTTCTAGAGAGCAGTGTAGCTAACTAGTTCTGCACAATTCCAGAGAATAGTGCAACTGGCCTGGGCTTCTCTGTGCATTTCTAGAAAGCAGTGTAGCTAACTAGTTCTGCACAATTCCAGAGAATAGTGCAACTGGCCTGGGCTTCTCTGTGCATTTCTAGAGAGCAGTTCATATGTATAATTGGTTAATTAATTCATTTATCTCTTTGGTTATATTTTGTATGCTTTGATCTCTTGTTTTTCTCTGTCTTTGCAGATATCTTTCAGAACATTGCAGAGAACTTGTTGGGAGTGACAAGAGGACATTTAGAGCATCAAAGAGAGAGTGATTGAAAGCTTTGACGGACTTCATCATTAGTTTACTAAACCAGTAAGATGCCTCCTTCATTCTATTTTCTTTCAAAGGATCAGAACTTAGAGAAAGGTAGGAGTTACTATTTTTTTGTTATTAGGGTTCTCTAAAGTCTAGGGAGATCTCTCTTGTCGTGGATTTGTACACATTAAAAATTGTTAAATTCGTTGGGGAATCATTTCAATCTCTATCTTTTTCCTTGTTTGATCTTTTCAAACTAATGCGTAAGCCTTACTTGAGAGTCTAGAAAGTTTAAAAATTTGGATTTTTAGTTGGTTTTGGTTTATTATTATTTTTTCTTGAATTTCCCCACTATGCACACTTTTACTTTAGGCACAGTGTGCATTTCTATGCACTTACCTCTTAGAAACAAAGCGTATGCGAATTAGTTTACTCCAGAGCCCATGCACATGCCTAGAACTTTTGAAAAAATCACTCATTTCCTCTTCAAATCCAAAATTTTTGTTTTTTCCTGTTATTTTACACCTATTATAACCTTCTGTGAATGCCTGTCCATCTTATTGAATGTTATTTTAGTTTTTTTCTTTTGATTACTCTTGTTTTGCAAATTAGGGTTGAGTCATGCCTTATGAATGGTTGAGATATCAAGAGAGAGATTTGTTGGTCATGTTGAATGGACTATCTATCTTTCTTCTATCGATTAAATCAAGTCTTAAGTCCAAATTTCTTTTTTGCAAAAGTTTATTTTGAATGCCAAATTGAATGATTTACAAGGTTAGGTTTAGTTCATGAAAATGCTTCGTATGCTAGTTTTGGAATGAAAAAAATAGTTTTCGTCTATTTGCTAAAGTGTTTATGAACTGAATTAGTTACTGGAAGAAAAGTTGTCACATTCAATTAGGGAAAAAATCATTTTTAGTCATCATTGGTCTCTTGTTTCATTGTTCGAATTTTTGGGTGCTTGTATGAAAAGAGAGATTTTTTGTTTACTTGCATCATTGGGAAAAGTGAAGATTTGAAATTGTTTTCAATATTTGGGTGATTTGAAATTGGTTAGTTGAATTTTAGCGAAAAGGTTATAGTGGGGTTTTGAGTTTTTGTGTATATTTTAGTTTGAAAATGCGAAAGACTCTTTCCCTAACTCCGATAGATTTTAATTGAAACAAAATGATCATGTTTTCATTAGGATTGCGTCAAGTCATAATTTCATCAAGTTTCACATCCATTACCTTTGCATAACAACAACTATTAAAATCAACGCTAATTAAAATCAATTTAGAAAGTTTTATTCTTAGGGCTCTTTTCCACCTATAGTAGATTAAGTGTAGGGATTTGGAATAGGAAAGTGAGTAAACTTTCCAAAGCTGCAGACAAACACTAGAATCTTGTGATAGGGAGATAAATCCAGTTATTTCAGTTTTGCTTTGGGAAGCTCCCCTTACAAAGGAGTCAAGCACGAGATCATATTAGACCTCATGAAGTGATTGTACCCACTTCATTGGCTATGGTAGAGTGATTTACACGTATTACAACGATGTTGAAAGGTACTTGGGGTCACTTGAAAGTAAACCTCCAATTAACCATGTTGAGGATCTTTCAAGGGGATTGAGCTTTGTTACTTTTCCCTTGCGTGTATGTCTGATCTATGACTGTCCCCTGTAGGTAGAACTTTTCTAATTGGTAACCATAGTGACCATAATCCCAGGGATATTACTAGAGGTGATGACAGAGGGAAGGTTCTATTGTTCCTGGAACAGACGTTGACTAGATTCACTTGGAATTTTTGGAGGGTAATCTTCACTCGAGATGGCATAAGTGAAGTCACTTGCACTAGATCGTTTCATTAAGCAAGTTGTCAGTGTAACTGGTTCCATTCGCTCATATCTATAACCACTTTTCACTTTAATTTATGCGACGTTGGATTTCATTACCAATTAGTTATTTTATTGTGAAAATATTGTTTGCATGGTTTGAATCCTTAGATTTTTTAGCGTGTGTTAGTTGTTTGTTTTTACTTTTTAAGAGACCTTAGGATTGGATTGTGAATTTTGTTTAATTTTGTGATAAATTTTAGTCATGGCTGAATCACCAAGGAAATTGCGTAGAATGTGAGGTCAACCTCCTGAATACATACCAAGTCAGTTGGAAAAGAAAAAAATGGAAAAGTCAAAGTCAACAGGATCAAAAACCTCAGACAAACTTAAAACATCAACAATTTTACAATATGAGATAGTATAAACTAAATTGAATCCAACATAGGAAGTAGAACCAAGTTTAGTTCACTCTGATCCAGAAAATACCAAAGAATTTCATACTGAATCTTACACTATTGAAGTTTCGAACACTAAAATTATCGAACTAGAGGCAAAAGAACCTGACTCTAAAATTTCTCAACCTGAATCACCTTCGGTTGTTATAGCTCCTACTCCAGAGCTGCCTTCACCTCAAAGGAAGCTGATAGTAACGACTTAATTACCTCTTAGGTTAATTAGCATTGAAGAGGTTACTGAAGAAACAAAGACACCTTATTCTCCATTTACGTGTATTGAAACTTTTGACCCAAGAGTTCCTTTCTCTCCTTTCCAACCTAACCCTTGGTATTCTACAACTTTGAGTTTTTGAGGTCAAAATTTTTCACCGTCACACATTCCTTTTTATTCACTAGAAGTAACTATGTTATAAATTCCTATTGGGAGCCAACCCATTAATTCGTCCATTTTTACCAGCTCCCCAGAATCACTATTGTATGGTGGTCCATCAGTTCCTCCTGGGTACCAGTCACTTACTGGGACCTTTGCAGGAGCATCCGCTTCTCCCCAACCTTTTACTTGGTCATCTGTTTTATCTACATCTATTGTTCAGAGCATGACTTCAATTTCTGAAGCTCTTGCAGCGTAAGACAAACAAATTCATATGGTTTATAGTAATTCAAATAACCCTCAAGTAACCCTAACTGACATTTATTACCATCCTCGAGGGAAACCACCTTATCCTCCACCTAGAGGACAACCTTTTGCTAGGAGTCAACCTTTTAATAGTAACCTGTTGACGGTGCTGGACATGCCAACATTCAGGGGATCACCCCAGTATGAAGTCCCAAGTAGACCTCACATCGTTTGGTGTGTGAGTCCCATCTGGTATGATGGCATGATTGCTATTATGTTAAGGATTTTCCTCAACTCTTGCTTGTTAGCATAGGAGAGTGTTTCACTTTGTCTTCGATAAGTGAGGTTTGCATGCCTGGTGAGTGTAAGTGTACTTGTGTCAATGGTTCTTTCACTGTGAGGGGAAGAAGGTGAAGGTGAGTTCCAGGTTGAAAGGGATCAGTCCCAACTCGGCTAGGAACACAAAACACAAAGGACATACACAGCTTCCAGCGGAGCAGTCCACTTGGATGTGGCAGTCACAACATACAAGGTAAGATAACAAGTAAAACACTCACAGATCAATCCAAACAAGTGCAATGGTTGTTACAACAAGGTTCATGTGAAAGCTCTGTCTGATCTCTGGCAGAGCAGTCGACATGGACGGGACAACATTATCATCATATACAACACATTTCCATTAATATATTATGCATTAAAACAAATGAATCAATTCATATGTATAACATAGGTTAAATCAACATACATTACAAGTGTTAAAGATCAGTCTTACAACAAATACAATAAATGTGTGAAAATGTGTTGGTCTGTTGATAGGTTTCTGAATTAAGCAAAAGTCCCAAGACACATGGTTACACCATACATCACTTGTTATGATCTTGACTTGCGAGAAGATTCCAGAATGCCAAATATATGAAGAAATACAACCCAGAACATAGAACAAAATGAGAAAAACAACAAGTATTTTATTATTCAGAGTATTTTATTATTCAGAGATGAAAGCAATGTTCACTTGCCTCTTTGAGGGGGCAACCTACAACAAGCAGAGCTCGATTACAAAATAAGACACGACGCTCCGTAATGGGGAATCTCTATCCTTTATATAGGATTCATACATGCAATACCATGGGTCAGTACCATGGTTCTCACAATACCATCTACCTAACACCATGGCCCATTTGCAACTAACTGTGGTCCCTTTCTTAAATGCGGATCAACCACTTACAATTATTAATACGGGCTTTATTGACTCTTTAACTAACTATAACTATGACTCGACTCTATTACATAAATAAAGGGGTTAGGGTTGGACCCTAACATGCCCTCCCCCATAAAAAGCAACCTTGTCCTCAAGGTTGAAGCTGCAGAAATTGCGGACTTCCTTGATCATGCAATCACGTAGATGACATTCTTGCATGTCGAGGACCTGTTCAGGTTGGAGTCAGAGTGAACCTTCTTCATCCAATTCAGGTAGACTGGTTTGAATTCTGTAATTGTTCCCCACCACTTTCTTGAGGCATGATACATGGAAGACAGGATGGATTTTTGGAGTTGGTGGCAAGGCTAGCTTGTAGGCTACTGCTCTAATGCGCTGAAGTATTTGATAAGGTTCGTAGAATTTTGGAGCTAATTTCTGACAGCCCTTATATTTCAGTGATGTTTGCTTGTATGGTTGCAACCTCAAGAATACTTGATCCCCTTCTTAAAATGTGTGCTCTGAACGATGTTGGTCTGCCTATTGCTTCATGAAATTCTGAGCTTGATGGATGTTATCTTTGTGATGGGCTAGCATGGTTGCATGATTCGGTAGGAGTTGATCCACTGCTCGCACCTTAGAGCATTCAGGGATATAAGAAGTAGGTGAAGGTGGGAGTTGACCATACACTGCTTCATATGGAGTCATCTTGGTGGTTACATGATAGTTATTATTATACCACCATTCAACTAGAGGTAACCACTGTAGCCATTGATGTTGCTTTTCTGAAGTGAAGCACCTTAGTTAGGTCTCCAAACATTTGTTGACTACTTCAGTTTGGGGATGATAGGAAGTACTTAGTTGGAATTGGGTGCCTTGTGGCTTTAAAATTTCTTACCAAAAGTTACTAGTGAAGGTCGGGTCATGATCAGACACAATGGAAGTGGGCATGCCATGCAGTTTGAAGATCTGGTCCATGAAAACTTGAGCCACCAAAGTGGGGGTAAATGGGTGGGGTAGGGCCCAAAAATGAGCATATTTAGAAAGTCTATCCACAACCACCATTATGACTGACTTGTTGCCTGACTTCGAAAGACCAGTAATGAAATCCATAGAAACATCCGTCCAGATTGAGGCAAGGATGGGAAAAGGTTGTAAGGTTCCCGGGGACTTGATTGCTTCTCCTTTGTGGCATTGACACACATCACATTCATCTACAAAAATAAGAATGCCAATTTTCATGCATGTCTAAAAGAAAGAATGATGAGTGAAAGCATAAGTCTTCTGAAAGCCTATATTGCTTGCAATGGGAGATGAATGCAACTCTGCCAAAATGTGCGTGTTGAGGGTGGATGTCGGTGATATCACTACTCTATCCTTGTAGCGAAGAATCTCATCCTTCCAAGAGTAGCCCACTGTGGAATTAGGATCTTCTCTCAAGTTATTAATGAGTTGGGAGAGAGAGGGATGTGAAAACCATTCCTTGTGGGCTTCTTCAATCCAATCTGGTATGGGAAGAGAGATTGATAGCAGGGTGCTTTCATCCTCAAATTGGCGTGATAAAGCATCCAAAAAATATTTGAGGCTTTGATGGTCTATGAGGATTTGGAAATGCCGCCCCAATAAGTATGGTTGCCGGGTATCTACTGCATGTAAGATGGTCATCATCTCCTTCTCATAGGTAGATTGTCCCAAATGTTTCCCACTTAGTTGTTGGTTGGTGAAAGCTAAGGGTCGACCTTCCTGCATTAAGTCAACACCAATACCAGTACCTGAAGCATCACATTCAATCGCAAAAGATT
The DNA here is from genome assembly GCA_031772625.1 of Pinus tabuliformis. Classification (NCBI taxonomy): domain Eukaryota; kingdom Viridiplantae; phylum Streptophyta; class Pinopsida; order Pinales; family Pinaceae; genus Pinus; species Pinus tabuliformis. The sequence goes on from CM062820.1 coordinate 482,866,962, forward strand.
TTGTGATGTCGAGTAGTGCCAATATAGGAGTGGAACACATGGCCTGTTTGAGAGCCATAAATGGTTGTTGTGCTTCATCAGTCCAGAGGAATGAATTTTTCTTCATAAGGTTAGTGAGGGGTCTAGCAATGCGACCATAATTGTGGACACATTTGTGATAGTAGCCTGTGAGACCTCAGAATCCCCTCAAACTCTTCAAGGTTTTTGGTTGGGGCCAATCCTGCATTGCCTGTATGTTTTTGGGATTCACCTGGACACCTTCACGACCCACAATGTGGCCCAAATACTCAACTTCTTCCATGCCAAAAGAGCACTTGGACAATTTGACAAATAATTTATGCTTTCGAAGCAGTTGCAAGAGCAAGTCTATATGCTAAAGATGTTTTTCCTAGGTGAGGCTGTAGATGAGAATGTCATCAAAGAAAACGAGGACAAATTTTATGAGATATGGTTTGAGCAGGTGATTCATGAGGCTTTGAAAAGTGGATGGGGAATTACAGAGACCAAATGGCATAACCAAGAATTCATAATGGCCTTCATGAGTTTGGAAATCAGTCTTGGTAATGTCTACTTCTTTCATGCGTATTTGGTGATAGCTAGAGCGAAGATCTAGCTTAGTAAAGAATTGAGCACCATGTAGTTCATCCAGCAAATCATCAATCATCGGGATCGAGAATTTTTCTTTGACCATGAGCTTGTTGAGGGCCCTGAAGTCTAGACACATGCAACATTCCCCATATTTCTTGAGCACCATGACCACTGGTGATGAATAAGAACTGATGCTAGGACAAATGACACCGGCTTCCAAGAGTTCCTTGATGATTTTTTCGATTTCATTCATTTGGGCGAAAGGATGTCTATATGGGCGCACATTCGGCAGTTGTGCCCCTAGGACCAAAGTGATTCTATGATCATGTTCCCCTCTAGAGGGTGGAATCTCTTTAGGTTTGTCAAAGCCCTGTTGGTGGCAGTTTAAGACCTGTTGCATCTCAAGATGAATATGAAGAGTAGTGGGCTTGATGGCATGGATGGCATTAAATTGTGTGATAACTCCATGATGGCCCTTTTTCAACAACTTTTCCATTCGATGTGAGCTGATGATAGAAGGAGCACCTACCTAGAGTCCATGGAGGGTATGCATGTGGTCATTCTACTTAAAACTCATATATAACTCCTGGAAATCCATTGTGATTGGGCCTAGTGTGCGAAGCCATTTAGCACCCAAGACAATGTCACAACCACCCATGTTGATTACAAACATGTGGGTCTTTAGGTGGTAGTCTCCCGTCTGAAGTTTGATATTCTTGCAACGGCCTTCACATTTCATTGTACCCCATTAGCAATCTGGACCTGCAAATTAGAGACTGCCCTGACAAAACAATGAACAGTTTCGGCAACTCTCTGATGGATAAAGTTATGAGTGCTGCCACTATCAATCAATACTACTACAGGACGATGTTTAATAAAAACTCTGATTTTGAGAGCTTGGGGTGCAGAAATGCCTGACAAAGCATGTAGTTAGATAACTGGTTCTTCTGGTGTAGCTGGCAGCTCATTATCCGGCTGGGTGTCCTCAACTTCCTCCTCTCGTCCCTCAAGGGTTGGGGCTTCCTCAGATGATCTGTGATTAGTAACATCAATTTGAAAGAATTTGGGTTCCTTGCATTTATGCCCTGGGGAGTATTTGTCATCAGAATGTTGAAAAGTGTGCAACAATAAATGCTTGTTGAGAATGCAACAAGATGATGGAGCTTAGTGAAAAGAGTCGCCTTCACTAAGTGGGCATGCAGGCAAATTATGGCGCAAGTTCTATTTTTGGATCCCAGTAGGGATGATCATAGCAGGAGTGACCACAACAGGAATGATCAGAGCAGGAGTGACCACAACAGGAGTGATCACAGAAGGAGTGATAACAGCAGGAGTGATCAAAGTCTATTTTTAGACTGGCTGTCAAAAATAGAAAAGTCAAATATTATTGTCTCATAATAATATCTAGACTATAAACCTTATCTTATTCTCTTGGAGCACTTCAGTTTGAGCTACAGATGTGGCACATGCAGCTATCAGAAGGAAGTACGCTTTCTTTGTGGGTCAGTTGAGTTGTTGCATGCATGACTTCAGTTAGAACTCAATCAGTTGAGTTTGGTGGAGTTGATTGTAGAGTTGATGGAGTTGTGTTCAGTTTGACTTGGTTAAACTAGTTGTAATTAGTCTAACTGCAAATAGACTAATGATGAGTTGTTAAACTAATTATTAACTCATAATGCAACTATAGAATACATCAGTTAACTCAGTTGCATGTCAGTGCATGTTCAGTTCAACAGGGACAGGTGTTAGAGGATCAGATTGCTATCAGTTGTGACTATAGTTGTGCATGAAGATTTGCACAATCAAAGGGATTGAATATGCCAATGAATTGGCCAATACCAAGTATTATAGCCTTTGCTCACATCTTTCCCAGCGTGAGTGATTCTTTGGAGGTTAAATACGAGTTTGGTAAACCATTCTCATTCAATTCCTGAGCAGGTATTGAGCTGTGGAGGCAGGCAAGCAGTGGAATAGATTTGGAGATCGGATCTGAGTTGTATTGTGTGTAACAGGTGGAGCTGGTACTGGATTGCTTGTGATAAGCATCGTACTTTGTAATGTTACATGATTCAATCAATATAATATATAGATAGTTGGGGTTTTTAGCGAGATGCTTTCCCCGGGATACATACTGTGTTAATGAGTTTGATTGATGCTTCTATGTGCGCTTGTGAATGTTTCTGCTTCTGTAAATTGATGATCAACGTAGAGGAGCTTATGTATTGTGTATGTATTCTGCAATAGTACATGATCAGGATAATCTCCATTGAATATATGTTTATTATTCAAAATTTCTACATGGTATTGGAGCTGTTGATCATCTGATCTACTATTCAGAAAGTGTTTACATTCTATTTCTTCAGGCAGAGTCTGTAATCGGACCAGGTAGCCTCTGGATTCATCCTTCCTTTGGAAGGTGAAATATTAGGTAAAAGCCCATATAGTCAATCTCTGTACGAGAAATATTTTGTTCTCACGAATCTTAGATCCGAGGCAATTGAGTTGGTGCTGGTGGAATTTGAATTTGCAGTGTTTTCTTGGTGGCAACGCAGCAATGTCTTTCAACGGATTGCGATTGGAATATGCTCTTGAGGGCAGCTCAAACTATATTGCATGGAAGGACAGGATGGAGGCAGTATTGGATGATAATAGGCTGAAGGAGTTCATATAGACAGATGTCCCAAAGCCTGCTGATGCTACTCAAGCTGATGCTTGGCAAAAGAAGACCGCAAAATGTCGAAGGATTCTGTTGGAGGGCGTGAAGGATCACATTGTGTCCAGCCTGCATGGAAAGACTTCTCCATATCTGATGTGGAAGGCTTTAACAGATCTATTCCAAAGCAAGAGCGATCAGAGGAAGTTGGCGCTCAAAGATAAACTCAGAAACATCAAATGCGAGAATGGTGACAGTATGCCCAAGTATCTCACGAAGTTCACTCAGTGTCGAGATGAGCTGGGAAGTGTGGGGGTTACTGTCGATGATGAGGACTTGGTGAGCTTGGCTCTCCTTGGTCTTCCGAAGAGTTGGCATTCCTATCAGGACTTTGTCAATGGTTGGGAGAAATTGCCAGGATGGGAGAGACTTTGGTCGGATCTTGTGCAAGAGGAGATCAGATGGAGCACCAGAGACGGTTTTTCATCCATGCAGGATGAGGAGAACTGTGCCTTAGCGAGTAAGGAAAAGAAGGTGAAGGGGAAGGTTTCTCTTTCCGAATCCAATTCTTCCAATGATGGGAAGAAGGTTGACAAGGCGAAGGTGAGATGCTTTCGTTGTCATGAGTTGGGTCATTATGCTACTAATTGCCCAAAGAAGAAGTCCAAGAAGGGATTCGGGGAAGGATCTGAAGGTGAGGCACTTGCTTCACAGTTTTAGTTGGATTTCACACTCTTCGCATGCATGGTTTCATCCATGATGGGAAGTGGTTGGTTTCTTGATAGTGGAGCTTATTTCCACATGACCGGTGACAAAAGTTTGTTCAGTACTTTGGAGGAGAAAGATCTCCAGATACTCATAGGGATGGGTAATGATGAGAAGTATAGTGTCTCAGGTGTAGGCACGGTTATTTTTCAGAGGGAGCATGGAGCTCGCCTTACCTTGACCGATGTCAAGTATGTACCAGGATTGAAGAGAAACTTGGTGTCGATCGCGATGCTGGAAGACAGAGGCTATGATGTGGTCTTCAGTAAGGGAAAGGTTTTCCTTAGACACATCATCACTAGACAGGTGAAGCAGATTGGTTCACGGTTGAAGAACCTGTATGCTCTTGAGGTTCAAGATGCATGCAAAGCCTTGAGCAGCGAGGCAACTGATGGAGACTTGGTGGTTGAGAGGGAGCGTATATTACGTCTCAACATGCAGAGCCAGAAGAAGTCTCAGACGATTGTGGAGGAGCCATGATTGGTGCAGCAGCTTCAGGAGGTTGTGGAGCAGCCACAACAAGGGAAGCTGAGAGGAGATCGAGTAGAGACATCTACTCATGCAGAGACCTCCAGTAGGGGGAAACTTCGAGCCAAGTGGGCTGAAGAATCGCATGCAGCCATACCTCCAGGTAGGAGGTGGGGTGATGTGGATTGATCGTCCCAAGGAGGAGGGGCAGGATCCTTGAGGTACCCAACCTCTTGGATGAGACCTTACTACGGGAGCCCCAATGTGTAGTAGCAAGAATTGATTGATTGGGTAGAGACAGATGCGGATGGAGCGGCAGAGAGAGCGACAGTGCAGGGAATCCCAGGACAGCGCATAGCTAGCAGGCTGCAGCAATGTGAGAGGCACAAGTGTTTTGCACAGTGCTAGGTGGCACAGAGAGGTGTGAAATGGTGCGAGATGCATGGAGATGTTGCAGTAACGCAGATGTCAGAGAGGGAGCACTTGTCAGTAGCAGGTAGAGCTTCAGCATCAGAGGGTGTTTCTAGCCCAACAGGGAGGTCAGTTGGGAGGTGCAGTGCGGATGCAATGCTAGGAGATAGAACTAGCAGCAGCACAGATGCAGTCAGAGATCAAAGTGATAGAGGCTAGATCAGTCAGATACTGAAGAGCACAGAGATGCAGAGTTTTCAGTCGACAAAGGCAATAGCAGTCAAAGACTTTGATGACAGAGCAAGTGGACCGGCCAGATGTGTTGCATGGAGAACATTCCAGAGTTACAGGATCGGATTTGAGAGGAAGCCTTTCTTGTTGAGAGGGAGTGTTAAAAAGTGTGCAACAAGAAATGCTTGTTGAGAATGCAACAAGATGATGGAGCTTAGTGAAAAGAGTCGCCTTCACTAAGTGGGCCCGCAGGCAAATTATGGCGCAAGTTCTATTTTTGGATCCCAGCAGGGATGATCACAGTAGGAGTGACCACAGCAGGGATGATCACAACAGGAGTGACCACAGCAGGAGTGATCACAGAAGGAGTGATCACAGCAGGAGTGATCAAAGTCTATTTTTAGACTGGCTGTCAAAAATAGAAAAGTCAAATATTATTGTCTCATAATAATATCTAGACTATAAACCTTATCTTATTCTCTTGGAGCACTTCAGTTTGAGCTACAGATGTGGCACATGTAGCTGTCAGAAGGAAGTACGCTTTCTTTGTGGGTCAGTTGAGTTGTTGCATGCATGACTTCAGTTAGAACTCAATCAGTTGAGTTTGGTGGAGTTGATTGTAGAGTTGATGGAGTTGTGTTCAGTTTGACTTGGTTAAACTAGTTGTAATTAGTCTAACTACAAATAGACTAATGATGAGTTGTTAAACTAATTATTAACTCATAATGCAACTATAGAATACATCAGTTAACTCAGTTGCATGTCAGTGCATGTTCAGTTCAACAGGGACAGGTGTTAGAGGATCAGATTGCTATCAGTTGTGACTATAGTTGTGCATGAAGATTTGCACAATCAAAGGGATTGAGTATGCCAATGGATTGGCCAATACCAAGTATTATAGCCTCTGCTCACGTCTTTCCCAGCGTGAGTGATTCTTTGGAGGTTAAATACGAGTTTGGTAAACCATTCTCATTCAATTCTTGAGCAGGTATTGAGCTGTGGAGGCAGGCAAGTAGTGGAATAGATTTGGAGATAAGATTTGAGCTGTATTGTGTGTAACAGGTGGAGCTGGTACTAGATTGCTTGTGATAAGCATTGTACTTTGTAATGTTACATGATTCAATCAATATAATATACAGATAGTTGGGGTTTTTAGCGAGATGCTTTCCCCGGGATACATACTGTGTTAATGAGTTTGATTGATGCTTCTATGTGCGCCTGTGAATGTTTCTGCTTATGTAAATTGATGATCAACGTAGAGGAGCTTATGTATTGTGTATGTATTCCGCAATAGTACATGATCAGGATAATCTCCATTGAATATGTGTTTATTATTCAAAATTTCTACACAGAGTAGTAGCAAAATCCTTGTTTTCTTTTTTCAACCATTTCTGCTGGGGACACCTTTTGAACCTTAAGTGTTTGGGTAGTCCCCTGAGCCTGGGTGGGGCGTCCCTTGGCTATGAAATTTGGATGAGGCGATTGGGCAGCTAAAGCACATTCCATTTAGATAGCCTTTGTGCAAGCATCCATCCATGTAGGTGGGTGGTGCATCCGGGCATGGGCTTGGATGGCTTCTTTGAGACCACTTATAAAACATTCCAAATAGAATTCATCTCCCGGACCTTCTGTGCAAATGGTCATTTCTCAAAGGCTGCAATGTAGTCTTTTACTGTGCTTGTCTGTCGGAGCTTAGTAAGACGACCCAAAAAATTAGATTTGTGGTCAAAGGGGTCACAAATGGATTTTGAGAACACTTGCTAAGTAATTTTCTCGGGATAACATTTCTAATGCCACTGCCACCATTTCTGTCTCTCTTGGTCCAAGTAAAGGGCTCCCACACGTGGTTTAGTTTCATCATCTAGGATATCATTCAGAATGAATTATTGGTCCATTTGTGCTACCCATACTGTCGGATTAGAGCCATCAAATTTATACATGTCCAGCTTGGGTGGTCAAGGGTGGAATGTTGGTGATTTCCATGGAAGTGAATATGATGGCTAGATTCTCCTTCAAGGTCTTCATTAATACCATGTCCCTCTGAATGCAACCCCGACGTGCTCCTTTTGAATGTGTCCATGAATTGTTGCATCTCGTCCGCTGTGTTCTTGAAAGAAGCCAACTATTATTCAAGGCTCTCGATCTTCTCATTGGCCATGGCTTGAGCTCTAGTTTCTACCATACACAGATCCTGGTCACTTGTCATCACTTTGAACACATACTCGCATGCCTTGATGATGAAATGACAAAACCATCCAGATACACATGTTTAAGATGACTGACCGACAGTGCAAGCGACAAGCGCGACACTCATGATTGATAGTTCATGATCGAGACGACGCTTGCGCGATAGTGAATGTGACTCCGTGTGTGAGTGCGACAGATGCTTTCATGGTGAAAACAACAGAAACATACGAAGCAAAGACTTTGAGCATAACCAGAACATGGTCAGAAGCATGACTTGGACATCAGCATGCAGAGACTTGGATGCAATGAACAAGCAAGGCGAATGTAAAGACTCACACGAGCTCACGGAGTGAACCCAGAGTGTGTGGAATCATCAAGTGAAACTCTTCATGGGAGGCTCTGAAATTGGTGCGGGCCAAAATTTTGGAGGGTGGTTGTAGCCACTACAACGTAACTATAGTCAGATATCTCAACCCGGCCTAGGTCAACTTGCTGTAAATCAACCTTTATATGGTACTCCTTATCCTAGGATGAACACAATCTGGAATCCTACTTTTAATCAAGAGTATGGTCCGGGTGCTCCATAAGTGTCTCTTTATCAACGTTTTCATCCTACTAGACAAACTATTCCTCAAATACCTATTCCAGGTATTACGGTACTCGTCCAACAACCTGTCCAAGGGATTCCTCAAACACCTATTCAACAATCGATTCAAAGACCTGTTTAGAGTTTATCATAGACCCCTGTTCAAAAAACTATTTCGCAATCGAATCTAGCTTCTTCTTAGTCACTTATTCCAAGAGTATCACAAACAACCATTCGAGTAACCCCTCAAATATATGTTCCTCAAACTACTCAGGCAATCCCGCGGGCTTTTGTTTATCAAACTGCTCCTACAGTCTAGTCTATACCACAGATTCCTATTGGGCAACCTATTGTTAGAACAATGAAAATACCTTTTCAAGGTCAATCTTACTAGGTTCCACCTTTTCAAGGAAAAAAATTTCAAAGTCCGCCTTTCCAAGGCCAAAATTTCCAAAACCCACCTTTTCAACGCCAATTCTTTCAAATTCAATTTGTTCAATGTCACCCTTTTCAAGCACAACCTATACAGGGGAAATATTACTTAGTTCAAATGGGTCAAGCTCAACCTTTCTAGAGTCAACCATACCTCAGTCATACTTATCAAGTCCTTGTTCAACCTCAACTTGGTATGATTCACCCTGGGTACCCTAGTGGAATTCCAATTCCAAATGCTCAGGCTATTCCAGGGTATCCAGGATATCTGCCTCTAGGGATTGGACTTAACCCACAAGGTTATGAAGCTTTACCACGAGACCCTAGCCAAAAGTTACCATTTATCACAACGCTAGATTTACTAGATTTATCCCAACTAACTAACGATCCTATTTACTATTATCCTTTTTTCTTGGCGATTCCTACCAAGTTACCAAGTGACATACCTAAATTCAAAGGTAAATCAGGAAAGGATCCATGCAATCATGTGATGACATAGCATCTTTGGAGTGCATCGAATTCTTTGATCAAAGATTCCATTAGTATATGCCTCTTCCAATCAACTTTAACCAGTTCGACATCCAAATGGCACATTGAGCTTGTTGGAAACCTAATGGTTGATTCGAGTCTTGAGCTAGAATCAAGGCTGAAGGTTTAATTATTATTTATTGAAAATTTTGTGCGAATGTGATTGAAGGGATCATCATATGGTGCAGTGAAATGGTGACTTTTTATGTTTAAAATGGTATCAGAGCATATTTCATATCATCATAATTAGTGTATTCAACAATTCCAGTGGCAACCTTACCCTCACGGAACACTTGATCAAAACCATCATTTTTCTTTTGGGGCTGCTTCTCAGTGTTTGTCTTCGAGACTACTTGCAAGCACTAGTATGCATTCACCACATGCCCAGAACTCGGTGCTTCATCAGGTGCAAACTCTTCGTTATCATCAGTGTCTTTTGAATGCTCATGTATGTCGCCATTCGCACCGAGTGTATGAGTACAAACAGAGGCAACAACTTGCTTCCAATCTGAACAAGAGTTCTCGAGGTGAAATTCTTCATGGAAGGAACTTAACTTAGGATCAACGCATTGATTGAGTTGGAACATAGGCTTCTGCTCAAATTTGGAACCAAACCTGTTGTTTCTTGATGAGATGGTTAATGAACTGCTTACCTGTCTCTGTCTGGGCGGGTGACTACTCGCGAATGTGTCCGTCTTCCATTGCCTAAGTTTGAACACTTCAGTGGTCAAGTTCTTGACAACGAAAGTGGGGGTCTCAACATCAGTTGCTTCCTTGTCTCTGCCCTTGCTCGTCGTTGTTTGAGGATTTCTGCTTGCATCCTTGGAGTATTTCGTTGATTCATCATCCTTGATGACTCCAATGGCATGCAAGTATTTCTCAACAACAATAGCCTTTTCGCAGCTTTCTAAAAGTGTTGGCTTCGCTACTCACTTGATGAACTACGCAATGGTGGTTGGCAGTGCAGACGTGTAATAGTCGATAGTGATGGAGTCATGATGTTTGGTTTCTACTGCAAACTTGTTCAAAATACGCATAAACCTCTGATTGAAATCTTTCACTTTCTCTTTTCCCTCCATCCTGAAGCTTCCCAATTATTTGAGTAGCATGGCTGGGGTCTTATCATCAGCAAAATTTTCAAGTAACATACATTTGAAACAACCCTAGTTCTATATGGAGTTGGGTGGAAGGTTGTGATACTAAGAAATTGCGCAGCTATCCAACATACATGGAAACAATCTACATGCTACATCATCATAACGTACCTCAAGGGTCTACAGTTGTAGGTAGAAGTTGTCTAAATGGTCTTCTACCTTCACCGTGCTATCAAGGTTGAACTTGATGTTCATTCTCTCTACTCGCTTCGACATCCTATGCAAAACAGCCTGGAGAGCCAATGGTCCTTGAGTCATCCATTCAAGATTTGGGTCAACCATCTCTTCATCCTCTTCATCTCCTTCCTCTTCTTTGGAATTTGATGTTTGTAGATCTGAGTCCGTTAGTTCGTCTCTACCTCCACTTCCTCCGCTGCCTTCCCCTCCACCTCCTATACCAGAGTTTGATCCCAAGACCACAAGAGTGCCTTGTTCATCTTCAAAGAAGATTGGAGGTTCCTCTCTGTCTTCAATAGCTTCTTCCAAACCTTCAAGAGTAGCAAGGACTGCTTCTTCCACCGATGATACAACAACCCCTGTGGGAGTGGCTTTTGGCTTCTTAGATGCGTGTGGAAGATACTGTATGCCTGGGATCAGTCTGACTACTTTCACAAACTAGCGAGTGATGGGACGAACGGAGCGAAGGTGTTGATATGAAATCTCGTGTTCAATTCTGGGAGGTGAGGAGTAACCAACTACTGAGTCGTGAGAGAGGGAGTGCGAGTTACTGCCTTGACCAAATGGTTGATGAGTGAGTGTGAGGGGAATTTCAACCATGTACAACTGGCTGCCCTCCTTCTAGCGCTAGAAATGTTGACGGTGCTGGACTCGCCAACATTCAGGGGATCACCCCAGTATGAAGTCCCAACTAGACCTCACACCATTTGGTGTGGGAGTCCCATCCAGTATGATGGCCCGGTTGCCATTATCTTAAGGATTTTCCTCAACTCTTGCTTGTCAACACAGGAGAGTGGTTTGCTTTGTCTTCGAGAAGTGAGGTTCACGTGCCTGGTGAGTGTAAGTGTACTTGTGTCAATGGTTCTTTCACTGTGAGGGGAAGAAGGTGAAGGTGAGTTCCAGGTTGAAAGGGATCAGTCCCAACTTGGCTAGGAACACACAACACAAAGGACATACACAGCTTCCGGCGGAGCAGTCCACTCGGATGTGGCAGTCACAACATACAAGGTAAGATAACACATACAACACTCATGGATCAGTCCGAACAAGTGCAACAGTTGTTACAACAAGGTTCATGTGAAAGGTTTGTCTGATGTCCAGCAGAGTAGTCGACACGAACGGGATAGCATTCACAGTATATACAACACATTTCCATTAATTAATTATGCATTACAACAAATGAATCAATTCAGATGTAGAAGACAGGTTAAAGCAACATGCATTACAAGTGTTAAAGATCAGTCTTACAACAAATACAATACATGTGTGAAAATGTGTTGGCCTGTCGATAGGCTTTTGAATTAAGCAAAATTTCCAAGACACATTGTTACACCATACTTCACTAACCTCGTCAACGGGGCGTTGGAGCCACTACTTACTCCTCAAAGAAAAGATTACAAACTCTCTTGGCTATGTCAGACGAGTTGAGGTGAAAAGTCCTTCCATGTACAAATGAGGGGGGTATTTATAGCCAAGGGTGAAACTGACCCTTGTGGTTGTTCACCTACCCTCATGACCGTTCAACTTCCATGAATTTTCAACTTACATGACTCTATGTTCAACAAGTGGGTCTCTTGGACTTCCACGTTACATCACATTGATTGACAACAAGCCCATAGTGGAGATGTGGGCAACATGACTCATCACTTGACTCAAGATGACTTGACATGACAATGTTGGTACATTCATGCTACTACTGGAGTGCATTTCGAGCTATAGTGCTGTTGAGTGATGGATGTCTTCATGGTGTATCATAGCTTCACCTCTGCATGGTGAAGTGCATGGAGTCCTCGATGGTCCTTGGTTCACTTGATGAAGCTTTAGCATGTTGTTCCTTGCTTTCATGCTAGAAGGCTTGATAGGCTCACTTGTTCATGAAGGTGCATGTTCATCACGTTCATTCGTTGGTGAACCTGTCCATCTGCATATGCTCCCTTCATTCATCCCATTCGTCGTCTTGACATGTTTGTTGGTGTACCTGTACCTGTAGTCAATCATGATGAGACAACATCAAATCCAAAACCTCATAGTCTACCATGACACATGATCATTCGAATGCAGGTGACACAATAAGGCAGTAGGGCTATGATGCGAGATGATGGTTCCGGGAAACTGCTGATGAAAACTGCGCAAGAGTCACTGAGAGATACAAATAGACAATCTAAGTTAACATTGATTGTTTGCAAGGTATGGCTCGGCTGGGAGGCAAAATTGAGCAAATTTTGGGAGGGACAGTCCAGGTTGCAGGAGGGTAAGGCAGGCATGCTCTGTGCATTTTACGAAATGAATAATCAGCAGGGGTTGGACAACAAGATTTGGGCAATTTCCAAAGGAACGGATCGGGCTGCATGAAGGGTCAACATGCAAGGATTGCGTAGTTTTTCTGGGGAAATGCATGGGACACTGGCAACCATAACTGCGCAATTCCCAGAGGGAACTGCCAGTTGGCTGCTGGGTCACTCACAACCAGAACTAGGCAATTCCCAGAGCAAACTGCTAGTTAGCTGCTGGGATCACTGGCAACCAAAACTGCACAATTTCCAGAGGGAACTGGCAGTTGCCTACTCGGTCACTGGTAGCATAAACATCGCAATTCCTAAAGGGAATAGGAAGTATTATGCTGGCTGGGAAAACTGCACTGAGGCCGAGAGGCCGGCCTGATGATCATCTTTGTACAATTTCTAAGTTGAGCTTATTGATGGGCAGTGGATGACCTGCTCATGAGCACTATGCAATTTCTGGGATGAACAGTCGGTCGACTTTCCGGATGATTGACTAAGAAAACTGCACAATTTTGTGAAGGAGACAGGGACAGGCACTTAGTGTCTATCCGGCCTTTCTACACAATTTCTTGAGTCAGTTGAACAGGTGAGGTCAATGGCCTCTATGCAAATTTTGAGGGGAGTAAGTCTCGAGGTGACTGCCAGGTCCGACTGTCTGGGTGGCCAGCATGAGAGTTGATTGAGTTGCTTGCGGGCAACGCAGCTTGAAAGGACTAGCTTGGTACTTCTGTGTTGTTCTGGTTGACAATTGATCGAGTCAAAAGTGGGGTGATGGTTGGGCTGTCAATGAGGAGTCTGGTCGTTATAACTTCAGCATAAATGTCTAAATGTGTGAATAGTCAAAAGATGCATAGGTGATCATATGAACACACACTCGCATGACTTGATGTTGAAACAACAAAACCATCCAGATACACATGTTCAACATGACTGACTGACAGTGCAAGCGACAAGCGCGACACTTGTGATTGATCATTCATGATTGAGACGATGCTTGCGCGACAGTGAATGTGACTCCGTGTGTGAGTGCGACAGATGCTTTCGTGGTAAAAACAACAAACAAATACGAAGAAAAGACTTTGGGCATAACCAAAACATGGTCACAAGCATGACTTGGACATCAGCATGCAGAGACTTGGATGCAATGAACAAGAAAGGTGAATGTCAAGACTCACACGAGCTCACGGAGTGAATCCGGAGTGCATGGAATCATCAAGTGAAACTCTTCATGGGAGGCTCCGAAATTGGTGTAGGCCAAAATTTTGGAGGGTGATTGTAGCCGCTACAACATAACTATAGTCAGATATCACAACCTGACCTAGGTCAACTTGCTGTAAATCAACTGTTATGAAACCAGCTCACAAAAAGATAGAAAAGATAGATGAATGCCTTAAAAATAAGCCTTTTCAAGGGGCAACCTCCTTTACATTACACAAATGAACAATTCTTCGATGATACAAATGATAAGACCTCCTTTCTATATATAGGAGTCTAAGGGGTCATAATATAATGAGAGCCAACATAACAATAATAATGTAAGGGCACAATAATAACAATAGTGGGCTTCTATGGGGCACAATAATAACAATATGGGGACTACATGGGCACAACAATATAATAAGGGGGTTGTACTACTAACAGTAAGGGGTTACACTAGTAGTATAGGGACCTAACATGCCCCTCTCCTTCAAAAAGTGTTGTCCTCAATGCTTGAGTAGTTCTTGATGCTTCTGTATAAATTCTTGTCCTCCCATGTGGAATCTTCAGCGGGTAAGTTCTTCCACTTAATGAGATACTCTGAAATTGATCTATTTCGTAGCTTTCGATTTCTCGGTTCTGTGACTACTTCAGGTTCCAATATGATTTTTCCTTCCTTGTCAAGTTCTTGCAATACTGTTTGAACTGGGATCTTCTGCAACTTTTGAATGAGTTCCCACTCCTTTGGGCATATGGATATATGTAAGGCATGATGTTTGGAGGAACACTTCGTGGAATCAAATGAATAGCATGATCATGATCACAAATAGGTGGGAGGCCTTTGGGAGTCTCAAATACCTTGGAATGATCGTCCAAAACATTTTGGAGATTTGGAGAAATACATGATTTCGATGTGGGATCCTCTAGTGAACATAATTGTGCAATTACACCCCATTGTTCTTTATTTAGAAGCTTTTTCATGCTGTTAGAGTTGATTATCTTTCTAGGTTTTCCTTCGATACTCCTCAATTCAACTTCCTTTCCTTCCCAAAAAATTTCAAGAAAAGTTCTTGAAAATTAAAAGCTATTATACCCAAAGATTGTAGCCATTAGATTCCTAGTAAAACATCAATACCACCCATTGGAATGGAAAGCATTGGGATATTCAATACATATTCTCTCATGCATAGCTTGATATTATGGCACTTTCTAGAGCAATTTATGGTTCCTCCACTTGCAACCATCACTTGACACTCTGGTGCTGGACATAGGAAGCAATTCAATCCTTGGGTATCTTACAATCATAAAATTATGGGTACTGCCCAAATCAATCAACACTCTTACCTTTTTCTTCTTGGTATGTCCTTCTATCTTGATAGTTTGAGGAGTGGTAATTTCTTCCAATGCATTACAAGATATGGTCGGATTGATTTCTTGAGACTCGATGTGATCTTTCAATTCTTACACATTATTCTTCTCGATATGTCCTTCTATAATGATAGTTTGAGGAGTGGTAATTCCGTCCAATGCATTACAAGATATGGTCGGATTCATTTCTTCTTTCTCGATGTGATATTTCACTTCTTGAACCTTTTTCTTCTTGATATGTCCTTCTATCTTGAGAGTTTTAGGAGTGGTAATTTTTTCCAATGCTTTACAAGATATGGTCAGATTCATTTATTCTTTCTCTGGGGTTGGTTCTTGGTGTATATACTCTTCTTTTGACATTTCTTGATCATTTTCTTCCTCCTCTCCACAATCAATGTAAAATAATTTCTTCTCAGCACACTTATGACCTTTAATGTATTTGTTATGACAATTGTAATAAAGCCCTTTTTCTCTTTTTTCTTCCAATTGTTGTGGTGTAACCCTTGTAGGTTGTGGAAGGCTAGGAGAAACAATACTTCCATTTTTATAGTTGTGAGGGGTAGACTTCCTTGTTGCCATAATTTTTCTTTCCACTTTGCAACAAAGCCCTATTTCTCGTTTTTCTTCTAATTTTTGTGGTGTTGATCTAAAGAAGGTGTTTCTCTTTGTATCCTCATAATGTGCTATCATTTCCTCCATGAAAATTGACCACGTAACAAATTTTTTACGAGAACAAAGCCCTTTATACCATAAAAATTGATCTGGTTCTAAATATGAAGATGCAATACATACCTTTTGTAACAGTGGTACACCATGTAGATCAAAATATTGCTCCATTTGTAGTATCCAATTTACTAGATCCTTTCCATCAAACTTCCTCATATCGCCTTTTCTTGATTTCAGGAGCTCGATCTTGAAATGATTGTAACTCTGTACTTTCAGATCTCAAAGTTCTGAAATTGTCTCCTGCAGTAGCCCTCTGAGTCCTCTTTCTAACCCCGCAAGTCTGATCAGAATTTGATTCATCAAGAAAGAGTTATGCCCAATCTCTTAAGATGACTTGATTATATAATATATCGGTAGAGAAAACTTGTACGACGTGCCACGTGTCACTATTTCAACCTTCAGATCTGAAAAGTATGCACACAAAACTATAGTCCATCCTCTTTCTATAAATTCTTACGAAATTTCAATTTCTTGCTCAAAGAGAAAGTTGTGACGATTTTCCCAAGGTCACTTGTTTAGGATGTAATTCGAGAGTCTGCAAAAACCCTAACTTCCTCAGATCATATATCCGAAAATATAGTGAGACAAGATCTGAAATTTGGACCCGAGATTTAGAACGATTTATTCTCAAATGGGTTTTTTCTTTAGCTTTGGAAACTTCGTAGCAAAAAGGTTATAGCGAAAACACCACGATGACATGTTTTAGATGAAATTCTGGAGCTTGCAAAAGCCCTAACTTCCTCATATCATATCTCCGAAAATATAGCGAGACAAGATCTAAAATTTGGATGTGCAGTTCAGCACGATTTCTTCTCAAATGGGTTTTTTTTTTAGCTTCTGAAATGTTGCAGACACAAAGTTATAGTAAAAATACCATGATGACCTGTTTGGAGCAGCGAAACCCTAGAATCCAAAGCTCTGATACCAAATGTTATGAAACTAGCTCACAAAAAGATAGAAAAGATAGATGAACGCCTTAGAAATAAGGCTCTTCGAGGGGGCAACTTCCTTTACATTACACAAATGAACAATTCTTGGATGATACAAGTGACAAGACCTCCTTTCAATATATAGGAGTCAAGGGGTCATAATATAATAAGAGTTGACATAACAATAATAATGTAAGGGTACAATAATAACAATAGTGGGCTTCTATGGGGCACAATAATAACAATATGGGGACTAATGGGCACAACAATATAATAAGGGGGTTGTACTAATAACAATAAGGGGTTACACTAGTAGTATAGGGACCTAACATCAACCTTATATGGTACTCCTTATCCTAGGATGAACACAATTTGGAATCCTACTTTTAATCAACAGTATGGTCTGAGTGCTCCATAAGTGTCTCTTTATCAACGTTTTCAGCCTACTGGACAAACTATTCCTCAAATACTTGTTCCAGGTATTGCGGTACTCATCCAACAACCTGTCCAAGGGATTCCTCAAACACCTATTCAACAATCGATTCAAAGACCTGTTTAGAGTTCACCATAGACCCCTATTCAAAAAACTATTTCGCAATCGAATCTAGCTTCTTCTTAGTCACTTATTTTAGGAGTATCACAAACAACCATTCGAGTAATCCCTCAAATATATGTTCCTTAAACTACTGAGGCGATCCCGCAAGCTTCTGCTTATCAAACTGTTCCTACGGTCTAGTCTATACCACAGATTCCTATTGGGAAACCTATTGTTAGAACAATGCAAGCACCTTTTCAAGGAAAAAGTTTTCAAAGTCCACCTTTCCAAGGCCAAAATTTCCAAAACCCACCTTTTCAAGGCCAATTCTTTCAAATTCAACCTCTTCAAATTCAATTTGTTCAATGTCACCCTTTTCAAGCACAACCTATACAGGGGAAATATTACTTAGGTCAAATGGGTCAAGCTCAACCTTTCTAGAGTCAACCATACCTCAATCATACTTATCAATTCCCTATTCAACCTCAACCCAGTATGATTCACCTTGGTTACCCTGGTGGAATCCAATTCCAAATGCTCAGGATATCTTGGATATCTGCCTCTAGGGTTTCGACTTAACCCGCAGGGTTATCAAGCTTTACCACGAGACCCTAGCCAGAAGTTATCATTTATCACAATTCTAGATTTACCATATTTATCCCAGCTAACTAACGATCCTATTTACTATTATCTTTTTTTCTTGGCGATTCCTACCAGGTTACCAAGTGACATACCTAAATTCGAAGGTAAATCAGGAAAGGATCCATGCAATCATGTGATGACATATCATCTTTGGTGTGCATCGAATTCTTTGATCGATGATTCCATTAGTATATGCCTCTTCCAATGAACTTTAACCAGTTCAACATCCAAATGGCACATTGATCTTGTTGGACACCTAATGGTTGATTTGAGTCTTGAGCTAGAATCAAGACTGAAGGTGTAATTATTATTTATTGAAAATTTTGTGTGAATGTGATTGAAGGGATCAGCATATGGTGCAGTGAAATGGTGACTTGTTATGTTTAAAATGGTATCAGAGCATATTTCATATCATCATAGTTAGTGTATTTGACAATTCCAGTGGCACCCTTGCCCTCACGGAACACTTGATCAAAACCATCATCTCCAGCTTTATGCATATCATCCTTCAGGTCTTGCCATGATGCTGATGAAGGGATCCCAAAACAATAATACAATATTTAGAATTCTTAGAGAGTGACCACATCCACCACCAACACTGCTATAACTGTTATGGTGATCACTGAATGAAGACTGCTTCATAAATTAAATGTTATCTCAGCATCTGCCAACAACCAGTTGTGGGAGGAGGAAGTTACAACATATAGAAAAAGGAATCGACTTTTCCTTCGCTTCCAATGCACTTGAATATGTTTTGTTTGATGAGCAGTCTCAAAATTGCATCTGTCTTCTAAGATTGTTCTTTAGCTCCTCATCTCTATTTTACGAAAAAGAGTGCAAAGTAGAGGCAACAATGGTGTGTATAAACTAGCAATCCCAGTGCCTTGTCTGGAATTGTCTCTAGCAACACCTAAGGGATCGACATATCTAAACCATTCTCAGTACCTACACAATGAGATATAGAGGATGCCACATAACTTCTAGCTAGAGACTCAATATCACTAGAATTCTATGCACTTTATAGAAAAGCAGTCCTTTATGAGAAGACTTTTGTATTGAATTCCTTTAAGAATTATTGCACATTGGTTGATGTTGTTGCATTTATTGTGAAACGGATCAAATGGATAATATATTATAATTATTGAATACTTTAATACATGCCAATGTTGATGAGATGATAAACATTATCAAGAACACTCTCTGTGATATTAAAACCTATCTGCAGTATACACAAGAGAAGGTATATTTTTTGGAGCTTGAACCTTAGCTTCAGCGAGAAGAATTACAACAGTGGAGTCATCATTATGAGCCTATTTTTTTTCAGAACTTTGAGATAGAATCCCATCAACAACAACAATATGAAGTTGATTAAGATCTAGTGCCCAATGAAGGAGCATATTTTCATGTTCAAGTTCCACTTCCCAAGCCCATCATCAGAGCTTGGGAGGAGCTTGTCAACAATAAGCACAGAAAAAGTCTTGGAGATGAGAAGCAGGTGTCCTTTCATATTCTAGATTACTCAAAGCCCATCTAGTTCCATAGTGTTGGGTTTCTTCATGACAGTTCACCTTAAGCTGTTCTAGGTCCGGCTCCTCTTCCACATTAGCCACAACAGAATGTTAAGTGCCAAAATTGTGAACGAGTTGTCCATATGAAAGATCATTGTTTTGGTCTTAATCCATGTGAGCACTGTCATAAAACCACTCATTCTTCAAACATATGCTTAAAAAAAAGCGCCTGCAAGAACAAAGATTCACCTTGGATGGATCACTTCTTGGAAACGGGCTTCAACAACCAAGAGAATATTCTGCTCATACAACAGGATTTGTTCTCGAATATTGAAAAGTATTGCAATTTAGATCTCTTCATCTTCTCACCTTGTATCTGAAAAGGACGAAAGTGATGGTCATCTACAAGTTTCAAGGCCTCATCAAGCAAGCCTGAGCCATAACCTTCCATACCAGATTCAAAGTTCTAGCCAGAGACAGAGATGCCCTTGAGCATGCCTTTGGTTGGTCGTCAACTGTAAACCATCTATGGGGTTGAGACCTGTTGTCGCACAAATTGTCATGACAACGCTCAGACCGGGGGCTGTCACCCTGATCCTCGATCTCTTTGTTTAAGCCATCTCCCGCGGCTAAGGGGGGTAGAACCTATGGGATAAAGGAAGACCAACTATGGACCAGTTGGGTTGGGAGACACAACAAGGCAATTTAGCACCTGATTGATTTTAGAGATTAATGTACCAGTGCCTTATGGAGTTAAGGATTAAATGATTATTTATTAAATGCTGCAGAAATATGAACTTTATAGTTCCATGATTAACAATCATTTATCATCAAATAACCCAAGCAGAATGCAACATATTCAACAAACGCACAATGCCTTAACAATATCCCAGCAACTAAAATTCAAAAGATTAAAGCTTTAAATAACCACAAAATTTAAATGTTGACCAGATTTCAAAATAGTTAATCTCCAGATGTAAACATTTAAGCTCATTTAACTATACCACAACAGAAAAAAGACTTTAAAAAAAATCTTCAATTTTCAATTAGTCTTTTTTCAAAAAAAAAAAATTAACTTCTTTAAATGTTTATATATATATTAAGAATAAAATAAAACAAAACTAAAGTCTGAATAAAAAAAAACTAAATCTAAACTAAAGTCTAATCTAAAATCTAAAAGGAACTTTTTGATGCCTTTTTTATATTTTTTAAATGAAACAAAACCGAAGAAAGAAAAATGCCTAGTTCTAAACTAGATGAAATTTAAAACATACACAAAAATGAAATCTAAAATTAGAAAAAAAAAAAAAAAAAATCTAATTCTTAAAAAAAAACGAAAAAGTAAGCCCTAAACTAAACTATGGGCTAAACTAATAAAACAAAATCTAACCTTAAACTTTTTTTATTTTTATTTATTTTTTAAACCATTTATGATTTTTTATTTATAAAAAAAAAAAATAATAATAAATAAATAAAACTAAACTAAATTTGAAACTAACAGCGAATAAAAAAAAATGAAAATCGTTTTTTTTTTTTTTTTTTTTAATAAAAATTAAATAAATCTAAATCTAAATTAAAAAAAACAAATGAAAAGGAAAATCAAATCTAACCTTTTTTATTATATTTTTTATTGAAAAGAAATCAAACTAAAACTAAATGAAATTTAACCAAAATAAAATAAAAATCAAACCTAAAATCTAAAATTACCGAAATCTAAACTAACTTTTCTAAACTAAAGTTTAATTTTAAAACTAAGACTTAAACTTAAATAAAATCAAAAGTAAAAACTAAGGATTAAAACTTCTTCTTTTTTTCTTTTTTTTTTTAACTTTTGTATTTTTTTATATTCTAAAATTAAAAAATCAGAATCTATTCTAAACTAAAGTTCTAAGCTAAACTTTATTTATTTATTTATTATATCAACATAAACAAAACCATTTAAACTAAAAAAAATAAAACTAAAACCTAAAATATTACCTACGCTTTACTTATGCAATCGATTTTATTTTTTTAATTTTTTGAAGTTCTAAACTCAAAATTTAAATAAAAAAACACTGAAATAAAACTAAAACTAAGATTAAACTACACAAAAAATATATGCTACCCACTCATACGACTTACCCAAAATCGATTTTTTTGTTTTGTTTTTTGTTGTTGTGTTTTCAACGTGTGCAGGCCTAAGGAAATCCAGCGGCGTAAAGGAGCAAGGAGTTTGGACGCGGGCAGGGTAAGGGAGAATATGCAGGTGGATTGAATTGTGGAGAGGCAGCTCACATGGAGCACGCAAATAGACAATGCATTGGCAGTGGAAATGAAAGAAGAAGGCGGAGGGATGCGTGGGCAGGACGACAGCAAGGGAAAATACATAGGTTATGGCGCTAGTTGCAATGATGTCTGCACAGGTTTGAGGCAGCATAGAGCTGCCAGAGAGCTACCAAAGGAGCTTGCAGGGACGGGACAACACACAGAGGGAAAAGGACTACGTGAGGATGAGTGAAGGTTTGCTTTGCAGGATGGACTGGATGATGAAGAGGAAGAACCGTGAGCAGTTTGCTATGTGTTTGCAGATGTGAGGTTTTCGATGCAGGATGGGCGAGTTGGAAGGCTTTCACGCAGGATTTGTATGGCAATAATGGACTGCGCAGATGAGAGGTGAGATGAAGGAGGGATAAGGTAGCAAAGGATAGCATTTGAAGAATGGAGTACGATGGCAGAGGGAATCGTTTACCAGCGTACAAAAATGTGTGGATTGTGGGAATAACCAGCGAAAAAAACTTGCGTGTAAAGGAAGGGTAGCAAAGGATGCCAAAAAAAAATTCAGAAAATTTCTCCGTAACAGTAATAAACCTTCGGCAACAATGAAAATGCAGGTAGCAGACCTGTAGCCCAGAAACTTGACTGAAATTTTAAATCTTTTCTGTTCCAGATTGCCTAATGGAAACCTTGAAAATTTTCTTAAAACCTGTACCTGCAACCTGTAATGGCAAAAAACGAAACACCCAAAAATAAAATGTGCAGGAAACAAAATTGAAAACCCTAAATCAACTAAATAATTACAGTATTTCCAGAAGAGTGACACCAGCAAGATTTTTAACCCCAAAGTCTTTCTTTATTGCACAAAAAAAAATGACTACAAGAGAGCTTTCTTCAGCACCAGACTCTCAGATCCAATTTGATCTCAAATGACCCCTGACACCCTATTTAAAGGAAAATTTCCCAACAGCTAGTTCGATTGATCCATGTCAAAATGATCTCGACCGTCGATGAGGATCAAAATCCCTTTTAATCTCATCCGTCGAAATTTACAAATGCATTTTAATATATTAAAAATTTGAATTTTGTATTTATTTTCTCAAAATTTTTGACTTATTATTATTTTATTATTTTATTTTATTTTTTCAATTTTTTTATTTATTTTTAAATTTTATTTTTTTTGGATCCTCGAACTTAGCCTTTTGGAAAAATCACCTAGGACCTAGGACTTAGAACTTATGAGGGGATTAAAACATTTTCTAACCCTCAAGACACTTTACATAATGAGTTTTACAATTTTACATCTAAAGGGGGAAAACCCATTTGACATAGACCCTCATAGACCACCCAGTCTTGCGACACAAATATAATCTAGCAGATCAAGCAATTTGTAATAAAATAGCCTAACCAAATAGTTAGGACTATTCCCAAATCACTTTTACATAGATTCAACCTAGCACACTAGGATCCCCTTAATATTCTAATGACAAAATCCATTCCGACTTTGGGGTTAGGCTGAAGGAAAACTCTGCCGACCATAGGTCGGTGAGACAAAAATCCTTCCGGAACGTAGATTATCACTAGAAAATTAGGTTTGCCTAGGCAATTTACATACATGACTCAGATATGCTAAGATTATTTACAAGTTACACATGCAAACTGGGTTTAAAACATAACATGATCAGGTCAACGATGACTGTCGAATGACACAGAGACGTCGCTCAAGCGTTATCCCTTTTGTGAAAAGGGGGTGTACTGCTATGGGTAGTTGACACGTAGCGATCAACATCTGGCTCTACTTGGGGACACGTTGCTGCACTGTAGGAATGTGAGAATCCAGAATCTACATCCATGCAACACACCACAAAACATAAGTAGCGTCCATCCAAAAATCATCATATAACATTAAGCATAGGAAAGATATAAGCTCTTCATTTACTAACTATCTAGTAACATGAAAAGTAAATCTAATCCTAAAACAGAAACGAAAATGCTGAAAAAACAAGGAGTAGGGTTAGAAATACAGAGTATGCCCCATGGCATTAGATGTGTTCAATATAGTGTATACTGAGCATTTGCCTGCTTTCAGGAAAATCTGTCGGCTGCTTGTCGGATGTGCCATGTCCAATTCTGCATATGGTAGGACTTTTTCCCATTGGAAAATCAAGCTGCTCGCGACCGTCTGATGCATCAAATCTTCTTCTCGTTTTCTTTCTCTTGTGCCTTTTCTTTGTGGCAGGTTGTATCACTACCAACGTGGGACTTTCTGCTTCAAAGCTCTCAGATGAAGTATGTAAGATATGCGTGACATGTCTTTCTTCATTCTGCATCTGCCTTGTGAAGGATGATGAATCAATCTCACAGGTGCCATGAGTTATAACTTGACCTTCTATGACTGGTGGATTAACCGTGTGAGCATCAACCTGATTATTAATTTCCCTTTTATCCAGGCCATTTTCAATGGAACAAAGGACCTCATAACAAGATGGAGCTTGCTGTAACAGATAAGGAGGCTCCTAATCTATTGACGTTCCCTAGTTTCTTTCATCTTCCGACTGCTGTTGAAATTTCTGAAACTGTATTTTAATGGCATCCATCTGACTAGAGTGCTCAACCTTTATAGCACTGATTTCCCTGGCATGGTCTTCTTCCATGGTCAGTAACTTATTCTGAAGACATATCTGATTAGCTTCCATATCTTTTATTACTTTACTGTCCTTTTCCTTTATGGTCATAAAGCAATGCTGCATAGAGTTTATCTCTTTCTTATGATTTGCTTGCATGGTCGTCATATTTTCCTCTAAGCCTGATAACTTGCTTTGCATAAAACTAATTTCTATGTCATGATTAGCTTTCATGGCCTCAATTTCCTTAGCATGTTGATTTTTCATGTCAATTATGTAATCAGAGTGTTTAATTTTCATGATCTCCATCTCCTTATTACGTTTTTCCAGGTGGGTGCATAAAGTTCTCACATCATTAGTGTAATTAGTTTGATTGATCTCCATATTTTTTACCAGTCGCATTAGTTCTTGTATAATTTGCTTCTGATCTTCCTTTTCATTGTCAACACTGTTTTTACAATTTGTCCCTACTTTTCCAGTACCATGGATTTGATTTGCAATGGTACAAGTGGATGGCACATTTTGATATGAAGAATTGTTTTGAAATCTTTCATCGACAACTGGACCTTTTATAAGATTACTTTCATTCCGTTGCACAATTTTAGGGGCACAAGGCGAGCTATCTGGATCACCATATCTATCTTTAAAAGCATCGACAATGTCTTGTAAAGAAGTGAAAGAATCTTCAGGACAACTATTAAACCAATTCAAAGCATCACCCTTTAAAGAACGGAAAAATAGACGCATTTTGACATCTTCATGATTATATTGAGGAAGTCTACAATATATGATCATTACACAAGTAAACCTATTTAAATGCTTTCTAGCAGCGACTGAATCACCATCTGAGAACAAAAGTAATTTAGAAATGGCCTGTTCCGGAAAATCATGGAGATCATCAGTAAAATGACATGGTTTAAACGAATAATCCATGAATAACAAGGGACCAAATGGATGATAGAACGAGATCTCTGCTAAAGAAAATCAATAGATGAAAGAAGTGGAGTCGCCACTTAAACACTGAATCTAATTCTAAGATCCAAAAAGCAACCAATAAGCAGATATGAGGGAGGCTTCTTGTTTGGGAAAAATAAAAGAAATGGAGTCAGCACCCAAACAAGAAACGAACTAAAGAGTAGTCGCTGACATGACGAAAGATAAGGCGATGAAAAGATCCAAATGATGCCAAAAAATGTTGAATCTACCAGCTCAAATGAGAGATGAGAAAGATGAAAGAATGATGAGAAATGAGAAGATGAATGTTGTTGAAATGCCAGGGACAGAAAAACTCTATTCCCGGCAACGACGCCAATAAATGTTGCCGCACAAATTGTCACGACAACCCCTCAGATCGAGGGCTGTCACCCTGATCCCCGATCTCTCCATTTAAGCCGTCTCCCGTGGCTAAGGGGGGTAGACCCTATGGGATAAAGGAAGACCAACTGTGGATCAGTTGGGTTGGGAGACACAGCAAGGCAATTTAGCATCTGATTGATTTTAGAGATTAATGCACCAGTGCCTTATGGAGTTAATGATTAAATGATTATTTATTAAATGCTATAGAAATATGAACTTTATAGTTCCATGATTAACAATCATTTATCATCAAATAACCCAAGCAGAATGCAACATATTCAACAAATGCAAAATGCCTTAACAATATCCCAGCAATAAAAAATTCAAAAGATTAAATGCTTTAAATAACCACAAAATTTAAATGCTGACCAGATTTCAAAATAGTTAATCTCTAGATGTAAACATTTAAGCTCATTTAACTATACCACAACAGAAAAAAGACTTTAAAAAAAATCTTCAATTTTCAATTAATCTTTTTTCAAAAAAAAAAAAAAAAATTAATTTTTTAAATTTTTTTTTCTATTTTTTTGATTTTTTAATTTTTTTTAATAATAAAATAAAACAAAACTAAAGTCTGAAAAAAAAATAAAAAAAAAAAAAATATATATATATATATATATCTAAACTAAAGTCTAATCTAAAATCTAAAAGGAACTTTTTGATGCTTTTTTATATTTTTTAAATGAAACAAAACTGAACAAAGAAAAGTGCCTAATTCTAAACTAGATGAAACTTAAAATATACACAAAAATGAAATCTAAAAAAAAATAATAATAATAAATAAATAAATAAAATCTAATTCAAAAAAAAAAAAAAAAACTAAGTCCTAAACTAAACTATGGGCTAAACTAATAAAACAAAATCTAAGCTTAATTTTTTTTTTTTTAACCATTTGTGATTTTTTATCTTTTTTATTTTTTATGATTTTTTATTTATAAAAAAGAAAAAGAAAAAGAGTAGATAAAACAAAACTAAATTTGAAACTAACAGCTAATAAAAAAATTGAAAACCGATATATATATATATATGGGAATCCCGCGCGCTGGTGCCTCTGCTCCCTCCCTTCGGCCCTGAGTTTTAGCTCGATCCCGCCTGGCAGCTCTGCTGCTGGGCATCCGGTGCCCCTGCGCCCTCCTTCCTTCAGTTCCGCGCCTTTTTGTTGGCTCCCGCCTGGCAGTTTTATGCTGCTGGGCTTTTTTTTCCTTTGCTACAGGCTGCCTCTTTCGCTCGTCCTTCTGAGTCTACTCCTGGCCTGCTATGGCCCCTCCAGAGGCGCCACCGGAGGATGCCTTTCAACAAGCCTTCTCTGATCTGGTGCGTTCTCTTCCGCCTCAGCGAAATCGCCCCTCTGTATCGAAGTTTGTTAAAAAATTGGAAGGGTTGTAGGAAGTCTCTTTGCCTCCAACCTTGCCTCGTCTAGCTGCGCTTGCCTTAGCTGAAAGAGGTCTTATTGGGCAGTTTATAGGCCTATGGCCCTCTCCTAAAACTGTCCAAAGGTGGGTAGAAAGGAACTGGTCAGACAAAACTCAAGGGAAAATCTCTATCAGATTTTGTGGAAAAGGATATTTTACTTTCCATTTCGAAACCAAGGAAGACAAGGATTTAATATTTCGAAATGGCCCTTATTTCATGGACTCCAGAGGACTGTACCTCAACAAGTGGACTCCAGATTTTGATCCGGAGCTGGATATCCCTAATGCAGTGCCTGTTTGGGTCCGCCTTCCACATCTCCCCCTGCACTGCTGGGGAGATGAGTCAGTGCGCGCCATAGGGAATGCTGTAGGGAAATATATTGACCGGAGCGAACCTAAAGATAACATGCAGGCCTGTGCTCGCATTTGCATTGAAGTTGATTTGGGGAAAGGCTTGCCAGAAGCCATCAAGCTAAAGGTGGATGATTGGACTCACATTCAGCAGCTCGACTACAAGCAGATTCCCTTCAAGTGTAAGGTATGTCACGAATATGGCCACTTTGCAAATAGTTGTCCTAAACTTCTTAATGTTGACAGTTCTCCACAGGAAGAACAATGGGAAGCAGTTAAAAAAAAAAAAAAAGACAACCCCTAACCCCATCCCTCCTCTTGATGCTGGGCTCTCCTTGCATTCCCTTCCCACTCCCCCTTCCAACCCCTCCCCCCCTTCTCCACCCCCCTCCTCTTCCCTTCCTCCCCTTCTTAGCTGGCCTGATCCCCTCTCCTCCTCTCCTTCTTCCAATCCCTTTCACCTCCTTTCCCAACCCGAGGATCCCCCTTCCCCTAAGATTCAATCTCCTTCAGAGCCTTCCCTCCCCTTGTCCATTTCCTCTTCCCTCCCTTCTGATCCCCCTCCTCCCAGAACCACTAGAAGCAGCTCCAAAGAGCATGGATCCATTCCTGAAAACCAAAAGAAGCCTGGACGAAAATCGACTAAACAACATAGAGACGAAAATGCACAAAAAGACATAGCTTTGGGTCTGCAGAATCCTATAGAGTCCTATATACAAGGACAGATAAACAAGGACTCAACAAACAAAGATCTTGGAGGAAGAGCACCTCCTCGCACTCCTTTGAAATGATGAAAACGCTTTCCTGGAACAGCAGGGGATTGGGGCACCCCTCTAAAACAAACGCCTTAAAAGACCTCTTAAAGCAAGAAAGACCTGAGATAGTTCTACTCCAAGAAACAAAGCTGGGACAGGCAGAGATGAATCAAGTTATTGAGAAGCACAAATTTTATCAAGGAAGTGTATGCGAATCTAGAGGGGCCTCAGGGGGAATCGCCACTCTCTGGCTCCAAGACAATTGGATCAAGATAGCAGAAACAGTGGAACGTCATTGGATAAAGACTACTTTGCAGAATAAGATGAGCAGTTATCAGCTAATCATTTTCAATGTCTACGTCCCGATTCATTACAGAGATAAGGAGGCTTGCTGGTCTTCTCTCAGCAACATCATTGCAGATGAAGAGAACAGCAATATTATCGTTGGCGGTGACTTAAACCTTATCCTCCACGCTAATGAAAAGTGTGGCGGCTGCTTCAACCCTGACCCCTTCAGAATTTAGTTGGAGCAATTTATACAGCTCGCAGATCTTGTAGATATTGTCCCAAAGAACAGAAAGTTTACCTGGAGCAACCGCAGGCTTGGCAAAAATAATATAATGGAAAGGCTGGATCGAATATTGGTAAATGTTTCTTTTCTCTCATCCTTTGTTGTAGTCCATGCTTCTATTCTCCCCTTCACTATATCAAATCATTATCCCACTATTTTAGTTTTTGAATCCCATCGTCCCCTGGGGCCTATCCCTTTTAAATATAGTCCCTTATGGAATCATACTCTGGCTGTCAAATCTCTAGTCCAGCATACTTGGCGCCAGCATATAGAAGGCTCACCCAGCTATATATGGGAAAGTAAATTGAAAAATGTCAGGCTTGCTCTCAAGAACTGGGCAAAATCCCAATATAAAGAACCAGAAGCACAAAAGTTGGAAGTTAAGGCTAAAATTGAAAATTTACACCATGCTATGGAAAACCAAGAATACACTCAAGCAAGTAAAAGTCAAGAAGAGGATCTCTACAGTCATCTCTACAGCATCAGAAGAGAAGAGGAAGAAAAATGGCGCATAAAATCAAGACAGGTTTGGTTGAAAAGTGAGGATAGGAATACATCCTTCTTCCATAAGCAAGCAACTGTCAGACAAATTCGGAATAACATAACAGCTATTATAGATAGCGCAGGCAACCAGCATAATGATCAAGCCTCCATTAAAAACGCAGCTACAACTCACTTTAGAGAGCTCCTGACAGAAAAAGGGGAAGAGGAGAATTACACTGATTTCTTACAGCATATGCCAAATAAAATATCAGCTGAAGCCAATGAAAGACTGAATGAAGAAATTAAAGAGGAAGAAATCTTGGGAGCAATCTGGTGCCTCCAGCCTGACAAAGCTCCAGGCCTGGATGGTTTCCCAATCTGCTTTTACAGGGAATTCTGGGAAACCATCAAAAAGGACCTCATCAAGTATTACAAATGGATACAAAGGAAAAATAAAATGGGAGGCTTCACAAATTCAACCCATCTTGCTCTCATCCCTAAAGAGAGTCGCCCCTCTACCTTCTCCCGCTTCCGTCCTATTTCACTATGCAACTCTTCATATAAAATTTTCACGAAGATCCTTGCTTCTCGCTTAAAGCCTCTCTTGCCAAGCCTTATTTCTGAAAATCAAGGCGGTTTTATGGCCAACAGACATATTTCCGACTCTATCTTACTTGTCCAGGAAGCCATTCACTCAAGTCTCTCTAGAAAAGAAAAGGGCTTCATTTTGAAACTAGACTTGGCTAATGCCTTTGACAGAGTCCGGCACTCCTTTCTCCTTGCTACTCTTCAAAAAATGGGCTTCTCTTCCTCCTTCATTAACCTCATAAAAACTTGCATATCTGGACCTTGGATTGCCCCTCTCATCAATGGAAGACCCGGGCCTGCTTTCCAATCCTCAAGAGGATTGAGGCAAGGTTGCCCTCTCTCTCCCTACTTATTCATTTTAATGGCTGAATCTTTCAGCTGTGTCCTGGACCATAAGAGACAAGCAGGCCTCATCACCGGAATCAAATTTGAAGACGGAGTGAAAAATATCAACCACTCTCAATTTGCTGATGATACCCTGCTGATCGGAGGAGCTTCTACAATAATTGCTCGAAGATTCAAGCTCCTTCTTGACAAGTATATGAGATATTCTGGAGGAATGATTAACCATCTCAAGAGCTGCATCTACGGCTGGAATTCTTCAGCCCAAACTCTTCAAAATCTATCCATCATCTTTGGGGTGCCATGCAAGCTAAAATGGGACCACTTCAGCTACTTGGGTATGCCAGTAAGCATGGGTCGTGCTAGAGCCGAAATTTGGGACAAAATTTTTGATAAATTAAAAAAAAAATTCCACAACTGGGGATCCTTCTGGCTCAACCCAGCCGGCCGAATGGTGCTCCTTAATTCTGGGTTGTCTTCACTTCCTTTATATCAGTTCTCCTTAGCTCAGGCACCTACTTCTTTTCATCACAAAATGGAAAGTATTCTTAGATATTTCTTATGGCAGGGAGGAAAGAACGATAAGAAAAAATTTAACTTGGTCAGCTGGAAACAAGTTATTCAGAACAAGGAAAAAGGCGGGCTTGGAATCAGATCTCCCTTGTTCACTAACTTAGCTTTCGGTGGCAAGCTTATCTGGAGACTGTTAGAGGAGCAGCCAGCATGGTGGAAAAGAGTCATTGAGGTCAAATATCTTAATACTCCAAGGCAACAAGTGTTAGTTAGTGAAATCCTGGAAAGGAACAGCACAGGTATATGGAGACTTTGTAAAAAATCCATTTCTTTCATGGCTTAAAATGTCTCAATCGTTCCCACTAGTGGGAACAAAGT
This sequence comes from Pinus tabuliformis, assembly GCA_031772625.1. Classification (NCBI taxonomy): domain Eukaryota; kingdom Viridiplantae; phylum Streptophyta; class Pinopsida; order Pinales; family Pinaceae; genus Pinus; species Pinus tabuliformis. The sequence goes on from CM062820.1 coordinate 482,897,955, forward strand.
CAACATTGCAAATGATAAGATTATGGGAAATAAACCCATTAGCAGCTATACAGGCATGGAACCAATCATTCGCTACTTCCAAAGCAGGGGACTATACTACTTAAATCAAATATCTCATTGGGATGCAAAAACGCAGGCATGGATAGGTTGGAGCTTCCCTCCTATCCCTGATCAACTCAAAGATTCCTTTAATAACCTCCAGAACCATCTTCACAGCATCGCACCTCTATCTAAAAATGGAGCTGACGGTTTCCGCTGGGATCCCACGGGCTCAAGCTATACAATTCAGGCAGGTTATAATTTTCTGTGCAATAGGGATCTCCCCTCTTCCCCATGGACGTATTGGAAAGCAACATGGAAAGCTGAAGCCATTCCCAAGGTTAAATTCTTCATTTGGACCCTTTTAAAAGGGAAGACTCTCACCTTTGAAAACCTGCAAAAGAGAGGCATCTTGGGCCCTTCTCAATGTCCGAACTGTCTTGAAGCTGAAGAGACCATGCAACATCTTTTTATTTCATGCCCTTTCGCTATTTCTTGCTGGAAAGGTATAGTCCCCTGTATCCCTCTCACATGGAATCCTCAACAGTCCATTGGCGAAGCCCTAAGCATCTGGAAGAAAAGCTATCCATGGCCAAATAAGAAAAATAGCATTGTCAAGAGGGTATGGGACGCCCTCCCTTACGCTTTCTTATGGAAACTTTGGATCACAAGAAACCGCGAGACCTTAACTAGACTTCTTTGCAATAAAGCCAAAAGTCGGGCTATAGAATCCATAGCTGCCAAGAATTCTAAGAAAATTGACATGGCTAGCTTCTGCAGCGAAGAGAGAGATTTCATCAAGAACTTGATAGATAAGTGTAGCAACCTATCTCCAGCATTCAACTACAATAGCTACTCCAATACCTCTGGTCATAATTGGAAAATAAGACTAAAGCAGGGTGAATTCACTGAATGGATCTCCAACAGCAACACTCATATCATCTTCTTCGATGGCGCCTCCAAGTCTAATCCGGGAGCTGCGGGAGTAGGGGGAATCATCTATTCGCCTAAAGGAGAACCCCTCATTTCTTTTGAGTGGGGTCTGGGAAATCTCTCCAATAATAGAGCTGAGGCCCTGGCTCTCTATCAAAGCCTGCTCCAACTTCAAAACCTTGGCATTAAGAAAGCTTGGATCTTTGGGGACTCCGCTATCATCATCAGTCTCATTATTAGCAAGAGGTTGCCTTCAAATATTCATATTCAGCGAATCATCAGTAGATGTCAAAGCATGATCAGCCAATTTGGGGAGATTAAACTCTTTCATGTCCTACGCACTTTAAATTGAGAAGCAGACAAGTTCGCCAGTCAAGCTTGCTCCAGAACCAAAGGGAATTTTCTCTGCAACAGCAAAGTTTCATTTCAATATCTACCCTGATCCTCTTTTGACTAATGCTCTTCCTTTTAAGATCATCTTCTGTGCGACCTTTTAAGGAGCCCCCTATTCATATCCACTGCAATTCTGATCTAATTCCCCTCTTCTGCTGTATGTTTTTGTTCCCTTGTCCTCCCGTTTCCTCTTGCCTTTCGCTTCCTGTTCTCTCTAATGAATCACGAGAAGTCCTGCATGCTTCTGATCCTTATCCATTTCAATTTGCTAGCTGCAATGACCTGGACTCAAGTGCTGTTCATCGTTGGTTCTATCCCCCTTCAAATCTGCCGCTTTCATATCCACGTTTCCATGGAAAACTATATGTTGGAGACTCTTATCAATTCAAGAGCGAACTGTGACAGGGTTTCCAAGCTGCCAGAGGATACTTGCGCGCGACGGATCGGCCTTTAAATTCAGATTAAGATGTTTTTCAAAGCCGGCTTTCTCCTCTTCCAATTTGTTTGGATCTATACTTGTAACAATCATCCTCAGGTTAAAAACCTCCGGAGATTAGCACACTGTAACAAAATCGTCAAAGAGCAGCCGTTCCATTCAAGCTCTAAGTCTGTACTCCTAGAGCTTTGCCTCCTTTTCTTTTTTGAAATATAAATAGCACCCGATTTCGTAAACTATATATATATATATATAATAATAAAAATTAAATAAATCTAAATCTAAATAAAAAAACAAACGAAAAAGGAAAATCAAATCTAACCTTTTTTATTATATTTTTTATTGAAAAGAAATCAAACTAAAACTAAATGAAATCTAACCAAAATAAGATAAAAATCAAACCTAAAATCTAAAATTACCGAAATCTAAACTAACTTTTCTAAACTAAAGACTAATTCTAAAACTAAGACTTAAACTTAAATAAAATCAAAAGTAAAACTAAGGATTAAAACTTATTATGGTTTTTTTTTTATTTTTTTTTTCTAATATTTTAAAATTAAAAAATCAGAATCTATTCTAAACTAAAGTTCTAAACTAAACTTTATTTTATTTATTTATTTATTATATCAACATAAACAAAAGCATTTAAACTAAAAAAAATAAAACTAAAATGTAAAATATTACTTACGCTCTACTTATGCAATCGATTTTATTTTTTTTATTTTTTGAAGTTCTAAACTCAAAATTTAAATAAAATAGAACTGAAATAAAACTAAAACTAAGATTAAACTACACAAAAAATATACGCTACCCACTCATATGACTTACCCAAAATCGATTTTTTTGTTTTGTTTTTCGCTGTTGTGTTTTCAACGTGTGCAGGCTTAAGGGAATCTGGCGGCATAAAGGAGCAAGGAGTCTGGACGCGGGCAGGGTAAGGGAGAATATGCAGGTGGATTGAATTGTGGAGAGGCAGCTCACATGGAGCACGCAAATAGACAATGCATTGGCAGTGGAAATGAAAGAAGAAGGCGGAGGGATGCGTGGGCAGGACGGCAACAAGGGAAAATAGGCAGGTTATGGAGTTGGCTGCAATGATGTCTGCACAGGTTTGAGGCAGCATAGAGCTTCCAGAGGAGCATGCAAGGATAGGAGAACATGCAGAGGGAAAAGGACTGCGTGAGGATGGGTGAAGGTTTGCTTTGCAGGATGGACTGGACGATGAGGAGGAAGAACCGTGAGTAGTTTGCTATGCATTTTCAAATGTGAGGTTTTCGATGCAGGATGGGCGAGTTGGAAGGCTTTCACGCAGGATTTGTATGGCAATAATGGACTGTGCAGATGAGAGAGAAGCTGAAGGAGGGATAAGGGAGCAGAGGATAGCGTTTGAAGAATGGAATACGATGGCAGAGGGAATCATTTACCAGCGTACAAAAATGCGTGGATCGTGGGAATGGCCAGCAGAAAAACTTGCGTGCAAAGGAAGGGTAGCAGAGGATGCCAAAAAAAAATTCAAAAAATTTCTCCGTAACAGTAATGAACCTTTGGCAACAATGAAAAATGAAAACGCAGGTAGCAGACCCATAGCCCAGAAACTTGACTGAAATTTTAAATCTTTTCTGCTCCAGATTGCTTAATGGAAACCTTGAAAAAATTCTTAAAACCTGTACCTGCAACCTATAATGGCAAAAAATGAAACACCCAAAAATAATATGTGCAGGAAACAAAATTGAAAACCCTAAATCAGCTAAATAATTACAGTATTTACAGATTAATGACTCTAAGCAGCCAGATTTGTCAATAATCCACAGTAATATTTTCATAATTTTAAACTTAATGTGAGATACTTCAGAAAACCCTGCATGCATTCATAAAAAAATTCAGATGATAAGCTCGGGATTAAAACTAGCTGGGCTCTTTCAGAAAACACAATCCGGGAGTTGGCTAGTTCAGTCAAGAACTTCCCCTAATGCTCGGTAAAATCAAAACTAAGATTTCCTGCACAACATAAAATCAACCATTAACATAGAGGGAAAAAACAATAGTGAAATCCAGATCAAATGGAGATACCTGCCATTATATTTCGGAATCTAAACTATCATTCAAACCCCAGAGATCAGACAAGATACCTGTGCCTGAATCAATCTTCATCAAGCTATTATCGATGACTGAAAATAAAATTATGCAGAAAAATAAAAGATCTTACAACATTTCCAGAGGAGTAACACCAGCAAGATTTTTAAACCCAAAGTCTTTCTTTATTGCACAAAAAAAAAAAAAAAAGATGACTACAAGATAGCATTCTTTAGCACCAGACTCTCAGATCCAATCTGATCTCAAATGACCCTTGACACCCTATTTAAAGGAAAATTTCCAAATGGCTAGTTCGAGTGATCCATGTCAAAATGATCTCGACCATCGATGAGGATCAAAATCCCTTTTAATCTCATCCGTCGAAATTTTTAAATGTATTTTAATATATTAAAAATTTGAATTTTGTATTTATTTTCTCAAAATTTTCAACTTATTATTATTTTATTTTTTCAATTATTTATTTATTTTTAAATTTTATTATTATTTATATCTTTTATTATTATTATTTTTTTTTGGATCCTCGAACTTAGCCCTTTGGAAAAATCACCTAGGACCTAGGACTTAGAACTTATGAGGGGATTAAAACATTTTCTAACCCTCAAGACACTTTACATCATGAGTTTTACAATTTTGCATCTCAAGGGGGAAAACCCATTTGACATAGACCCTCATAGACCACCCAGTCTTGCGACACAAATATAATCTAGCAGATCAAGCAATTTGTAATAAAATAGCCTAACCAAATAGTTAGGACTATTCCCAAATCACTTTTACATAGATTCAACCTAGCAAACTAGGATCCCCTTAAGATTCTAATGACAAAATCCATTCCAGCTTTGGGGTTAGGCTGAAGGAAAACTCTGCCGACCATAGGTCAGTGAGACAAAAACCTTCTGGAACATAGATTATCACTGGAAAATTAGGTTTTCCTAGGCAATTTACATACATGACTCAGATCTGCTAAGATTATTTACAAGTTACACATGCAGACTGGGTTTACAACATAACATGATCAGGTCGACGATGACTGTCGAATGGCACGGACACGTCGCTCAAGCACTATCCCTTTTGTGAAAAAGGGGGTGTACTGCAATGGGTAGTTGACACGTAGCGGTCAACAAAACCTCCCTTTTTAGGTTGATCTTCTCCCTCTTCAAATAATTGGGGACACTTCCTCTAGCAGAAGACTTCAACTTCTTTCCAGTTTTGGAAGAGTTCCAGGAATTGCATTAAGCATTCCAGAGTTGGTGGTCATCCTTAAACCACCACAAGTTGAGACCCCCCTTTTCAGGTTGGGGTTCTCCCTTTTTATGCAAGTTGTAGACCTCCCTTTTCTAGGTTGAAGGTCTCTCTCCCCAAAGCATTAGGGACACTTCCTCTAACAGAATATTTCAGCTTCTTTCCAGACTTGGAAGAGTTTCTGGAACTGCACTAAGCATTCCAGTGTTGGTGGTCATCCTTAAACGACCCCCTTATACCAACATTTTAGAGAGCACATTCAACCTAGTGCTGCCAGGCACATTTTTCCACATTTTTTATTACAACTCTCTTCTTGGACTCATACATACCCCTTCAGATTAGGGAGTCCAAGATACCACTTGGAATATCAAACCAAGGGTCACTTCAACGTATTATAAATATATATCATTGTGAATAATAATGGAATTCAAGTCTTATCCTCCACACTCTTGTCTTCACCATGGTTATGTTTAACAGAGCTACCTCGTGCCTCTTTCTATAACTTTAAATCCCAAGAAACAAAATTTTTAACCCACTTTGAGTTACCAATCCATTATGATACTGGTACCCAATTATTGACTTCTTTAAAAAAATCGAGGTCGACTCACATCTCTGATCATATTTATGAATGGAGACATAGACATCTCTTAGTCAAAGTTTTCATTCCAGATCAAATTTTAGCTGAGTGGTTTGTAAAGTCACTTCGTCCTATTACCACAGAAAAGGTTTCCAAGGGAGGTGTCATCACGGAAGAGCAAGTAATTTCTCGTGCCTAGTACATAGACTTAGTTTACACTCAACCTGGCACTTTGTACGAAAAAATATTGAATTTACCTCGCCCTACGTGTGAACCCATTATTACCTCTCCTACAGGATCAAGATCTAATGCCGCTAATGGCATTATGGGTTATGTAAGCCAATAGTCTAAAGGAAAAAAGAAAATTTCTAAAAATATTCAGACTTTGGCCATACAAGACACACCATCTTAGAGCCTTCCTCCCGAATTATTTCTGAGATTAATGTCGTAGAGTCATCTATTGGTAAGACAAAATAAATTGGAGGTAAAAAGAAGGGGAATGGTAAATCGAAACAAAATTCTATTCCAAAAGAGAAACCTGCTAAAGCTGAGCCCATGGACGAAAAATGAAAACCTCATTATCCTTGCCTTATTTGCAATGAGGATCACCATACAAAGGAATGCCCACATTGGGAAGAGGTTTCTAAACTTATTAAAGGTTCTCCAAATCCCGTTGTTTTGAAGGATCCATTTCCTTCTCAAGACAAAAAAATGGTTTCTCATAACATGGAGGGACGCAGAATAAAGGTGATGGTAAAGGATAGTTGCAGTGTTGGATATGTGGCAAGGATCATCTCAAGACAACTTGTCCACAGTATTAGGGTGGTTGGCCTTAGATTTACAGTGCAGAGGAAGCACAGATAGTTGGGGATTTTGGGCAGAGTTTTCCACGAATCTATGCAATGTTGGATAACATGTAGGAGGATCACTAGGCATCTATTATGGAGGTGGAGGATAAGATTTGTGATCAAGTTGTTTCTATTTTGATTTACCCTGGATCTAATTATATTTATGTAAGTCCTAACCTAGTGGATAAGTGTGTTTCGAATAAAGAATTGCATGAAGAATATTGGTTAGTGTAGTTGGCTACAGGTACAAAGAAAAGAGTTCATCATTGGGTAAGAGTTTGTGCATTTGAGTTGAATGGTATGCCTACCTCAACACATTTGAATGTACTTCCATTGGGATCATATAGTATGCTTTTGGGTATGGACTGGTTGTATCTTCATAGGACTAAGGTGGAATATTATGACAAAGTTATTGAGTGTCTGGATGACAATGGAGAACAAATAATCTTGTAGGGTAAGGAGAAAGCAACATCAGTTAGAATGGTGACAACTATGTGGGCCAAGTGTAATCGTAGAAAAGGGTGTGTGTTATTTGCAGTGAATATTTCTAGTGATAAAGGTAGGGATGTTGAGGATGTATAAGTTATGAATAGGTATCCGATCTTGCAGCAGTTTCAGGATGTGGTTCTAGAAGAAATTTCAGAGTTGTCGCCTCATAGGGAAGTGGACTTCTCCATTGAGTTGGTACCAGGGGCAACACCAGCATCAAAGGAACCATCCAAGATGAGCACACCATAGTTAGTAGACTTTAAGCTGTAGTTGAAGGAAATGCTTAGGGATACATCAGGCCAAGTGTATCACCTTGGGGTGGACCGGTGTTGTTTGTGAAGAAGAAGGATGGTACTCTCAGGTTATGCATTAATTAGAAGAAGTTGAACAAGGTGACCATCAAGAATATGTATTCGTTATCGAGGTTTGATGCTTGTTTGATCAATTGAAAGGAAAATTAACATTCTCGAAGATTGACTTGAGATCTGGATATCATCAAGTACGCATTAAAGAAGAGGACATCTACAAGATTTCTTTAAGGACCGGGTATGGGGATTATGATTTTGTTGTAGTTCCATTTTGTTTGACTAATTCTCCAGCTACTTTTATGTGCTTGATGAATAGTGTGTTGCATCCTTATTTGGACAAGTTTGTTATTGTGTTCATTAATGACATCTTGATATATTCTAAAAATGATGAAAATCATGTCGAACACTTAGCAGAAGTACTGAGATTTCTCAGAGAGAATTAGTCATATGCTAAGCTTAGTAAATGCAGTTTCTTTCAGACAAAGGTATAATACTTAGGACATGTTGTCTCCAAGGAAGGCATAGCAGTGGATCCGAAAAAGATAAGGGCTATCATGGAGTGGGAAGTTCCTACAAATGTGGATGAGGTCATATTATTCTTGGGGTTAGCAGGTTACTATAGGAGGTTCATCAGGAACTTCTCCTACATTCCATATCCTATTATGTTACTATAGAGGCAAGGTAAGAAATTTAATTGGACAGAGGAATGTGCAGAAAGTTTTGAATAGTTGAAGCAACTGTTGAAAAATGCTCCAGTGCTAAAGATTACAGATATGGGCAAAGAATTTGTGGTGTGTACAGATGCTTGAAAGAGAGGACTTGGTGGAGTCTTGATGTAGGAAGGACAAGCAGTGTGCTATGAGTCACAGAAACTGGATGAGCATGAGAAGAATTATCTGACACATGACCTTGAGTTGGCAGCAATCATCCATGCATTGAAGATGTGTAGACACTATCTTCCTGGTAGGTGGGTTGTATTAATGAGTGAACACATTGGATTGAGATACTTGTTTTACCAGCCAAATATGAATGTCAAGCAAGCTAGATGGTTGGCCATGATCAATGAGTTTGACTTTGAGATCAAGTACATTAAGGGAAAGGAAAATAGGGTTGTAGATGCTCTTAGTAGGAGAGGGCAGGTGAATCATATAACATTTATGAGTTCTTATGGGACAAACTTGCAGGATCAAATTTTACAGCCAGGACAACAGGATGATAGGTACATGGAGCTTATGTACAAGTTACAACAGGGTACAGGTGATCAGTATGTGGACTATCGTCTTTCAACATATGTTTTGGTCATATTTAGGGACAAGATCTATATCTCGAATTATAGTGATATCAAGAAGACTATATTGCGATAATTTCATGCAAAACCATATTCAGGTCACCTAGGATACCAAAAGACATTGACATCGATGAACAAGTTTTGTCATTGGCCGAATCTGAAGAAGGAAGTGGAAGATTTTGTGGCTATATGCTTAGATTTTTCGCAAGTGAAAGCAGAGTGTAAGCATCCAGGTGGGTTGCTTCATCTGATTTTGATTCTAGAGTGGAAATGGGAGATCATTTCCATGGATTTAATGAAATGTTTTCCAAGGACATCTAGAAAACATGATTCCATCATGGTTGTGGTTGAAAAGTTGGCGAAGGTAGCACACTTCATTCCAGTGAAGTATACTTATTCAACTAGTGACGTAGCACAGGTCTTCATCAGAGATGTAGTGAGGGTTCATGGTGTTCCAAAGAAGATTGTGTCACACAGTGATACCAAGTTCACTTCTAGGTTCTGGAAAGAGTTGTTTGCAAGTTTGGGGACATAGTTGGCCTTCATCACAACTTATCATCCACAGATCCACTATGGCATTCATATCTGTGAGCATTCACACTATCTTAGTGCAGCGCTACTAATGAACATGTAGATTGACAACTTCCTTATGTATGGTGACGAACCTGTCATACAGTCTCCAAGTGACTGTCTCAAGAGTCAATACTTCAACGAGTATGGATTTATTCATCTCTACTCTGGTGGATCCTATTGATTGTTCCTCTCTCTGCCTTCCAACTTGCAATTCCCTAGTCATGCGCTCATTTTCTGCTATTAAGAACTTAACACTCGAGCTCATGGCTTTGGCATAAGCCTTTGTATCATCGGCCAAGGTAGTTGGATGTCTTTGTACATCTAACTCAATCACCCGTGCTTCAAAGTGCACAGGTGATGCCTGCTCATCTGGGGTGCGTTCTCTATGTGCTTGTACAACTCTATGTTGTGACTCATCAAAGGTTATGTTGTACACCTCTATTCCCAGATGGTCCTCAAGGAGAATGGTATCCCCTTGTTCACTCAAGACTTTCTCTGTGGTTGGAGCTGGTGAAGCCTGTGGAGTGACGTCAGCTGCTTTTAGCATGAGGTCGGTATCCTAATCATGTTCCGGTTGCTTTATCTCCATTTCCATCTGTTCTACTATCGGTTCATCCTGCGGAGCAAGTTCTCATTCTTATGGCTACTCACCATGTTCCTTATCTGCTGCTGGTTCACAGTCTTCAACTTGTATTGGCATAGTTTGCGCTGTATGTGCACCTTGCACTTCGTCCTATTCTTGTTCCTGTTCCTATTCTTGTTCCTATTCATGCTCATGTTGGGATTCCTTCTCTCTTCTTCACAACTCTTATTCTTCTTTGAGCTTCTACTGGACTTCTCACAACATTCTCTCTACATCTTCCAGTATTTTCTTCTCCCTCTTTCTTTGTGCTATCCTCCTATTGCGTTATCACCTCATTGCATCTATCTCTAAAGCTACCTTTTCCACAAGTGGGTCTTCCTTAAACTTGTAGCTTTGCTTTGTCTATGTGCTTTCAGAAATATTCCTCTTGCCTTTGTCTTGCACAAGTTTCCTGCTTGCTACTATTGTTGTTGCTTCTCCCTGAGGTGTTGTTGCCTTGAGTGTTGCTAGCCACGCTACTACCGTGCTCACTGGTTCATTGAGCCTAGAGGAGTTATATAAATATCTCCATGGGTCTTCCTCTGGCCAACGACACACCCCATGGATCCAAGAATAGTACACTCTTGCACAGTGGTCTCTGTAAACCATGTGGATCATACGGATTGAAACTCTTGGTGTTGAACTTAAACTTCTTGAAGTCTACAACCTCAACATCTTCTTATTTCAAACTCCCGATCACGTACAACCCAATTCACACAGGAAGAGTAGGTCATGGTGCCTTCTTCTTCTTATGCAATCGAGCTGATAACCCTGTCAATATGTGGTATAAAACCTCCTGCATGACCAACTTGTTCGTGGCAAACCTTGGCAACACATGCAGAGCTTTATCTATGTGGTACATCCTGATGAAGGTGTGCTCGGGTGAGGCATACCAATCTCTAATGTTTAGCAACGCCTCCATTGCTGCCTGGGACATACAAGGCAGATCTTGTTCAAAGATCATCGTGTACAAAGGGGCGATGAAATGGTCAAATATTCTAACCATGACTCATCGGTAGCTACGGTTTGAGAGCAACTTGCAATATACGTTCACAACACTCTCTGAAGGTGTCCATGCCCAAACCATGCTAGGAAACTCTTGACGAGCACAGATTACATCAAGAAGGTAGGCAGACATGAAGCATCTTTCTTGTTGATCCTTGGGCAGACTTCGGGCATTGGATACATGCACTTTCAACTAGAGATCCAACATATCGAACCAATTGAATGATTTTCCTTCACTTGTTAACTGATCCAACATAGCCACCCAACTCTGCAGGAAGGTCTTTATACTTCCTTGGCCATACAAGTGGCATGCGAAGATGACCAAGAACTAATATGCCTTCCCGATTATCTTAGTCCTATATATATGGTTGGGTGTCGTCCTAAACTTTGTTAGCTCCCTTACCCAACGCTTCAACATGTCTCTTGTGTTCATGTTGATGTTGGGAGTGTAGAACGGTGCATCCATCCTGCTTATCGGTAATGGAAAATTATACATCTGTTGATAATCTTTCATCCTGAAGGAAGCAAGCTTTGCTCCACTGACATTGCTCACTATCATTGTCTTAGGATCAGTGTGTGAGACAATCCAACGGATCACATCTGCACATGGGAACACAGGAAACTTGCATGCAATCTTGTACAATCCTAACTTATGGATGTTCACATAGACCTGTTGGTCCATCAAATTCTCCTCGAAGCTACCTGAGAAAGTAGTATTGATGTCTTGCCATGTGATCTTGATGTCCTTCTCAATGAACGGGTGTGTGTTTGTGTACACGAGAAAGCTCATGGACCCCTATTCAACCATGTCCCTAGTATTGCTTTCAACTTTGTCTTTTGATCCAGCTCTCTTGGAGGCCATGATACCTATATTACTAAGAATCTACTCAAAAACCTGTGGTACATGGAGACAGATAAGACACTCATGGAGAGACAATGTCAGCTAAAATATCAAACAAATTGAGAAACATTCGAGCAACAAATTGGCGACTACTGGGCAAGATTGCGTAGCATTGAACTCGGGAAGCTGGGAGACTATTAGTTCAATGTGCAGTCCCAGCTTCCAGTGAGGCTGACTGATGGCTAGAACTATGAAATGCGCAACCCAGTGAGGTTGGATGCTAACTAAAACTACGCAATGCATAGAATAGTCAGGTTGGGTTGTTGGCTGAAACTGCGCATTGTGCAGTTCCAGTGGGCAAGACTGGGCACTCGAACCTAAGACTGCACAGAGCACAATTGGGATATAGTGTTGGCAGCCTCTGCGTAATTCCTGGAGGCAAGGCAGAGCCTTGACTTCAAGGAATGCACAGAGCATTCTGGGAGACACAAGATCGAGGCCAAGATAACTTGTATCTGGCCAATGGAACCCTCAAAACATGAAGGAGCGAGTGTGTGTGTGAAGCTGGTGTATATCTGAGTGAATAGACATGCATGCAATTTAGGCAAGTGTAGAAATTAGTCAGAAGACAAAACCAAGAAGCTCATGAAGCGAGTCGCCGTAACGACGACTGTGAGTGTAGAAACAATGTTATACATGTGACACTAAGGAAAGGTAATGAAAAAATTGAAACAACACTTCTACAAGCTAAAATACATTGAAACACCAACAATCGTTCAATAAAACTATGGAAACAACACTCATACAAGCTGAAAACTAAAAAGCAAAAGAAAAAGCGACAAAAGTCCTGAAAAGAAAAACTTACCCAGAAAAGTTGCGTCGAATATGCCAAAGGTTCCTAGATGCCTCAGGAATTCCAAAGCTCCAAGATCAAATGTGAAGAATGAGCTTCGAGGCATCGTTTAAGTAGATTTGGCAAAATTAGGGTTTATGACGCACATGCCCCAAATCTAGGAAAATGTGACACTTGGCGAGGAGTTTCTAAAAATAGTTTTGCATGTAGCTCATGTTGCTAAAATTAGATCCCTAAAATCTAGGGATGCTTTTTCACTTTTTGCTTTTTTATGTTTCGGGAAAAGCTGCCCAACATGCAAAGAAGGATTACATAATTCTGGAGGGAATTTGGAAACCGACCGGCACATGCGACAGAGAGCCACTGAGGGAAAACTTATGCATTGTTTCTATACTGAGTAGCCCTGGATTGCTTGCCAACTCTACACAATTTTCCAGAGCAGTGATGTTGGGATTCTCTGCACATTTCTGGAGAGAAGTGTAGCTGGCCAGTTATGCGCAATTCTAGATAACAGTGCAACTGGCCTGGGCTTCTCTGCGCATTTCGGGAGAGAAGTGCAACCAGGCCAGTTCTATGCATTTTTGGATGGCAGTGTAGTTGGCCTGGCCTACTCTGCACAATTTCGAAGAGCAGTGCAAGCTGGCTTGAACTACCCATTTCTGAAGAGTAGTGTCGGCTGGTCTACTCTGTGTAATTTCCAGAGCAAGGTTGGCTGGCCTGCTGTGTAATTTTTTAGTGGAGGGTAGTTACTGGGCTGCTCTATGCAATTCCTAAGGGGAAGGCAAGTTGTCCTCTAGGTTTGCGCAGTTTTTCCCGACAACCGGTTGACTGGGTAAGAACCAAGTGCTAGGTGTGCTTGTCGTTGAGCGACGAGACAAGTGAGTTGATTCACAAGCTATTAATGACAGATGAAATCAAATAAACACAATTACCTTATCAGTGCAGGATAGCTACAATAATTTCAAGGAGGGAGGCTCCAAAACGAAGCAAGGGAAAATTTTGGGAGGGTGGTTGTAGCCGCTACAAAATTGGTGACACACTGGTAGAACTCCAACTCTCTATATGAACCTTGTTTATGAAAAGCGAGTCTAACTCCTCTGGAAGTATTATTCGATTCTTCAATTTTCATGGCTTCAACATTAAGCTTGAGTTAAAGATATAGTCCATGCCATCCTCTTGGCCGGTCAACACACATTCCAAGACAAGTCATGCAACACAGTGTGCGTAGACGACAAACATGCACACTCTTTTGATCGTGACGAACGAGAAAACATGAGAAAGAAAGACAACTTACATTTATTAAGAGTGCTCATTGTGTATGATTCCTTCAATGCATGAGCAATGGGATCATGTGATTCAGGTGGAGGATGTGAATTTTGTTAACTAGATTGATCTTCAATGTAAATAGGAGAGTGATGAGGAGTCTTGGGTGTTTCAACAAATTTCTGATCTCGAGTGGAATCGAACTCAAGATAGCAATGAACTAACATAACCATAAACTCGGGCTGAAGTTCCTCGAAAATTTGTGGGGTTTCCACTTCACCAATAGGTAGATCATCAAAGACATGTGGCTCAAAAAGATCGAAAATGAACGAATCAACATCATGATCGAATGAAGGAGAAAAGAGATCATGACAACCATGATCAGAAAATTTGATATGTTCATCGGCATCCTCATGATATGATGAATCATACAGAGGGGTTGATGAGAAACAAGAATTTTTACCCTCTACATTTCCGGAAATGATAGATGAAATATTGAGTGGATTTACAAACATAGATGTGTCCTCTCCACTATACAATGACTGACTGACATCTGGTGTATTTTGTGAATGATCAAAGTAGATGCATCCGGGAATGGATTCTCACACGGACAATAAATAATGGCATAATCACCAAAGATATCAGGGAAAAGAGGATGAGGTGCAGACAAAAGGATTTCATCCTTCACGTAGGCTCTTCTTCATATGCCCACACATACTCATCATAAATGATAGCACAGGTTGGTTGCCCAACACCAACTCTGTCGACAACTTGGTCCTTGTGAACAAGTGTGGAGTCTAGGACGAAAGAACATGACATAGTACAATCTAGAGGATCAATAAAACACAGGGACGAAGGTTGAGGAAACAAGTCCACGTGACAACCAACAGTCTTGTCAGCCAAATCTGCATAGAGATCAAGATCAGGTGTGGTGGGAGGATGTGACAGTTCAAAAGATAGATGCACACATTCTCTTGCCTCACACTGCGGGGCTAGAGTTGTTTAATGAGATGAGAACAGAAAGTCACTTGTGACAACAACCGTGTCCACCTTGGATTTAGCAGCTCTAACATCGAGGTAAGTTGGGGTTGGCTTGAATGATTCTAACATTTTTGGATTCTTAGATATGTGAAGAAGATATTGAAATATTTCATTGAGAAATTTCCAATCAATTTCATCTTCCGGGAATTGAAATGTGAGATTATGAAAGTGATCCTGGAATTGCACCAAGGATTCATCAGGGGCTTTCTGTAATTTGAGAATCTTTTTATTGAGTGCTTGACGGTCAAACTTACGGAAAGCATCAGATATCTCTATAACAAAGTGACCCAATGAGTGAATAGATTTTTTAGGCAGTGTGGAAAGCCATTGCAATGGGTACCCACAAAGTGTGAATGCGAAGAACGTGAAGATCACGTAATCCTCATGGGTTTCGAGGCTATCACATAGATTGGAAAAGGCAAGAATATGCCTCTACCAAACTGTTCCACCTTCACCTTCATACGTGTTCTGTGACAAGTCATTCCAAAACTCCTATGAGATTTCAAAATCATTTCCATAAGACATACATCTCGGAGGACGAAGTGTAACATAAGACATGATAAATGTGGGAAGATTCAAAATAGACTTTGAGGACTCAGCTTGCCATTTGGCCCTCCTTCTAGCGCTAGAAATGTTGACGGTGCTGGACCCACCAACATGTCAGGGGATCTCCCCGGCAAGAAGTCCCAACTAGACCTCAAACCGTTTGGAGTAGGAATCCCAGCAGTGGGTAGTAAAGCTATGCCTTGACTGCGATAACGCATAGAGGTAAGAAAGATATCCTTGTCAGAAGTAAGTGTGTGACCTTGCAGCGAGTCAAGAGAGATGCATGGGGAGGTTCTAACACACAAAGGGAAAAATAAGTGTATCCCTTAGAACCCTGTAATAGTATGCAACCTAAAAGGAACACACAAGTTGAATGACATCACAAACTGGAAAGCAAAATAGTCGACATTCCAAAGTGATGAGTTAAGCCAACAACACGCTTCAATAAGATTCATACATTCACATATGGAATAGTCCAAACATCAATGCATAAGTAAAACTACATACATTGCTAAAGTAACCAAAAGAGTCGAACTACAATAACAACATATGCATGAAACATATCGGCTCTGTTATATTATATAAAGTGAAAGTTACATCAATACATACAACCATGGCAACCACTAGCCCCAATAGTGGAACGTTACAGTCAACACCACATGTTCCTCCAAAGAGACATACTCGCTCTGCACTGTGGAGAAGCCAAGGTTCGTCAAAATACTCTCCAAGCCCTCTCTAAGCGATGTCTAGCAAAATCTTGGCTCCAAAAATCCTGTTGTATGAGTTATGAGGTTCTATTTATAACAAAGGGTGTGGTGACCCTTGACATTCCCCTTTGTGACTCTTGGACTACCTTTATGACTCTTCAACTTCATTACATAACTCTTTGTATTACATATGATTATTTGTGTTCCACTAATGACACTTGGAATTTCACTTTACATCATGTTTACAAAAATGATACATTTTCCACATATACTCAGGTGGGAGAAAATTAGCTTGAGTCAGGTAGACAAGGAAACCCTAAGACTCAGACGACTATGGAAATACCAATTCATCAACCTCCTCTCTATGATCCTTGGTGATGAACTGATGCCATGCTTGATAGTGCGCAATGGTGTCTGCGTACTCTTTGATGATGGCTTTCTAGAAATTAACTCTTACCTCCATTGCTTTTAGGTATACTGATTTGGAACCACTGTCCAACTTGTCCTCTAACATGTGCAGCTTAGTCTTGAGAAACGTTGGACTGGCGATATACATATGCATGTTATCTACACTGACTTGTAGATTTGCGTGGGTGGCCATGAGCATCAACTAATCAATGTACACATTGAGCTCTAGTCTGACTTGGTTCTTCTATTTGGCCTCGTTGAGTGTACCAATTGACAGGGTGCCATACTTTCTCACCACGACATCCAAACTTTTGTACAACCGTGTATATGAAGCCTCCACATTGGTGATGAGTGGCGGGAGTTCCTCATAGTTCCAAATCAGAGTCTGGATGCCTGATTTGTCTAAATCTACATGTGGCTTCATCATCTTGTGCAAATGAAGTGGGTCTCCCTTGTACCTCATTGTCAATGTCTGTACATAATCAACTGCGGCATGTATATTTGTGAGTGTTCACGCTATCTTGGTGAAGCGCTGTTGATGACCATGTAGATGGAAAACTGCCTTGTGTATGCTAACGAACCTGTCATACAGTCTCCATGTGATTGTCTCAAGAGCCAATAGTTCAACAAGTATGGATTTCTTCATCTATGCTCTGGCGGATCCTAATGATTGTTCCTCTCTCTACCTAGCTGCTTGAAATTTCTTAGCCATGCACTCGTTTTCTGCTATCAATAAATTAACACTCAAGCTCATGGCTTCGACATAAGCCTTTATAGCATCATCCAAGGAGGTTGGATGTCATCGTACATCTGACACAATCACCTATTCTTCAAAGTGCACAAGTGATGCCTTCTACTCCCATGTGCGCACTCTAAGTGCTTGTACAACTCTGTGTTGTGACTCATCAAAGGTTATGTAATACACCTCTGTTCTTGGATGGTCCTAAAGGAGAATGTTATCCCCTTGTTCACTTGGGACTTGCTCTATTGTTGGAGCTGGTGAAGCCTGTGGAGTGACCTCGGTTTCTTTTGGCATGAGGTCGGTATCCTGATCTTATTCTGGCTGCTTTATCTCCATATCCATATGTTCTACTATCGTTTCATCCTGCAGAGCAAGTTCTCATTCCTGGGACTGCTCACCATGTTCCTCATCTGCATCTGGTTCAGAGTCTTCAACTTGTATTAGTGCAATTCGCGTTGTTTATGCGCCTTGCACTTCCTCCTGTTCTTGTACTTGTTCATGCTCATGCTGCGCTTCATTCTCTCTTATGTGCAACTCTTATTCTTCTTTGAGCTTCTACTGGACTTCCTGCAACATCCTCTCTACATCTGCCAATATTTGCTTCTCCCTCTTTCTTTGTGCGATCCTCCTTTCATGCTGTCACCTCTTTGCATCTATCTCCAAAGCTACCTTTTCCACAAGTGGATCTTCCTTAAACTTGTAGCTTTGTTCCGTCTCTGTGCTTTTGACAATCTTCCTATTGCCTTTGTCTTCACAGGTTTGATGGTTATTGTTCTGTTGTTGTTGCTCCATGTGGTGTTGTTGTCTTAAGTGCTGCTAGCCACTCTACTGCCATGATGATTGGTTCATTTAGCCTAGAGGAGTTATAACAATATCTCCACGGGTCTTCCTCTGGCTAATGACACACCCTGTGGATCCAAGAATGGTACACTCTCGCATAGTGGTCCCTACATAAACCATGTGGATCGTATTGATTGAAACTCTTGGTGTTGAACTTAAACTTATTCAAGTCTACAACCTCGACATCTGCTTCTTTTAGACTCCCGATTGCATACAACCCAATTCGCATAGGATGAATAGGCCATGATGCCTTCTTCTTCCAATGAAATCCAGTTGATAACCCTGTCGAGATGTGGTATGAAACCTCCTACATTACCAACTTGTCCATGGAAAACCTTGGCAACACATGTAGAACTTACTCCACGTTGTACATCCTGATGAAGGTGCCCTTGGGTGAGGCGTACCAATTTGCAATGTTCAACAACACCTCCATTGCTGCCTGGGACATGCAAGGCATATCTTCTGTAGAGATCATCATGTATAGAGGGGCAATGAAATGGTCACATATTCTAGCCATGACTCCTCAATAGATGCAGTCTAAAAGAAACTTGCAATATACGTTCACAGTACTCTCTGAAGGTGTCCATGCCCAACCCATGCCAAGAAACTGTTGATGGGCACAAATTGCATCGAGCAGGTAGGCAGACATGAAGAATCTTGCTTGTTGATCCTCAGGCAAACTCCGGGCATTGGATACATGCACTTTCAATTGGAGAGCCAACATGTCAGACCAATTGAATGATTTTCCTTCATTTGCAGCTGATCCAACATAGCAACCCAACTCTGCAGGAAGGTCTATGTACTCCCTTGGCCATACAAGTGGCATGCAAAGATGACCAAGAACTGATATTCCTTCTTGAGTGTCTTTGTCCTGTATATTTGGTTGGGTGTCATCCTAAAATTTGTTGGCTGCCTTACCTAATGCTTCAAGATGTCTCTTGTGTTTGTGTTGTTGTTGGGAGTGTAGAATGATGCATCCATCCTACTTACCGACAATGGCAAATGATACATCTGCTGATAATATTTCATCTTGAAGAAAGCAATATTCTCTCCACTGACACTTCTCAGTATCACTGTCTCAGGATCAGTGTGTGAGACAATCTAGTGGATCACATCTGTGCATGGGAACACAGGAAACCTACATGCAAACTTGTACAATATCGACTTATGGATGTTCACATATACCTGTCGGCCCTCCAGATTCTCATTGAAGCTGCCTAAGAAAGTAGTATTGATGTCTTGCCATGTGATATTGATGTCCTTCTCAATGAACAAGTGTGTGTTTGTGTACATAGGCAAGCTCATAGACCCCTATTCAACCACATCCCCAGTACTACTTTTAACTGTGCCTTTTGATCCAGCGCTCTGATACCTGTATTGCTGAGAAGCTGCTCAAAAATATGTGGTGCCTGGAGGCATAGAAGACAATCATGGCGAGACAGTGTCAACTAAAACATCAAACAACTCGAGAAATATTTGGGCAACAAACTGGTGACTGTTGGGAAAGATTACACAACATTGACGTCGGGAGCTGGGAGATTGTTAGTTGGAACTACACATTGCGCAGTCCTAGCTGCCAGTGAGGCTGACTAATGGCTAGAACTACGCAAGGCACAATACAGTGAGGCTAACTATTGATTGAAACTGCGCAATGTGCATAACAGTCAGGCTGGGTTGTTGGCTAAAACTGTGCATTGCACAGTTCTAGTGGGTAGGATTGGGCACTGCCTCCCAGGATTGCGTAGAGCACAGCTAGGAGACAATGTGGGCATCCTTTGCGCAATTCCTAGAGGTAGGGCAGAGCCTTAACTTCCAAGAATGCACAGAGCATGCTGGGAGACACAAGATCGGGGCTAAGATAAACCGTATTTGCCCAATGGCAACCTGAAAACACGAAGGAGTGAGTGTGTGTGTGAAGTTGGTGCAGATCTGAGTGAATAGACATGCATCCAATTCAGGCAAGTGCATAAATCAGTCAGACAACAAAACCAAGAAGCTCATGAAGCGACTCGCTGCAACGACAACTATGAGTGCAAAAACAGTATTATGCATGCGACACAAAGGAAAGGTAAAACAAAACTTGAAACAACACTTCTAGAAGCTAAAATACATTGAAATGCCAACAGTTGTTCAATAAAACCAAGGAAACCACACTCATACAAGCCAAAAACTAAAAAGCAACAAAAAAAAGCAGCAAAAGGCATGAAAAGCAAAACTTACCTGGAAACGTTGCGCCAATTGTGTCGAAGGTTCCTAGATTCCTCGGGAATGCTAGAGCTCCAAGATCAAATGTGAAGAATGAGATTTGAGGCATCATTTAAGTAGATTTCGCGAAATTAAGGTTTATGACATGCATGCCCCAAATCTAGGAAAAAGCAACACTTGGCGGGGAGTTTTTAAAAATAGTTTTGCATGTAACTCTTGCTGCTAAAAATAGATCCCTAATATCTAGGGATTCTTTTTGATTTTTTGCTTTTTCTTTTTTGGGAAAAGTTGCCCTGCATGCAAAGAAGAATTGTGCAATTCTGGAGGGAATCAGGCAACCTACTGGCACATGTGATGAACAACCACTGAGGCAAAACTTCTGCATTGTTTCTGGATTGAGTGGCCCTGGTTAGCTGGCCAGCTCTACGCAATTTGTGGGAGCAGTGACATTGGGTTGCTCTGCGCATTTCTGGAGAGCAGTGCAGCTGGCCAGTTCTGCACAATTCCGGAGAACAGTGCAGCTGGCGTAGGTTGCTCTGCGCATTTCTAAAGAGCAGTGTAGTTGGGCCAGTTTTGTGCATTTTTGGATGGCAGTGCAGTGCAGCTAGCCTAGCCTGCTCTATGCAATTTCCAGAGCAACGCTGGTTGGCCTACTCTGCACAATTTCTGAGTGCAAGGCAACTGCTAGGGTACTCTGTGCAATTCCTGACGGGAAGACAAGTTTTCCTCTAGGTTTGCGCAGTTTTACCCGACAACCGGTTGAATGGGTAAGAACCAAGTGCTGGGTGTGCTAATAGTTGACTGACGAGACAAGTGAGTCTATTCACAAGATTTTAATGACAGATGAAATCAAATAAACAAAAGTACATGATCAGTGTAAGATAGTTGCGAAGATTTCGAGGAGGGAGGCTCCAAAACGTAATGAGGGAAAAATTTTGGAGGGTGGTTGTAGCCACTATAACAGGTGGCAAGGGAAAAAGGGGTATGTCCTCCTTCCTTAATGGTTAATCAAGAGACTCAAAAATCAAAGCAGAGGAATAATTCCTCATGGTTTAATGTAACATTTAAATGCTTTCTAAATTTTGGCTTTTGGTAGGTCAGTATTGGCAAATGTACAGGTGGAATATTGTAGATATTGTAGCATTTTGTTTAGAAGCTTCAAGGTTAGACTTCTGTAAATGGCCATTGATACATGCTCCATTCTAACCATCTCCACTCGTTTGAACTTACTTATGTAAATCATGTATCTAAACTGAGCTTTAATGTTTTTTAATATAATAGTTATTCTCAGTTCTTGTGAAAAATAATGATAATAATAATAACATTATAATTTAATTAGTTTTTATGATATTTTTAATTTTAGCAACATGAAACATATCATGAAGTATTATGATATTTGATATAAATGAATATCTATCAACATTTACCAACCATTTAATTTATATAATTAGGCCGATAGGCCTTTCTATGCATCAACAATCGTCAACACTTTTACGCTGCTCCGTTCGATCAGGTGAGACACTTTCAATCGTTGATTTGAAGTGTGGCTGCTTTTTCCAAATATAAGTGGAGTTGCCTTCTTGGCATGGCAATATATTTTCACTGCTTTTTCCTGTTCTTGTATGTCACTCTTAAAGATATTTTTACTGCTTTTCCCCATTTTTTATGTCACTCTTGGCCTCAGAGTTAATCGTTGCTTTGGTCTGCCAGTTGTTGTTGTTGTTGCTTTGGTCTGCCAGTTGTTGTTGCTGTTCTTCTTCCCTAGCTTTTGGCAAGCACTGTTCTTCTTCCCTGGCTTTTTGCAAACACTGATTAATATTAAATTATATACCCCATACACCAATTAAAACTCCCTGCGGCCAACTCTTTAGCTATCTGAAGTTTGCCCGGGCTTCTTGGATACGGCAGGGTTTTTACTGTGCATTGCATCGGTAGGTCGCGGCTACGAATCCCTTTGTTGTTCTCTTTTACTTATAGTTTCTTGATCTCTGATATTTTCTGTTTGTGAGAGTTCTCGTTACTGCACTTTATTCTGGATCTGAAAATGCCGTTAATTTGAGTGTACTTCAAGGTGAATTATGCTGGCGGCCTATATTTGATTTTGACAATCTCGGCGTGCTAGTGGTTACCGGGAGAGCAAAACCATAATACAGGGCAAACATGACAGAGAGCACGGGGTTTCAGCTGGGAACTGTTGGAGCTTTAAGTCTCTCTGTTATTTCCTCTGTTTCGATAGTCATCTGCAACAAGGCGCTCATCAGCACTCTCGGATTTAGCTTTGGTTAGTGCTCAGATAAACCCTCAGGAATTGCTTCGTTTCAGGGCGGATTTGCACATTGTGTTGTTTTAAGTTTAAATCTTACCGACGGCTTGTTAGTATTTAGTTCCATTTTGACATAGATGGCTACGTGATTCAGTCTTTAACCATTAGCCTTGGAACTGTGGAATCTGATATTGATCTGCGTGTTTAACTGAAAAATGTGTTATCATCTTGGTTTCTTTACTTTTAATTGCTGTTCAGAGGGAAAAGGCATCACAATAGAATGTTACATGGGTTTGTTTTAGACTAGTAGGCATTTGGCAAAGGTTCGGTTCCCGGCAGCTATTTTGGGAGAATTTAGAATAAACTTTTTTGCTTTTTTTATTCTTGTTACATGTAATGTTAGCAATGATTTGGTATTTTCTTATTTTTGTTTTTGCCTCTCGGCCTCCTAATTTGGCGCTGACCATGGTTTTTTAACATCTCTATAGATATGGTCTTGGGAATCACTGTGGTCATTTAATTTCCAACTTCTAAGTTCTCCCTTTGACATTTAAGGTTTGTAATGTCATATTTAGCATGGTTTCGAATATTATATTTTGACTTTCTAATCACAATATACAATTATGGTTTTCAATGTAGTATCATTCTATATATGTATATTATTCTTTATAAAATATAATAATAATATCATGGTTTCTAATGGAATTAACTTTTCAATAGCAATATATCAACATGTTTTCTAATATTATGTTTTGACTTTCTAAATGCAATATACAATTATGGTTTTCAATGAAATATATTGGTAGGGGATAGTCATGGTGGTTATTGCCTTGGTCACTAGCAAGCTTCGTATATGCTTGGCCATCTCACTATAAACTCCTCGAAAATTTTCAAGAATTTATAATACTTCATTCGCTGATCTAAATAGTGTCTGGTGTGTTGTTCCTCCTTTCAAGCGTGCGTGTTCATGTTTAGATGGTTGTCTTCAGGCGAGCATGCGTGTTCATGTTTAGATGGTCGTCTTCAGGCAAGCGTGAGATCACAATCAGGAAGGCATCCATGGGGAAGAAGTGCTTCTTTTATTCTTGCTACATGTAATGTTAGCAACGATTTGGTATTTTCTTATTTTTGTTTTTACCTTCCGGCCTCCTAATTTGGCATTGACCATGGTTTTTTAACGTCTCTATAGACATGGTCTTCGGAATGGCTATGGTCATTTAATTTCCAACTTCTAAGTTCTCCCTTTGACATTTAAGGTTTGTAATGTCATATTTAGCACGGTTTCAAATATTATATGTTGACTTTCTAATCGCAATATACAATTATGGTTTTCAATGTAGCATCATTCTATATATGTATATTATTCTTTATAAAATATAATAATAATATCATGGTTTCTAATGGAATTAACTTTTTAATAGCAATATATCAACATGTTTTCTAATACTATGTTTTGACTTTCTAAATGCAATATACAATTATGGTTTTCAATGAAATATATTGGTAGGGGATAGTCATGGTGGTTATTGCCTTGGTCACTAGCAAGCTTTGTATATGCTTGGCCATCTATAGAGGTTTCTTGATTTTGGGTAATTAACTTTAAAATGAAATAAGACATTCAATGTGTTCCTTGTAATATAGATATAAACAAAACATCTAAAGAAAAGTAATTGCACAATGATCCAGTCCAAGAAAACAAGGTTTTCCACAAACCAATTAACTCTTCTAGAAAAATTCAACAATTCCAATTTAATAATCCTATCGGCCTCTCTTTGTACCTTTTGGGACAATTGCTAGTTACACTAATAATATAAAGGATTTGTCTTTAGTGCGACTTTTTGGACTTTCTGGTACTGGAATCTGGCATAAAAATATGAGGTGAAATCTTGATTTGTGTTATTCAAAGTGGTTTTTGACTGTATGTATTGACTCAGCACCTGAAAAACCCCTAGGGCATTTGGATTGTGTAGGGGTTACCCATCAAACTTGTGATTTCAATAAATTTCCCCTCGATTTTAAAGAAATTAGCCCTGAAAAACCCACCAAAAAAACTTCCAAAAAATCACACTAAAAACAACTCGTAATATAATTTTTCAAATTATTTTAAGAGTAAAACCCAAGTTATTAGGCGACGTCAGCATCACGAGAATAATTTTTATATTATTTATCTAGTACTTTTCCAAAATAATACTCATAATTCCGTAATTGCCGCTACATGGAATATCGATATCCCTACCAGCAACTTATTTTTATTTTTTCATCCTGAAACGTAACGATATAAAAGTTTTATAATTTAATATTAATAGTTTTAAATAAAGGTTGATTGGACATTATGAAACAAAGCCTAAGGAAATCAAAAAAGGATGAGGGCTCTCATATTTTAATTTACATTAGTGATTCACATTGAATATATATATATATATATATATATATATAGGCCTAGTTAAAGCCTATGATAAGCTAAGTTGGTCTTACATAAGAGCAATTTTAAGAGCCTATGGCTTTGACCAAAATTGGATAAGATGGATTATGGCACTAGTCACCACGACCAGTTTTTCCATACTGCTTAATGGAGCTCCATCAAGAACCTTCACACCCTCCAGAGGACTCAGACAGGGAGATCTGCTCTCACCGTTCCTCTTCGTTCTCATGATGGAAGGGCTAGGTAGAGTGATCAAAATGGAAAATGCTAAAGGACGAATCCAGGGCATCAAACTCACCTTGGATGGAGCAGCAAACACACATCAACAATTTGTGGATGATACAATGTTGCAGGGCATACCCACAGTCAGGGAAGCTAGAGCAATCAAAAACATCTTAAATGACTTTGCTATGGCAGTAGGCACAGAGGTAAGCCTCAACAAGTCCAAAGTCTTTTTCTTTAACACTAATATTGCTATTCAGAGAAACATTACCAGAATTCTTGGGTTTCAAAGGGAACAGCTTCCTTCCAAATATCTTGGCATACCTCTTACTAACAAACCTCTAAGCAAGAAAGTGTGGGAGCCAATATTAAATAAACTTCAGGACAAGGTCAAAAAATGGACATGCAGGTCACTAAATTTGGCAAGGCGCCTTGTGCTCACATAGGCGGTCTTGCAGGCCATTCCCATCTTCATGTTTTTAGCTCTTCCTGCTCCTCAAGGCATTAAGCAGCAGATAAGGAGCATACAAAGGGACTTTCTGTGGGGCAGAGGGGAAGAGAAAAAGAAGTGGGCATTAGTAGCCTGGGACAAGCTTTGCAAGCCCAAAAGCCATGGTGGCTTGGGGCTTCATGATCCTGAGACCCTCAGCAGAGTTTCGGGAGCCAAACTTTGGTGGAGATGGATCAAGGAGTCAACTACTCCCTGGGCTAAGCTTTGGAAACAAAAATATGCCAAGTATTGGCAGGAGAAGGATCACATTAGAATGTCAAGGCAAATCAGGGGCTCCCATATTTGGAACCTTGCCTGGGAAAATAAAAGTATTGTTCAGCAACATTGTTTCTGGGAGATCCGAGCAGGGAACCTAGCTCGATTTTGGGAGGACAACTGGCAACAGGAACCCAACCTTTATAAGGATGAATTAGCAGCTCTCAAGAGTGACACAGATAACAAAGGGATACTTTTGGTAAAAGACTTCTGGGACCAGGAAAGGAATAATGGAAAATGGAGGAATTGGAAGGATCTAGGATACAGTGATGAGAGTCCTCTAAAGGCCCAGGCAGACACTCTCACCCAAGATCTAGAGCATAGAAGGATTTTGGTTTCCTCCTCACCTGACCAATTAAGATGGGGGAAGAACACCGAAGGTAACTTTAACCTCAAAGAGGCTAAACAGGAAGTTATAAGATTTAACTATCTGAACCCTGATCAAGTTTGGAAGAAACTATGGCAGAGCCCCCATTGGATGAAAATAAATTTATTCATATGGCTAGTGCATCAAAGGAAGATTTTAACTTGGGAGAATCTCTTAAAGAAAGGCTTCATTGGTCCTTCCAAATGTTACCTTTGTGGCTCAGATGAGGAGACGATGGAACACCTTCTCAACCTCTGTCCTTTCACATCCAATGTGTGGGACTGGGTGGCCTCGATCTTTAGACAAACTGATAGGAACAGACTCAGTATATCCAACACTTTGAAGAACTGGAGAAAGAACTTCTCAGGGAATGATATTCTTAATAAATCCTAGATTCTGGTTCCAGGCTTTATCATCTGGAATGTTTGGAAAGAGCGCAACAGTCGGATCTTCAAAAGAAAAACAAGCAAGCCCCAACACATAATTGACCAAATTCTAAGGCAGCTCAAAGATATAGTAAGAGGCTTGTTGAGGACACCTCCTAAGGATCCTCCTCTACCCCAAGAGACGAGTATTATACTTCATTTGGGTCTCCAGTCCATAAGCCCACAGGGAATAATAAAGAGAGTGAGCCAAATAAATACAGAAGTTAACATTTGGAAGCCTCCTCCTTCTGGTTTCTTAAAGGTTAATATAGATGGAGCATCTAAGGGCAACCCAGGATTAGCTGGCTTTGGGGGTGCCATAAGAGATGATCAGGGGCAAATAAAGAAGATCTTCCATGGCCACTTGGGGAAGGCTACTAATAACATGGCGGAGCTCATGGCATTAGAGCAATGCTTGGAAATCCTGGTGGATTCAAATTCACATAATGTTATCATTGAAGCAGATTCGGAACTGATCATTAGAGCGGCCAAGAAAATATGCAATGGAACTTCTCCAGATAAAGTGTCGAAGCATTGGAAGCTTTTGCAGGTCTTTCACCATATCTACTCCCACCTGCAAACCCTAAAAACTGTTAGATTTGTCCATGTGAAAAGGAAGGCTAACATGTTAGCGGATCGTTTGGTGAATGAAGGAGTCACCAATAGGGACAGGGATTCTCGGCATGCTTGGGAATTGTTACCTCCAGGCAAACTGTGGGAGGATTGTCTCTGTCAGGTGAACATAGATATGGAGCTATGGATTAACAGGTTGGATCGAAGGGGTTCAGGAGACGGCCGAGGGGATGAAGATCCCTAAACTATATGCCCTTTTTGGTTTTGGCTGCAATCTAAAGCTCTGTTTGTTGGATGGCAAAAGGACTGACTCAGGAAGTACCAAAGATTTGGTCGTCCATTTTTATATTGCTTAGATGGTGTTTGACAGATATTATGGAAGGAAGGCTCAAGAACTGCCCGCCGGAATGGATTAACGGTCTCCGCCTAGCGAAAAGAGCACGCATACTTTTCTGCGAGACGAGCGACCCAAAAACCACAAGTGGTATATCAGGCGGGGTCCAAGTGGTTTCTGGTTTTTTGAGGTTGGCCCCTAGTTCCACTCTTCATGTGACACGTTGCGGCGTGGAGGTGAGAGAAAACCGCCCTCATCGGGTGGTTAACCCTCGCGCTACTTGTCCACCCGATATCTATGAAGACCATCGGATCCAAGTCGGGTGATCAACGGTGGAGATTTGTTCGTGTTAGTTGGTTTGGTGTTTCGGACCCAAAAATGTTTAAAGAGCTGGGCCTTAAGTTTTCGTTGAGTCCGTAAGAAAGTTTTAAAAGTGGTTTATTGTTGGCATTCTTGTGGACCCTTAGAGGGTCATTTGTGGTAATTTTGTGGGCCTCGGTTCTTTTAGTGCATGTCAGTACGACCAGAGGGTCAATTGCTTGATTTTGCCCAAAGTGTTTGGCTGGATCTCACCAGTCATCTTGTTCAGGCTTCTCATGGTTTTGGGTGCATGGTTCGGTTTTGCCTGCCCTGTTGTTTGTTGAACTCTCATAGAGCGGGTGTGGCTACATGTAAATTATGTACTATTGGTTAGATTAATAGAAGGTCCTACTCTTACTTGATAAAAAGAAAAAAAAAAAAAATATATATATATATATATATATATATATATATGTATATATTTACTAAGAGAACTAAAGTTAAAGGTTGGAAATTTTTAAAACTAAAATTATATAATCATATAATTTATTAAATATTATCACGATTGCCAATATTTTTTCAACTAGTATAATTTTTCTTCTCCTTCATGCATCACTCGTATTTCAATTTTCATAATAATAGGTATATTTTGATGGAAAGAGACAAGATAAACCTCTTAAATTCCGTATTGTATAAAATTCAAAATAATTTAAAGATTGAAAATAAGTATTTTGTTTAGTGTGGATCCACTCTCTTTTTATTTTTATTTTATTTTATTTTTTTTCAAAAGGTGGAAAAACCTATCAAACTCAGTTTGTCAAACCAACAGTGAGGACAGCCATCTCTGGCTGCTATCCACTCTATTTTTATATATATATAATTTTAATTTTAATTTTTCATTAAAGAAAAAAGAGCAAATCCTAAATATTATAATTATTAAGAAAAATAGAAATTATGATAGCTTAAAATTTAATCATTATCATTCTGATCTTGAAAAGGATTATTACACCCATAAAAATCGATAAAATTTGTATATATCTCAAATTTGATATAATTAAACAAAATTTGGTTCACAATGATTTTATGAGGAAGGTGATATTATGAAATAATGTTTACAAATATTCCAATCTATTGAAAACGCTAAGAGTTGATACCCATAATTTATAATATTGTGCAAAATTTAAAAATTAAATAGTTAAAAGGATTTTTTTTAATATCTATATAAAAAAATAGTTCCACCACTTTCCATTTTATATATATATATATATATATTAAAACACTTCACCAAAGTGCCTACATTTTATTTTCTTAATTAAAATGAAAAATGGAATGTCATAGATCTTATCCCTTATACAACCTTTGTCCAACCAATATATCTACCCCTTTACCACAACAACCATTAGAATATTCTTAATAATGCTTTTGTTAATTAAAATGGAAGGTCATAGATCTTATCCCTTATAACACCTTTGTCCAATCAATATATCTACCACAACAACCATTAGAATATTCTTAATAATACTTTAGTTAGTTTCTTTAATTCTTTGTGTATATATTAAATACAAGTTGTAGGGTTTTATGGCAGACACCGTCTTAAAATCATTGACCAGGATAAGTAATATCGTTTATGAGTTTTGCTTTGTCGGCATATAGAATTTGTTTTTGTCGGTATAGTGCACTATTACTTTTGTTATGGACTTTGATTTTTTAAAACTATGTGGACCATGACGAAAAGTAGTGAAGTATAAAGTTATGCCGTGTCTCATGGATTATTTTACTTATTATAAAAATATTTATAATATTAATTTAGTTTAATGGTAGATTTTTGAGAAATTTTGTGAAAGGTTTTTTGGTTTTGTTGGGTAAATTTAGGGTTTTTTTTGCGTAGTTGTTTATACTTGGTTGTACAAGAGGGGTTTTGTTCTTTTTTTAAGTCAGATTGTTTCAATAGTTCATAGTGAACCTAGATTTTTGGGTGTTTTCCATAAATCTCTTCATCTTCAACATTTTTTTTATAAAATAACTAAACAGAGTGGGGTTTTTGGTTTCACAACAAACCCTTTGCTAGGTGTATTATGGCAAGCTAGAAATCTAGGGTGTTTCTTACCAAAACTAGTGTGAGATCCAAAATATAAGGTTAAATTTAGCAAGATTGGAGAATATAACAAATATATGGAGGATCATGCTTTGATCGGTAAATTTATTAGATTATTATCATCTGAAAAGGCTTTGATTGGGTAGATTTGAGAGATAGGGGCCAAGAAATTCTTTACAGTGATTTTCTCCATCTTAGAAGACAGATCGGAGGTTTTTGAAGGAGGGCCATATATTTTCAACAATGCAGGCTCTTCATGCGATTCTGGAAAAAGCAATATAAGGAGGATTTCCTTGCAGCTCTGGTGTAGGTCTGTCTCTATTCTCTCTCTCTCTCTCTAAGGAATATTGGGAGGAGTCCAATGAATATTAGGAGGAGAAAACCCTTGAAAACATCGACAATGGCATCTGCATCTTTGTCAAAGTATCAGAAGCTACCAAGAGAGGAAGGTATGCTTCATATGCATTGATTTGTGTTTACATGAATATCTCCCAGCCTCTTCCAACCTCCATAGATATTTACTATAAGGATAGTATTTGGAAGAAGTCTCTAGATTATGAACAAGTATCCTTTTGATGCAAACGATGCTATGCATATGGGCATCTTATTATGGATTGCTTGATTAATACCAAGGAATCGTTTGAAGAAAACCTATTGAGAAAAAACTAGTTGATTCGGGAAAAATACCCCATAGAAGTAGAAATTTGAGTCCCCAATGTACCTCAAACCCTGACCAAATCCCTAGATTTGAAAATAGGTTCAAATCTCTCTTCTCTCTGAAAGAGTCTCTAAAGAAATTCAATATTCAATTAAGCATGCAATCAATAGGAGGTAAATCCCATAACCCTATAGAGGTCATGTAAAAGTTTTTTGAATTGCACCAACAAAATCCATTACCATAAGAAATGATTAGCTCCCCTCTAGAAAAGTTGAAGCAAAATCCCTACTAGAAGATATGGATCTAAATGACCCATCACTGATTTCCCTTGCAAAAGAATGACATGGAAAAGATGTGAAGGACATGTCAGCTCATAAGGTTGGGATTTAATATAAGTCCTATTTTTAAGCAAGCAATTGGGCTCGAGTTCCTCATCGTCCACCCTTGGAGTTCAAACGATGGATTTCAAGGTGGTCTCAAGGCAAGATAAAGAAACCAAAAAAACAAGGTTGTAAGAGAAATAAGGCAAGAATCCAAGAAGATATTGAACTATTAGTCGAGGGAAAATCGTGCAAATGTCAGAGGCATTTCCCCCTTAAAATCTTGAATCCTCAAGTAGTTTTCTATGTTGTTATGGTTATCATAGTCATTTTTGATTGTTTGTTCTTGGTAGGCAGCTTGTTAGTTTCAAGTATCTCCTAGATTTTAGTCCTCTTTTAGAAATTCAAGCTATATGTAACTTTTTATGATTATATTTACCCCACACACACACAAAAAAATTGTAGATGTTTTTGGAGAATTTTTATAATATTCATCTTTCAAAATGGTTAATGTTTGGAATCCTCAACTGGATTTATTTTTAGGAACAATACTTTGGTGCTCAATATAAATTCAATTGAGGATTCAAAATGTCTACCATTTTGCAAGATGAACACTATTAAAGAAAATTCAAAAAAATGTACAATCAAATAATGCATCCTTAAAAAATGTTAAATTTATCATTTATTTAATTATTATTTTTGTCAAATTGTCGGTGTTCCTCCAAGATTGACTTGTGGCTTGAGAAATCACGACCTAGTGGCATCTTAGCTGTCAAAGTCACCAAGGGATTGCACCCGGACTAGGCTACACCAACCCTAAGCTGACTAGATTTTAGCGTGTCTCTTCTCCCTAGCACAGGTGTAACAACCTTTGTGAGGTCGCACCTGGCCTAGGCCACACCAACCCTAAGCTGACTGGATTTTAGTGTGTCTCCTCCCCCTAGCATGGGTGTAACAACCTCCGTAAGGTTTGATCCTAGGTCACCTTACTAACAAGGCCCACCCTCAACTGATTGTGCTAGTGGGACTTGACATCATTTATTTAATTATTATAAAATATAAAAATATATATAATATAAATAAATTATGTGAATAATTAAAAAATATAATGAAATAAAAAGATAAGGTTTTAGCGTCCCAGTTACTTCACTATAATTTCAGAGAAAATTGCTTGACACATAATTATTAATAAACTTATAGGCGTCTATGACTATATTCCTCTCAGCAATCTCGGGGATTTGAACTTTGGATCTCCTAATTTTCGCAAATTTCACATTACTTTTATCACCAATTAAATTGCCCTTAAAACTTTTAACAATGTTTTTTTTTCTAACCCAAAAAAATAAAACTTTAAATCTTATGCTTTACACATTAGTTCATTTTATTTTCTTATTAAATATTAATAATTGGAATAAATATATTTACAAACTATTATTAAAATAAATCTATTAAAATTATTATTTAAAATCAAAATTAATATGTTAAATTTGTTTGCAATAGAGAGGAGAAAACTTGAAAAGTTATCACATTTATATTTACCATGAAATGGTTTTTTCTTAGTATAAGATATATTTAAAGTATTTGTTTTCCTTAACATATTTTTAAACGTGTAGTCTAACGAGGTGGAGGAGTTGCCGTAAAGTTATGGAAATTCCGGTCATATTTAGAGAAAATTCGACAAGGATTTTTGTAAATCCAAGTTATAATTTGTTAAACTTCAAAAATTTAGGTGTCCTAGACGTTTTTGATGGTGTTGAATCCATTTCCACCATCAAAAACATGATTCAAACACTCCCTCTACAATTTTTTTTGAAATTTTTTTGCCCGAATTCCAACCACTTTTAGCCATCTGGGCAATTCCTCTGCCTCATTAGATGACTCCATTTTTAAAGTGATAGTGTTTGTGTTTGAAATATTGTTTATGATTTATTATTAAAATTAATTTGGGTATTTATTATTAGAATTAATTTGAGTATTGAAAAAATAATTAATGTGATTTGAATTTTTTTATCATTAATTTTGTTATAGTATCATTTTTTTAAATTTAGATTAAATTTTTTCTTTAATAATTTTATAAAACATTGACATTTATATATTAATCCTTAAAATATTTTAAGGATTTTCATCTTACTTTAACCAAATTTTCAATAAACAAAAAAATTAAAGTATAGTAATATTTTAAACCAAATTTAATAAAATAAAATTAGAAAAAAATATTGAACAATTGAACAATGTCAATTTGCACATGAGTGCATGGTTGAACGGCGGGGCTGCCGGCTTATTCGCGCCCCGCTCGGTTTCGATTCACTATGGTGACGCTGCTCTGCAGCTATTGTTTGATCGTCAGTGCATATGGATATATGGTCAATGATGTTTGATTGATGTGATGCTTATCTGCCTGGATATATGTAAAATATTGTACATTTGGCCTAATAAATGCTTCTTCAGGGGATTAGCCACCCCCATTTTAAAAAAATTGAACAATGTCAATTTCTGATACTTTAATTTAATTTAAATTGGACAATGTAATTTTCTAATACTTTAATTTAATTTAATTTAGTTAATAAAGAAAAAGGTATACAATTTATTACATTTTGATTCTCCATGAACAATGTGGGACCTCCTGCTTTGAGGTTGTTGGGAAAGGACGCTCATCACCTTCCAATCTGTGAATAGAGGATGGAATCTGTGAGTCAGCACTAGTTACGGACAGGTGGCTAGAAATTCGAAGTTTTTTACTTATTGACGACGACCGATCAACCAGCTCCGGCCACTACGTCACCCTAACGTCATCACCAATGCGTCATTTAACGTCGACCTGTCTCTTTACATAATTTCTACGTAGCCGCCTAGAAAATGAAGCTTTTATTTGATTTAGGAGTTTTAGTTTTAGTGATCTATTTTCATTTTCACTTAATCACATAAAATCTTAAATTATGTAAGACAATAATGAATTTTATGAAATGGGAAGGTAGTTAAGACATAATAGTATTAATTTTAAATCTTATAATAAGAATAAAGTTTTAAAATATTTATATTTATAATTCTTTTATAATAATTTTATGAATATATATATAGAGTAAATAATGAAAAATTATAAATATGTAAAGAAAATATAATTGGTATATATTATGTTTAATGATAATTATATTTGAGACAATCAAAGAGATTTAGAATGGTCGGTGAAGGAGCGCGCTATTAAGGCGCTTCGTAAGCAAAGGTCATCGGTTCTATTCTCACCGATACCAAAAAAATCCAGCATGGTTTCTGCTAGTGCGGCTCAAGCCAGGTGCGATCCCCGGGTGACTTTGACGGCTTAGATGCCCCTGAGTCGTGGCCTCTCAGCCACAAGGTAAGAGTGGTTTTCAGGATTCACCCACTTATCAACCAAAAAAAAAGATAATTATATTTGAGACAAATGAAATAATGTAAGGGAATTATACTAATTTATGAAAAAGTTTAAGTTGATAGTAACAAAGGTTATTATGTATGGAGTCGTTTATGGAGGTGGACTGGAGGTAAAATAAATTTCAAAAAATTTTGTAAATGCATGTTTGAATTATGTTTTTGATGGTAGAAATAGATTCAGCACTATCAAAAACACTTAAAATTATGAAATTTAACAACTTTTATTTGGATTTACAAGTATCCTATCAAATTTTTACAAAATATCCCCGAAATTTTCATAACTTTCCATAAAAAAGCATAATCATTTAGACAAAATTGGAATAAAATTTCAAAAAATAAATTAAAAGGAAACTTCTTTGATGACTATGTAAAAAAGAGCAGGTCCGAGTTTGTCTCATCCACCAAAGGAATTATCGAAAGTAAAACACATCACCAAGTTGAATGCCGATGTGTCCATTCCTTATTGAAATATGAAATTTCATGCCTTATCCTTTGATACTAGGATAGCAACTTAATCCATCATTAGATCTACTTCATATTATTTTATGTCATAAAGTTGTTAGATTATTATATGTCATAAAGATGTTAGATTATTATAGGATTAAGTAATAAAATTTACTTTTCTATTTAAATAAAATATGATGTTAGGCTTTGAATTCAATCTTAAATTCAGTTATCAAATTTTTAATTAAAATAATATTCAATTAAATATTAGTTTACCCTTTATAATTTTTAACTTCAATTTTTATTATTATTGCATATATATCTATAAAACTTTTCACAATGTTCTTTTTTAATGGAAAGCTCTTTAAATCTAAAAGTGAACCTAACTCAGAATGTAGGGAGAGAGGTCACTTTAGAGTAAGAATATAAATAACTTAACAAAATAAAATGTTACAAATTCATATCATTTGATTCCTAAAAACAACTTTTTCTAGGCTAGTACTGGCGTGCTATTTCTACTTACATAGAGATTGATGGTGATGGTATATTTTGATTGATAGAACAAAATTTTCTCTCAGTAATAATGGTGTGTTAATTTTTCTATTTAATAAAGATGGATATTAATGATATTTTTAATTTTAAAAAATATTATTGATAAAAAATTTAGGGTTTTGAATTATATAAAAAAGAGATTAAGAATAAGATGTTTATAAAAAATATTTAATAAAATAAAATATATTAAAATAAGTTTTAATTTTTTTTTTTGTCATAAATTTAATTTAATTTTGATTTTAATTTATTATATTAGAGTAGATTCATTTTAATTTGGAATTTATTAAGAGTTTAGAGTTATCAAATCTCTTAAGGTGCAAACATTTTTTTGTGTACAAAATTTGAAAAAAAGTTTGCACCTCTAGAAATTTCTCTTAATCCAGAATTAAAATGAATCTAGGATGGTTTGATTATTAATAATTGATAATTCTAATTATTTATGTTATTTTTATTTTTATTTTTATTTAATTTGACCACTTCAAAATGTTTACATAACATATCCTTACAATGTCTCTTCCATATTAGGTCGGAGAGGGCCACAATCAACATTTTTTTATTATATAATATATATGGAAAACTAATTTGGTGATTAACATAAAAATAAATATCATAGTTGTATTTTTAATAGTTTTTCTTATCTAGAATTTATAGATTTATCTTTCTTTAATTTAAAAAATATTATAATTAATATAGTTAATTTGTAATATTTAAATTAAAAAAAAAATAATCAAAACATAATGATGATGATGATGATTACCATCCACTAAGACCAATATGGTCTATCAGACCTTTAAAAAGTAAGAGATTAATTGAGACTCTTTAATATTATATTTCTATGATCAAAAAGAAGGGAGAGAAGCATTCCCATATCACTATAGTTTTGTTGCCTTAACAAGTCAAGAAGGTTGGTGGTGTGGCAAAGGTTTTGAAAATGAGAACATATGTGAGTAAGAGTCAGACAATCCAAGAGACAATGTTTTTCATCTTCAATCCTCTTAGTTTTGCAAAGGTGACAGATTCTTTTGTTCCAAGGTGTTTTGGGAATTAAACAATGTTCGGTTTCACTTCGAAGCTCATGAGAGTTAGTTCTTATCTCCGCAATGTTCATTTTCTTCTTAGCACTAGTCATGACAGAAATATAATTCTGGTTAGCAAGATTCAGGTTGATCACCTCCTTTTAATACCTTAGCTTCATTTTTCCTTCTAACTCCTTATCGTCCCACAACTTATCCTTAAATTTGGTAATAATAGTATTTTTAATATTATCCGTGTTCTCCAAGATGATCTCCTCATTTTTCCTCTAATGGTCGAGCCAAGACTAGGTATCCCCAACCTCGCTTCAGCCAGAGGTGGGGGTTTTGGCTAGAGTTAGAAGCAATTTTGGGGAACTTCTTGGCTTCCATGTTGTAAAGCTTCTTCTTATACATCAAATACCTAAACATAGTCATGATTTCAATTGGGGAAATGATAGCTTCAATCAAGAGTATAGGGTATGGAATATTTCCTTTAATATTGAGGGTGTAGGTTATAAATTGCTTTTGGATCAACTCAATCTTCCTCCACGATACTCTAGATATATTACAACCCCAAACCTCACATCCATAAAATATAACAGGGGTGGCGAGAGCCTTAGAGAGGAAGTTTTTTTTACTCCATACCCAAAGATCTATCGACTTACAATTGTTTTTAAGATCATAATAAATATTCCAGCCTCTTATTATCCTTTTCTCAGTGATATAATTCCAATTGAGCTAATTATGAATGTCAATACCTAAATATTTGTATGAAGAAACCTTCTCCAAGTGATTGTTATCATAAATGAAATTATCATAGTTGATCGTTTTGGATTTAATTATCATGATTTTAGTCTTGTCGGTATTAACAATCATACCCATCTTGGAATGTAATCATGGATGATTCTAATCTTCTTATCGATGTCATCATGACTATTGGCTAGAACAATGATAACATCGGCATAAAGGAGGAGAGTAATGACCATACCAATGAGCTTGGGGCCACCGCATCCTACAACTTCCAAACACTCTTCTATCTTATCACAAGTAAATGTCAAAAATAGTAGGGGATAGGGAACACCCTTGCTTAAATTCGATATTGAATTTAATTTCTTCAAACCTACCCTCAATGGTCTTAAGATTGGCAATAACATTATCGTATAGCATAGTCACAGTAACCCTCAACTCAAGAGGAACTATGATCTCTTCAAATTTCTTCCAAAACTTATCCTCAGGAACTATGTCAGAGGTTCTGCTAAAGTCAATGAAACAACATAAGAGATCAATTTTATTATTTTAACATTCCTTAGTAATTAGCTTAAGAGTAACAAGACGTGTGGTGCAGGTAAATTCTCATTGCGGACACAAACAATTCCTCTAGCCCAAGGGAGCATGTCTAGCCATAAACAAACAATTTATGGAAAATATCCTTAAGCTAGAATCAATTAAGAGGAACCACCTCTTAGAAAGCTATTCCACTTGGTGATGATCCTGCTTCCTCACTCCAGTTATCTTCCATTTCCTTCCTTCGAATACCTTAAACAAGAAAACAACAACAACAACAAATGTGACAACATGCAATATTGTATTTAGCCTACTTAATAGGTCAAGGAACATTAAGCCATAAAGATGTAAAATGACACTTCATGTAGGAAATCAATCGATAGTTGCATTAATATAAATCGGAAAGAGATTACAACCAGTGCCTTGATGTTGCTGGTCTCCTCTGACGTATCCAAGTTCCCATACTTCTGCTAGAACTTCATGCATAGCCCCAACAAGTGAAAGTTCAAGGCCTCTTTCCCTCTAGTCTCAAACCAAACCAAAATCACACTATTCTCCCTCAAACACACACTAGAAAGCTATAAGCTATAAATGACTTGTTAGTTATTCACACTTTCTCCAAAACTCCAACCATCTTTTGCTTGGGAAAAAGAGAGGCTTATATAGCTTGGATGGATGGGAGATGGTTCCTCTCATCATGGGAGAAGGTCTTATCTCTTGAGGTTGTTCCATCCTAATAGGGGAAAGGAGTCCAAACTGATTTCCTCGGCTCTATCTGGCCCAACCATCTACCAGACTTCTATTACGAAGCTTCTAGACATGAAAGCTTTGGCTCCTTATTTGAAAAACCTTCCAAAAGAGGATCGCTGCGACTGGAAAAGGGCTCAGTCGATCCAGTCGGCACGAGGGTTAGTTTTAACCTTTGTAAATCAGCGTGGGGAGAAAATTGATCAGTAGCATCGGTCTTGTAAACTGGGACAAAAGGAAGATTCTTGGGAAATGATGCAAAGGGGAATTATTTTGCTCATGAAGAGGGACATACTGGGAGTTTCTTCATGATGGGAAAGCATGTCGGGTACACTGTAGAGGTCCTCCAGGATCGTGGATGGGGAGTACAAAGGCAGTGACAAAATTTTGTGTAACAGATGCCCCCTAAAGCGTTAAGGCCAAACTAGAGTGAGAGGTGAAATGATTTACAAGCAGAAGCGAGGAACCGGAGTCCGTCATCGGAAAACCTGCAAGCAAGAATAGATACATATACATCACTGAAAACTCTGAATAATGATACATGAATCATGGTATGGACACAACCATCCAGAGAATGATCATGTAAATGGATCCAAGGTATGGGCGCAACCATCCAATAATGAGAAGGATCACATATAACAACTCATGGTATGGTCACAGCCATCCATCTGAAAGAGACATGTATACCAACATGACCATGTCACATCGCCTCGCAACCTGGACTTGTCTTAGCCCAGGGTCTTGCACTCCAAACGACCCAATTAAAGTACAAACCCTAAAATGTGAATGAATGTGTTGAATTCGAACATGCTAGGAAGTCGCTTGATTACCAGTCAATGATGTGAACCATTAACAAGCACGAGAGAAACCAAAAATAATGGCAATGGCTCTCAAGGTACTGGAAGCACAGTTCACGGAATGTGAATAAAGAAACTGATGTTGAACACCCGTGAAATCACCTGATCGAAACCCAATGATGTGATCTTGTCACCGAGTGCGAAGAACTTTCCATTAAGGCATGCAAGCTCTAAGGTACTAGAAGGGAGTCTCTCGATAAGATTCTTGGATAATGAGCTGAAGTCGACAGGAAATTACCATGTCGAAGGAGGGACATGATGTATCCCACATCATCAACATGAGACAAAGGGATGCAAATGATTTCAGATGATACAGAGAATGGGGAGTAAGTGTCACTGCAGAAGCACTGACTCTTGAACATATCGGCGACACAATTCCAGAATTTGGCACCTGTTGGATCCATAGGATCGGTGGTCATGAGGACGTGGCAGAGATCAAATGGAAGGAAAAAAATGAGCGACCCAACCCAGGAAGGTCAAACGAAAATGAAGATATCCCAACCTAACACGAAGCTAAAAGTGTCATGTTCAAGAGTGAGCTACCGACACGACTGATAGAATTTCCAAATTTTACCCCACCATTTCTGGCAGGTACCCCAATTATTTTTTATCACAAGCTTGAAGGGGATAATATATACTTGCACTGTAAGCTCATCGTTCGGACAAATCCAACCTAGTAAGCTTAATGAGAAGGAGAAGCTCACGTTCGTCATGGCGACGAGTCCAATGTCATTTAATGTTTTAACGAGTCTGACAAAGGTATAACTCGGTATCTTTTTCATGTTTAGAGAGTTTGAAAAAGACACGGAAAAGAAAACTCCACATGGTCCCTTTTCATACATTTGTGTCTTTCAAGCCCAAAAAGGTAGAAAACGATGCTCGAGAGAACCGCTTGACCATTTCAGTCAAGGAGTACCTTTTTCGTAAATAGTGCATCCCAGCCCGAAAAAGGGGTAAATGTATACTAGGTGCATGACGTTTCGTAGCCTTTTACGAGTTCAAAATGTCAAGAGCTCGACAATCTTTTCGTGTTTAAAGAGTCGAAAAAGAGCTTGAAAGCAGACCCCCCATTTTATTCTCTTTTACGAGTCAAAAAGGGAAAAATACTCGGCGATCTTTTCATTTGAGATTTACGAGTTGAGAAAAGAGCTGAAACATGACTCTAGTACCATCATCGACAATCCATCACCTGTTGCTGCACAACAAAGGTAAATGCATTATCTAGTTTTGAGGCAAAAAATACTCAAAAACCCTAATATTTCATGAAAAAAATAATAAAATGGGGAAAAAGTAATTATTTTTCACCATTTACCATTTTACCTTTGTGTGAAGAGCTTTTTACCCACTTGTGCCCTAATTTTTCCGGAGCATATTGTAGGAGATCTGGGAGGTCATTCACAGAACCGTCAGTTGCAGGTAAGAGCCGATACCTTAAGCTTCATTTTCATACTGATTTTCCTATTTTTATCCATTTTTTAGGTTTCATGAGGAGCTTTTGGCAAAAAAAAAATTCCCTCGGTCGGCGCAATTTCCGGGCACGGAATCGCGCCGATCAGGGGTGGCTAAAACTGCCAACTGCGTCATCAGCACCACTATTTTTAAAACAATCGTGCCAGTGCCGTGAGCAAAAAATTGGCATGTTCCTTGCTCAATTCAGCTGTTCGAACCCAATTTTTTCCGGACAAGGATGATCATTGACTTGATTACATGGTTTTTATAGGAAGAAATCGTGAAAAATGGTAGATTGGAAAGAACGTGAGCATGAGGATATTGATACTCAAGCAATAGCTGATCCAAATTGCTTGGAGGCTTTGAGGAACTGTGGGATCTTCAAATTCTTTCTTACACCAGGTATACGGGCCCAAACTAAGTTGCTATAATACCTTATTAGTCTATGGGACATAAATCGGGAAATTTTCATCGTCGGTGACCAAGAGCTAGAGTTGGAGACTCCAGAAATTAATTTCATCACATGGTTGTCCCAGAGAGGGGAACCAGTCAACCTATATGGGTCGAAGCCGATTGGAGCAAGTGTGACTATGCTACTTGCCAAACATTGCCCAAAAGCTCTCAAATCTAAAAGTGGCAAGATCGAGATTATGACTGTTCGAGATCTTGTGTTGAGAGTGCTACTATTGACCATCAACAGAGTGGCTGGGTCCCAAGTGTCGCATGAGACCAACAAGTCGAAGTTTCAGTATGTTATCGATTGCATGACGCCCACCATCTTTAACTGGGCGGAAGCTATGAAAATCAACATGAAGCACCAACTATCAAAAGCTAAGGTGGGACACTTGAAGTAATTTTGCTTCGGATCTGTGCTAGTGACCTTCTTCTTGGAATGGGTGTCGTTGTTCCAATACCAGCTGACTGAGGTAGATCTGTCGATGCCACGAGACCCATGGATGGTCCATTGGAGCGAGTTGATGCCCAGGGTTACGGGGGGCCAACAAATGTCCTATAAGCCCGCCTTTTTCTCATGGCTATGACGACAACTGATCGTAGTGGAGGATTGGCATTACAATGGTACTGACTTCCGTGGAGATCCGAATATGCTGCTCCCAGAAGGAGAGGATTTTGATTATGGAGGTAAAAACAAACATTTTGTTAGTTTTTTTTTTTTTTTAATGTTTTTTACTGTTTTTGAAATATATGTGTTCATGACACTTCGATTTTATGAATGTAGATGTTGGACTAGAACACCCTGCCGAGATGTCCCCGATCGCCAGGCGCGTTGCTCGGCAGTTTGATGTTGCTCCTGATCAGGAGGGAAGCAACAACGAGGAGGATATTGCGTGGAATCTTAAGGGTTTGATTCATGGGATCCCAGAGTATGCTCGGATGGGTGATGTACCATGCCAATACCAGAGGCATATGGTGGGGGTGTCAGATTGGATTCACCGACTGCTGACTCGCATAGTCTGAGCAGTTACATGCTATCATGAGCATCATGTTGTTTAGTGCATAGGTCTAGCATTCCATATTTTTGAGGCCTGCGAGCCATGGATGTATAAGGCCTGCGAGCCACCGATGTATTTCGAACACACATATTATTTTTTGAGGTTTTGATGTATGACAAACATTACCAGCACACACACATATATATATGTTGTACTTCTTTGCTTACTATGGTACAAATGTTTGTTTTTTAAGTTGTTACATGTTTTGCAAATGTCTATCCAGCACATAATTAGCTAATGCATCTGTTAATGTATTCATGTGTCGAGGAATATGATGATATGTAATGTAATCAAAATTTCTCTCTATCAGATGGATACGTAGATACATTCTCAAAATCTGAGGGTTTCTGACAGAATGTTGCCTGTTAAGTTGAAGAACAACAAGTTGTTAATCAAGCTTGACAACAAATTCTCGGATGCCAAGAGCATTAGCTTCTGACAATAATTCGATAACCATGCTATACTCAGCGATGTTATTAGTTGTTTGACCTAGACATATACCTTGAAGATCAATCAAATCACCATGGGGGTCATAAATGGCCCATGCTGCAGATGATAGATTCCAGGTACTACGGAAAACACCATCAGCGAAACCGACGTGAGGAGATACCGACATCTGCAAAGCAGGAAAAAACATAATAAGCAGGGAAGCTTCTTGCAAAATAACACACCAATCCACACTGTAAAAAAATGAATGACACACTATTGTACAAAAGTAACCATGCAAGATGGCCTAAGCATAGTAATTTTTGAGAGAGTCCATGCTCGGACTCAGGTAACCAATCAACTCAGATGAAAACCAGAGTTTTACTGTTGTCATGACGAGTAACCATCGACTCGGCCAAATAATAGAGTAGAACTCATATAAGGATATGCCCCCATGCCCCCTAGGCGAGGGAGGGTTACGAGTCAGATGACAACCCCATTGCAACAATGGGAAATCAGTTAAAAATCAAGGAGGGAGAACAAACCTAAATCTATGCAGAGATAAAGGTACCCTTAGTGGAAAGATCTTGACAATGTCAGGAGAAACTGACATGTCAATAGGCAGTGGAGAAGAGAACTTCTCCAAACACAGAGACAGGATCGACGAGCCAAGCAAGAATGGGGAATGATGATGAGTATCGCTTCAAGGGACTTCCTCTAGAGACATTACTTCCATGATACTCTCATCAGAAAGAAAAGTTTCGGCTAAGGGATTGAGAGATTCCGAAGAACCAAGCCATGGGGAGTGAGAATACACATCGAGATGTGTTCCTGAAATAGGATGATCAAAGGATAACAAAGGTGAGGCCGAAACAATTTCCACGTAATCAATTTTGGTGGGACTTAACGGCATAACCTCACCCCATGTATCAACAAGATTCGGTGAAGGAACGACCCAAGGATCAGACTTGACCGAAATCATGTTGACAGAGGCAACATGAGGAGATGGGAGTGGAAATATGCCCATCAAGGCAGGATCTTTACAAATTCCTGTACCCACACTCTCATAAGGAGCACCGGTGTGCTTGACATACGGAACATTGCCATCCAAGGAGGAAGAGGCAAAGAAGGACAGTTGGTCGACTGTGACTATCTTCCCTTGATGGGGAAAATGAATCATGTGGAAGAGGGAGGACGATACATCATGCATGGCATGGGTCCAACTCCGTCCGAGTGGAATATTATAGTTAAGATTATTGTCAATGATATCTACCTCGACATGTATTGTATTGCCCTCCAATGTAATGTCAAGGTTGGGAAGGACATCGAATGGTCGTGAATCACGCCCATCAAAAGCTTCCAGAGTGTAAGGGGACTAGTTCAGAGTAGGAGAACCAATTGCCTTCCAATAAGCGACAAACATGATGCAGGTAGAATCACCTTCATCGATGATGGTCCTATGAATTGTTTTCTCATTTATGATTACTTGAATGAGAAAGGCAATTTGATGAGGTAAACGCAGAACGTGGTTTTCCAGGTCAAAGTAGATGAGATTAGAGTCAGCTGGATCAATACCCCCAATAGCTGACAGTAATGATTTCCACTGAGAAGGACAGCTTTGAAGGACCTCAAGAGCAGACATAGCTGATGGCGCTTGAGCCAAATCCTCAACAATGTTATAATGTTGAGCGGCTCGAGCGTTGGGATTGTACGAGGACTTTCGAAGCACACCTCGAGAAGGTGTTCAAATGGAGGAATTAGGATTAGGTTGTTCTATATGGAGAGGAGAAAAACTGGATGGGGTGGAAGAAGAAGGGGTACCTTCTTTCTCTTTCCCTATTGACGAGGTAGGAGTTTTATAATATTTTGACTTAGTAGCCACGTTGATCGGGGTACTCATCATGAACACTTGTGAACTGGAGGAAGCAGATGACTGAGGCTGGTCTACCATTTGAGTTTGCTAGGACACAAAGGGCTCTTTTAGGACAACTGGGGTCCCTTTGAGCATATGACTAACTTTGGACCGTCTGGGACAATCCTTATTATAGTGATCCTCCTCACAAATGAGGCATGGATACTTAGGTTTCCATTGGGAAGCATCACCAGCAAATGGTTTAGGAGGACCTT
Organism: Pinus tabuliformis; assembly: GCA_031772625.1. Classification (NCBI taxonomy): domain Eukaryota; kingdom Viridiplantae; phylum Streptophyta; class Pinopsida; order Pinales; family Pinaceae; genus Pinus; species Pinus tabuliformis. Next base: position 482,942,808 of record CM062820.1, read on the forward strand.
GTTTTGGGGCATCAACTTTACCCTTGCCTTTGTCTTTCTTCTTACCTTTAGAGGATTTATCCACTGTGGTAGAGTGAACAGCATGAACCTCCGAGGTTTTACCAGGTCCAGACGCATTACGAGAGGAGTCATTGGGAGTAGTGTTGGAGACCGACTTCTGTTTGGAAGAAGATTTTGCAAGGGTCTAAGTCACTGAACCAATTACTCCATCAACAAGAGGGGTAGCGGGGGACTTAGATGTCATCATATCAAATGATGGTCTGGGTGCATCAGGTAACACATCATATAACGTGCCGGACTGTGAATAGACAAGGTCTAGATACTGGGCATGCACAATGGCTTGTTCCTCAATGACGCATCCACCCATAGCAATGTCCTCAACAATTTTGTTGACAAATGATTTGGTGAACCACTCGGTCAACAACTGATCAGCAATTTCAAACTTAATCAAACGGCGCCTATGTCTCCATTCATGGATGTGATCGGAGATGTGAGTCATTATGTCTTTCTTGAGTGACGTTAACAGATGGGTGCCAGTTTCATAGTGAACCAATAACTGGAAATGTGTGAGAAAGGCCATGGCGAGAGTGTTAAAGTCATGATAGGTATTCCGAGAGAGCTCGATATACCACTTGGCCGCAGCTCTTGTAAGAGTTCGTTGGAAAAGACGAAGATGAATGGAATCATCAACGTAGGAATTCAAGGAGCACCAGAGGTGATATGTCATCACGTGGGCTTGAGGGTCCTCTTTCGCTTTTCCTTCAAACTTTGGACAATCGCTCAGAATCTTGGATGGAATCGGAGGCCAGTATGGTGAATGAAGAATCAGATCATTTGTGAGTCTAGACACATTTGGAAATTCCAACATAGCCAAGAATGGCAATTGGGTATTGAAAGGAATTTGAGGTTGATAAGGGGGTCCAACTGGCAGGACCCATCCCTGTTGGTAAGGATTTTGTCCCCAAAGTGGAGGGTTTTGTCCATAAGGCATTTGATTTTTCCCCCATTGTAGGTTACCTTGCCCGTAGGGAGGATTCTAACCTTGAAAGCCTTGAAACTGTTCGGCCAAAGGCTGCTGATAAGAAACATACTGGTTAAAAGGTTGTTGAGCCTGCTGGCCTTGGACATATGGATTTTTCACCTGATGTCCCTGAGCATAAGGGTTTTGGACCTGCTACCCCTAGACAAACGGGTATTGGACCTGCTGCCCTTGGATGTAAGGATTCTGTGCTTACTGTCCTTGGACATAAGGATTTTGGACTTGTTGTCCTTGGACAAAAGGAGGTTGGACCTATTGGCCTTGGACATAAGGATTCTTCGCCTACCGCTACAAGACTTGACCTTGGCCTTGCCCTTGCAAGGGTTGACCTTGCTGATATGATTATAAGGGTTGCTGCTGCCCGGGTTGACCTTATGGCTGCAAGGGTTGACCTTGCGGCTATAAAGGTCTTCCTTGCTATTGCAGAGGTTGAACTTGCGAAGGCATAGGCTAGGAGGATTGTGGTGCATACTAATTCTGTGGCTGCATGGTTTGTTGCAAATGTTGCGAGGGTTTCCCCTTCGATTGTTGAAATTTTCCTTGCTGCGGAATGACCTGGCCATGCTATTGCATGGATGGCCCCTACTGCAACGAGGGTTTCCCTTGCTGCTGCAGGAGTTTTTCTTGCTGCTGCAAAGGTACTTGAACAGTTCCCGGAATGACAACTTGAAAGTTCCCGAACTATATCTGGCCATACCCACTAGGCGCGGCGGATGGACCAGGCTGGACATAGGGTCCAGGCTGAGGGATGTATGATGGATTAGCCATCGCTTGTGAACCATATGGAACATAAGGAGGTTGGTACTGACCTTGAGCCATATTAGGCTGCTGGTACTGGATGTGACTTGACCCAGACAGACCAACATTGGGTTGTTGGTACTGGACATTACTTGATCCAGTAGGACTAATAGGATTTGAAATGGCACCCAAAGAGGGTTGGTTCATCCCAACCATGTGAGGTTGTGAGCCACTCACATTGGTTGTGCCAGACATCATAGAAACATTCATACTCTGCCCCCTAGGCGGTGGAACAACCTGTCCACTTACTAGAGGGATCGAAGAACTGACAGTGACATGACTTGAGATCGTCGGTTGAACCGTATAGGTCACCTGGACTGACGAAACAAGAGGATTGGGAATGGTGGGTTGCACCGGGACTGAAGTGACTGCAGACATCACCATTTGTTGGGTGGTCAGGTTCTAAATGAATGGACCTATGGTAGGCATAGTGCTAGACACCCAAATAGGGTTGTGATACAATGATGAGGTAGTAGGCATGTCTGAAATCAAATGAGCTAAAGTCACGTAATTAAGCGGTAATTCAAGATGAACACTAGTCTGAATGCTTCCCATGTAAGGGAAACCTTCAGGAGGGAAAGGATATTCCTGCTCCTCGACTGTGCGCAAAGTGGAAACCTCCAAGTGACCCAGAGAGGAGACTGGGATTTCGCCTTCTGATTCCATGGGTGAAAACAAATGACGACGGACTACCGAAGAAGTTCGAGGGGATAATTCCAAAGGAATACCCAACTAATTGTATGGACTATACTGAAACTGTGTGATATCACAATAGGATCAAACAAAGGATTCGGAGAATAAACAACCAGTCCAAACTGACCTTTAGAAGTCGACAGACTCTGGATAGTTTGGATAGGGTTATCTAGAGATTCCGGGCCAATGTTAGAAACTGACCCAGTATCTAAAGGGGGAGGACGAGATGAAAAAGGTTGAATACTTAGAACAATTCCAAGCTCAACACCTTGGTCCTCAAGTGACTGTGGCAATTCAGGAAAAGGCTCCTTAGATAATCTTTCAGAGAGAGGAGAGGAAGAGGAACTAGGCGAACCAGTTGGTTCAGCCACGATGATCTTGTCTCAAATAACCAAAAGAGAGATCGATTTCAAGGGCTTTAAAATGTATTTAAAGGTATACTCATGATGTGGTCTAAAAAATACTAACAGGGATGTTATAAGATCATGGGCAACAATTTTTTAAGATGCAAAAACAAACTAGTGCTCTTTCATGTTTTAAGAGTCGAGAAAGAAGCAAAGGTGACTCTATCACTTTCGGTTTGAAACGAGCTCGAAAGGACAAGCGCTCAGGTGATATTTTATATTTAGGGAGTCAAAAAGATCAAAATGACTACTTAGGATGATCTAGGTAAAAAGGATTACCAGGTAACCGTGAACTGTAGAATACCTCCTGGCAAACTGAGAAGTATAGGCATGCAATCTCCCTGAATGTTGTGTTTGGTGTATCACGTTTACAAGGCAATAGACTCAACTTCCAATGGATAAATGATTGCAACCTAGTGGGGTCTCCATTTATATACTTGACGGTACGGGGAGCACAAGTTCGTACTAGCGTCGTTTAGTGTTGAAGCGAATGACAGTTGCTAGGTTTTAAGACTCTGAAACACGTTTCTAGCCTAGACCTTCTAAGAAGCGACCGTTAGATTTCAAATGCACCTTAGGTTAATGGAGTACATTTTAGAGTTTATCTTGAAATTATGTCTCAGTTTTCAGGCCTTACCGATGTGACTCAAAAACACCTTTATGCAGCTAAATGAGACAGGACCTGTTCAATTCGATCAATTGTCTACACTAATGAGAGTAGAAATTACTCAAATGCAACAAAACAAGCAATTGAAAGAAAAATTATTTTTCACTATTTCGTTTTTTGAAAACAAAAATGATGAAAAACCCTTTCCAATTCCTAACTTTCCTATCAAATGCACTTCAAGTAGCCCTTTCACTAATAAAGAAAATTCATTTCTTTTGCAATGCAAGTGACGATGCAACTCTAGCCTTCAATGATTCTAACTAATGTAACATATTGATACAACAAGCTAGAGTTATGTATTTTTCATGGAAATGACGAAATGAATCTTTCACAAACACTTCACACTTCAATGAAACATTCGCAATACAATCAATCACAAGCGAGCATAAAAGAGAATTATTTTCAAAACTAATGAAGCAAAGATTGAACCAAAAACAAGATGGGCAATGTGATTTGTGCCTGAAAAGAGACGCTCAAACACTAAACGAAACTTTTCAAACTTGTTAAATGGAAATCGAAGCAATGAAAGGACTAATCAAATGAAATGCAAGGAGAAAATTTGACTATGGACTTGACTTTCTGAGCAAGCAAACAAGTGAATGGGTGATGACCTAGATGCCCTAGGGTTATACACCATCCAAGAACTCAAGAAACCAAGTGAAGGAAATGAAAATTAACCAATCACACAAACCAAGCTAAAAGATCTTTCCAGCGAGGGAGAGCATAGTCAAAACGAGCCGAGAGACAGAAATCATAAGGGCAAGACACACTGGCTATGATCTAGGGTAAACTCTCATCTTCACCTATAGGAATCGGCGCGACTGCCTAACTGACAACACGTGCCAAAAGGGGGTCGACGCAACTTTTTTGAGAAACTTGAGCTGATCGGCCCAACTGTCAAAAAAATAAATGCGCTGATCGAGGATTCAAGGAAGAAAATAAAAAATTTCATAGGCTGAGACCAGACTTGCAACTGTAAATTTCAGGCTCAGAGCAGTAAACCAGGAAAAGTAGAGAACACTAAGGGGAAATGGTGATACTAGAAAAGCTCACAAAAAACCATAAAATGACAATCGACCAAACAGAAAGATTGGCTTCCCAGCGGAGTTGCCAATTTGTGGTGTAGGTAAATTCTTAGTGCGGACACAAACAATTCCTCTAGCCTGAGAGAGAGGGTCTAGCCACAAACAAACAATCTATGGAAAATCTGCTTAAGCTAGAATCAAATAAGAGGGCCTACCTCTTAGAATGCTATTCCACTTGGTGATGATCCTGCTTCCTCACTCCAGCCATCTTCCGTTTCCTTCCTTCGAAAACTTGAAACAAGCAAACAACAACAACAAAAAATGTGACAACATGCAATATTGTATTTAGCCTACTTAATAGGTCAAGGAACATTAAGCCATAAATGTTTAAAATGACACTTCATGTAGGAAATCAATCAATAGTTGCATTAATATAAATCAGAAAGAGATTACAACTGGTGCCTTGACGTTGCTGGTCTCCTCCGACATATCTGGGTTCCCACACTTCTACTAGCACTTCATGGATAGCCCCAACAAATGGAATTTCAAGGCCTCTTTCCCTCTAGTCTCAAACCAAACCAAAATCACACTGTTCTCCCTCAAACATACACTAGAAATCTCTAAGCTATAAATGACTTGCTAGTTATTCACACTTGCTCCAAAACTCCAACCATTTTTTGCTTAGGAAAAAGACAGGCTTATATAGCTTGGATGGATGGGAGATGGTTCCTCTCATCATGGGAGAAGGTCTTATCTCTTGAGGTTGTTCCATCCTAATAGGGGAAAGGAGCCCAAACTGATTTCCTCAGCTCTATCCGGCCCAACCATCTACCAGACTTCCGTTACAAAGCTTCTAGACATGGAAGATTCGGCTCCTTATTTAAAAAACCTTCCAAAAGAGGATCGGCGTGACTAGAAAAGGGCTCAGTTGATCCGATCGACACGAGGGTTAGTTTTAACTTATGTAAATCAGCGCGAGGAGAAAATTGATCAGTAGCTCCAGTCTTGTAAACTGGGAGAGAAGGAAGATGCTTGGTAAATGATGCAAAGGGGAATTATTCTTCTCATGAAGTACTGGGAGTTTCTTCATGATGGGAAAGCATGTCAGGTACACTGTAGAGGTCCTCCAGGATCGTGGACGGGGAGTACAGGGACAGTGACAAAATGTTATGTAACAAGATGGTCAGTAGTTGAGTGATGTATCCTATAAGAAAATTTCTCTTTAGCTCTTTTACCATGGATTAAAGCTAGAGGCTAATATTATTTTCCAAAATGAGCCCATATAATTTAGCTAAAATGTGGTTGATCATAATGGTCCTGTAGTTAGAGGGGACATTTTTATCCCCGCTTTTAAAGATAGGAACAATAAGGCCTTGCATCCAAGGCTTAGGGAAGCCATGTTTCATTGCCAAATTGAGGAGATTGTGTATATGAGGGATGAGGATAGATCTTCCCATTTTGAAAATTTCAACTTGGTCGCTTTCAGTATCCCTAGCTTTCCCATTAGCGAGTTCTTAATCCCGAACTCCACTTCTTCCAAAAAAAAGATATCCTCCTTCATAGGAATGTTTAAGATGTTTCTCATGGTGTCCGGGGAATCATAAAGATTCTCAAGATAGGTATCCCATGTATTTAAGGGGATAAAATTATTTTCTTTCATTTTACGAACAAGAATATTTCTCCAAAACTTTCTAGGCTTGAATTTAGCAAGGTGAAGAAGATGCTCTTGCTTCTTATTTATATAGGAACTATTCTTGCTTTTGATAAGAGATTTAGAAATAATTATATTTTCAAGCTTTATAGTTTCGTTAGGAGCATCTCTAATTGCTTTCTTGGAAATTTTACAATCAATATCATACCAAGAGTTGGAAGTTCTATTATTCCTTTTATATGACACCTCGGTAGAGAACTTATTAATGCTAGTGGAAAGGGTTGTAGTAAAATTGTGGTAGATGTGATCAATGTTATCATTATACGTTAAGAAACCTAAATCCCTTTTTAAATCCTTTAAGAAGAGATCCATTTTACTTCTATCAAAATGAATGTGCCTTTGAATCTCAATTATTTTGCATGTGGTTAGTTTGCATGTCAAGGTTTAGAGTTAAGGATAGAGGTATGTGGTTAGAATTAGGTTCGTGGTCATTTAGGAGGTCAAATTTACAATATGGTTGAGAACATGGGTATCAAATATTGCATAATCCACAACATTTTTTCTGAGCCCATTACTACAATTCAACTTACCAGAGGTTGGCCACTTATTAATTCCATTACAAATTATCAGGTCTTGGGAAGTACAAAGCTTGATTAGCTCAGTATCAAATAGGTTCTTGGTTGTGTCTTTAGAATTTCTTTTGAATCTACTAGTTAAGTCAAAGTCCTCATCTAGCCATAGGTTGTTAGGATTAGAGTTATTACTTAGGAGAGTAGCTTGGTTAGTATTGGTTTGCATTGAAGTCCCCAAGAAAAAGGATATTACCTTCATTCCTTAGACTGTGAATATCATGTTCTAAGGTATTGAAGGGGCAGTTCTTATCTAAGTTGTTTTACTTATAGGAGGTAGATTTTATAGGATTAAAAAAATAGATTGTGAGAAAAATCCTATTGGTGTTCGAGTCATAAATTTCGATCCAACTGTATTGATTGAGGGGTTCAATCCTATGAAGCCGAATGTGAGAAGAAATATTATTATTTATATAACAAGCTATACCACCAAAACCTCTAGGAGAGGATTTCTTGTTCCAGGTTGACCATAGAATGAATACATCCATGTGGGGGACCCTATATTCATCGTGCTCCCAAGTTTCAACTAAGAAAATAAGATCCATATCACTTGGGATCCAAATTAACATAGGACCTTTGCGCCATGAAAAACCATGACAATTCTAGAAGAGGATCTGAAGTGTTCCCAATTCCTATTTATCACTTTTATTTTAGACTATATCTCTAATAATAGCTTTCCTATTTCTAATGATTTCCATTTTCCTTCCTTTCTTATCTTCGTTACCTTTTGGACGTCTATCCTTAGCTCAACTTGGTATTATGGAATAAGATCCTCATTTATGAAAATTCATGACCCTTTTAGGGTTAGATGTTTACTAAGTATATCTAATTTATTGTCATTACAACTTATCTTAACATGGATCAATATATGTTTATGCTCGAGTATCTTTCCCACCCTTTTTTAATTCTATTAGATAAGTTGTTTGAATTTGTGAGTTAGTTTGCAATTGTTCTTTTACTATTTCTAATGTGTCCTCATTGTGTTGCTCTTTTATACCAACAATTATAAGGTCCATGGCTCTTTTGTGGCGCTCATGATTCAATTCAATTAGTTTGTTCATTTCTTCCTTTATGGGTTATATATATAGTTTATTCTTTGTTCTATTTAGGGTTGAATTATTATTTAGTTTTTCTTTAAATTTTTTAATCTCGTTTCTCAGGGTGCAATTTTCTTCAACAATTGATTGTTTTTTGTGTTCTATTTCCTGCATCCAATCTTTCAATCCTTGGAGTTCAGTCTCGAGTGCTATTATTTTATTTTCTAATGATTTATAGTTGTTCTGAGGCCTTGTAGATACTTCTAGCTTATGTTGCATAAGCATTGTAGAAAATTTGAGTTTATGCTTCGTAAGTATTGTAAATAATTCTAATTTATGTTGACTTTCCCTTTCTTCTCTTCTCTTTTTTAAAGATTCAATGTAATCATAAAGACTCTATAGACTTGTCTTTCAACACAATCAACATCTTTTATATAAATTATATGAAAAATTAATTTATTGATTAACATAACAAAATAAATATAGTAATTATATATTTTAATAGTTTTTGTTATTTAGATGGTATAGTTTTATCTTTCTTTAATTTAAAAATATTACAATTAATACAAAAAATTGCAATATTTTAGTATAAGAAATTAATCAAAATATAATAAGTGAGGGTATCTATTATGTTAAATCGTGAGGGTATCTATTATGTTAAATCTATTGAGACTTGCACCTAGTTTCAACTACCAACCCAACTATACAGTACAAATTGATTCCCAAGGAGAAACCATATCAACATGGGCAAAACAAACTTCATCCATTACTTAGTGGCAACTTTAATTTTTCTATTATTCAACACTTAATGTTATTGTTCTTATTGATTTGAGTATTTGAGACAAAGGAAATCGATTTGGATTTTTCAAGTGAGTGTGGAGTAGGAGCCATTCTCTTTCTCAAAAGTTCACATCATTTTTCTCCAAAGTAAGGGGTTGGATCTTGCTAAAAGTTGTTTTTTAACGAAAGGTAAAAATGATTGAGATTTTTAGCATGAAATTTTTCACAGATAATAATATGATATTGAGAACTGTTTCCTGGAGTATTGTGTTCTCTCGTTAATTGAGATTCCAAGTGATTAATTTGAACAAATGGTAAAAGCAACATCATTGATATGCTATTCATTTGCCAAAAGGATATTTTGATGGAATCTCTTATCCATGTTTATAGGGAGTTTACTTACGAGGCATATACTCTTTCAAAAGAAAAATTGTTGAAAATTCAAGTTGTGTTGATCAAACAAGAGGTTACGGATAATTTTCGTTAAGAATTTATGCAAAACATTCTTTCTTTATGGGTCGATTATCTTTTTTTGTTATGATCTTTGTATAAGAACTTAAAAAAGGTCTAGTTCATGTTTTATTGATCAATTATATTTTTTTTGTTATGATCTTTGTATAAGAACTTAAGAAAAGTCTAGTTTGTGCTTTAGACTATTTTAGATTATATGATGGAAATGTTTTTATTAATTCAGAAGGGTTGTATAAGGATATAATGCAAGGGAAGGTTGTAAGTAGCAATATGTCGGAACATAATGGGGTTTTTTCTTATCAAGGTTGTGAGGGAAAACCTATCATAATTTAGTTGTCAAACTAGTAGTGAGGACATCTATCAGTGGCTGCTATCTATAAATGCAGGTTGGCTCATCACCATTATTCAAGGAAAACCATGCCACTTGGAATTATTTACTAGTGGCATGTAAGGGAGCATGCTTTCACTTCTATTAGATGCCTCTAGGTCTTGGGTCGTTAAACCATTTCCTTGCATCCAAGGAAGATGAGCTCTTAACCAATCAAAAGCAGCTTTACGAAAATTAAACATTAACCTAGATTATAATTTACACCAAATTGCAAGAAAGATTTTCACCCTAAACTATTGCTTCCAAGTGTGAATGAATCCATGCACTAGATAATCACTAAATGAAAGATCCATATAAATAATATTTTAACTATACGTTTGATAAGACTTTCATTTAAATCATATTCACAATGTTATGTTATGTTTTTTTTTGTTCTAATATATTGCTTCTAATTCAAGTAAAAAATTCCCATCCCAGTCCAAAGCAAGGTTGGCATAAGGATGCCTAGTTTTGACTAGATCATTGGGGTAAAGGAGGAGGTCATCTTAAAGAATAAGGAAAATATATATATATATATATATATTTTGACACAAATGAGAAGTGATTTTATTAAACCTACGCTGGTCACAGCAAATGCATGCGGAATTTAATACATTTCCATTTTCTTGTGGGACCTTCCATTGAGATAAAGACTAAATTCATGGGAGATAGATCCCAATATTTTCTGCAGGTACTACAACTCAATCCTTCTACTTGTTTACAAGAGTAAATTATTCCATATTGTGAGCATAAGAGAATGCAAATACAATACATTGAGCTATTTTAGAGGATTTTGGAGTAGAGAATCCACACAGAGTTGGGATCCTGAATCCAAGTTAGAATCCATTTCATGTTCTCACTTTTCTTTATTGGATTTCCTACCTCTTGTGAGAGGTGGTTCCACTACATTCGAGGAGAAGGATTTTTTAGTGTTGCCTCCCATGCATGATTTTGCATGAGTTTCTCTAATTGTCATAGCTTCCTTATAAAACTTTGGGGTAGACCACTTCATATGCACAAGAGCAAAGTGTATTAATTCCAGTGCTCTTTTCGTAAAATGAGACTCTGGACCAGGAGGGTTGACATGTGAAGGGGCTTGATCTTCATTTCCCACCGACACTTCTATATTTCACTGAACCTCATTTGGGTAATCATCCATAGGGGTATCTTCTTCTTGTTTTGGAACTTGAAGTGCCTTGAAGGAGTTTTTGCTAAAGGAAGGTTCTAGTATTGGTTCCTCTTCAATAAATATTTTTGGGGTTGAAACCATGTTATGTTTATTCCTTATTCACTTTTTGTTGGATGGAAACTCACCTCTTTCGAAACAAGGGCTTGGCCCTGCTCATCCTTTTTCCCCTGGGAGCAGTTTTTAGAAAAATGCCTCGGAGAATGAAATTTAATGCATTTGAAAGGAATTTGATCATAGTCCAATTATTGGGTGTAGCTCCATCCTCTAAGATTAATCTTTAAGGCCTATAATTATCCTTCATTAAGGTTTACCTCAACACAGATGTGGGCACATGAAAATTAACCTCCTTTTGATTATGCTTTATCCAGATAGTGTCTCATCTTGTTCCCAATGTATTTTAGTGCTTCAGGCCCCCAAAGATGAAGAGGGAGGTGTCGTAGCTGAACCCACACCGAAAAAGAAGTGATCTCAGAATCTGGATTCAAACTAGAAGTCCATGTAGTGATAAAGAGGCCCTTAGACCCCATGATATATGAACCTGATATGAAAATCAAATCCCTTTCCATTTTATTGTGAAACAAAAAGACATAGAATCCCCTTCCAACTATAAATAAAGTTACTTGACCTTGAAGCTTGGGGTTCCATCGCTCTTCGATCTAGATTTCAACAACTTTTGGATTCGGCCACAAGCCCATAAACTTATCGACTAGTACTTTTTCTAAGAGAGATAAGGCTCTCTTACATGGATCCAAAGGAGAGAGTTCCACCGCAGGGATCACAATTAATTTCTTCACAAATGTTTGTGGGGGGAGAAGAAGTCCCCTGAGGTTTTTGAGCCTGCACCAGGGCTCTGAATGCTATCTTGTCCTCCATGGCATAGTAAACAAAACAATCCAACAAAGGGAATATCATCCGCAGAAAAGAGAGGAGCTAGAGTCACAATGAAACAGAGTCCTACCCAAAGTAGTAGAGTAATGTAAAGTGTGATCCATGCATTTACAACGTCACCATCGAAACGGGTTGGAACTTGATCAAGACCTGCAAGGAAACCTTCGACGGCTAGGGAAACACTAGCCACCTGTAGTCAAAATTTGCAGACTGCATTTTCTTTACTTATTCTTTGTCAACTCAACAGATATATTGTCCAGTCTGGTGGTGCCTACATTAAACAAATAATAATGATAATATTAAAAATATTATTACTTCCAAATTTAAGGATAATTTATGCAACAATATGGAGTTAGAGGGAAAAAGGAAGCTAATATATCCCCAATCTCGAAAACCACAATTGCCTTTCTATCTTGACGAATGCTAAGAGGAAAATGAACATTGCCAAGATAAGAACTAATTCTCATGAGCTTCATAGTGAAATTGGGCATTGGTCTATTCCCAATACACCTTGGGATGAAAAAGTGTTTCACCTTTGCGACACTAAGAGGGTTGAAGATGAAAACAAAATTTCTCTTGGATTGCTCAACTCTTACTCACATTCGTTCTAATTTTTAAAATCTTAGCCAGAATACCAACCTTTTTGACTTTCGAAGTCAATAAAATTACAATGATCAAGAAATGCTTCTCTTCCTTATTTTCAATCACATAAATAAAATGTTAAATATTCTCAATTAATCTCTTATTTTCTTAAGGTATGATATACCATATTGGTCTTAGTGGAAATTCTTTATCATAATCATCATCATCATCATAAAAAAGTCACATTGTATGGTTTTAAGTCACCATATAACTTAGAAATCACTAAAAATAATAATAATAAAATATTTTTTGATATTTGTTTTAGTGGATATAATAAATTAGTGGTATATGATATAATAAATTAGTGATGTATGTTATAAATAGTTAGTTTTTTTTTTTTGAAATTTCAAATATGCTACTAGTTATTGCATTTTTTCAGTGATATTATATGGTGAAGCATAACAAGCCTCTTAACTACAACCGTTTCTTATCATATAGATAGGTTTTATGCATCTATGTAAATAAAATAAGACCAAGGTCATGGGACATGTATTCCAAGCTGAATGTTAGGCAAAACATAGTGATGGGTATCACTGGTGATTAATTTATTTCTATGGAAATTGGCAAAGGCAAAGTGACATTAATTGGCAGTTTATTTATGAAATAAAGGAAAATAGGAGAAAAGGGAGATGAAAGGTCACAAATTTGCATGAGAGGGAAATTGAAGGAAAAATGAAGAAAATAGAGGCCTCAATGATAAAAAGGCTTCTGAATATTAGTTCACAACTTTTGCTAGCTAACGTTTTGTCAGTTTAGTTTCGTATCTCTCTTACATTCTCTCATTCTCTCATTATCTTTCACACTTAGAGAATTCTTAGAGCACTCTAGTGTTCACTTGGGTTTGGAGAAAGAAGGCAAGGGAAAGAAGGAAAGTGCAAGGGAATAGGTGGATCAACAACTACAACTAGATTTCTTTGCAGGTAATGTATTGCATGTGTGGTTTCCTTGTTGATTTATGGATGCATGGTATATGCATGTGGTTTTCCGGTTATGTGATATCATTGGCATGTAGGATTTCTTGGATTGACTATGGTTTTAGCCTTGCCTTGCCATTTCCTAGATAGCCATAGTGTTGTGGGTTTTTCCACTTGATTGTTTTCTGGATGGTGCTCATAATTCCTTATGGATATGGGTTGGAACAAACACTTTGGAAGCCTTGGAACAACTTGGGTTGATTTATTAGTCCTAGAGCCTAGGTTGGGACAAACTCTTTGGAGCCCTTGATGGGTTGAGTTACCAGTCCATGGAGCCAGGTTGAACAAACACTCTGGAGCCTTGGAAGGTTTTGGGTTGAGTTACTAGATCCTAGAGCCTTGGATAGCTTGGGTAGAGACTGATCTAGTTGGTGTTAGTGATGCCCAATAGTGGGGTGGAATCATTGGTTTAGGGTTGAGGTGGTTTGGCCTCTGGAACCCTAGTTTAGTTTTCTTTGGTTTATTCCATGAGATCCCACATTCATGCTTGGAATATGGCGTGGGGATGATTGGCTGAAAGAGAGAATTGGTTCAACTCAATCTATGGTCAAGTGGTACATGGAAGTCTCTAATTTGGTTGGTATTTTCATATGTTAAAGAGAGTTATTTTTCTATTGTTATTCATGTATATTCATAGCGATTATGTTAGCGATATTATCACTGAGTTGCCATGGTTTCTATATTGGTTATTTTTTGGTTATATGTTAGTTATGTGATGTATATTACTTATGGAATTTGACATGTTTTGATGAATGTATGAATGGTTGATGAATGCATGGACTAAAAAATGTTATTGCAGTTGTTATGAAAGGGCATTACACCTTCTTGGTGATTCTCATATAAGTCTCAAACTCTTATGATCACATATGCATTCATGACCTATAACTTACATGTTCGCCATATGTTTGACGAAATGAATGTCATGGTTAGGTCTGGTTAGGTCAAGTTATTTTCCAAGTTTTGTATGTTTAGCATCGTCCCTATGTCATTTATCATTATGAGAGGTCTCAGGCAGTTTTGGGAAGGGGTCTGGAGGTTGGCCTGGAATTGTGGCTCATATCTTAGGATTGCAGGCACTCAACTATGAAATTTAGGTCACAACCACATGGACAAAGGATTGTGAGTGGGGTTAGAGGCCTTCAACCATATGTAGGTAGTGTCAAGGGTGTGTTTGGGATCCCAGGTCAGTGAAAAGGAGCCCCAACTCAGGGTTTTGTCACTTGGGGTGGTTCTTTGGCCCCTGAGTGTCCTGTAGCCCAAAGGGTTGTTGTGAGTTGCCAATTTGTGGTTAGTTTGTAGGCCCCACTTCCTTAACTCGAACTTGGAGGTCGAGTCATGTCATAGTAACTCTTTGTCTCATGTTTACCTTGGCAGGCAGGTGAAATTGGGTAAATGTGTGAGGGGTAGTTATAGGCCCAATGCTTGTTTTTCCTTTTTGAGATATGATCGTAAATGTATTGATATTTAAAATTTTGAATCTTTATGGATTGAGGGCTAGATGAATGCTTCGGTATCTAAGATAAATGTTTTTTATTTTGATTATAGATAAAATATGTATGAAGGGTGACAAGGAGAGCATAGTTGCAGAGGAGAGACAAATAACCGACGAGGATTATCAACCTAGAGACTTGCAACAACACCTTCGAAGCGGCATCAGGTATGTTATCTGGCTCTACTCGTCTTTTGCAATGTTGTCTATGAGTTTCTATGGAGGGGGAATGAGGGATATGACCAGAGAGGGGTGTCAGGAAATAGGTGGGAGAGACTTGGGCATGTTGGGAGGGAAGGGGACTAGGGTTGAACCTATAAGTGGCAAAGAGAGAGACCATCAGGGACGGGACCATGAGGAATCACCCACAATTAAGCTGGCCTGCCCGATAACCAGTGAGGAAGGGGAGCAGGTAGATAAGCAGATGCGAGGGAGGGTAATTGGGAGTGGCAGAGAGGAGCGGATGGTTGTAGTGGCTATCTGGTTCAAGGGGAGGGCGGTCAGTGCCAAAAGCTTCACTCGAACTAGGCACCAGGACACTACCCCCGGGCGCAGAGCAGAGAGAGGCAAACACCAAAAAGGCAGAGAGGCTATTTCTTGGCAGGGGAGAGGCGCTCATAATCTTGGCAGAGGAGAGGCATTGCAGCCATGGGAAGAGGGTCACCAGGGCAGAGATGAGTGTGGCAGGAAAGGCGAGGAGAGGGGAAGCGACAACATTGTGGAAAGTCCGGAACTTAATGTTTGTGCTCTAATTCGAAATGTATGTGAACAGGTTCGCACAACAGGAGATATGGCAAGACCAGCCCGTGGAAGAGGACGAGGTAGAAGGGGAAGGGAGTTGCCTCGTGCAGCTCACCTCGGAGCCCAGACATGGAAGGAAGCCAGTAGAAAGGCTTATCAATGAAGCGGCCACAACGTACAGGGTAGGGACGGATGTAGGTATCAGGAAGATCTTAGAAGATTGGGAGGCACAGATAAAAGAGGAGGCGGATTCAGAAGAGGAAATGGAGGCCTGGCGTGAGGTAATCCTGGACCCAGGGAACACAAGGGGGAGACTCACACAATTCAAGCAGACTCTATACTTGTATTGGCTCATGAAGAGCCTCATGGGGAAGGCAATGGAGCAGTTATCAATGGGGATGGCACTGACCCTCCAGGACATGCCAAACTACAAGAAAGACCTGCAGGCCATCCAGTTCCAGTTGTGCAAGCAGGACATTCACCTAGATCGTATTCAAAGGCATATCCCTTGTATTATCAAGCTGGCAGAAGCACCAGGAGACTCAGCTGAAGACTCGGCCCTGGTTGACTCAACCTCAGAGGATCAAAAGGAATAGTCAGGTTCCTAAATGTTTTTTTGGTTTTTAGCGGATAACATTTACTTTTATTAATGTATGCTTATGATAGACAGAAACTTAGACTCTTATCATGATATAGATGTATATATAGCTTGGGTAGATCACCTTAAACTATATTACTTTTGGATGACATATAACGAGGATAGGTGGCCAACAGACTTGGTTTCCCATTGGGCAAGTTGATGCCACCTATCTCATCTATGTGGTGGAAACTTGTCTTTTATAAATAGAAAACAGAAAGTCCTACCAAATTTTACAAAAAAAAACTAAAAAATGAATAATATTTGATGATGCCATATAATTTACACTGAAAAAGGAATTTTTTTAATGTGAAATTTAATTTTATTAAAATAAAAATAATATATAAAAATAAGTGAATAATTTTTTTAAATTAATAACTTTAAATTAGTGTTATATTTTTTTATTTATATATTAAATTAAAGTTAATTCTAATCCATACATATATGACCTCTCAAGCCCCCTAATCATGACCTCTTACAAAAAAAAACTAGAAAATGAATAATATTTGATGATGCCATATACTTTACACTGAAAAAAGAATTTTTTTGATGTGAAATTTAATTTTATTAAAATAAAAATAATATATAAAAATAAGTGAATAATTTTTTAAATTAATGCCATATTTTTTTATTTATATATTAAATTAAAGTTAATCCTAATCCATACATATATGACGTCTCAAGCCCCCTATCTCAAGCCCCCTAATCATGACCTCTTCAAATGGAATATATTAAAAAAAAACAACATTGTAACTTTGAATATGGACACACACCTACATTTAGTTTATTATCACTACCTACATTTCTATCTCAACGTCACAACATAACTAACGTCGCTTTATAGTTTCTACGAAACTGTCATTTTGATTAAGAAGTTTCCATGAGCATGTGAGCTAAGGCACTCCTTTTAATTATACGAAGCCGTCAAATTAATATTGAAGTTAGTAAATGGTGATTTTTCTTAATTAAGTTAACTGATTATTTTGAATATAAAAGTTAAGATGTAATTGTGAAACGCAAAAATATTAAATATTTTATAAGTGTGAAGTTTTTAATTTTATAATTAATAAGATTTGGTTTTAAATTTTTTATTGAAATTATGATGATTAATGTAGTTTATGAGACCTTAAGAAAATAAGAATTTAATTGTGATTTTTCAAAATCTTATTTCTTTGATAAAAAAGAAGAAAAATAATTGCTTCAAGATCACTATAGTTAAGCTGACTTAACAAGTCAAGCAGATTGGAAGTGTGGCTGATGTTAGGGAAATACAAGCGGATGTGAGTAAGAGTCAGACAATTTAAGAGGAAGTGTTTTTCATGTTCTGCCCTCTCAGTATCGCAAAGTTGACAGATTCTATCATCCTAGGGATTTTTGGGAGTAGATCACAATCTAGTATCACTTCAAAGCTCATGAGAATATTGAATTTTTGGTTTTAATGTAAAAATGGATTAGCACTCTTAAATATCTTATATCTTATGTAATTTGATTTTTTAAGGAAGAAGGGTCTTTGATGACTTGCTTATGCAATGGTGGTATA
This sequence comes from Pinus tabuliformis, assembly GCA_031772625.1. Lineage (NCBI taxonomy): Eukaryota > Viridiplantae > Streptophyta > Pinopsida > Pinales > Pinaceae > Pinus > Pinus tabuliformis. Next base: position 482,960,469 of record CM062820.1, read on the forward strand.
TGTGGGTTTGGGGTAGGGTTTTTGGTGACTTGCCTATGCAAGGGTGGCAAGAGTGGTTTTAGGAGGAAGGTTATTTCCAAAATTAAAGGACAATAAGAATTAACTTGTGCTTAGGTACTAGGAAAGGCATCCAACAACTAGGTTAAAGCCATAGCCCTATTTTCAAGGTTTCATGAGGCTGCATGCAAAACAAGTAAAAGAAATTGTGGTCATTGGAGTTTACATGGAAATAAATCAAGAAATGAGAAATACCTCAATAATAAGATTTTCCAACCTATCTAGATTGGTAGGCAAAGTTTAAAGAATAATAACCCATTTCGAGAAAAATAACTTTTTAGCATGCCCTTCATCTAAACTTTAAGGCAAATGACATGGAAAATTGAGGTATTCTTTTAAATTGGGGTCAAATAGTCGAAAATGAGATGAACATCCTTTTGCATTATCTCCCATGATACTTTCCTTAATCAATTATAATATGAATATACACATCAAATCGATGGGAAAGTGGTATTTGAGTCACATCACCATGTAAAGGTGTTTAATTTAATCCATCTCCCTAGACCATTCCATCTCTCAACATGCTTGGGACTTAAATGGTGGGAGGATTGAGTTTACCCAATGATGCTAGGATATGATTTGAATGTGGTTTCAATTCACTTCATAGTGATGTAATTTATGGGTTGAGGGCATTTTGAGAGGTATGTTCTCTCCCATGATGGTGTTAGAGATTAAGTCTATAGTGGCACTATGAAGAGTGGAATGGTTTGAGTTTACTTGTTGTTTGATCGAGCCTTCTTTTGAGAAGGAAGATAAGGGTTTAGGTCTGCCTATTTGTTGACCTATCACCTTTACCTTCAATGGAGGGTAAGAATTATTGTAGTGGAGTTACACTTGTGAGATTGCTAAATACTTTAGTTTAATTGGAAACAAAGCTTGCTTACTAGAGAGAGGGGTCATAATTAGCCATATCCCAATTGACAATCAATGTTAAAAAGAAAATGGAGGAAGTGAAGTCTAACATCTCTAATCTAGAGCAAAAAATGGATATCCAAAAAATTTAGACTAAAAAGTTGGTATTTGAGTGTAATATTTTTGTTTAAAAGCCCCAACAAACCAGTAGCACTTCCCAAATGCAATTGAAGAAAATACAACCCACAAAGTCATCAAATCTATAGAAATTAAAGAGTTTATTAGAAAAAAAAACAATCAAAACCAATAAAACTTTTCCATTAAATCTCTTCCCTTTAAACTTCATAACTTCAAATTTATATATATATTTTTAATTAATTTGTTATCTAAACAATTTATTTTTAATACAATCTATAATTAAAATAGAAAATGTAATTAAAATTTATAATTATTAATGACATTTTTAATACCATTTATAATCATATAATTATAGAAAATGTAATTAAAATTTATAATTATTAATGACATTTTTAATACCATTTATAATCATTTAATATAAGAGATGATATTAAAACTTAAACTCATTTTAAAATTATAAAAAAAACAATTAACCAATTCATTTTTCCCAAGTAAAATTAATTCTTTACATATATTCATATTCTTAAAAAAAAATCTAATCATAAAATAATTGTTTTTTTAATTTTTTATTTATTTATTTTAATAAAAAAATATTGTTTTATAGAATTGTATTAATAATTTAAATATAAAAAATTTAGTTTTTTTTTTCTAATTGATTTTTTGTATGGACAGGAACTCAACCATTCGTCTCGCAAATAATTATTATTAAATTTTTGGAGTCTATAATTTATTCTTTTAGTTTTCAGAGATTTCACATTACTTAAATCACATTATAAAAAATTTAGATTTGAATCATTAAATTTTACAAATTATATAATAAATTCTTGTTTATATAAATTAAATTTAAAAAATTATTTTCTTATAAAATTATTTTTAATAAAATTTAAATTTGTTTTATAATTAAAATATTTTTTAATAATACTATTATTATCTATTAAGTATTTGGGTGAAACTAAATTAGTTTGGTTAAATATATTTCATATGTTTATATATATAGGTATTTGGGTGGAACTAAATTAGTTTGGTTAAATATATTTCATCTATCTATCTATATATATATATATATATATTTCTATTATTATTGGCTGAGAATTTGAACATCTTATTGCAAATACATCGTAAATTGTTATTTTGCAATCATTATTTTTTATTAATGCAATGTACTCCATTCTTATCATATCAATACTTTTTATACACTATAATTGTACTTAAAAAATTCACTGAATATTTTAATTTAAATTTTAATAAATAAAAAATGATATATATATATATATATATATATATATATATATATATATATATATATATACCATTTTTTTGGTTAAAATCTAAATTCAAATTTTAATAAAATAAAACATATGCATTTTTATAAACTAAATAATAAATCAGTTTTATTATTATTTTTTCAAATAACAATTAAAATTAAAAAAATAAAATCTATGTGTCTTTATAAGTTAATAATTATATTAAAAGAATTTTTTATTGAATATTTTAGTTTAAATTTTAAGAAATAAAATATATAATTTTTTATTTGGATAGACAACTTTGATTTGGACTACTAATGTAGTTTAAATATAAATGCAAGCATACCATATTATAGTTTTTTAAAGCTATCTTTGCATAAAATTAGGGCTTGCTCTTTAATTGCACACATGAGGACTTTACCAATCAGTAAAAATCAAATATTATAGTTTTTTAAATCTATGTTTGCATAAGCATTGAAATTAGGGCCTTGCTCTTTAATTGCACACATGAGGACTTTACCAATCAGTAAAAATCAAATATTATAGTTTCTTAAAGCTATCTTTGCATAAGCATTGAAATTAGGGCCTTGCTCTTTAATTGCACACATGAGGACTTTACCAATCAGTAAAATTCAAATTGATGAAATTCTAAACCTTAACACTGATTTGAATTCAGTATTTTTACTATAATTTAACAACATTTAAACTAAGCGACAAGAGTGGCTAATATGTAGCACTTGTTTTATATAAATTTTGTTATTAAAATTGATTTTATTAAATAAAAATATTATTTTCTCATGTTTCAATCTTCTATCATTTAAGCAAATCTAATTAGTAACAATCTTAATGTAAGACTGTTATAACTGTTCTTCCTCCTTTTGATAAGGATTCCACTATTTGACGTCTTTATTATAAATGATCTTAAATCAACTCTTTCATAACCTTCATTCTCATTTTTTTAATTCAAAATTTACTTATATTAATTTAAGATTGGCATTTTGTCTTTTTTTCATGTTTGATTTTATATAATGTGTTTTAGATATATTATTATACCCATCGTAGGCATAGTATTACACATTTATTTTTTCTTTGACTGTGGATTAGTTTGTCTTTAACCAAAAATTTGTACGGCTTATTCATAACTTAACATTAAAAATAAGCCCCAAATTATTAGGCATATTAATTTTAAGCCGCAGAATTTTTAACTTCCCTCAAGCACATAGTCAAATTAATAAGCCTCACAATTGTGAACTTCCCTCAAGCATATTGTCAAAAACAAACTAAGCATAAGCCCCATGGTCAAAGAAAAAATTGTGTGGCTTTTGATTTTACAGTGTACTATGAGCACATGCAAATGTAATTTTGTTTATATAAATAAAATTACAATTTTTTTTTGGAAAAAAAAGAAAAGAAAAAAACAAAAACAAATATCAATATTAAACTAAATACAATACCATGGATTAAAAATTAAAAATATATATAAGCAAATAAATTAAATATAAATATCAAACTAAATACAATACAATGATAAAAAATTTAGAACTATATAAGCAAATAAATTAAAACAGTTGATTTAACACAGAATTCAGAGTAAACTTATCTTTATTAACAATCTTCACTAATACATCCAAATCCACCCTGCGTACTTAGTTGCAGGGGTCCGCGCCCACAGCTGTGGACTTTCCAGGCCTCTGCGCACACAGCTGCAGAGCCTCTACCTACTACCCTTATCCCTCGACTCGGACTTATAGATGCTTTTAGACTATCTTCTTTCAGAACCCATTACATCTCATCCTCCAAAAGAACTGCCTTTCCCTCATAGAGCCACACTTTATTTATACCCTTCCCTGGCCAACTCTATTTACATTACTTTTTATTATTTTCGGGCAGACTACCCTTTGACTCAATCTATTATACTTCGCGCTTCGCATATTTTGGAATTTTTACAATATCTAAATCCTACTCCTTGGGCTTTCTGCCCCAAAACCCTTACGCGGGACCTCCGCTACCCAACAGTCCCCCAACACAATCATTGTGACTCGTCCCGAGTCACTCGTCAGCGCAACTAAATGCTCTGCCTTAGCTTCACGGTTTGCCTCCTTGTGAGTGACAGTCGTCGTCCTGGTACACCTTCCTTGTCTTCTGCAATGCTTCATCCATCTCCTGCTTCAGTGTTTCTACCACATCTCGCAACTGATGATGCTCATTCTGCTCTGCTCGGTTAACACAGAACATCTCCTCCGAGGATTTTAGCGCGAGCGGGGGAACCGCCCACGGGACTGCCTAGTACTAGCGCAGCCATTTCCTACCTTCGCGTCGTCTGTTGCAGCCTGTATTGCAATTTTGCAACACCCTAGCTATTGTCCACAAGATCCCAAACTTCTAGGGACATCAGAGATGACTGATTAAATGCATATCTACTCGTGGTCACCTTCTGGCCAGCCTTTCGTTGTTCTGTTGCAGTGCGTCGGCCTGCCCCTGAGCGAGGCGATGGCCTCTAGACCAATTCTGCTTTGTGTTCCCTCTTTTCTGGGACATCTCCTACTGGTGATGCTGCTATGCCTTGTGCATAGATAATGAACAGCTCCATCGGTGTTTTCGAACTGTAGGTCATCGAGTGGACTCCCCTTGGTAATTTATAAGCCATGCAAAATTCAAATGCAGTGATTGCCGCTTGTTCCCGCTCATGTAACCTTCTCGTGTGGAATCTGTGGTCGTTCGTTCCATATCTGGCTCGTACTGTATCTCTTAATGTCCCGCCGCCCGCTCCGTTTTGCCATGTTGCCGACATCGTGTCATGAATAGTGATATCAACGGTCATCATTGTGATCGGCGCATCCGCGTGAACCTCCTCGCGGCACCATGACCCTTGTGTTTGGTCAAATGTTTGCGGACCCTGGTACTCACGCATTTGTCTCCCAGGCTGCTTTAGTGTCCCGCGCTCTCTTTCAACTGGTTGGAGCGGTGAGACTATCTTCTCTATGGCTAGTCAGGCGGTCAGCTTGCCCGTGTAGAGCTTAAGGCGACTGCCATTCACTCTTCCCGGGAAGGGGTATCCATTGAGTTTAGCCAGTTGAACCGTGCCCCCATTGGTAACTTCTTTGACGATGTAGGGTCATAACCAGTGTATGCAGAGTTTACCTAGGAATTTGTCGAACTTACTATCATACAACAATACTTGATCATTCCCCTTGAAGGTGTGCACCTTGATATGGTGATCATGCCATGCTTTCTCGCGCTATTTCTGTACCTGCTGATGGAATCCAGCTAGAAACCGTTCCTCCTCCAATTCTTCTAGCTATGTGAGCCTCTCTTCCAATGCCCCACGGTCTGCCATACCTGTGATTGCCGCAATCCGCAGACTGGGCACAATATATTCCATAGGCATAACGGCCTCCTAGCCATAAACTAATCGAAATGGTGTTTGGCCTGTCAACTTCTTGCATGTAGTTCTATATGCCCACAGCACAGCAGGAATGCGCAAATCCCAGTCATTTCGTCGTGCATTGCAAACTTTCGTCAACACAGTCTCCAGAATTTTGTTGAATGCCTCCACGGTCCCATTTGCTTGCAGATGGTATGGCATACTCTGTTGGTGATAGATCTGGAATTCCTCAGTGAGTGCACTGATCGTTTCATTCAAAAATGTGTTCCCTTATCACTCATGAGAACTTTGGGGTAGCTGAACCTAGTCAGTACATTCTTGAACAAGATTTTTGCCGCTGTCACAACCATGCAATATTTAACTGGCTGTGCCTCAGCTCATCGGGTCAAATATTTAGTCGCAGTGATGATATAGCGTGTGCTCATTTTTCCTCGTGGTTCGATAGGCTTGATGAAGTCAATTGCCCATTTCTCAAACGGTTGTAGCATCATCTGTGGTTGAAGTGGCATTTCGTCCCTTCGCGACGGCTTGCATGTCCATTGACATACATCATAGGCCCGAAAGTATGCTTTTGAATCTTGATGTAGGGTGGGCCACCATAATCCGGCGTGAAGAATCTTCTAGGTTGTGGCGCAACCCACATAATGTCTGCCAGCAACCCCTCCATGTGCTTCGGCCAGGATCTGTCAGCACTCGAATTCTGGTACATATCGACATCATATCTCGTCATTGCCCATCTTGTAGAGATGTCCTGCAATTACGGTAAAGTCTGCTGCGTGTATCACTAATTCCTTCGGCGTAGTTCTCGTGGTTAAAAAGTGGATAATATCTTCAAAGTGGCCATTTGCAACGTGCGCGGCATATAGCTGGGCGTCCAGGAGTCCCTCCTCTAGACTTGTTGGTTCTTCGCCAGTCTCAATTCAGGATAGGTGATCTGGTCCTGCATTTAGACGTCCCGGTTTTACAACAACCTCAAAGTCATATTCTTGGAACAGTAGCAACCATTGGCAGATGCACCCCCCCAACACAGGCTTATTCACTAGGTATTTGAGCGTAGAGTGATCAGTGTACATCTTAAAATGTCCTCCGAGCAGATAGTGACGATACTTTTGAAGCGCGTATACCATCGCCAATCCCTCTCGCTCAGTAGTAGAGTAATTCTTTTATGCTTTGGACAACCTGTGACTCGCGAACGCAATCGGGTGATCAACTCCTTTCGCGCCTTCTTAAGTGAGTACCGCACCCAACGCGATACACGAGGCATCGACATGGACATGAAATTCAACGTCCCACTTTGGAAAGACCAGAATAGGGGCAAATGCCATCTTTTCCTTTAGCATTTCCAGGTTTTTATTACATTCCTCGTTCCAGCAATACGTAACATCCTTCTTCAACAACTGTTCCATCGGAGCCGTGATCTGGGCGTAATTTCTTATAAACTTCTGGTAGTAACCCGTGTGTCCCCCCCCGGATGCGGGTGATTAACAGCTCAATGGTTATGTGGAAGGCGTATCACATGGGCAGGTGTCAGCCCCCATGCGCCACGAGTATTAATGCTGGTCAGGCGAGTTGGGCTCGCACAAGTTCATTTATGAAGACATTAACTTTGTCCATCCGTTGCAAGGTTAACAGTGCCATGGCGCTCCATAAGCGCACTGCTCCCGCAGCTTTGTTGCATTCCTCTGCAGCTCCTTGGATTGTAGCGCTGTGCGTTTTTCTGAGTCTCTCTGCTAGCGAACACGGGCACGTTATTGCGCCAGGTTCATATGATCCATCTGATGTTCTGTTGTTGTCTCGTTCAGAGCACTCTTCTATTTGCATTCACCCTCTGAACGTTGCAATGCCGCGCAAAAGGCCCAGGTTATTGAGTAGACGAGGTGGCTCTGGTGGCCGAGCGGCCTCTCAGTGGTCTTCAGAAACTCTGGAACCTGGGCGGAGCAGTCCACCGGTCACAAGAGGTGAAAGAGGCAGGGGCCGTGGAAGAATTGGGAGGGTCGAATGTGAGCATGCTGCTCATCCCACTGTGCGTTATCGAATTCCATGCTCTCTCGCTAATTCCACTTTCATAGTCTCTGTCACCATAGAAAAATGTGAAGAGAGTAGGGAGCTAGGAGTCGCCCATCCTGAAGCACTTGCCGAACAGAGGAATGTGAATCCAGTAGATAATCTGTGCCCGGTCATGGGGAGTGCTTCGATGCTGGACCCGGCCGTTCCTACAGGCCCAAGTGCGCCTGTTCGTGGCGTTCCCACAGGCTCGGTGGCTCCACATACAGACTCGGAGGACTCTCTTCAATATGGATGCAGAGTCGTCGAGAAGCCTTATACCACTGATGATGACTGATACAGCATGACTATGTTTTGTTTTCGCAACTACGGTTTGTCCCAGGTCTCTGACTATCAATGTGTCGTTTATACTTATCATGATTATGTATTGTTTCGTGCAGTTACTGTTTGTCTCAGGTCTATGTCTGTCCATGTGTCGCTTACACTCAGCACTGTGGCATGTTTGTCCAATGTATTGTCTCCGCTTTGTTCAAATCTGTGTTGTGTCGAAGATGAAGTCAACTTACTGATGAAGGTTCACACTGTTTTGACCTCATGAGCTTTTTGTAATATGCCATTCATAGGGCAGAACTCTCAAGGCCACGGCCTTGCTGTAACTTTTTTGTATCAATAATAGAAGTAGCCAGATTGAGAAAAAAAAAAAAACTCGTGTGTCCCAATGTAGCGCTTAGCTACTTTACACTTCGCGGTGCTTGCAGATTGAGTATGACAACAATCTTTGCCAGATCCACCATCAGGCCTTGTTTACAAACCACATGGCCTAGCAAGTTCCCGAAAGGGACGAGGAAAGTACACTTCTTTAGGTTGAGTGCAATCTGGTGCCGACGACATGTATCCAGCATCAATCATAAGCTCGTGACATGTTTCTTAACTAAGCCAAATACGGTCCAGTGATCTAGGTAAACTTCTAAGAACTTGTGGATAAATTCTTTGAACGCAGCTACCATAATGCAGGAAAATATCAATGCACATTCTTTATCCCAAATGGCATTACTGTATACTGAAAACAACCCCACTCGATAGCAAATGTTGTCTTGCTCCAATCCTCTGGTGCAATCTTGATCTGATGGTACCCGGAGAATCCATCTGTAAAGGAGTATGCTTCCTGTCCGCCCACATTTTCTAGTACCTCGTCCGTAAAGGGTGTTGGAAACAGATCATTAACACAAGCATCATTGAGCTTCCGCAGATCTACACAGATGCGAATCTCACCCTTCTGCTTCTTCTCCTGTACAACCATAGGACTTACCCAATCAGACTCCTCGACTGGTTCAATTATTCCTGCCGCCAGCATCTTGTCCAGTTCTTCGCGGACCTTGGCTTTGTATTTTGGATTCAGTTGGTAAGGTCATTGTTTTACTAGCTTTACATCTGGCTTCAAAGTTATTTTCATCATTCCTAAGTCTCCAAAAATCCCTTTCATCTCCGTAATCTTTGTAGGGAATAAATCTCGGTATTCGTGGAGCAATTCGATGACTTTTTCCACCGTGGTGTCATCCTAATAGTCCCAAAGCGTGGCATATTTCGGCTCTTCCTCTATTATGATATTTACCAACTTTGTTTTCAAGGGCACGGTGATGTCTGGATCTTCTACCTCGGGACCACGCACCTCTCGACTCCCTTCAGATTCTGGTATATTGATGTTATGTGGGTCATCCTCATCATCTTCTAGTTGTACATTGTAACATGCTAAAGCCTAGCTCAGCTATCGTGACCAGTCGGACAACACGACTTCTTCTGGTTTCGGTGGTGTTCTGAAGATGGCAGCTTTCACCAACTGTAATGCATCGTCCACAATATCCATCCATTGATCTTCAAAGATAAATTTAGTCAGAAACCCTTCGTGTAGGATATCCCACTCGTTGGTGCCATGTCGGAGTTCTGCTTCCGTATACCAGTTCCTTGAAATAACATCCAGGGTATGATAAAATAAGTGCACCCATTTTGGTTGAGGCTCAACACCATAAGCTTCAGTCCATTTGCTTAGGTGTATGCGCGGATTCTCTTGTCCATCATATTTCTTCGTTATTTGGAGCGCTGGCTTCCCAAATCTTATCTGCATCATGAGCTTACAGCTTCGCCAATCTTCGAAGGTTCCTTCATGGGTACCCCACCATCGTGCCGGTGTCACGCGCAATGCCCATTTGAGCACATCAAACCGTTGGCATTCTGGTACCGTGCTTTCGAATTCACCCAGGAATTCATCTACTCTTGTCAAGCCATCATATACTGGCAGTTCGCGATTCTGAGCTTTTACGCAATACAGGGATTTCGTCATCATATTGCAATGTAGTGTGGTTGCCCCGTTCACCCTGTTTCGCCGTTGCTCGTCTTCTTCATCTGAATCACTGGTGCATGAGCTAGCGTACTCCCACCAGGGTCTCCTCTCCTCCTTTTGCCTATGTAAAACAACCTTGTAGATACAATCCAAAGCATTGTCCTCTTCGTTGGTGCGCATAGGTTCTGTGTAGCGTGGTCCTTCTGTGGGATCTAGTGGAATGACTATTTAGACCGACATCTTCTCAAATATCATTTTCCTTCGCTTGAGGTCAATAACCCCATTCATGTTAGTGGCCCAGTCTATCCCTAGCATCATAGGATACAAGCTATTTTCGTCTATGATTTCAATAACTTCGAAATCTGTCCGGGTACTTGCACCATCAATATCTACTGTGATTCCTTACAGCCTTCTCATGGGAATGATCTTCTGTTGATTGGCCATTCGCAATTGAATAGGTGACCATTGTAGCGTAGGCTTACCCATGCGTTCCCATGCCTGTTTAGGTAATACGTTGGTACTTGAACCTAGGTCTAGAATGACCTGATCCATCTCATAGTCGCCCATCTGTATTGTTAATCGCATCTCGTGACCTATTTGCGACGCACGTCTTCCTAGTTTCCGGACCGTGCGAGGTTCACCCCACCCTATGCACCTATTAATTACTTCTTGTAACCCACTAACTACCCTGTTGTCGTGAAGCAATTTTATACATGTCTCTAAGAAGGTAGTCAGCATCGAGGAATCCCTATCCGGCTCAAGTCGATCCCTACTACCTTGGGTAGAGACACTCATGAAGCTGTCCCTAGCTTCCATATTGGTCTCCCCATCGACCTCTCCTATGGCTACCTCACTCCGTAGTACCATGTTTACCTTGGGTTCATCGTCATGCAGTTCAAATCTCATCGTCTGCATGCTTTGCGTGGTTGTGGGATGTGCTGCCTTTTTGTTGCGGATCTGTTCTATCAACATTGGGCAATCTGTAGCTCATGATCGAATTGCTCACAATAAGGCCATGATACTCGAGTTTGATTGGTACAATCTTGTGTGTAATGTCCCGGTCCCCCACAGTTGTAACAAATTAGCTGCCCACGACCCCTTCCTGGTCCCATTTCGCCTCGTCCTCGACCGCATCCTGGGAACCCACCACGCGTAAACTCCGTGGCTAGATCCTGACCTCGCCCCTCAGTCTTCATTCTATAGGCCGGTGTCTGTTCCATCAACATTCGATAGCTACGAATTATATATGTCGCATTTAACACAGAATTCAGAGTAAACTTATCTTTACTAACAATCTTCACTAATACATCCAAATCCACCCTGTGTACTCAGTTGCAGGGGTCCGCGTCCCCTTCCCCCACAGTTGTAACAAATTAGCTGCCCACGACCCCTTCCTGGTCCCATTTCGCCTCGTCCTCGACCGCATCCTAGGAACCCACCACGCGTAAACTCCGTGGCTAGATCCTGACCTCGCCCCTCAGTCTTCATTCTATAGGCCGGTGTCTGTTCCATCAACATTCGATAGCTACGACAATCCCTTTCTTTGTGACCCACCGACCTAGAAAAGTTGCAAAAGAGCTGCTGGGGGGTTTGGTTATATCTTGGCAATAAATGACAGTTATTGGTGTTGTGCTTCCCTCCTACATGATAGATTGCACACCAGAGCAGGGTAATCGCGCTCGGTCCTACCTGTACCTCTGGTCGCAAGGGGGTTGGCCCCCCTGTTACCACAAAATTTACTGAGACTGGACAGTGGTCCTTATCGTGTCCTTGGCCCCTACACTTGATACACCATACTTCTTCTCGGACGTCTGGGCGTGGTGTCTGGTCTTGTTTTAACCTCTGTATTTCTAAACATAGATTTTGGACCTGCACTTGGATTTGCTGAACTCCCAACCCTAGGTCCTATACCTAGGTTTCGTGCAGCCACATTGTTGCCTCTAACGCTTCTGCTTGGGTTGAGATCTTTTGTTGTGACAAGGCCATCTTCAGATATGGCGTTAGTGATGCGATGAACCAAGCACGGTGTTGTGCATCCGTCAGAGTCATGTTGGCCTCGCGAATAGTGCTTTTCAACCTCTGATCCAAATCCCACGGGGTCTCGCCAGGCATCATCATGATTTCTTTGAATCCCACAACCGACTGTGCTTCTGACTTAGGCCAGCTAAACTCCTTTTTTAATTCAGTATGGATGTCCACTATCCCCGCTGTTGGGTTAGTGCTTGAATACTTCATATACCAAGTTAGCGCGCGATCCTGTAGTGCGCTGACTAAGATGGCTTTCTTGATATTATCATCTGCGACCTACTGCTCATTCCATACTGATGTTAGTACAAACCAAATGTGTTCCAGTCTTCGCCTCCTGCTCCTTTGAACACTGGTAATTGAATCGTGTTCGCCATAGCTACCTTTGTTTGTTCTTGCCTCTTTTGATTTCTCGATGCTCTCTTCTATCGAATCTCCGCACTTTACATCAGACACCCCTTATGCAGATCCCGGTCCTGGCAACGGAACCATTTGTTGGCTTATAGGGGCCTGCCCAGGTTCAGAAGAGTTATTTAGCCAAACAAATCTCGCAGCTACCGGCCCTTTCGGCAACAGCCCGTGAAGCGCGGACTAAGGTCTCACCCGAGGTAGCAGGGGAGGGTGCTGGAACCAGGTTTCCGCACCCTTGGGATGTCTAGATGTGGTTTGTGAGGTTCATGCGCCATTCTGTAGCCTCGCGCTACGCAGATTTGGTTACCCTTATTGCGCTTATTACAGATTGGATCAATTATTACTATTCTGATCTAGTTAGAGCGGTCTTTAAGAAAACTGTATTATTTCTGGTTACTTTCGTGCATTAAGAATAAACCTAGTTCACAAGTATTCAATAGTAGAAATGCATAGATCATAACAATTCATTTACCATAAAAGAGTAAAGTCACATTTAACACAGAATTCAGAGTAAACTTATCTTTATTAACAATCTTCACTAATACATCCAGATCCACCCTGCGCACTCAGCTGCAGGGGTCCACGCACACAGCTGCGGACTTTCCAGGCCTCTGTGCACACAGCTGCAGAGCCTCTACCTACTACCCTTATCCCTCAACTCGGACTTACAGACACTTTCAGACTATCTTCTTTCAGAACCCATTACATCTCATCCTCCAAAAGAACCGCCTTTCCCTCATAGAGTCGCGCTCTATTTATACCCTTCCCTGGCTCGCGCTCCCTGCGTGGGCCGACTCTATTTAAATTAATTTTTATTATTTTCAGGCGGACTACCCTTTGACTCAATCTATTATACTTTGCGCTCCGCATATCTCGAAATTTTTACAATATCTAAATCCTACTCCCTGGGTTTTTTTCCCCAGAACCCTTACGTGGGACCTCCGCTACCCAACATGTGTACTGCCCTTTTCATCATCACTAAATCAAATTGAGGATGAACATAACTAAATTATAGGATTTATTTTAAATAGAGTTGGTTGAGATTTTTCTCAATGTTGTGAGAATTTTGTTTCTTTCTAAATTTCAACTATGTTTCCTATAGCAAATATCAGACTTTAAGATAAATACACAACAAATATAAGAATTTCAGATAAATACTTTGAATGAAAAAGTGTTTTACTATGTTTGATGAAATTTTAACTCTAAAAATCAAAGACTTTCCATGCAAAATACTTAGAGTGGTTTACTATGTGAATGCAAGATAAATGGTAATTGTTGTTAACCATAAAATTTCACATTGTCATGGGAACAATGTTCAAATTATATGACTGACATTGTAATCTAGTACCATGGAGTTGAAATCATGATGATGAAATATAGTGAGATGAAATTAATGAATTTACAACAACTAATAGTTAAAACCGAAGGTTGATTGTTCGGTTTAGGTTATGCAACATTTTAATTTTGTATAATGTGAATGAGCATTGAGACAACAAACCACTTCCAACAACTTGGTTATCCTCATTTTTTCATGTGCACGAGAAATTTTCATTTCTCAAAACTTTAAGAAGTGGGACACATCTCATCCTTATTTCGAAGCTAGGAATTTCCAGATATGAAAGTTGGTTGAATTTGTGTGAACAAGGGAGATTTCGAAGGTGTTTTAAAGGGTACACTCATATTTTCCTTCACCAAATGAAGGCCGATTCATAAACAAACTATTGGTGGTTGATTTTTCCATTGTCGTTGAGGCGCATAGAGGTGATATTGATATTCTCCCTTTGAAATCTAAAATATTTAGTGGGTGGGTTTGAACTTGGTGTGGCAGCTTGAATTATAAGAAAGATGGAAAAATCATGGGAAAAGGAAATTGAAGCTACTAGAGGTGGTCATAACCTTTAAAAAATATTTTTCTTAACCCTAGACATTAATCTTAAAGGTATGCCATGCAAGTTTCCTCCTGCGACTCTTTTTGAGTAGTTTCCATGACCTCAGGAATTGTCAATAGCTAGCACTTGCCTGACTTCTTTGGAGAGGTTTCCATCCTTGCCTCATTTAAAGTGACTTGTTCTTAGCAACAATAGGATCAAGTTGAACTTGGTGGCAACAAGTTTTGAGTTTCCAACAACATTTTTCTCAAAACTATGCAGGGAAAGTTTGATCGTTGGTTGAACTTGGTAATTTGGCCAATATTTATAACAATGACAAAATCCTCATCTTTCTATGTGAAACTTATCATTCTTATATAGATCTTGGAGCACTAATTTCATGGGAGAAATTTAAACTTGAAGCAAAAATAGACCACCTTTTTATACAACCGAACAATTTTAAAACTAATGGGACAATAATTATTTTTTGAACTCAATAAAATGGAATCAATTGGACCATTGGTGCTGGTATTATTGACGAATCAATTGTTTCTGAAGGTATTATCAAACACCAAATTTTTTTTTACAAAGAAATGGAAAAGAGCTTAGCAAGAGATTTGGAGTTTAAAATAATCAAACCCATTATTAATGAAATAAGACCATTTTAATGATCCTTTCTGTTCATAACCAAAAGGAATGAATCTTTAAGAAATAATCTATTTTAGGAAGAAGCCCTCACATGAATTATATGGACTCAATCCAATAAGAGGAATAGCTCCTCTTGTTGCATTTACAAATGTAACATAGTCATTGTAATGCATGGTGTAAACAGTGCTCTGGTAACATGTGATGCAAACTCTTTTGTGAAGAGACTCGGTAATATGGGCCATATACCTCGATTTTCACATCAGTGAATCAATTCTCAATCTTTGTCCAACCTACAAGCATGGAATAAATTAGAGGCAACATTGAAACATTACAATAACTACAATGAATTATATAGTCAATAAGGTATTTAGCTAATATCGTAGTTGTTTAGGTGTTTAGCAACAAATTCAAAAATATTCTCTTAATTGCATATTAATACAAATAATCCATGACCCCTTCCATAGTTCTAAAACAAGATTTGTCATTGTAAGTCATATATTGGATTGCCAACTTCAAAAATCTTCCAAGCAACTTCCCGATATAATGTAAAATTCAAAAATAACTTCCTAATTGCATATTAATACAAACCATCCATGAACATTGTCCAATGATTATGCACAGTCATTTGAAAGGACCACAACCAAAGGAAATTAAAAGAAACAAGAATAACCAGTGCATAATAAAGTAATCAATATGATGCACATGCTAGGAAGCCCTCGAACAAGCATCAACAAAAAGAATAGTTGCGCAACCAACAACCAAAACAAGAATAATAAGTTTTATAGATGAGTATAATTTCACGAACTATTGGACAATATATATTACAACAAACTACATTATAGTTTTTGTGGGGTTGAAATAATAACAAAATACATAAAAGTTGTTACGAGAACAACACTTCTAATTACAAGCATATGATTCATTATCTACAACCCCCTAAAGAATCATCAACAAAAATAATTGGGACACAATTAGCAACCATAATTCAAGTATAAGTTACAACAAACTAATGATAGTTTTGTATGGTTGACAGAATATCAAACTCCAAAGAAAAGGAATCGTAAGAAAAGTACTTCAAATTAAATATAGCTGAAAACCCTTGGATTGTTACGCATGCATAAGGATTTGTATTTATAACTCTTTGTACATGCAACTGTGCATTTGGGATCAAACATTACAACAAGACATTTTTATACCTCTAAATGCAATCACATGCTTTGATCCCTCTTACTCAAACCTATTATGAATAATCCAAAGTAGGGCATGGACCAGGAAATTTAAGGTTCCATAATTTATCGAGATTCAATCCAAACGTTATTCTATTTGGTTTGACAAATGTCTGTCACATCCTTGGTAGAGTAAGGAGGGTTTTTATAAATCAAGGTTACAAGAAAAGTAGTGATTGAAATGCTTTAAGAAGTACACCTCCCAATCTCTATTTTCACATCAATGAATAAATTGTCTCAGCATTTGTCCAACTTGCAAGCATGAAATAACTTAGAGGAAGCATTGAAACATTATGAGAACTACAATGAGTTGTATAGTCAAGGTATTTAGTTATTGTCATAGTTGTTTAGGTATTTGGCTACAAATTCAAATATAATCTCTTAATTTCATATTAATACAAATCATTCATGAGCATTTCCATAGTTCTAAAACAAGAGTTTCCACTGCAAGTCATATTGCCAACTTCAAAAATAACCTCTTAATTGTGTATCAATACAAATCATCCATGAGAATTATCCAATGATTATACTTAGTCATTTGAAAAGACCACAACCAAAGGCAATAAAGAGAAATAACCATAACCAATTCATAGTAATGTAATCAATATGATACACATGCCAAGAACCACTCGAACAAGCTTCGACAAAAAGAATTGGGACACAACCAACAACCAAAACAAGCATAATTAGTTTTATAGATGAGTCTAATTTCACAAACTGCTAGAATATATATACTACAACGAACTACATCACAATTTTGTGCGGGTGACAACATATCATACTCTAAGTAAAAGGAGCTGCAGGAACAACACTTCCAATTAAATATAATCGTATGATTCATACTCTACAAGCCCCTAAAAATAACATCAACAAAAATAATTGGGACGTAGTGAGCATCCAGAATTCAAGTATAAGTTCCAACAAAAAACATAATAATTTTGTATAGTGGAGAAAATATCATACTTTTGAGAAAAGGAATTGCAAGAAAAGCACTTCAAATTAAATACAATTGGAAACCCTTGGACTATTACACATGCATAAGGATTTTATTTATAACTCTTTGTACATGCAACTGTGCATTTGGGGCTAAACATTAAAACAAGAGATTCTTATACCTCTAAATGCAGTCACATGCTTTGTGCCGTCTTGATTAAACCCATTATGAACAATCCAAAGCATGGTTTTGACCACACAATTTAAGGTTTCATAATTAATGGGCATTCAATCCAAATGTTATGTAATTTCATTTGAAAAATGTTTTCCACATCCTTGGAAGAGTAAGGAGGGGTTTTATAAAGCAAGGTTACAACAAATGTAGTGACTGAAATGCTTTAAGAAATACACCTCCCAATCTAGATAATTGGTTGTAGGCTCATAATCTATTAGGATAGAGACTATGCATTCCAGGCATGGAATTTCTCTAGCTTGTCTCAATGGGAAGCGACGAGCACACGAGGCACTGCAACAAAAACAATTATTTCAAATAAATTCCAGCTAACAGTAAAACTAATACAAAATATTTTTTTTCCAAGCAATGTTGCAGGAATAAAATAATTCCAAACTACCCAGCAACAAAAACAAAGTATTTCACATAAATTCCATCTAACAACAAAACTAAAACAAAATTATTATTTTCAAGAAATGTTGTCAAAATAAAATAATTCCAAACTATTTTTGCACTCTAAATTAACTTTAGTTCCATAATATCGTTCCATGACCATTATAATTATCTCGAATTGAAGTAAATACCTGAATCCTGCATTGAAACCACTGGTCTAGCCTTATTTGTAACATAACAACCTTTCCCTCAAATTGTTCTTAATTCCTTAAAATGGGACAAAAGTCTCCCCCATGAAAAAAACGACTCGTGAAGAGTTGCACAATTGTTAGATAATCTCCCTTTGGAATCTAAAGTGTTGAGTGGGTGGGTTTGAACTTGTTGTGGAAGCTTGAATTGTAGGAAAGATGGAAAAAGCATGGGAAAAGGAAGTTGAAGCTACTAGAGGCGGAAAAAACCCTTTAGAAATCGGTTCATTAACCCTAGATGTTGCTCTTAAAGGTACATCATGTAGGTTGTCTCTTGTGGCTCTGTTTGATTAGTTTCCATGGCTTCAGCAACTATCATTAGCCAATGTTGGCCTGGATACTCTACAAGGATTTACATT
Source organism: Pinus tabuliformis (assembly GCA_031772625.1). Classification (NCBI taxonomy): domain Eukaryota; kingdom Viridiplantae; phylum Streptophyta; class Pinopsida; order Pinales; family Pinaceae; genus Pinus; species Pinus tabuliformis. Next base: position 482,978,830 of record CM062820.1, read on the forward strand.
CTTGCCTCGTTTAAATCATCTTATTCTTAGCAACAACGAGATCTCCAATGAACTTGAATATTTGGTGTAAGTGGGGCTTAAATCTCTAGAGCATCTCAATTTGTCGAATAATAGAATACATGTATTGGAGGATCTTGTTCCATTGTCACAATTTAACCTTGTGTCTTTGGACCTATATGGGTGCCTCGTGACGTGGTTGCTAGAGTACGGAGCTACGGTTTTCGACATCATTAAATCCCTAGAGTTTCTGGACAAGACGAATGTGGAAGGTAGTCGAGAAATAAATAGTTAATCGCCATCGTGGAGGGACAAAAATCAAGCTAGAAGCTCCTAGTTTTTGGTGATAATGTGCATGAATCTGATAGAAGCACCACTATATAAAATGCGGACATTAATGACACCTACAAAAATAACATATGAAATTATTCTTGGAGGTGATGGAGGCCCTGCAAAGTCGACAGTCGAAACCCATTTATGCGTGAGTGGAAACTATTGTAATCATCATGTGAAGATACATATGTCAAATTAGGGGAAAAAGGGGAGATGAATCTTGTTGGGATGAGATTCCCAATGAAACAACTTCAGAAATTGTTTCCTTAACCCTAGATGTTTCTCTTAAATGTACGTTACCTCTTGCAGCTTTGTTTAAGTAGTTTCCATGACTTTAGAAACTGCTATTAGCCAATGCTAGCTTGAATTCTCTGGAGCGGTTTCCATCCTCCTCATTTAAAGCATATTTTTCTTATTGACAAAAGGATCAAATCGAATGTGGTGGCAACAAGTTTTGAATTTCCAATAATATTTCACTCAAAAATGTGCAAGGAAAAGTTTGATTTGGTAGTACTTGGTAATTTGGCCAAGATTTGTAACAATGGAAGAAACAATAGCCACATTTCTAAGTGAAATGTATCATTCTTCTATAGGTCTTGGAGCACTAACTTCATGTGAGAAATTTAAACTTGAAGCAAAAATAAACAACCTTTTTATACGACTGTACAATTTAAAAGCAATGGAACCATAATTAATTTTTGAAATTAGTAAAATGGAATCAATTGGCCCATTGATTATGGTATTCTTGACAAATCAATTGTTTCTAAAGGTATTATCAGTCACCAATACCTTTTGTGTTACAAAGAAATGGAAAAGAGCTTAGCAGAAGGTTTGGAGTTTAAAATAATCAAACCCACTGTCAATAAAAGAGGACCATTTTAATGATCCTCTGTGTTCATAGCCAAAAAGCATTAATGTTTAAGAAATAATATATTTCAGAAAGAAGGCCTCACATTAATGATATGGCCCAATCCAATAAGAGGAGAAATTCCTCTTGTTGTCTTTACAAATGTAACATAGTAATTGTAATGCACGGTGTAGACAGTGCTCTGGTAACGTGTAATGCTACCTCTTTTGCGAAGAGACTCAATAATAGGATCCATATACCCTAATTTGTGCATCAGTGAATCAATTGTCTTAGTATTTTTCAAATCTACAAGCACGAAATAACTTAGAGGTAGCACTAAAACATTAAGAGAACTACAATTAATTATATAGTCAAGGTATCTAGCTACTATCATAGTTGTTTAGGTATTTAGCTACAAATTCAAATATAAGCTCTTAATTGCATATTAATAAAAATCATCCATGAGCACTACCATAGTTATCAAAATATATTTTCAACTGCAAGTCATATATTGGACTGCCAACTTCAAAAGTATTCCAAGCGACTTCCTGACATGTAAAATTAAAAAATAACTTCTTAAGTACATATCAATACAAATCATCGACAAACACTATCTAGTGATTATACTCAATCATTTGAAAGGACCATAACCAAAGGCAATAAATAGAAATAAACTTAACCAATGCATAGTAAAGTAATCAATATGATACACATGTAAGGAACCCCTCAAACAAGCATCGAAAAAAAGAATTGGAACATAGCCAACAACCAGAACAAGCATAATCAGTTTTATAGATGAGTCTAATTTCTCAAACCACTAGAAAATATATATTACAACAAACTACGTCATAGTTTGTGGGGTTGACAACATATCAAACTCTATATAAAAGGAGTTGCAGGAACGACATTTCTAATTAAATACAATCATATGATTCATGCTGTACAACCCCCTAAAATAATCATTAACAAAAAGAACTGGGACACAGTTAGGAACCATAATTCAAGTATAAGTTACAACAAACTAAATGACAATTTTGTATGCTTGAAAAAATATCAGATTCTAGAGAAAAGGAATTGTGGGAAAAACACTTCAAATTAAATATAGCTAGAAACCCTTCGACTGTTACGCATGCATAAGGATTTTCATTTATAAATATTTATACTTGCAACTGTGCATTTTGGTTCAAACATTAAAACAAGAGAATTTATAACTATAAATGCAGTCACATGCTTTGAGACCTCTAGAGAAAAGGAATAGTAGGAAAAACACTTCAAATTAAATACAATCAGAAACCCTTGGACTACTATGCATGCATAATGATTTGCATGTATAACTCTTTGTACTTGCAACTGTGCATTTGGGGTCAAACATTGAAACAAGATATTTTTATACCTCTAAATGCAATTACATGCTTTGAGCTCTCTTACTCAAACTAGTTATGAATAATCCAAAGCAGGGCTTGGACCAAGCAATTTAAGGTTTCACAATTTATGGACATTCAATCCAAATGTTATGCAATCTAGTTTGACAAATTCCTACCCATCCTTAGTAGAGTAAGGAAGGGTTATATAAAGCAAGGTTATAATAAAAGTAGTGATTGAAATGCTTTAAGAAGTACGCCTCCCAGTTGCAATTTGCAGATTAGTGAATCAATTGTCTCGGACTTTGTCCAAGTTGCAAGCATGAAATAAATTATAGGTGACAATGAAACATTATGAGAACTACAATGAATTATATAGTTAAGATATTTAGCTAATGTCATGGTTGTTTAGGTATTTAGCTACAAATTCAAATATAATATCTTAATTGCATATTAATACAAACCATCCACAAGCCATGCAATGGTTCTCAAATAATATTTTCCACAACAACTTACATATTGGACTGCCAACTTCAAAAACATTCCAAGCAAATTCCCAATATAATGTTAAAATTCCAAAATAAACTCTTAATTTTAGATTAATACAAACCATCCATGAGCATTGTCTAGTGATTATACTCAGTCATTTTGAAGGACCATAACCAAAGGAAATAAAGATAAATAGCCATAACCAATGCATATCGATGTCATCAATATGATACACATGCCACGAACCCATTGAAAAAAAAAAAAATGAAAAAATAATTGGGATGCAACCAACAATTAGAAAAAGAACAATCAGTTTTATAGAAGAGTTTGATTTCATAAATTGCTCAACATTATATATTACAATGAACTACATCAAAGTTTTGTGGGGTTGACAACATATCAAACTCTAAATGAAAGGAGTTTTAGGAATGACACTTCCAATTAGATACAATCGTATGATTCATAATCTACAACACCCTAAAACAATCATCAACAAAAAGAACTAGGAACCAGTCAACAACCAAAATTCAAGTATAAGTTACAATAAACTACATGATAGTTTTGTATGATTGATAGAATATCAGACTCTTGAGAAAAGTAATTGCAAGAAAATCACTTCAAATTAAATACAACTGAAAACCCTTAGACTGCTACACATGCATAATGATTTTCATTTATAACTCTTTGTACATGAAACTCTGCATTTGGGGTCAAACATTAAAAAAATAAATTCTTATAGCTTTAAATGCAATCACATGCTTTGATCCCTCTTACTCAAACCCGTTATGAAAAATCCAAAGCAGGGCTTGGACCATGCAATTTAAGGTTTCATTATTTATGGACATTCAACCCAAATGTTATGCGATCTAGTTTGAAAAATGTTTTCCACAACCTTGGTAGAGTAAGGAGGGGTTTTATAAAGCAATGTTATAAGAAAAGTAGTTATTTAAATGCTTTAATAAGTACACCAGCAAATCTACATAATTGGTGGCAGGCTCATAATCTGTTAGGATACAGATTGTGCACTCTAGGTATGGAAATTTCTCTGGATTGTATTGGAGGGAAGTGATGATCACACACGAAAATGTAATAGAAATATATTATTTTAAATAAATTCTAGATAACAATAAAACTAATAAAATTCATATTCTTCAAAGAAATTTTGCAAGAATAAAATAATTCCAAGCTACCCTGCTATGGAAACAAAGTATTTCACATAAATTCCAACTAACGACAAAACTAAAACTAAATAGTTATTTTCAAGAAATGGTGCGAGAATAAACTATTTCCAAACTATTTTTTCACTCTAAATTAACCTCAACTCCATAGTATTGTTCCATGACCATTATAATTAGCTCGAGTTGAAGTAAAAACCTAAATCTTCCATTGAAACCACCGGTCCAGTCTTGTTTGTAACATAACAACCTTCCCCTCAAATCATTCTTAATTCCTTGGAACGACACAAAAGTATCCTCCATGACCAAAAATGACTGGTGAAAAGTATCATAGGATTTTTGGATATTATCCCTTTGAAATCTAAAATGTTGATTGGGTTGGTTTGAACTTGTTATGGAAGTTTGAATCATAAGAAAGATGGAAAAAACATGGAAAAACGCAGTTGAAACTGTTAGAGGAGGACAAAACCCTTTAGAAGTTATTTCCTTAACCCTAAATGTTGCTCTTAAAGGTATTTTATATAGGTTTCCACATGTGTCTCTATTTGAACAATTTCCACAACTTCAACAACTTTCATTAGCCAGCGTTGATCTAACTTCTCTAGAGGGGTTTCCATCCTTGCCTCATTTAAAGCATATTGTTCTTAGCAATAATAAAATATCCAATGACCTCAAACATCTAGTGCAAGTAGGGATTATCTCTAGAAGATCTTGATCTGTCGAATAATAAAATACAGGTGTTGGAGGATCTTGTTTTGTTGTCACATTTTAACCTTGTGCCTTTGGACCTATACGAGTGGCCTGTGATGTGGTTGCAAAAGTTCAAAGATAGGGTTTTTGACATCATTAAATCCCTAGAATTTATGGACAAGACAGATGTAGAAGGTAATTTAGCAATAAACTATTAATCACCATCGTGGAGGAATGAAAATCAAGCTAGAACCCCCTGGTTTTTTGCAATAGTGAGCATGACTTTGATAGAAGCACCACTATGCAGAACACGAGCATTAATGGCCCACGAATTGTTCTAAGTGGTGATGGAGGCCTGCAAAATTGACACCTTTTTTTCTTCCCACAAGCCCCATCACATATAATTAGGTAGTGGAGGCCCATAAATTGTTCTCGACAGTGGTGGATGCCTATAAGATAAGCACTTCTATTGTTGCCCACAGGCCCCATCTCATATAAGAAGGAAGTGGAAGCCCATGAACTGTTCTCAGAGGTGATGGAGGCCTGCAAAATCGACACCTTGTTTCTGCCCAAAAACCCCATCATAGCTAGTGAGGTATTAGAGGCCTGCAATAATAGGCTTGAACGAATAGTTTCTTGGATACCCAAAATTTCATTCCTTGCCGAAACAAATCACAGTCATGTGTTGATCAACTCAAAATTCCCAATCTTCAGATCCTTTATTGCATCGCCTCTCGAGCATATAACACCACCAATTCCATTCATTAATCCACAAATGTGATTTATTTCTATCATTATTTCTGATAAATCTCCCATTCAAACTAGTGACTATGACCCTCTAGAACACACTATAAAGTGCAACTAAATTTGGAGAACCTCCATAAGATTGTAACTAACTTTAGTCATAGAGAGATGTCAAATTAGGGGGAAAATGGGAGACAAGTATCGTTGGGATGAAATTCACAGTGAAATGCCCATCAACATTATTAGTCTTTAATATGTAAAGAATTCTATTTGAGGTTTGATTGATATTATTTTTTCTATGAACTTTGTAATGGTGTAAAGTTTATATATATATATATATATATATATATATATATATATATGATATAGACAGAGAGACAGAGAGAGAGAGAATAAATTTTTTTTTGTAAAATTTGATTGGTCAATAAATTCGATCTTTTATTGTAGCTTGGCAGAAGGATGACATCATGTCAATGTTATCTAGATGCAATGGAACTCTTGTTGGCTCTCCAAAATGTATCCTTTTCACACAATTTTCCTTCATTTTTTACCATATTCCACAACTCCATAACCTTGCATAAATACCATCTTCATGATTATATATGGGTTTAGAACTATTATTTTCCAAAGCATTTATTTTGTTATATTAATGAATTTTTGGTTAAATATTAGAAAAATAAAACGTATTCACTTATCTCTAAAAGTTGGACGAGTTTTGTGATGTTTGTAGGCATATTTGAAGATTCTAGCAAAGTCATATTTGGCTTTTAAGTCTCAAATTCGAATTTTCTCTTCAAAAGCAGGAAGATTTGAGATCATTATTCAAACACATTTCATGGAGAAGAATCATGGAAGTTTTGATAAGTGTCTCCCATCAAAGCTATTAGAGAGTTGTGATAATGGTCTCCTAATTTTAGAAATTTGGTTGTACTTACTTGACAGAAAAGTGGATCTAAATTTATTAATCGGTTACCCTCTTCTCAAAGAAACTCAGGTATAAATAGGAGTGTTTTATCCATTGGAGAGAGGAGGAAGGGAGAAGAAATTTAAAATTTGTAATCTTGATACTTGAAGAGATATCATTACAGAAATGTTTCTCCAAGCCTATTTCATTTAATATATGATGTTATTCTATTTTTCAACTTCAAGTGTGCATGTCGAAGCATTGGAGGGGCCTCCTTTTCCAAAAATGTTCACTCTTTCCCTTCATTGTTCATAAATCAGTTTTCAATTCTTTTCATAGAATAGATTTAGATGCTTTTATAGACCAAGTTTTAAATGCTTTCATAGTTTTAGTTTCCATGATTTCATAGATCATATTTACATGTTTTCATAGATTAAATTCCCATGTTTTCATAGATCATATTTACTTGGTTTCATAGATTAAATTTTCGATGTATTCCTAGACTAATTTTCCAAAGCTTTCCTAGATTAAATTTCCAATGCTTTCATAGATTAATTTTCCAGTCTTTCCCTAGATTAAGGTTTCTATTGTTCTCCTTGTTTAGATTTTCATTGTTTTCTTAGATTAAAATTTCCTTTCATGTCAATTTACATTTGATAGAATTAGAAATTGAATTCTTGCATATATTTTGTTGTGCACTTTGTAATTTTACAAGCCTAGATTGATAATTTAATGTAACAAAATTTAAAGCACAATTGAATTGACCGACATTTTTGGAATCTTTGCAAGGGAAGTGTACATAGGATTTAGTTTCTAATCTAAGTTGCTCTTTAATTTACACAACTTTGGAAAGGGGAAATTGTAAGGCAAGAGGTAAGCATATATGCATCACTTTGTAAGGTTTCTCCTAATCTTAGTTGTTCAATTACATCTCATTTTTAGTTGCATAAGTTTAATTTCATTTGTTTTAGAGTGCACTCTAGAGGTAGATTTATTAGAGGACAAACTTCAAGGAATTCAATTTTGCAACTAGTTTGAATTCAAGTTCTTGATTGTTCCTTTCTTGCAAGTGTGGTATGTTTTCCAGTTCTGCAATTAGTTTAAAACTCAAGTTATTGATTTTTTGTTTCTTGCATGTGTGGTGTGTTTTTCTATTCTACAATTAGTTTAAAAATTTTAATTTTCAATTATTCTTTTTTGGATGCTATAAGAGTCACTGTACTAATCCATTTGTGGGCAAAAAATCTAGATCACAAAAATTATGTTCAAGAATTTTTCGGAGAGAAAGGAATACATTAAAGATTGGTTTCAAGTGGTTACTAGGCCACAACATTCCTCCATTCTTCAACAAATCTTGGCAACAAATCCAAATGTACAATCGGACTCTCATATCCCTGTGGACATTGAGATTTATTTTTCAAAGTTGGATATGGGCATACAAGAGATCTTGATTGTAAATGGATTCACTAAAAATTCTCCTACACTTGATAGAAGCTATTGTTTTTCAAAATAGAGTAGGATAGAATAAATAAATAAAACCAAGCTTGGTGATGTTTTTGAATTTTTTGTTCTAAAATTTGATTTCATTTATTTCTTGAAAAAAATAATTTTGTGGTGCAGTAAGAACCACCTCATTCACTGACCATTGGTAGGAAGATCTACAAGGGAAGGGATGTTTATGAAGGAGGAAAACAAGTAGAATTTCAGAAGCTAATAATTTGAGGTATGAAATAAATTCTTCTTACTTTGTCTTTCAATTTTCAGATTTTAAATAAAGAGTTGACAAAATTCCTAAGCATGCTCTCTTCTCGTGCCTTGTTGTGACTTGGAAGCTCAGAAAGGAAAATTGGATATGATTTAGTTTTTTAATATATACTTTGATCTAAAATTTTGCAACAATCATAAATGTTAGATCTGGAAAAAAAAATGACTAGGAGATCTAAGTTCACTCTTGATTCTAAAAACAAATTGCTTAAATTTTGATCTCCAACATATTTTTGTCTCAAAATTTGTTAAAATAATTTTTTTCCCTTTATTTAAAAAAGAAAAACCTAATTATATTTTTCTCAAAAATTTCTAAAATAAGTTTTTATTATGTGCGTGTGCAACAAAATCTCAACAATTATATATATAAATAAATAAATAACATCAAACAAAACCAAAACATTAAAAAAGACCAAATATAAAAATATATATATTAAACAAAACAAAAATCAAACAAAACACAAAACAACGAAAACAAAAACATAATAAAACTAAACAATAAATATAAAACAAACAATAAAAACCAACCATGCATATAAATTAATAAAACAAGGTCAAGAATGAAAATGAACTACAACAAAGTGTTATACAGCTAGGGCAAATCGCAGGTTCAAATCCTCAAGCTTCGACTTTGTTTCAAACCAGCAAATAAAAACTCGTAATGTGCATTTCGATGCTCCAAAATTATGATTTTTATACTTGTAAATCAACGGTCTAATTGGGCCAACGATTTTGTTTCTTCAGGTAAATAGAATGAAGTTAGATTGAAATAAAACATTCTTGGTAGCATAAAAAATATTAAGAGGTGTTCCACAATTGTTGTTATATTTGTCTTGTGGCACAAAGAACATGGGGGTAAATCCCTGCCACTGCCACGTATTTAAATTTATATGCAAAAATAAAGATTTAAAAAAAAATTGTTTTCATTTAAAAATAATAACTTGTATGTTTGATGCAGTGGTAAGATGATCACTTTGTATTTAAGAGGTTGGGAGTTTGAATTCCATGGAGGCCATTCAGTGTGATATTGGTCCCATTTTTTCCAAAATGCGGTTGCCACCTATTAGCTTGAGATCGGTCCATGTGGCATTCCATGATTGGACCACGTGTCAAGTATCGTCATGCACATTCATATGCCATATCATCATTTGGTCAAAAGTGAATTCAGAGCTCTGCCACCTTAGCCTTAACCAGTCCACTGTCACGTCAGCATGCCAACTCACCCTACCATGTCAATAGCCTACCATGTCACCCTATCACATCACCTCACCATGCCAACATCCACATCACCTAGCCTAGTCAGCATCCTACAATCCATGTGTCCATCTCTAGTGCTTCCACGTGGCACTACTCTAGAGCTACCATGTGGCATCCCTACACAACAATTTTCATTGTTTCCTAGAAACTTAAGACAACCATAAATTTTTCATATGACATCCATTTGAGGTGATTCAAGGTTCGTTGAAAGGATCTCGATGAGATCTACATCATGGAGTTATTTTCATCAACATTTGAGACTATAAGAAATTGGTTTTTTTTTTACAATTTTGTAGAAATTGGACTTCAAAATATCATCATATCATTATAACATGTTTCTAATATGAATTTTCTTTATTATGGTTTTTGTATCACTGAAATCAGATATCAAATGAAAAAATTATCAACGAAACACTGACAGGTAGTCCAAGATGCATCACTTCCCGACAGGTAAAAAGTGCATTTCATTTTTATTTATCCTCCTTGGATTTATTTTATTAGCACTATTTGTGAATTTTTTATGTATATATCAGATGAAGAAAGACTGGTCACCTCTCTCCCTCGATAATATTATGTTTTATTGCATATCAGTGTTAAGTTTTTGCAAGTTCCAGGATTATGAAAGAAGATCAATCTATGCACAAGTGATTTTTAAAGACCAAATTATTTTCAGAAGAAACATTTTTCAATGGATTAAAAAAGAAGTCAAGTTCATTCCATGTCAGATCACATCTATTATTCCATTGCTACTCATAAATTTTCCTCTCTCTAATCTTACATTCCATCCATGTTGAAGTCCAAAGTTCCATCTTCCTACTACTAGATCATGACTTCAAAATCATTTTCCCTTTACAAGTTTCATACTTTCCTGCCTAACCTACACTCATCCCTAACCCATGAATAAAGTGATTCAACTCACAATGTTGAGTTACCTCATTGTCCTCAATATTTTGCCAAATATATCCTCATTGATAGTGCAAATATTTCATATGTGGTCTTCTACTTCATTACTTTATGCTCGTGTTAGATAATAGGGGATTCATTAAGGTATTCCTTCTAACAAGTCTTGACCCATTGACTTCAGCACATTATCTGGGTTTGAGACTAGAGATATTTTTAGTATCTTGAGGCTTGCATGCCTTAATGATAACTTCTCTTGCCAATAAACACTGGGAATACATCAATATCCCTTGTTTGTCAGGTCTTCTAGGTGACTCAACTACACTTCATTTATTCGTACCTAGTAATATGTACTTAAATTGACATCTTGACTCTCATTGAAATTAATGGTGAGTAGTCTCGTGTTGGTTAAGATATTCATTAATGGTTGGTAATCCAACAATTTATTTCTATGTTCGACATCAACAAAATTTATTCACATAGAAAAGAATTATGCCATGATGTGGATATGAATGAAGACTATATGGTTTCAGCAACTTGTAGCAATGTTACAATAAATCAAGATTTAGTTTCAAAGTTCAACAATAGTAGCATTGGTTCCATCAATAAGAAGACATAAATATTACAATTTCATATTTCATCCTCTATTCATAAAGCCAAGATAAAAGAAGAAGTAGATCAAATTCTTTCACTTCACATTTCATAATCCAGCAATAACAGCCAAAATGCATAGCTTATTGACTTTTAAGGTAGGTGAAGGTATGTTGTTTTCTAATATTTAATCATGAATTCCTCGAATGCTAAAATACATGTATTTGGAAAATTTCCCATGTGACATTGCTTTCCCCATTTTCAAAAGACAAAAGAACACCTTCAATTAGGGGGGATAGTCATTACCATTTTTTTTCAATTCCATAACTTTATATATTCTTGACCAACATGTTTCTCCTAGATAGTTGTTATTGTTCTTTGATTCAGAGATGGGTATGTTTTGACAAGATTTAGATAATGATCAAGGATCACTTGACATGTATATGAGAGGGTCTTAATTTTGAAGGCAGTTTCAAGTATGCTTTGTTGCAGCAAGAAGAAGAGTAAAAGAAAAGTGTTTCGACACAAGAACCAACACTTGCAATACTTGTGGTTACCACACAAGAACCAACCATAAGAAATGCCACTTAGATATATTTCAGAGAAATAATACTTTCAACAATAGCAAACTCTTGAGAAAAAGAAATAGTTGAAGAAGGATTTGCAAGTTTTGAAGAGTATCTCAAAGTTGGACAATGACTTAATCTCTCAGTCCACAAAAGGTTACAGAAAAGAGGAAAAAAAGGGTGCAATCCATGAAAATAAATGAAAATTTGTGTGAGGACGTGCAACATATTTAGTTGGGGGAAAATGTTGGCTCTCCAAAATGTCATCATTTTCACACCATTTTCCTTCATTTTTTACCATATTCCACAACTCCATAACCTTGCATAAAGACCATCTTCATCATTATATATGGGTTTATATTTATTATTTTCCAAAGCATTTATTTTGGTATTCTGAGTGAATTTATGGTTAAATATTAGAAAAATAACATGTATTCACTTATGTCTAAAAATTAGACGAGCTTTGTGATGTTTGTAGGCATATTTGAAGATTCTAACAAAGTCATATTTGGCTTCTAAGCCTAAAATTCGAATTTATTCTTTAAACTCTTGAAGATTTCAGATCACTATTCAAGTAAATTTCATGGAGAAGAATCATGGAAGTTTTGATAAGTGTCTCCTATCAAAGCTACCAGAGAGTTATGAGAGAATTTGTAGAGATAATGATCTCCTAATTTTGGCAAATTGAATGTACTTATTTGAGATAAAAATGGATTTGAATTTATTAGTTGGTTACCCTCTTCTCAAAGCAACTCACGTATAAATAGAAGCGTTTTCTCCATTTGAGAGAGGAGGAAGGGAGAAGAAATTTAGAATTTGTAATCAAAATACTTGAAGAGATATATTTGTAGTTATGTTGATTCAAGCCTATTTCATTTAATATATGGTGCTATTCTAATTTTCAACTTCAATTGTGCTTGTTGAAGCATTGGAGGGGCCCCCTTTTCCAATCATGTTTACTCTTTCCTTTTTTTGTTCATAGACTAGATTTCAATTACTTCCATAGACTAGATTTACATGTTTTCATAGACTAAGTTTCAAATGCTTTCATAGATTAAGTTTCCATGATTTCATAGATCATATTTACATGCTTTCATAGATTAAGTTTCCATGCTTTCATAGATCATATTTACTTTCTTTCTATATTAAATTTCTAATGTTTTCCTAGATTAATTTTTCAATGCTTTCCTAGATTAATTTTCCAGTGCTTCCCTAGATTAAGATTTCTATTGATTTCCTAGTTTAGATTTTCATTGTTTTCTTAGATTAAAATTTGCTTTCACGTCAATTTACATTTGATTGAATTAGAAATTGAATCCTTGCATATATTTTTTCATGCACATAGTAAGTTTACAAACCTAATTTGATAATTTAATGTAACGATATTTAAAGCTCAATTGAATCAATGTAATGTAACATGATTTGAAGCACATGTAAAGTTTATATATATATATATATATATATATATATATATATATATGATTGGTCAATAAATTCGATCTTTTATTGCAGCTTGTCGAAAGGGTGGCGTTGTGCCATTGTTATCGGATGTAGTGGTACTCTTAATGAAATCTGCATGGGATTTTTATGCCATGTGGATATTCTAGTGGCTAGGAAATATTACAACTACATATACCCATATGGGTTAAAAAAACATTACAAGAAACTACCTTGCCTCATGCCCAACTACTTCCCTATGCCTATCCTATTTCTTCAATCTATATTTCCTCAATATCTATCTTTTATCAAGGCATTTAAGGTACCCCATAGTATCAAAGATGAGAGAAGCTAAGGTGGTAACAAAGCAAGCATCAAATGTGGCAACATAGGAGAAGCATGTTTCTCATAGATCCATGCCCATCCTGCATGACCAAATATTTTCCTCCTGCATCAAGTTGTTAACACTATAAATTTCAAGTGTAAAAAAATCACTAAATAAAATATTTATGTAAATAATATAATAATTATAATATTGATGATTTTAAATAATATTCATATATTCATAGTTCAATATTATGTTTCCTTATTAGTCCCTGCCCTTCGGGTTGTACGGACTACAGCAATCAATTTTTCATTAGTGAATTAATTAGGCAGAGAAAACTATGATAGATTATTGTTTTAAATCAAAGTTATACCCTGCATTTCACATTTTATCGCAGGTTTAAGTTGACCATTTGCATTTTACCATAGGTTTAAGTTTTCCATCTTATTTTACATCTTCTCGAGGTAAATATCCATTCTAACTCTGATATATCTGATGTTATAAGATACATTCCATCAGCCATTTTTTCTCACAAATGAACTGAAACTAATGTTGCATTAGTTTACTAACATTAAATGTTGTTATGATTATTGATCCAGGTGGATATTGGTGGCCACCCGCCTATTCCACTAGGACCCCCACCATTATTTCTTTCAGTTTTTTTAGTTTCCTTAATTGTAAACAATTTACTATTTTTAGCAATTTCTCGGGCCTTGAACTTCTGGAGCTATTTTGAGGGTGTTGTAGCAGCTACAACCACCCTCCAAAATTTTGGCCTGCACCCAAATTCAGAGCCTCCCTTGAGAATTTCACTTGATGGTTGCATACACTCAGGCTCACTCCGTGAGCTCATGTGAGCCTTCACACCCACCTTGCTTGCTCATTACACCCAAGCTTTTGCATGTGATGTCAATGTCTTGCTTGTGACCATGTTTTGGTCATACTCAAGGTCTTCACTTCGTGTGTACATGTTATGTTCGCTATGAAAACATCTGTCGCACTCACACACAGAGTCACATTCATTGTCGCGCAAGCGTCGTCATGGTTGATCAACGATCAATCATGAGTGTTGCACTTGTCACTTGCACCGTCGGTCAGTCATGTTGAACATGTGTGTCTAGTTGGTTTGAATCATCTTGTCGTTAAGTCATGAGGGTGTATGTTTGTAAGAACACATTTGCTTTTTTCAATCATTCACACACTTAGTCATTTTTCTGAAGTTCTGACAACCAAAATCCCTTATGATAGCCAGACCATCACCCCGCCATCGACTCGATCGGTTGTCACCCCGAACAACATAGAAGCACCAAGCAAGTCTTCTCAAGCTACACTTCTCGCAAGAATTTCACTGAACCTTCATGTTAGCCACCTGGAGAGTCGGACCCGGCAGCAACACTGGGACTAACTCCCCTCAAAAATTGCATAGAGGCTATTGACCTTGCTCACTCTACTAACAAAGGAAATTGGCAAACAGGCCTAACAGACACCTAGTGCCCCTCCCTGTCTCCCTTAGAAAATTGCGTAGTTTTCTCAGTCAGTCCTCTCGATAGTCGACTGGCTGCTCATCCAGGAAATTGCGCAGTTTTCATGAGCAGGCCTTCTGCTACCCAGCAGTTCGCTCAGCTCAAAAATTGCGTAGAGATGATTATCAGGCCGACCTCCCAGCCTCAGTGCAGTTTCTCTCGCCAGCAGCTCCCAACAGCAGACTGACAGTTCCCTCCAGGAATTGCAAAGTTTTTGCTGCCAAGGTCCCAGCAGCTAACTGCCATTTCCCCTTGGGAATTGTGTAGTTTCTACTGCTAGTGACCCAGTAGCCAGTTTCCATTTCCCTCTAGGAATTGTGCAGTTTTGGCTGCCAAGCTCCCAACCAGTTCCTCCAAAAAACTACGCAATTTCTGCCTACTGATCCTCCATGCAACTCAACCTGTTCCTCTAAAAAATTGTGCAAATTTTGATGTCAAGCCCTTGCTTCCTGCTCATTCCAAAAAATGTGCAGATTCTGTCTGCCTTGCCTTCCTGCTACCCATATTGTCCATCCCAAAATTTGCGCATTTTTTCCTTCCAGGCGAGCCAAACCTCACGGACAATCACTGTCGACTTAGATTGCCCATCTTCATCACCCAGTAACTCTTGTGAAGTTTTCATCAGCAGTGCCCAGAGCAATCATCCTGCCTCACAACCTTGATGCCTCTCTCAGTCACCTGCATCCGAAATGATCATGTGTCATGGTAAACTAGGAGGTTTTTGGATTCAATGTCATCTCTTCATGAGTGACTGTAGGTACAGGTGCACCAGCAAACATGGCGCGACAATAAATGGGATGAATGAAGGGAGCACATGCAGAAGGACAAGATCACCAACAGACGAAAGATACATGTGAATAGATGTGCTCGTGAATGGATGATCATGCAAATATGTGTTTGCAGATGAACGGACAAGAAAACATGCAAGATGTGCTCACGGATGGAAAAACTGACGAACATGCACCTTTCATGAACAAAGGAGCATGTCAAGCCTTCCAACATACAAGCGAGGAGAAACATGCCAAAGAAATATCAAGCAAACCAACGGCCATCGAAGACTCCGCGCACTTTTCCATGCAGAGGTGAAGCTATGACACACCATGAAGACATCCATCACCCAATAACACTGCAACTCGACATGCACTCCAGCATCAACACGAATGTACCAACACAGTCATGTCAAGTCATGTTGTCCACATCTCCACTTTGGGCCATATTGTCAAATCAATGTAATGTAATGTGGAAGTCCAAGAGACCCACTTGTTGTACAAAGAGTCATGTAAAGTCGAAAATTCATGGAAGTCAAACAGTCATGAGGTTAGTCGAACAACCACAAGGGCTGACAATACCCTTGGCTATAAATACCCCCTCATTTGTACATGCAAATGACTTTTTCAACCCTGCACCTGCCACATAGCCAAGAGATTCTGTAATCTTTCCTTTGAGGAGTAAGTAGTGGCTCCAATGCCCCTCACACGGGGTTAGTGATGTATGGTGTAACGATGTGTCTTGGAACTTTCGCTTAATTCAGAAGCCTGCTAATAGGCCAACATGTTTTCACACATGTATTGTAACTGTTGTAAGACTAATCTTTAACACTTGTGATGCATGTTGCTTTAACCTGTGTTCTACATTTGAACTATTTCACTTGTTGTAATACATAATCTATTAATGGAAATGTGTTGTATATGTTGTTAATGTTGTCTTGCCCGTGTAGACTACTCTCCCAAACATCAGACAGAAATTTCACATAGAACTTGCTATAACAACCGTTGTACTCGCGCGGACTAATCGTTGAGTGTTATACATGTTATCTTCCCTTGTGTGTTATGACAGCCGCATCCGTGTGGATTGTTCCGCCAGAAGCTATGCATGTCCTATTTTGTTGTGTGTTCCTAGCAGAGTTGGGATTTCTCCCAACTAACTTGGGACGTACTACCACCCTCTCCCTCTACGGTGAAAGAAGCATTGACACAAGTGACACTTACACTCACCAGGCACGCAAACCTCACTTCTCGAAGACAAAGCATACTTCTATCCTATGCTGACAAGCAAGAGTTGAGGCAAACATTCAAGATAATGGAAACCAGGCCATCATACTAGATGAGACTCCCACATCAAATGGTGTGAGGTCTAGTTGGGACTTCATACCAGCGAGATCCCCTGATGCTGGCGGGTCCAGCATAATCAACAAAGGGCCTAAACAACGTTTTTTTGGGAAAATAGAAAAACATGAGTCTTTGACTCATGTTTGAACTTAAAATTTGTAGTCCTCAGATAGATATTTCCAATGAGGTATTATGCGCGTCAAACAAAGATCGTATGCCAAAGTTATGACCCCAGGAAGATGATGTACCAATTTACCCAAACAGGGCCCATAGTTTTGGCGCTTCATCTCCTAGGGTTAGATTTTTGGATGTTTAGGGTTTTCCACTATTTCTCAATAATAAATAGGCCTTCGAGCCTCATTGGAACACAGTTTAGAGGCATGTAGCCGCCACATCTCTTCTTAGAGATAAGCTACCATCGCCCTAGTTCTGTATGTAAGCATATTTCAGATCTTTGATATTAATGAAATGAAGTTTTATTTTTGCTACATCTCTGTGTATATGTGTATTTCTGTATTTTTTTTCATTCTTGCATGAGTCCGGATCAATTATGCATGTACCTCATTTTCAAAATTTCTACTACCTTGTAACTACCACCTACATAGCCATGCAGATGTCAATTCCACCTACACATCCGTGGAAATAGAAAGTATGCTTTATAAAAAGACTTAACTCCCCTATCTATGTTCACGTCCTTCCCTCGTTTCCTCCTCCTGCAGGAGGGATTGGCTTGGCTCCTGGATTTTTTCTTGGCGAGGAGGCAGCCTGCACTGACTCCATGACACATTACAACAACAAAAACAACCCACATTGACTCCAAAACCCATAACAACTCTAACATTGTTTCAACAACAATGCCAATCCACACCAACTCCATGACCCACTGCAACTCGCAACTTTGAACATAGTTGTTGTTTGCAACAACAATACTCTAAAGTAAGTGAAAATATTTAGAGATTACTCTAATATATATAGTTTCTGAGATCTAATTTATTCCTAACTTAGAAGGAGAGGTTGAGAGAATTTCTCAACCATCTCAAACCAACATCTCAAATATAGGATGTAAGAATTAACTCCAATATCCCATCTTAATGCTTACATGACATAAATTTATTGAAATCATCCACAAACAACAAAATACACAGTCATTATTTAATTGGTTTACAACTTATCAGTATAGACTCCATCAAGTTGCCTCATAACCTTCATAAAGGTGTAGTTAGCAAGTTAGATTCTCGAGTTCGACTCTTGAACTCCCGAATCAAGGACCTCCCAAAGTCAATTACTGAACAATGTCCCAAGTCATGGCATAACCTCATTAGAATACCACTCCCATGTCTTAAACGAATGAGGGATTATTCCAAAGATCCACAACTACCGTACTATCTAGAAAACCATCCATGTTGAGCCTTTTCACTGAGCTGTTCTAAAAAAGTTTAAGAGGTTCAAATTCTTCATTGAATTCATCATCAAAATTCAATGGATATTCATCGTCATTTTTCATTTTGCAAACGTAAGTATAACTAAATTTTCCTACTACAAATGATTCAACTACACCACCACTAGAACTTCCTAATTGTCCTTTGAACATAATTATCCACAACTGGCTAAAAAACATATTGACAATCTCACTCCCACTAAATTAATGGACCTTTGAAGGATTTACTCCATGAACTGTCATTCATAAGTGTAGCGTAGTGCAGTCCATGCCAACGAACTACACAAGCCTTTAGAAATGCCAAAAGAAGCACCCGCAAATTCACAAAGATGTTGATGAAGGACCAGTCCTCTTCACCCCCAAGTCAGCTTATCTCAATACCCTCAAAACAATCGATTGTCGTCCATGCTCATTGCACCAGTTTGTGACTCTTTTTCAGGAAAGAAACCATCCTCTGAGTCTGAAAAGAATCTTGACACAAAATGACAGAGAAAGCTATTGGGATATTTGATTAATCATGGCTTTTCTGTAATTAAAAAACTTCAACTTCTTTGTGAAAATTGCATGCCTCGGATAGACCTCGAAATTCGAAAAACCACAGAAAATTCGCGTGCCTGATTTACGCTCTTTCCACCTGAAGAGTTTCTCCACCAATGGATCCACGCATCCTTTAACAACCGTTATGGCACACGCATCACTACGCAGACCTATTTCATTGCTCCTTCGTACAGGCAGACAACGACTCTTCAAATCCTTTCAACTTGTAGTCATTTCAACCTAGCGTTGTGGCTCTCTCTGATTCACTATTCTACACTCCTTGCTATTTAAACTTCAACACCCAGGTACCTTTCTGCAATTAAAAAAATGCTTCGGTTGCTTTGTGAAAGTGGCATGCCTCGGAGGATATTCGAACAAGACAAAACAAAATAGCGTTGTACAGTGAACTCGTGGAAAGAAAACAGTCAATGCTCCACGACTTATTCTAACTCACGATGACGACAATGAACCTCCAGTGCACCAGTCTCCAACGCAGCCTCCAATCTACACCTCCAATCTCCTATAGCTGACAACAAGCTCCTCTGATCCCATTTTAAATGATAGTTCATTTAAAACAAGGGAGAAACGACTTCCAGACATAGACTTCCAAAAGGAGACTATGAAATCCCTACGTTGTCTAGCATAATAGCTGCGACGATGTCTCTGAGTCCTTCAACAAGACAGTGCACAGAGAATGGATTTCCATGCATACGGTGGCCCTTCGTTACTTCTCATGGAGGGACTGGTTGTTTGAATCAGCAGATCTACTTCACACGTAGGCAACAATTGTTTGAATCAGTAGATCCATTCGCTACAGAAAGGCCCCTGCTTTTCCTTCAACACAATGGATTCTCGTGTCTGTGGCTCTCATCAGATCTCAATCTTGCAGCATGTTCAATGACAATTTTTCACTCAAAAACCTCAGCCATGTTTTAGGGAAACTCAGCTCCAACCTTGAGCTCTGATACCATGTTAAGAATGGCTGAAAGCACTCATATATTTCACACAAAGGTGTATGCGCTCAACACACACACTTTACATTCAGAGATTACTCTAATATATAGAGTTTCTTAGATCTAATTTATTCCTAACTTAGAAGGAGAGGTTGAGAGAATTTCTCAACCATATCAAACCAACATCTCAAATATAGGATGTAAGTATTAACTCCAACAGTTTTATTATCAAAAATTATTTTCAGAATTAAAATAAATAGGTTATAAATATATAAATTAAAAAAGGAGTTCAATAACTTCACTTAATATAAAAAAATATTTAAAATATTAGTTATGTATACATTTTTTTATTATGAATTATATAAATTTATATGGAAAAAATTAAATATGAAATAATATGATGTTTTTAATTAAGTAAATTTATTATAAATTTTGAAAAAATTATTATTTTACTATTGTCGAGATTATGGAAAAGCTTGTTCAGAAAAGACAGGTAAGATGAAGGCTAGGGTTTTCTCTGCAGTATGTGCCACCGAGACCTGGGCTATCACAACACTCTATGCAGTAAAGGAGCCTGGTGATCTTAGGAAACAATTCGACCCTCAAATCAATGCTTCCCTTGGGGTTCTATTCTTAGGGAAAATCACATCTAGACCATGAATTTGGATAGAGTCGATAGTCGGGAAGTTTTGTCAATCTTCCAACTTGCAGCAAGCTCACGCACAGGACATAGATCCCATAATTTTGGAGCAGTCAAGGGTGTTTTTTGTTAGCATTTTTATCTTTAATGATAGGGAACTCAATGAGCCACAACAACGATTATTTGATCACAATATTGTAGATGCTTTCCCTTTTATTACAAGAACGATTGGGATATGGTTTGGATCTTGTGTTTTGCACAACGAGGGCTGTAGAGGAAACACCAATTTTATTTCTCTCTTTTCTGGTGGTTCCTTGCAGGTTTCCTACATGAAATAGGGAACCAGGTATCTTTTATTGGTGGAGTGCCCTAGCCTCTCATAAAAAAACCTAGATCTATCGTTTTGATTCAAATCTAAAGGAGAGAAAAATAGAGAGGAGATCACAGTGCTTAGATCCAAATACGGAGGAGTTGTTTCCTATTTTTGTCAAAACCCTTAATGGAAAATCGATATTGCTAAGGGTTTGGGGAACGAATTGAGTCAAAGAGTTGAAGTAGAGTGCACAAAATAGCTCAGGTATACTAGCATCTTTAGAAATTTTGATTTTTGCAGGAAAGGTGTTGTAGGATGTGTCTCAGTTGAAAGATTATGGTATTCAAATGAACTGCATCATTATTGTAAATTTAAGATTACGAGGTGATGCCCTAGGAGTGAGCATGCCACCTAGACCATCTTATTCAAGTAGGGGTTCGGTTTCTTTTAAGGACGCTTTGAGAGGGCATGTCGTTGCACCAGACAAATAAACCCCAAATATGACAATTCTAGGTTCATACCTCATAGAGAATGTAACACCCTCCTCCCACATTTACCCAAGATAACTGGTCCACTGGGGTAAAAATGTGATGAATTGTTACTATGATATGATTCAATTTCCCATGTACAGATAAGGAAGTAAAACCAACAAGACAAAACCAATTTGGCCTTCCTCATGAGCTTCAGAACCTTCAGGATCCAACCAACCCCTCCAGGTGTTCAACCCCTGAGCCAACTTGATATTTTGCTAAAATAGACCCCCATTCTCTCCCATGACAAGAATTCCATGTGACTAGGACCCTCCAATTGCTCCCAAAGCAACGCATCCACGCGAATGTGGCCCTTTTCAGATAGTTTGGTGCCAACGACCCCAAATTCTGAGCACTTTCTCAGGGCTAGGACTCAGGTCTCCTCCCAGAACTTCATGAAACTTCCAGAATTGATAAATAAAAATTAAATACATATACTAATGTAAACACTTGAACAAGGACTTGACCTAACCACTACCAACCATGACATGCATTTCATCAAACATATCATAAACATGTAATCTACAGGTCATAACAACATATCTGAACATAGGGGTCTCATACTTATCTGAGAATAGTTAAGAAGGTCTAATTATCTATCATATTAGATGCCATAACATATATTATGTCATGCATATGATAACCAATTACATATTCATCAAACATGTCAAGAGCCATAAACAATTTACATCATATAACCAACATATAACTAGCTAATAACCAACATATAAACCAACAATAAGCAACATATAAACCATGACAACTTAGCCATAATATCACCATCATAATCAATACATATGCTCATAGATCACAATAGAAAATACCTCTTATTAACATATGAAAATTCCAACCAAGTCAGGGACTTCCACATATCACCCGACCATAGATTGGGTTGAACCAAATCTCTCTTTCATCCAATCACCCCTGTGCCGTATTCCAAGCATGGATGTGGGATTTCATGGAATAAACAAATAACACCAAATGAGGGCTTCCAGAGGCCAAACCAACTCAACCCTCAACCAATGATTCCACCTCATGACCAGACATCACTAACCATCACTAAATCGGTCTCTACCCAAGTTGTCCAGGGCTCTAGAGAATTTGTTCCAACCAAGGCTTCCAGGACTAGTAACTCAACCCACAATTGTTGGCAGGCTCCAAAGCATTTGTTCAACCAAGGCTTCGACTAGTAACTCAACCCACCAAGGGCTCCATAGTGTTTGTCCAACCAAAGCTTCTAGGACTAGTAACTCAACCCAAGCTATTACATGGATTCTAGAGTGTTTGTCCAACCAAGGCTCCAAGAACTAATAACTCAATCCACAACCATAAGGAACATGAGCATGAACTAGAAAACAAAAGGAAAAACCCACAACACCATGGCTATCCAGGAAATGGAAAGGATAGGCAAAACCACTGTCAATCTAGGCAATCCTCAATGCCAATGACGGATCATAACCAAAAAACCACATGCATATCCCATGCATGTCAAAACTAGAAAGGAAATCATACATGGAACTCGATACTTGCAAGAAAAGCCCAATGTAGTTGTTGATCATATTGTCCTTTTCCTTCTTGCTCCAAATCCCAAGTATGTCGCACTCCTCCAAGATTGCTCCAAGAAAAAGCTAAGTGTCCCAGGGTATGAGAGAGAGAGAATATACTGACAATGCCAAATACTAAACTGACAAAAGCTGTGAACTGATCCTCAAAACTCTTTTTATCATTTAGGCCTCTATTTTCTTCAGTTTCCTTATTTTTCCTTCAATTTCCTCCTCACATGCAACCTGTGACCTTTCACCTTCCTTTTCTTAAATTTTCCGTTATTTTTATAAATAAATGCATGTTGTCTTTCCAAAGCCTTTGTCAGTGCCTCTACCGATTTACATAGCCATTAACTAATCACAAGTGATCCCCATCGCTATATTTTTTCCCAACATTCAACTTGGAATACGTGTCCCATGACCTTATTATTTTTCCTTTATTAACTTTATTACATGCATTTTTTACTAGCGTTGTTATAGAAAAGATGGATAAAGCTCCAGATCTAACAATAGAATTACCAGAAGTGAGTGGTCTTTTCAATGTTTTGCAAGCCAAAGATATCATATGTCGATTTAATGGTTACTGGCCCAAATCTAAATATCTACATTAATAGATCTATCTCAATTGGAGAAAATATTGTTATATTTATCTGTGTGTGAAAGGTTTTTTTGTGGTTTAGTTTGATAATGAAAAAGATTTGGAATATGCCATAAATGAAGGACCATGGTTTTAGGGAAGTGTGAGTCTTTTTATAACCCCATGGTTCCTCAGATTTGATGCCAATACAATGGTGGTAACGAAAATGTCATTATGGGTAAGGTTACATAATCCTTTTCTCCCCTTTTGGCACCACCAAGTCCTAAAAAGCATTAGGAATTCTTTGGGGGATTGCTAAAGATAGTTCAAGAAAGAATGGACAAAGGTATCTTCACTTTTTCACACATATGTGTGGATATGGACTTAAGTAGAGGACTTCATGATCATGTTCATCTAACACACCAAGACTTCAAGTGGACACAAGGGTTATATTTTGAAAACACTGCCTTCAGGTGTCAGATTTTCAATCAGACGGGGCACTTGTAGAATACATGCCCACAAGTGAAGAAGAGGACAAAGAAAAGGTCATAGAAGCAAAAATAGTGGAAATTCCCAAATCTGCATTCTTCTGATGAAGAAGATGAAGAAATGGATGAGAGACAACAAAATCCAGAGGCAAAGGATCAACAAGGGTCCCAAAAGGAGGGAGAAGAGAAGTTGAAGGATTAGGGAAAACAGATAGAGAATCCCAATGACCTCCGGGACATCCAGATTCATGGAACTCAACACAAGGAAAAGAGAAACAATCAAGGTCTAGGTGGAACAAAGAAATCTCATGTTTCTGAGAGGTCAGACTCGGATAAAGAAATGTCAGCAATAAAAAAAAATGATGAGTTGGAAATTATTATGGCTACTCCATCACTTGGGGTATGGCAAAAAGTTCAAAAGAAAAAAGGTAAAAAAGAGAAAGACAGTATATCTGGCTAAATGTTTTTCTATTTTCTTGTAGCCTAGTTACTATGAGTGTTTAGAGCACTTACTCTTGGTTCTCAGGGAAATATATAAATGCACTTATGCATCTGCTTATGCAAATTTTTATTTTTTAATAGAAAGTTGTGATTTTTCTCTGGAAAAAATAAAAATAAAAATTATATATATATATATATATATATATATATATATATATCTATAATTGATGGGATGATATTAATAATTATAAGTTTGCATTTTGGGTTTGAAAAAAAGTGGAGTATGGGGTGCTATATGTGGAAGATAACGTAGGGGATTTTTTGGAAATTTATTAGTCAAGATTTATAAAGTCTTGGTGCTTATTATTATTGTGAGGAATGCGAGGAATGCAAGTTTATTTAATGGTAAATTTATTTTGCTATTTGAGTTTGTTACTTGAGAATTAAATATTCATATCCTTGTATGGGATGGGAGGGGTCATGTTGGTTGTTCCACCTAGTAGTAGTGTAAGGGGACATGCTAAGCAACATCCCCTCCACTTAATGGTTTAATTCCACATCGTGACAATTGAACAACCAAGTTTTTTCATTATGAAGGTTAGTCAATTTTTGTGCAATAACTATAATTGTTGTGATACGGGTTTAATTCCAGCCCCTCCCCCACCTATTCCCATGATTTCCATTGGCATTTTTGAACTCTGAATTATCTGTGTTGTAATGGTTCTGCTATTTGAACGATCTGCCTCAACAACAAGACCTTTGAGATCTACTACTTAGGTTACTATTTGTCTTAGTTGTTTCCTCCCATGTTCCCCTATTATTTGGGATGATGTTGTTATTGGCCTCACAAGAACTCATCTTTGTTGATGCATTTCGTCTTGTTCCCCATCCACATTTGCAAGAGTTTAAAAAATAATAGCATGTCATGGACAGAGGCATCCCTGTTTGGTCTGCATTCTCCATCCCTTTTTTGTGCTCTAGTCGACTTTCCCTACCCCGACTTCACCAGTCTTATTATCCCCCCTATTTTTTATGTTGTCTAGTGAAAGCCCGTGGCACTCATTATGCCAGGAAAATAGGAAATTTGTTGCAAAGGTGCAACCTAATATGAGTCCCAAATGAGCTCATGTGCTTCCCAGCTAGCAAATTTTTTATCTAACATGTATCATTCCCAGGTGTTTTCTCTAATTCAAGTTAAGAAAGTGGAGGTGGAGAGAAATATTAAGGGAGAAAAAGGTTCTTTATCAAATACAAATATTGCAAGTGAAGTAGCTTCATGGGACTGTGACAATCGTCATACCCATGGTAAACACAATCAATACATGCAAACGGTTGACCCTCATTGGTAGATGAAGACGGTGGTGGGCAGAATTCTGCTAGAATGCAACGAAACTAAGGAGAAAATACTTTTGTTGTTGGATGAGATCCAATTGTCCATGAAATATCTAGATCATCACCTGCAAAGAATAGAAGATCAACTCGGCCTTACTCCTGCACCAAGTGACTCTCCTGCACATGAAAACTTCCCATCGAAATGGTTTCCTCTGGTTCATCTCCATCAACATGATCTCATCTATTTTTCTGGTTTTACCTCTAGGTTTTCTACTTATTTGAATATTTTAGATACTAGGCTAGTTAGTGCAAATCTTAGGACCGAACGTTCAGTACCTTTTGATATATTTTTGAACTCTCATGTATGGTTTATGAAGAAATTAAGGTTTTGTCACTGATCTAGTTTCCCTAATGTCATACAAGGGCTAAGTTCAACATCTAGACTCGAAGCCATTACATCAAAGAATTGAACCTGGGTGGAGAAGATTCCAATCATTCCTCCCAACCACCATAAATAAACCCAATTTACATTTACTAAAAAATAATATTAAAATGTTTTATTAATAATTAACATTAAAAATATATATCAACTTTATATTGAATGTAGAGAAAATTACACATCTCTTTATATTAAATAATATAATATAAAAATATTTTGTATTGTTTTATATATCAGATAAAATTTAAGTTAATTGACATTATTTTAAGTGTTTGGGTATACCAATTATTATTCTCTTGGATTCAAATCCCAACTAATAACATAACGAATTTTAATACTTAATAATTATTATTTTAATAACTTGAAATCTAAAAAACACTTTTAATAAATATTTATATAAAATATAAAAACAAATATTACATAAAATTAATATTAAAATATTGTATTTATAGTCCACGTGGTCTTGGATAAATGGTGATAGGTTGCTATGTTAAGGCACTCCTTGATGTGAAGTCATCAGTTCAATTCCATGTCCGGTTGGGGTGATATTTGGACATGTTGAAGATATCTTTACTGATAAACCAACTCATACTTCTACCTCCTTGTGTGCGCTAACATTTTATGTTTTTTTTCATACTCATTGCCACCTTCACCCATTCCCACTCCCTACTCAGCTCTAAATATTGTGACATTTCACTCTATTTTGGTTTTTTATTAAAAATAACACATGTATTCATTATTGTATTTGTGTGGTGACTTTTTAATTGGATATTTCATTCACGCAGTGACATATAGTATCCATTAATTCGTAGTAGTTTTTTTCATATGAGAAACTTTTTTGAAATTCTTGGTTTTCATATAGTTGAACTTTGGTTATGTGTTTTTTTCTAGGTTAACGTTACTCAACCACCACCACCAGGGCTCTAGAGCCCAATGCATGGCGTCAAGACAAGGTAACTAGTACAATTGACTAGTATGATGAGCGGATGAAAACCTTGCCATGACCATTTACTACATGTACAGGAAAGTTATTGTACCAAGCTTAATTGAAATAATCAAAACTTGGAGAAACACCTGGATTTCCTCTTCTCCTCCTGGGGTTGAGTACCAAATGGACAACATCAAGTGATCGCCACCTATATGAGTACCGACTAGCTATCAAAGAGCTTCTGTCAAATATTACCTCCTTCCTTATACCTCGTTCCTTATAGCTGACCAACATGTTTCAAGGCACATTTTTAGGTGCATGTGAACACGACATATTCATTCAATGATTGCATTCAAACTTGGTATATTCACTCAAATTAGGTATGTATGCAACACACTCAAGGAATACATGTGGCCATGCATATGACCTACTCAATGCATGTATGCATGAATGCAAGCTTAGATAATCAATGGATTCAACGTGTATTTCATGACAAGTAATTGATGCATGGAGTTATTTTTTTCAAAAGGAAAAAAATGTTGGCGCTTTTGATAATAATTAAGCAAAAACCAGAACATACAACATCAAAAATTGTCCACAAAAAGAAGCATGATCATCACAATAAGTCTAGAACAGCGTTCTAGCTTCAAAGAAAGCAAGAGATCATCAAGATATGCCAAAATATAATCATAACCAATCGCCAACTACTGCCAAAAACCAAAATCGAGCTTTATACAAGTAACTAGATAATCAAGAGAAAACAACAAGGCCCATCAAAAAGTATGGCAGCTTCATATTACCCTCCTTCATCACCTTTTCTTCAACCATAAATCTGAAATGTATTAAACATACAACACCAACTAGACCTTCTTTGGAGAGTCTATCTGCCACCCCATTATGCTCCCTATAGACATGTGTGAGAAAAAAGTTATCAATTGAGCCAAGAAATGACCTTGTACGGTCCATCCATCCACCAAGAGTGGGCATCGAGAAGGAATATCTTCGTGACACAACTTCAATTATCGATCTTGAGTCCCCTTACACTAAAATATTCAATAACTAGAGAAAATTGGCAATGACCAGCAACCCTCACATCACCATTAACTTAACGTTTGAATTCAAACCCAATCATCCATTCTAGTGAAGAAGAATGTGAATGCAATTATTAATCCGCAGTTATGCTCCACACCCGCATCTTCCATCTTGCGTCATGTCATCGAAGAAGACTGCAAGAAATAACACCAGAGGAGGGGGAAAACTATCCTAAGTGAATGATTAGCCCAAGACAAAGTCTTCCCCATCAGAAGCCAGGCCAAAGTTTTTAAAACAATACTGGAAATAAGGAAAGGCTTATTTTCAAAGATAGCTAGGTTTTGAGAACGACATATCTCCCATACCATGAATAAGGGAAGTGACTTATACCTCCCTCTTATGTGAATCCACCATCTAATACAAGATTCCAATGAGTCAAAGGAATCCACCTGTGAGATTTGGACTTGTTTCAATATACTTCCCCGAACTTCCACTGAGAAGGGGCATAGGATAAAGAGATGTGTTACGCTTTACAGATCTGAATGACAAAAAATACGTTGTCTTGGACCAAGAAATCCCCATTTATAGAGGTTATCCCAAGTTAAAATCTTGTTATTCAAATCTAGCCAGTAGACGAGGGTCACCTTTGATAGTATGTTCCACCTCTAAATCATCCTGAACCAACACTTGTTAACACAGGAAGAGACCTAATTCGAAATAAATTTGTAAATGTCATAAGCCATGACTGTGTCCTTTTTCATAGCTCCATCCCACACTAGTGAATCCCCTATTTCCTTCTTCATGAAATTTTCTAAGTAGAACTTCTGGATGATATTATGCCAGGTTTTCACTAGTTCAATTGATAAACCAAGGTCCTCTGCACTCTTCCATATTGGGTATGGAAGGCTTGGCTGCCATTGAGTAATAACTTGTACCAAAATTAAAATGCCTCTTGAATGTAATGCATTTATTAGACCAATATTGAGATGATGCAGATGACCAATTACCAAAATGGAATCTCTTCCAAATAGGATTCTATCACCCCTCCCAAAATACTAGGGCATCATACCAAGCAACCATTTACTAACTTTGTTGAAACTCATCCAAATGTATGAGCCCTTTCTATCCCCAATCATTCCCATTATGTACCAGTATAAGAAAATGTGGCCCCGAAGATAATTCTCAACTATAATATCATGTCAAATGCCTTTACCAAAGAAATCTCACCACAGGGACCTTGTTAATAGTGCCAAAACAAATCTCTTCAGATCAAGAATGCCCCATCCCCCTATATCTTTTTCCTTCATAATAGACACAAAGTTCACTAGGTGTATTTTCCTGAACCCTTTGTTCCCATATCCAAGAAAATGTGCCATGATCGTTTTGATTTTGTTAATGATTAAAGAAAAATCGAAAAGAGAGGCATCCAGTATACTGACAACTACTACAATAAAGATTGGAGTAGAATGTATCGACCTCCCAGTGTGATCTAGCGATGAGTTTAGAGGGAAAGGCGCCTCTAAAAATTCTCCGCGATCCATCTCTTGTCCGAAACCCTGTAGTTGAGTTAGGTTTCAATTTAAAACCTAGGTAAGACAAACCTCCCTCAATATGAGAAACCTCAACCTGAAACAAATTGGAAATTCGATAGATAACATCCAAATTTGTAGAGGAATGTAACAGGGCCAATTTTCTACCATTCATAATCAGACCCGAGGTGGATCCAAAATGATCCAGGATGTGATAGAAACTAGCCACTATTCCCATGAAACCTATCCAAAGGATAATGCATCATCCACAAAAAATAAATTTGTCACCAAAATAGAACGGGATACTTGAAACCCATTAAAATTCCCAAGAGATCGTGCCTCTTTGATCTTCAAATTAAGACCATCCATGACCAATATGAGAAACAATGGAAACAATGAAAAACCCTAAAGAAGACCCTTGGACGCAAAGAAAAACGTGGAAAGATAACCATTAATTAATACCGCAAATTTTTTTGAAGAGATGCATGCCATGATCCATGTAATATTTTCAATAGAGAGCCCAATCTTAGAAATAATCAAGTGTATATATGTCCAGTCAACACAATCATAATCCTTATGGAGAACTAGTTTCATAATTATTTCGTCTTTCTTCTTTGTGTGCATAGCGTGCAGGAACTCCTAAGCCGAGGCGACCGCATCATGAATCTGACGACCATAAAAGGAAAAAAATTGCTCGGGAGAGATATAGGATGACAAGTATCCCTTTATCTAACTAGAAATGACTTTAAATATTAGCTTGTAAGAAAAATTATAGAGGGAGATCAGGCGGAAGTCAGAGAAGGAATTGGGGTGGGAAGACTTAGGAATGACAATGATAAATGTGGAATTAATAGCACCAGAGACACGACCACCTAATCGGGATTCTTCAATCATGTTGAGAAGGTCATGTCCCATAAGATCAAAGAAATGAAGGAAAATTTCCACAGTCTAGCCATTTGTACCAGGACATTTGTCCTTTGTGAGTGACTGGAGAGCAAAAAATATTTCATTCTTCGAGACCTGCTTGTAAATAACAGTGTTTACTTCCTCCGAAAACATACAAGGAAACAATTCAAATCCCCACAAAAGATCTGCATAATCCACCCCATCTTGAGCAGAATATAGGTGCTCGAAGTATTTCATAGCCTTCACTTGAATGTCACTAGTAGTGAAGGCAACCCCCCCCCCCCACCTTCTCCATTTCCCATATGGAATTCTTATGTCTCCTTTGATTTGAAAAATGATGAAAAAAATTGTGTTACGGTCGCCTTCTCAGATTCAAATGGAATGACTTTTGAGGCATCAAGACGCCTCCTGAAAACTAAGAATATTCCTTTCCAACCTTTCCAATTCTTGCATTTTAACCATGTGTGATTCAGATGGGGAGTCAAGGTCCATCAATTGACTGAGATGCTCCAATTCATCACAGATATGATCTTGGTCCCTTTTCATTTTTACCTTTTTCTCTTTTTCCCATTTGTGCACTAACTTCTTAAGGAGACTTAGTTTCTATGTTAACATTTCCATACCATATATGTTATTCATATTATCTCCCGAGGACTAGAATTCCTTTACCAGAGAGTTGAAATAATCCATTTGCAGCCACATTCTATTGAATTTGAAAGGGATGCCCCTCCTAATATCCTCCCTTCTCCACTATATGATAATCAGATGGTGGTTAGATATATTGGTCCGAGAAACCCAAGATGTCATGTTACCCAATATCTCCAATAGATTCTCGTGCACCAAGAATTTGTCAAGTATTTTTCCAATGTGTTCTCGGCCTTCCCTACCATTATTCCAAGTGGGAACAATAGGATCAGGCCACATGTCCTGTAAATGGTTTTCCTCAAACATATGATTTAAAAAGGAGCCAAGGGGATCAATTTTACTTTGAGGACCCCAACATTCATCACTAGCAACCATGGTTTTAAAATCTCCAACAGTGACAATGGACCCAGTATCCACCAAACCACTAGCCTCCATCCTCTCCCAAAAGCCCCTCCTTTAACGACATAGCGTGTAAATATTTAAGAAATGTATATGTTGAGTGCATGTATTTTATGAGAATGGTGAATTCTTGATGCAAATCACTTCCATTAAGAGTGAACTATCTAAATGTATGGTAATGTCTTGTCGAATAATACATTCAGCTCTTACATGGGAATAGGGGGCGTTTTTCTTAGTAAAAGGTTTTCCTAATAAATCGTTATTTAATAGTTGGCGCAATTTATTAATAGTTGGTTTCTTTTGTCTTACTTGTTTCTTATATATCCATTTTAACTTATAAAAATTAAATCCTTCTAAATCCAAATCTCTCTTAAAAAAATTTAATCTTTAAATATTTATAATAAATAAATAAAAATGATATCTATATCTATATATATATATATATATATATATATATATATATATATATATATATATATATATATATATATATATATATATATATATATATATATATATATATATATATATATATATATATATATATATATATCTTAGAAAACATTATTCTTTTAAATACCTTTGTTTTTTTTTTCATAAGAATATTATTTTCACACATAGGCCCATGCCATTCTTTCACAATAAACAAAATCCACATGGTGGCAATGTGCAAAAAGAGTTGTGACATTGCCACAATGTGGCTCTCGTTATAATTAAGATTTAATTTAAGTTAAAATAAACTTTTCCCTAACTTAAAAATGTCTCTTTAAATATATATGTATATATATTAATTTATTTTTATTTACATTTAACAAAAAAACTTTATTTATGATCAATATAGAGTTGGCCTTGGAGTAAACCCTAAAACTACTTTTGTTTGGTTAAGAGCTTGTTTTCCTCGGACGTAAGGAAATCGGTTAATGGCCCAAGGCCCAGAGGCATCTTGCAGGAGTGAAAGCCCCTTATGGACCACCAACGGATGATTTCAGAGTGGTTTTCCTCTAATAATAGTGATGAGTAAACCTACAATAGGGGATAACAACCAATGACTACTAATTTTACAACTAAATTATGATATATTTTTCACTATTTAAAAAAACAAACATAGAAATGAAATAGCTTATCGCTTCGGTCATTCTCACTCATCGGTTTAGGGTTATAAGTCAAAGGCTTCTCATCTCGATCCACAATGTAACTATTGCTCAATCGGTGTTAGGCGTAACTTTCTAAAGAGGGAAATAAAGCGGATATTGTTTCGATGGAAAATGTCACGATGAGAGGACTTTAGAGGCCATTGAATTTAATACCAACCTAGATCCATCTAACTTCATATCTATCATGCCCCGAGAGGGATCAAATCCATCGGGGTGCAAACCTTCTTTTTGGAGTGTGGAATTCGAGGCAAGGTTTGCACCTCAAGGGATTTGATCCCTCTCGGCACATGATAGATCCGAAGTTAGATGGATCTAGGCCAGTTCTAGTTGAGGGCGACAATGACACATTTTTAGATTATCATTATTATGTATATGTTTCAGATAAACTTCATACTTTTAAATTTACATTATGTTTTCTTTGTTTGACATGACTATATCATTCTCTTCTTTAATTTTGTTTTTGTTGCTTTCCTTGAATGGTTTGTATGTCTGTGCTTGGATTCTTTGAGTGGCTTGTGTGTTTATGTGTTTGGATTTGGAAGGTAATGTTTGTGGATGCTACAATTGTTGTGTTATATTTCTATATGTGTATTTAATTGTTTGTCAGTAATTAGTTGGTGATGAATAAGGGAGACAATCTTGTCGATAGTTTGTAAGAGAATTGATACTGCACATATATTTCATTTAATTTTAGGCATCACAACTTTTGAAAATTTATAATTCTTAATAGTGTCCATCGAGGTATTACTAAACATATTTTGAAGAGTAGTTTTGATAATTTACTGCATCAATATTGCTCTTCAAATCATTTGTTTCATTGTTAAAGTTTGAAATAATTTATTTCCTTCAAAAAACAATTGATGATTTTTTTTAATATATAGTTTGTTTTGCAAAAGTCAAGAAATATTGTAATTTTGATTTTTTTTTAATGAGTGATTAGATTTACAAAATCTTTAAATTATTTATTAGTTTTTCCATCTTTTCATATCGATTATATGAAAAGGATCGTTGGGATTGTAAACCATTCGATTCTTTAACTCGAACTATTGTAGTAAACATCATACCTTGTCTCTCTTTCTCTCCAATATTAATATGTTGAATTACAAATTGTCAATCATTTTTTTGTGCTTACGCTGAAATCAATGCATCTAATTCACGCAATTAAAAAATATTAGAAAACATGTACACTGAAATCAATGAATATAATGCTAGCAATCAAATAAGATTAGAAATTGATATCTACACTAAAACTAATGCACTGAAATCAATGCATCTAGTGCAAGCAATCAAATGCGATTAGAAATCAACATCTACACTGAAATCAATGCATCTAGTGAAAGCAGTCAAATAGGATTAGAAATCACTATCTACACTGAAATCAATACATCTAATGCAATCAATTAAATATGATTAGAAAACACAATCCACACCAAAATCAATGCATCTAGTGTAAGCAATCAATTAGAATTAGAAATCACCATCTACACCGAAATCAATGCTTATAGTGCAAGCAATCAAATAGAATTAGAAATCAACATCTACACTAAAATCAATTCATCTAGTGCAAGCAATCAAATATCATTAGAAATCAACATCTACAATGAAATTAATGCATCTAGTGCAAGGAATCAAATAGGATTAGAAATTACCATCTATCATGAATTCAATGCATTTAGTGAAATAAATCTACTTCCCTCTCTCCCACCTCCATCTATATCTATATCTCCTCCATCTCTCTTTATTTGTCTCTCTATCTCACCCCCAAACATACGCATACTCTCTCCATCTCTTCCTTTTAACTCCTCCTCTCTCTCTCTCTCACTCTATTTTTCTCTCTGTATATATTTTTTCTTCCCTCCATCTCTCCCCTTCCAAATCCATATCTTTGTCCTCCATCTCTCCCTCCCTCTCTCCCTTCCTCTCTCCCTCCCTCTCTCCTTCTCTCTCTCAAGTCGTCCCTCTTCCTTTCTCTCCCAGTTCCCTCTCCCCCCCCCTCTCTCTCCCTCTCTATTTTCCCTCCAACCCTGATACTATCTCCCTCCCTCTCTCCTTCTCTCTCTCCCCCTCTCTCCCCCCTCCATCTTTGTGTTTCCCTCTTACCCTTATCTCCCTCTCTCATTCCTCTCCTTCTGTCTCTCTTAATTCCTCCTCTTCCATTTCCTTCAGTTTATCTCCTTCAATGCAAGCAATCAAATATGATTAAAAATCACTATCTACATTGAAATCAATGCATCTAGTGCAATAATTTTTCTTCCCTCTCCCCCCCTCCATCTATATCTATATCTCCCTCTATCTCTCGTTCTTTGTATCTCTAACTCACCCCCCCCCCCCCACCACAAACATACATGAATTTTCCCTCCATATCTATCTATCTCTCCCTATCTTTATCTCTCTCTTCTTCCCTCTCTTCACCTTCCATATATATATATATATCTGTCTCTCTTTTGTCTCTCTATATCACCCCCAAAACCTACACACTCTTTCTCCATATTTATGTATCTCTCCCTCCCTCTTCCTTTCCCCCTCTCTCTTTCTTCCCCTTCTCTCCCTCTCTCCCCCCTTCTATCTCTCTTCCCTCTTGCTCTCCTCTCTTCCTTTCTCTTCGTCTCCCTTATCACTCCCTCTCTCTCTCTGTCTTTCCTCTTACCTCTCTCTTTCTCTTCCTTCCTCTCTCCTCTCTCTGACATCAAATATCTCTTCCTCCCTATCTCCCTTTCGCTCTTGCCTCCCTCTGTCTCTCCCGCTTATCTCTTTGTATTTGTCTCTCTCTCTCTCTCTCCACCATCCAACTTTGTCACTATCTCTCCTTCTCTCCCCCTCTTCTCTCTATCTCTCCTTCCTTATCTCTCTATCTCACCCCCAAACATATACTCTCTCCATCTCCCCCTTCTCTCTCTCTCCCCCTCTCTCTCTCTTCACTTTTCTCTCTCTATGTGATTCTTCTTCCCTCCCTCTCTTTCCTTCCAACTCCATTTCTCTATCCCTCCCTCTCTTCTCCTGTCTCTCAAGTCCTCTCTCATCCTTCCTTTCTCTCCCTTCCTCTCACTCCCTCTATCTCTCCACCTCTATCACTATGTCTTTGTTCTTCCCTCCCATATATATCTAGAGTTAATATATATCATGATATATTATAATATAAAAAATTTAATATTATATTAAATTTAATATTGTATTAATCCTAAGTTATTAAATTTATAATATTAATATTATAATATATTAATATTAATATTAGATTTAATGATATTTTTTACATAGCATGATAACAAAATTTTCAAATATTACAACTTTGACGTGGAAATATTTATGTCTTTAGAGATTTTAATATATCCATAGGATATGGTTTTCCTTGATTCATTTTACAAATATTTAATTAAAAAAAATATTAAAAGATTTTGGAGCAAGATTTTTCTTAATTAAATTACCTTTTTTTATGAAATGGTATTGACTTTAGTAAAGAGTAAAGATGTTTAAAATTTTACATGATTTGAAATTTTAATGTGGTAATTTTTTTTGTTGAAGGTAAATTTATGATCCATTGAAATTCAATGTATATGATAAAATAACTATTAAACGCATAAGATAATTGTATTACAATACAATTATCTTATATATTTAATAGTTATTTTATCATATACGTTGAATTTGAATGACTATATAAAAAATTTAAATTAATTATTTTTATTTTTAGATTTTTTTAAATTTTCAATCTTGATGATGGACGAACGCGTTTACCATTCGTACTAAGATTGTAAAATGTACCTCTGAACGTAATAATATATACACCCACTTTTTTAATTTCAAACTTAATACATTAATACATTCTCTACCTCCAAACTTAATAATATATACACCCACTTTTTCAATTTCAAACTTAATACATTCATTTTAGAGATTCTCATTGCATGTGATGTATTCATTTTTAATAAGATGCTTTATTTGACTAAATGAAATATGTATGAGAAAGTAATGTCTTCACGTGAGTAACAATTTAATTATTTCCATATATTTAAGATTTAAGAGGCAACCCGTTAACACACCATAATTAATAGATGTGGAACTAGTCATGTATGTAAATTCACTAATACTGGAGAATTATGGACATTCCCAGATGGTTATAAAATACTAAACCTAATTCAAGTTATTATTTAAAGCCTAAACATGTTTACTTTCTTTAATCACTATTGTTTTTCTATAATATTTAAGCACTATTGTTGTTCTATAGTATTATCAATAAGTATAAAAGATATATTAACGAAGGAGAGAGAAAAGCATTATTATAGAAGACAACAAAAAAATAATAGTGTCTTAAATCTTAGAACATATTGTAGTGCCATAGCGTCTTAAATATTCACGTTTGGATTGTTTTATAATCAATATTGTAATCTTTGGTAAAATAAGTTTAGTTGAAATACACAATCTTTCATTTTCTTGTTGGTTTTTTCACATTTTTTCAAGGTAGGTAAATTTTGTGCTCTAACATGTGTTTTTTTTGTAAAAGCATGTTATAATTGTTAAATAATTTAGTAGTTGTGTTTTTTCGTGTTAAGTAAAGGAATAGTTGAACAAAGTGCTATTGTAATTGTACAATTATTTTAGTGAGAAAATAATTCGAATATCCAAAGTAATTTATAAATTATATGGATGAAGGAAATTAATATTCTTTATGAGTTCATTCAAGAAGTGTAAGGCTACGATAAATAAGAACTGAGATAAATACACTGTCATTCATTGAAAGGTAAGCAAAAAGAAAAACCATATTCATAATGAAATAGTTAAACATGATCTTAATCTAATATGAACCCCAAAATGATAATGAGAGCACGCTCCTAACAAGTAGGAAGGTGTTAGAGGCAGAGATAGAAGAATTCACAACGTATACTTGTTTGTGTTTAATGAATTACTCATTGTGTCAATTAATAGAATCACTTGTCATAGTATATCTTGAATGACATTTTAAGCTTTAGTTTTATATGGGAGGAGCATGTATTACAACTAAAGTAGGTGTAAAGACATTAAGGAAAAGTCAACTAGTATTAGCAAATATGAAGAAGTGTGAGTTTTCTAACTAGCCTATAATGTCTTTGGGGTAAATGTAATTGGTGGATTTGAGCTAAATATTGATTTGCAAAGATAGAGGTCATCTTTAAATTTCCTACTACTAATTATAGAAGTTAGGATTTTGTTGGAGCTTCTTCATATTTAAGAATTTCACAACATCATTTTCAAACTATGTCCATACCACTAAATGATATAACAACAAGTAGTAGGATTCCAATTGGGTAAGAATCAAATATAAATACTTTGAATCACTAAAGCAAAAGAGTAATCAAGCCCTTCTTCTCACAATACCTAAGTTGTTTAATTCATTTGAAGTCAAAATTGATGCTAATAAGCATGTTATGATATTGATGTTAATGCATTGTGGGGGAGATGTTTTGTTGTTATTCAAAGCTATTCCATGTAGTAGTATTAAATTAACCTACAAATGACAAGGAAAATTATGTCTTGGTTCAAGCAATGAAAAAGTAGAAGGACTAACTATTGGATAATAAAACCATCATCTATATTCATCACCAATCTCTATTATACTTGTAGACTTTACTAAATTCCAATAATCAAGACCTTTTAAATGGATAAGATTCACCCAAAAAGACCAAGTTATTATTAAGCATAAATACTTGATATGTTATCAGCATTATCAACACCAAAAACCATAGCTTTGGGAGCCATTATGGGCATGAACAAATTCTTTGTTAAACCATCCACAGTGGAGTATGCAAAGGATGATGACTTGAAGGGAGTGTGTCAATAATGCAAGGTCTATAAGAAAAAAACAACGTTAATTACCATATTAAGGGTTGATTATTGTACAAGATGGGGAAGCCTTGTGTGCTAAAGGATGAAAGAGTATCATTGAAAATGGATACTCATACCCCAAGAATGTTGAGAGTTTTGGTGTTGAGAAGATTGTGGCTAACTTATGTGAGTATATATTTTGGACCAATACAAAAGAAGAGATAACTAGGTTTATCTGAGGTTGTATTTTATGTTGTGCCAACAATTCTAGTGATAGGAAGCATGAATTGTGTTGTTTGAAAGATTATTCATAGATTTTGTTAGAGATTTTTCAAGTACATCACTGTCTATATGTGGTAGTAGACAAATTTAATAAGATGTAGATTATGATGGCTGTAAAAAGGTCAACAAAAGACAACAAGTTGCAAGCTTTTTCTTTAAAGCTTTAGAAACACTTTGAGATTCCAAAAAACATCGTTTTTTATAAAGATGCTATATGTCCTAGTACATTTTGGACTTCATTGTAAAAGAAATTAAATACTAAATAAAGATGGTGATAAGACTTTCATGAAACTTGAGAGGTTACCATCGTAAGCATCCAAAAACATTTTCAAGCTATTTACCATTGAGAAGAGAAAAGGTGAAAGACAAAATCAGAAAAATATGCCATTAACTTTGATAAAACTTAACCCCAACTTTCAAAACATACCGTACAAATATGTTAGGTACCACAAGTAATGAGTCTTCATGGAATCACTTTTCCATGTAGGGCGTTAAGTAACCCATAAAAGTTTAGAGGCTCAATTCACGTGGTCATTTAATTCTGTTTGTATTGTCAAACTTTCCAATTCATTTTTTCAGTTGGAACGGTTCCAATTTGTGGTCATGCTCACATCATGCTTTGGTCATGCTAATTAGCCGGTGTGGGTCATAGGCCAAGGGCTTCTAGGCCATGTCCATGTGTCCATAATCCCAACACTCACATGCTACAACTCACTTTCTAGTCACCGGGAGATTAAGTGAAATTTGTTTCCATTGAAATGGTCAAGATAAGATGAGAAGACTTTGGATTAATAATAATATATTCATCTATGCATTGAATTTCAAATAAAGAATAAAATGACTTACAACAAAAGAGAGAGTAGTGAAACATGTGCATGAACTTCCTTATCCAATTGTGTGAGAAGGTCCCACCTTGTCTTTAAGAAATTTGAGTACCCTAACAAAGATAAAAGTGCAGCCAATTATATTACTCTTTTTGTTGTTTTTGATGTATTTCAACTTGAAATTTTGAAATATTAGTCTTAAAAATAGCTGATAAAATTTTGCGGTCCTAAAAAGTTATAAAAACCATGAAAGAAAATCAAATTATTTAAGATATGCACTTTTTGAAAAGGTAGTGAATGCAGAAACAATTTAATTCTGCTATTTAATATAAATAATTTTTCAAATATATTTTTAAAATTTTAAATTATTTTTTACTATTCATATTGGTTAAAAAGAGATCCAAATTTTATCTTAATAATTATTTAAGTTAAATGGTAATAAGTGTAATTAATATAAGATTTTATATATTTTATATATATATATATATGTGGATGGTAGTTCATTTTGTTAAATAAATTGTGTGAGAAATATGTCTTGATAAAGTAATAATCTAATTATTTTTTATAGGTTTAAAAGACAACTATCATTTTATAGTAATTCATAAATTTGTATGTAGTGATGCATGGGAATCTACCATATATCTTTATAAGCAGAATGGATATTCCAAGACAATTGTGAAATCATATACCTAACCTTAATCTAAGCTATCAAAAACCTACTAAAACAAAGGAAACAAGTTCAATTTTTTTAGGCACCATTATTGTTGCATGGTACAATTAGTAACTGTGAAGGAGATATTAAAGGGGAAGAGAGAGAAGCATATTGTATAGGATTATAGAATATTGTCTCATGTCTTTGCAACAAGCTTGGATTACTTAGAAATTTGTATTGTGATCTCCATAGTATAAAAGACAAAATGCACACTCCTTCCTTTTATAGTTGGTTTTCCCACATCTGGTTTCAAAGGAAAATGTTGTGTTTCAATGATTGTCTTTGTTGTTTTGGTTTCTTCCTATGCCATACTAGTTAAAAAATCTAGTTGGTGTGTTTTATTTCACATTGGTCATTAATACATAAATAATAGCTTGGCAATCAAGCATAGTCTTACTATAACTAATCAAGAATACTCACACAATCGAGCATAGCAAACTCCTCTACTACATAATTTCTCCCTTATATGACTATAATATCAATCCAACTCAATTTGGCACAACTTTCCATAGTCATCATTCAATTCAAAGGGGATTCACAACAATATGGTGATCCCATGAATCATCATCTAATACCAATGATTGAAGTAATTGTTGATTGCAACAACTTCTATTGTCGTGTCAAAACTACTCATGAATTCTTTGTAGCACAACACCTAATTAATGGTCATTTCCTACCTTGTATATAGTTTCCATAGAGGGATCAAAATTCCATCATTGTCATGGAGAACCAGTAGGTTCCATAAGTAAATAATTGATTAGAATAATGTACAACCAAGTATGCTTGTGTGCTTCCATTCAATAGGAAAAATAACCAGTATAGTCAAATCCCATCCACACAAAAATATCATACTTGGAGAACAAACTTGGCACATCTACACTAGAAAGGTTATACACTAGGAAAATTTTGTACTTTTCCCAAGGGATTTTTACTTGGGTCATTGGTTGAAATGATGCAATCTCATTTAATGGCCCAAGTTAAAATTCGTTGGGTGGAGTGCTAACTTTGTATGGAGTGTAACCTTTTTTTGTCATTCATTATATATTTCCTCAAGATCCTATTATCCAAAAACTAGAAGGAAACCAACATTAATACATGTCATTAATGTTTTGGATATTACATCATAGAGACATCTTTTGCACCATGTACTTGATGCAAACATCATCCTATAACCCCAATTCCACATCCATTCCTTCTCTCATGAGTCTTTCTTTAGGTGGTTGGAATTGAGGATGGAATTTGATTGGAAAATCACTTTTCATGAGGTGATTTACCTATCAGATATGGTGAGAAGTTTAGCATACATGTCACCAAAGTTAAATGAAACTATTAGTTCTTCTAATAAAACTGTTATAACCATCAAATCAGAAGGTGGATTGGATTTCAAATTCCAACCCTAGTTTGAATGCCACTTGAATATGTTGCTCCTCATTCATTAACCTAGTTACTACTTTTACCATGTCTTTAGCAATATGTATCGGATACTTTTACCATGTCTTTAGCAATATGCATCGGATACTTTTACCATGTATTTATCAATATGTAATTGACGCCTAAGTAAAAAGACTGAAGGGAGATCTTACTCGATAAATCATAAATTGCAATACTTCTAAGGATTTTCAAATGGGGTAGCAATTTAAGCAGCGTAACTACAAGGAAAACTCCATGGTTAACTGCATTTGAGCCAAAGGAGTCTTGAGATGGGTGACCTCCTGGGAAGTCTTGGTTATTGGGTGTAAGCCCCATAAATTATTATTGTTATGAGATTCATTTCTCTTGTATAAATCCCACTTCTTCACCCATGTGATCATCACCTAGTGCAATGAGTGCTAAGTGGATTATTTTAAATCATAAGAAATTGGTCAGTTGAGACTAATACTCATGGATATGGTCACACATCAATGAATTACTATATGCAATACTTAATGCTTAAATAGATCCCACATGTGCAATACTTGGTCACTGCCCTAACACATCTCTTCCAAGTCATAAAATACCAAATGAGGGTACATAAATCAACTATATTAATTTTTATTTGAACAAGGGATCAACAGTAGGATTCACCTTGAATCTCGGTGCACCTCTAGGCGACACAACGTTACCACCACAAATCACTATAGCCAACTTTGAATAAACCAACATCATTTCAACATATCTATCTAGTTAATTTTTTATCCTTATTGCTAAACAAAAATTGATTATTAAATTCCTCTTTAGGGTATACAAGATTATTTGGCTCAATAATCGATGCATTTTTCTTTTGTGGAAAATTATTTTTATCCATCAAAGTATGACTTGGGATTACATGTGGACTAATTGGCACTAGTAATTCAATATTTTTCACGTTTGCCAATATTTAGGCTTTGCCTCCTCCATTTAATAAAAATTATGTCTCCAACATAACATTCACTACTCTATAATTATGAATCTAGCAATGGATAATGACATGTCTATTGTTATGAAAATTTACAACTCACCAAGAATTCTTGAAGCTCTCTTGCATGTAAAAGGGAGATTAATTTGCTCAAAGCTAGGATTTTACCCATTCCCTACCATAATCCCAATATTTAACGCTTAAGATCATCATGAGAAAGTACAAATTCAGTTACACTTTAATGTCTTTCCAAACTATCCCTAATCTTGTAGACCTTGTGGCATACATTAGACAAGCATTTTATAAGTGAGTAAATTCTCAATTTAACTAATCAACCAAAAAGGAATCCCAAATCCTAAATGAAGCTCTTGGTATTACACAATGCTTAGATCCACAATAACACAAGTTAATTGACCCACCATGTGATCCAAACTACCTCATACCATTGCCTTAAAAAAATATTGTTCAAGAGTGAGAAAAATTCAATTATAAAAAGGAGAGATGTGAACTATATCTCCCAATAATATGATCATTAACATTACATCCATCACTTAAGCCACAAAAATTCGCCTTCCACCACTACATATGCAAATTCCCCTTCTAACTCATTAAATGTTAGGTAATGTAATTCCTTATGATTAAGATGTTCTTTTGTTCTCATTTACATTTTGTAATGTTTCACATTTTGAGTTGGGTCTACAACCCTTCCATCACCTCACTTGATTAGAGGATGTGTGGTTTTGTACCATCAATTTTTCCATATATTATGTGTCATAAGGTTAACAAATACCCTAAAAGTCCTTTCAATTCAAAAAAATAAGATTGAGTGCACAAACAAAACTTATAGCTTGACATACATACAAAAAAACAAGGGAAACTACAAAGCAACAAGTCCTAGAAACAAGACACTGAGCCTTTGAATTGTGATTAAATCAAAATGATTAAAAATACTTCTGCAAAGAGAAAAGGAACTTAATGTGATCTGTAAACTACTACGGATATTCCACTGGATAGTTCGTCACAACATATTTAATAAATTACACTTAAAAATACAAAATCTAAATTATGAGGGTTTATTTCTTTTTAGATTTATGGATTTGTAAATTATTGTTTATTGTGTATGCATGAAAATTATAAATATGTAGAAAATAGAGAACAATGAAATAAAAACTCAGAAATCATGATTATCACAATATATAACCTAGGAAACCCTTTCGAGAGAAAACCCAGCGAGAAGGTGAGGTCACTCTGCACTCTTTCTCTAAATAGAAATGACTCTGAGTACAAAGAAGTAAGGTATGTGATTCATGGGATACTACAATGCACAAATACTATTTGTGATCTCTCTCCCTATCCCTCTCAACTACTATGCTCATCTATGAAACAAATGCACTCGAAAATAATGGAACCCCTTTTCCTCCTAGTGACCTAGTTTTAACATAGCTCGATAGGCTACTTGTAGTTAGGTTTGACTCCCTCAACTCTTAACCATAGTTACAATATGGACTCTTCTAGAGTCTTCTTCATCATG
Source organism: Pinus tabuliformis (assembly GCA_031772625.1). Lineage (NCBI taxonomy): Eukaryota > Viridiplantae > Streptophyta > Pinopsida > Pinales > Pinaceae > Pinus > Pinus tabuliformis. The sequence continues at coordinate 483,023,185 of CM062820.1, forward strand.
ATCGCATGACTAGCCTCTTTTCCTTGAGTAATGGAGGCTGACATGGCATCTTCTTGAATTATGGTGGACAAAATAGGAAGGTCAATTTCTGAGTGGCATAACATTTGCATACGAACTCTGATTAAGGTGATTCTTGCATTGTTGGAAAGGTATCTATGTGTAAAATAGGAAAAAAAAAGTTCCAAAGTGGAAAAAATTTACCCCTAAAAAATGTCCTTTGATGCCTCAAAATGCTCTCAGAAGTTTTGAGACTCCAATTTGCCAAACTGGATCTTACCAGTAAAAACTAGTCTTGTAAGTTGATTCCTCCACTATTTTCCACTTTGAACACATCAAGATAGATGAATAACAACATAATGATTCAATCTAAATCATAATGGGAACTACAACAACACATTGAGCAAACAATGTATTAACACAATATTCCTCTGTGATTTCATGATAGATGGTGTTGTGATGATTCCAAATATCTATAAACAAACATAATTACGAGTATCATATAAAGAATTATGGACATCGATGTATGGTAATCCATTATTTAAACCATCAATGCTCTAGTAATTTGCGGATTCATTTCTTGGAAACATGATGTTAGCATCTACATGATGTTAGCACCATTAATCTATAAGAATTCATAATCTCATGATTATTTAAATTACAAACTCCTCATAACTCTCATCTTATGTGCTTTGAAAGTTTCCACAACGAGAGTCAATAGGAGGAGGAGGGCAACAGTGTGAAGGAAATCCATATAGGTGAGAATTGTCACTAAAAACCATTTTAAATCATGGCTACAGAATGTTTTGAGAAAAACAAAACTATTTCCCCTGCATGTCAAGAGTCCATTGCGGATCTGTAAAGTTGTGACATATCAACCCATGGGATTTGCCTCATGTCTATCTCTCTGCCCTTGCCTGTCACCTATACGTCCAAGTGCCCATCAACTCAAGTTGGATAATCATAAATTGCATGCAGAATCCATTATCCACCAAAAATAGATTACTTTCCTCCTGCTCAAAACAAAACATATTATCTTCTCCTACGCACACTTCACAGATTGGAACAAATTGATCTCCTACTTTCCTCCTTCATATTTAGGAATCAAACTCCCGATAGAAAAACCTACCTAAATCCACTATATTCCAAGCTCGCCATTATAGATTGGACTTATATATTAAATTATTGTAATTTTTATACTAAAAATAATTAAATTTTTATAGGTGTAATTTTATTTTTTTAATTTTAATTATTCTTGATGTATGAAAAATTTGGAATTAAGATAAATTTACACTATTTTTAACTATGTTATGTGTTTGTTCTATTTAGAGTATTATATGAATTAGATATCTTTCTTATATTGATACACATACCATTCAAATGTTTTAACCACCATGGGTTAAGAATGATGAAATTACTAGATGTGAAAATTGTTCCTCAAATTTTGATCCAAAGTTACATAAATCAACGCTGATTTTTATTATGTCATATGTCAACTCCATGTTGTATATGAAAAGACTTAGACATCTCCTTCTTACTGGGTTGTAGAGCAATGAGATTTCTCTCTCTCTCTCTCTCTCTCTCTCTCTCTCTCTCTCTCTCTCCATATATATATATATATATATATATATATATATATATATATATATATATATCTAGGGGGAGAGAGAGAGAGAGATGGAATATTTTACTTGATACAATTGATTTTTTTTTTATTATTAATTTTCTAAAGTCTGTGTTCTAACTCCATATTAAGAAATGAATAAATGACACATATCCCTCATAAAGGAAAGCATATTCAAAATTAAATGAATGACACAAACCCATAAATGGAAAACCACATTAAGAATTGAATGAGTGACACAATTCCCTATAAAGGGAAGCAAGAAAGTCTTTCTAAACATAATAAGATTTTTTTTCCACTTTCAATTATTTTTTTTCTCTCTTGAGTGGGCCTAACGGTTAAGATCGTGCATTTCCTCCTAAGAGGTCTTAGGTTCAAATCCAAAGGGGGTTAGAGTATGTATTCCACTAAATACTTTAGTAGTCAAATCATTATGTAGAGTTGGGTCCCTTGTCCTACAAACAAGAGGGTCTTATACACCAAATTTAGTCATTGAATAGAGTGGGACAAACAATGGGGTCTCATACACCAATTTGGTGTCTATCTTGGTTGTGACCTTAAAATTAGATGATGATAATGATGATGATGATGATGATGATTAATGTTATTATAATTATTATGCGAAGTATAACTATTGCGTGTTTTGGTTTTTTTTAGTTGGAGATCGATGATATAATTTTTGGGATATTATGGTTTTTGTTATTTAAAATGTACTTTTGAATGCATAAATGAATTCAATAGCATCAAAAACCTTTGGAGCACTTGGATTATGCAAGTTTTACACCTCAAACTTGTCATTTCAACAAATCACTACTTGATTTCGTGTAAATTAAACAAAAAAATGCCCTAAAAATAGACAAATGCAAAAGATTTAGACTACGGATTATTATTATATTAAGTTGATATCAAATTATTCCATTTAAGGTAGTCATTGAAATATTTTATTTATGGCCAACATTTAATTTTTTATTACTATTTTTTAAATGTTAAGTGTCAACTCCACACTGAGCATAAAAGGAATTACACATCTCCCTCACACCCTGGATCCTTTGGTTAATCCATGTGCATGATTGTGGGAATTGCCTATAAAAAGAAAGTCTTATATTGACAACTCAAAAGATTGATACCTAGTTATGTAGGTGATATTTACTAATTCCCCGGATCTACTTCATATTAAACAGCCCCGATGGTTAGCTCAATTGGTTGAGTCTCCCTTGTTAAAGCACCTTTGCTATTGAGAGGTAATGGGTTCAATTCTCTCGACACTTTTGAGGTCATGCTCTATGCTTGAGTTGAAAAGAAGTGATCCCTTCGAGTGGATCTTCTTGGTACAAATATTTCATGGACATCGTGATCACTGATCTTCAGGTTCCGTGAACCACATTTTTGTTTGTACTTCATATTAAACACATACACACACATATATTTGATATTGAAATATTCTACTTAATACGAACATTAAAATATTTTTTTATCGTCAACATTGAATGTTTTTATTATTATTAATTTTCTTAAACAATGTTTCGACTCCATACTAATCAGTGAAGGAATTCTCTCTCTCTCTCTCTCTCTCTCTCTCTCTCTCTCTCTCTATATATATATATATATATATATATATATATATATATATATATATATATATATATATATCTAATTATGGTACCATGGTGAATCGATATTTCATTGGAGTAATTTAGGCGAGGCCAAGATCAAACCTAGGGGATTTCATTATAACACCAAGAGTATATCCAACAATTCGTAATCCAGATACACCAAGAATTTATGAATTAACAAGATCTAAGACTCCATGAGGATGGGGGAGCCTACTCCTTAAGCCTTATCACAACGATCCAAAGATTTCCTCCTGTGGGATTTGAAACCAAGTGGAGGGGACAACATCTATATATATATATTAACCATGGTGAATTGGTAACTTGTTGCAGTAATCTCAATGAGGCCCAAGATCAAACCTAGCAATTGCAACTATAGCACCAAGAATATATCTAACAGCCTGTAAGCTAGATATACTAGCAACTTATGAATTAGCAAGAGCCAAGAATCCATGAGGGTGGGGGAGCCTACTCCTTGAGCCTTATCACAACGGGCCAAAGATGTCCCCCTATGAGATTTGAAATCGGGTGGAGGGGATAACATCCAAAATTTGTGTCAACCATTCGATCCTACCATGAGGAGACCTCTATATATATTTATAACAATAATAATAATCTAATGTTAAGGTCACAGACAAGCCAAACACCTAATTGGTGTATGAGACCCCCTGGACTTACATCTACTTAGCTAATTGACCGCTAAATTCTATGGAGGTATACATACTCTACCCCCTCTGGTTTTTAACCTATGACCTCTATGAAGTTAATATAAAATTATATTACTTAATGTGAACATTGAAATATTTTATTTATGGTGGATTTTGAAATATACTTTTTTTAATTTCACTTGTCAACTCCATCTTAAAGGAACTACGCATCTCCCTTATAATTATTCAACAAAACTTTTAACTTTGGATTAAATTTAAAATTCAAATGTATTTAAAGTCAAAATTCAACTCCATATTAAGCATTCAAGAAACACACACTCTCTCTCTCTCTATATATATATGAAATTGCTATAAATTATATTATTTAAAATGGATATTGAAATATTTTATTTATAAATTATTTTGATTTTTTTTTTTTTTTTATCCACCTCATGATAAATACGAAAAGAATTAAACATCTCCTTTAAAAATTAAGGGTAAAAAATAATATAATTTTTTATTTTTTATTTTTATTTTTTTTTTCAATAAAAAATTTAACTTGAGATTAAAATCAAAATTCAAAATTTTCCAAAAAAAAATTAATCATTAAACTACAAATAATTTAAATTGTATTTATAATGTATAAAATATATATTATAATTATTTATTAAAAAAACAATTTTAACACATACATATATTTAAAACATTGGGAAAATATATCACAGCAATGAGGACAATCATCACTAGCTACTATCCACCTATGCAGTTTGACTCATCACTGTTATTCAAGGAAAATCACGCCATTCGGAATTATCCGTTGGTGGTTCGTAAGGGGGCAAAATTTCACTCCTTTAAATGCCTCCACGTCTTGGGTCGTTAACCTATTTCCTTACGTCCAAGAAAGACGAGATCTTAATGAAACAACTTCTTGTAAATGTTTTTTTTTTTTGGTCAAGTGGTCTAAGTTCATCGGAGATTACATCAGGCTTGACCTGTGGTTTAAGAAATCACGACCCAGGAGTACATAAGCCGTCAAAATAACCCGGGGATTGCACCCACCCTGGGCCACACCAACCCTTAACATGACTAGATTTTTGCCCATGGAGTTTCAAACCAATGACCTTCACAACACTGAGTGACTTAACAGTATACCCCATCACCAACTATTCTACACCCCATAGGCTAGCTTCTTGTAAATGTTAAAAAAAAATATTATAATATATATTTTATATATTATCAGTAAAAATCAAATTATATATAATTTCATGATTAATTTTTATTTGGAAAAATTTGAATTTTAATAAATTTATAATATAATTAAATTCACAAATCTAGTTGGAAATTATATTTACTCATGTTTGAACCCCAAGGGTTAGCTCAGTTGGTCAAGTTTTGTTGCTAAGTACCTTGCTAGTTGGGAGGTCACGGGGTCAAATATCATCAATGCCCTTGGGGTTAGGCCTTGCTTGTTTGGCCACCTTCGAGTGGTTGATCTACCTAGATTTTCCCATGATCAATCTCCTCGACGCCCTCCTAAACCACCTTAAAAATGATATTTACTCATATATATAACTTTATAAATATATAACAACTTTGACCAACTCCTTCAGTGTTATATCATATTACTACTTATAATTATAATTATAATAACGAAAATTGAAATGTAATAAAAGAATATTGAATTCGTAGTCGAAGGTGTTTAGCAACCCAAAAAACCATTAAGGACCTGGTCGTGCAATTGTGTTAGGTAAACTTTATGATGGGGTCACGGTCGCGGTTCCCCGGTTACCACTTAAGGACTCCACTTCTTTTTCGGAGGTTAGTGGGGTTTTAATCTCCCGTCCATTTGGAACGTGCATGGTCCTAAACTTTCAAATACATGCTGACTAGGATTTCAATTGAGGTACACTCTACCACAGTGTAACTATGAGTTTATTCAAACATATCCCAACCATACAACCCTTTTATATCATAGGAATGGAGAAGCTTACAACGTGTTTGGATCCTGCTTACATGTCTATCCACGTATCCCTAGTGAGGGGTGACATGTCAAAAAGTGAAATTTTCTACTTTGTTAGAAATATACTATTTATAATGGGTATTAAATAAATTTATTGAATACGTTATACTAATTTTATATTAAGAATTAAAATCATTATGTATTTTTATTATGTTTAAATTTATAAATTCTTTATTAGTAAAATAAGAAATGTCTGGGTTTATCTAATTTTGAATTAATGATTAACAAATATACTATTATTTTACATCTCAAACTTATTATTACTAGTTTACTACTCAAATTTATGGCATGTAGCGCTAGTCCATATCTATTTTGATGACATCCCATATGGAATTTCATTATCTTTGAAGTTCATGAGGTGAAAATATTATGTTAGTTAACGAGGGATCCTACCATTTCAAGTTTATTTGATATCTTAATTGGATTGATCAACCTCTTCATTTTCCAATTTATCTACCAATTCATTAGCTGTTTTTTGCACGTGGGATGGTGCAATGAATGAGATGGAGTTAGCTAGATTTCATACTTGATTTACCCTTGCTAAAACATGTCAATTTTGAGATATTTTATCCAGCTTGGATCCAAATTGTCCTTCTAGTTGCATATCCTTCATAAACATATTAGTTTGGCTTTGTTGCTAGTATTTTGACCAATATGGCATACAAATATGAGGATGATGGCTCTTGAGGCATTCTTGAACACTCATCCTACTCCTAAGGGTCCTAGATCATCCTTAGATGCGCTATCAAAGTTGATATTTATGAATTAATGTGAGGAGTGGTGGGGGTTGGGGGCTTGAGACCATTTTAACCTGGATGAGACTTTTGGTATGGGCTCAAGAAGATTATTTACATGGAGGCATTGCTCAAGATCCCATACTAAGAATATTATCCTCTCACTACCTTGTAAATTCTTAGCTTATTCCAACCATGAAACAACTCTAATGGATTCTCGAATGTTGGTTTGGATTGAATGCCATATGTCTTCTTTGCTTTGTTTTTCTTGCTTAGATATTTGAATATTTTTCTCTTCCCAAATAGTCCGAAGTAAAAATATCGGGAATAAGTTCTAAACCATATTTAGGATTAGGCTTTCATAAGGTGAAGATCTTTAGTTTTCTAAAGTTTAGACAATGGCATACATGTGTTTGTCATATTGTTTGAATAAATCATCACCTTTGTTCCATAGAGGTCCTAATTTTTGGCATGCATTGAATAGGTGTTTTGTAATTTCTCCTTCCAATATACACATGTGACATAAGGATAGTCCTTCAAAGCCTCAGCTTACATGTTTCTCCCAGGTTATATTTTTTTCCTAGCTAGGTGCTAAAGGAAGGTTATAACTTTTGGCAAGAACTCTCGATTCCATATTTTTTTCTATATTATTCCTTCTTCAAGGTCATAAGCATAGTTTACCTTGAATTTGTTGTCCCCTTGGTTCGCCATCTCAAAATATCTAAGCCCACTTTGAAGTTAATTTTCCTTATCCTTAGGCAATCATTAGGATTATTGTTTGATTCCTCATCTAGTTCCACTAGTTAGGTTTCTCTATCGTTCCATGTTCGATAATAGTAAGGATTAAGGTGTACAGTTTCCTCTCAACACTATTGGAAAATATTCCATCCCAAGTCTTGGAGGGTGGCCTTGGCCTATTGAAAAGATTCTTGGTATCCTATTTTACTCTCTAGTATCCTAGTGATTCATATTGTAGTTGTTGTAGGGATCTAGATAAAGGCAATGAAGATAGGGTGAACACTAAGCACCCTCAAGAAATTTCATTATGAGGTGTTCTACCAACTATATACAACCTTGAAATGATTTATCCATACTTAAAACCTTGCAAATTTGCAAGGTTATGGGCAAAAAACTATCATTTCCAAGTTTTGTGCAATTCATAATGAAATTTCTTAATGGAGCATAACACTTGCCTAAAGATGACATTTGCACAATTTCAAACTCTATTGTCATCCTAATTAATTTTGAAAGCACAATGTTAGAGTGGTACAAAGTAGGTGAGGCATGATCTAGTCCACATAGTTTTAAAAAAATAAAAATCTAGTTCATATAGTTGTCTATTGTATTTATTTATGACATTTTTTTTCAATGGATTTGAATCTAGCATCAGGCAAAATTTTAAGAACCCCCCCTAAATTTATATGTATAATAAATGGGTGAATCTCCATGGTATATAGGAAAAATGGAAGGCGATTTTATCAATAATATAATATGTATATATAATTTTTTAGCGAATCTCTCACCAGGCATGGCGAATATTTTACTCAATTATAAAATATTGTAAGATCTTGGTGAGTCTTTCACTAAATAATAAAAATTTGTAAGGTTCTAGTGAATCTTAGCATTGTGAACTCTTAGAGAATTTTTTGAAAAAAGTATAAAACCATATATGACAAGAGCCACATGGTGGCAATATCACTGTTTTTTTCACATTTCCACGAAATGGAACTTGTTTATAAAATTATAAAAAATCTGACCAAGTCCCTTATAATATGCAGGTAAGCTTATAACAGAGTCTGATACATCTACTATGCTTGTCTCAATTCAAGTGTCATAGCTGCTATACTTAACACTGTGAATCACAACTCTCTCAGAACTCAACTCTATAGTGTAATTAAAACCTTTGGAAATTGAATCTCACAACTCTATAAAAAGGATTAGTGAAATAGAAGCTTTTGTGAATGAGCCCACTAATTATCACTGCTAAACAATCAATCCAGACTATGAAGTCTTCCATCTTGATCACAATCGTGCTCACGATCAAGGGAGTGCGACCAACTAGCCTGACATAATGGCCATCATAGCTTCCAATAATCAACAACCACCTTGCAAGGACATCCTAGCTCATGTCTCATGAATTTTATTCATCAATCTTAACTAATATAAATCTTATAAAGATAATATTATAATCCTCTCCGGATTCACTGTTAATACAAGGGTAAAGGAAATTTTCTAGCTCAAGGCACTAGCCAATACTAACTTTGGTATTTGTGACCCCTTTGTGGGGATGCTCCTACCCTGCCGCATTGGGTTTCTGCCTTGTAACATAGTTCAAGGATCACAGGACTTTCCAATCTTCCTACTCCATTAGACACACTTTATATGCTATAGATAGTGAATGGAAAAGAAGCATTATAGAACACACAATTTCACAGAAGGAAGAAAAATCTTAGCCAGTTCAATATCAAAATCTTAACCACTGATTAATAAAGAATAACAAGTAGTGTAATGAATTGTTCTAAGTTATTTATTTACAAGCTATGAAGAATGTAGTGGAATGGAAAATATTACTTAGGCAACCCTTCAATATTTTCTACTAATATGTCTGTGCATGTACATATGAAATTAAGAGCATTGTTGAATACAAAGTTTCCCTTTCTCTTGCCTCCATTTTGACAAATCAGTGTGAAATCAGTGTCACTTTGAATCTCCTTTCCTGTGTGGATGTTTTGACAAATCAATGTGAAATCAAAGTCACTTTGAATTTCCTTTCCTGTGAGGGATCACATCCACAGTTGATTAGTAAAATATAATCTACTATATATTATGTTCAAGAAACTGACTGCAATCTACAGTGGAAACGAGACCTCAATTCTTATTTTGAATTTGAATATCTCAAGACAACATAAGAGATAAAAATGCATATGGCCTTAGTAGCTAGAAAACAATCACTCCATCATTACAAGACCACCTAGATTTCGGCACTTAATCTAAATAGTGGCACTAGTTGTAGTGCTTATTTGCATTAACACCATGGAAAAGCAACAACAATGTTTCAAAGTACACTTACTAGAAAAGTTGTAACGTTCTGAGAATATTTAATGATAGCATCTGAACCTCATAGCTATGGTAAGGAAACTAGGGAACACAAATATTGGAAGATATCTCATACCAAATCTAAGAAAAAAATAAAAAAGGGAAAAAATCAAAATCTATAAATCAAGCAATGAATTGTTTACAAATCAAATACAATTCCTTTAACTGACAGTTAAATTATGGTGATATATTTAAATATTTAGTAAGAGGGTAACTTCAACCGTGGAATATTACCTTTGTCATTACTGTCATCCCTCAGTGACTGAGATTATAAATCAATACTTATGGAAAGATTGTAAGAAATTCTGTGAAATAGTAAAGTGTAACCTCTATTTTCAAGCAACAAAATCAAGACATTGTTACATCAAGAGCCATATTGATACATAATCAATGAATCAAGTCCTTGTATGGCAAAAGCTTGTTTCACAACCTCTATTTTCTCAATAACAAAATCAAGAAATTGTATGTGGTTATTTCCAAAAGGAAACTGCGTTCTAATTTGGAAGAGGATCTTATCAAAAGACATGGATTTATTCAAAGCTACAAAGCCTAATGGGTTACTAAAAAATAAGTTGGAATATGGGATCATGATACTTAAATTGAAAAAATATGCTTTCCTTTTAGAAACATTACAGCTATACAATGTTTTTTGAAAGCATTAGAATTTGAAATTGGGCCTTTCTATCAAGACAAATTTTCATTAACAGAATGTACTTTCCTACCTGAAATGTTGTAGATATCCAAGAAAAACTTGAAAAGCATAAGAGAACTTAGCATAATGTACTTTCTTTCCTTCCTTAACATTCTTAAAGAGTTGAGGTTCCCCAAGTCATCAGGTAACTTTCAAAGGAAATGACAGTTAGTAATAGTCCAATTCACAACTGAAGGTGTGTCACAAATACGAGGGGGCATCTCCAAATCACAAAAGTGCTCTAGGTTAAAATCTAGCATTATTGGAAGCTTAATGCTCGACTGGTTGTTATTGAACCCAGACATTTTTCCATTCTTCACTAAAAGCTTAAAGATAGCTTCTCTAAGTTCTACATGAATTTACTATGCTCTTGAAGTGGGGGCACATGCAGGCTCTCCAAGTGAATAGTCTTAAACTAAGTGAAGATAAGGCCGATAGATCATTCAGTGTGGATCTCTTTAACCCATAATTGAATACTATGTCTCTCTTGAACCCATAATTGAATACTATTAGGACTTTCAAATTTTTCATGGAACTCAAAAATGTTGGAAGAAAGTATTTGCTTCAAAAAAGAGTAAAACTAAAGCCTCTGCTTGAGGACAATTGATGTCACACCACTAACACTTCTCCATAGAATCTATATAGGTAAACCACAAATGTAGAATTCCATTAGAATATTGTGTTTATTGAATACACAAATGAAATAATTGCATTTCTTTAAAATATCTTTTGAAATCAAAATTACTGAAATTACATATCGATAACCTAGTGGGTGTAGGATAAAATTCACCCATGTCATTCACAGAAAGCATGAGAAAAAACCTAATACTATATATAAAACCAAGAAAAATTCAAATTCATCACTTCTAGGGACCTCGTAACCACCCTGCCAATACACAAGTATGTTCCTATTTGCAGTTAGAAAAATTACCCAAATTACAATCTGTTTACTCCAGCATATGTTGGAAAGTTATAGAAGGATGACTAGTGCAATCAATCCATTCTTTTTAGCCCTGGATTTGTTTCAGTTTAAAACAGAAGTATCCAAATATATTTGTCCAATGTCTATGCTTTAACCATTCACCTTAAGATGTTTTTACAATATAATTTCATAAGTCTATTTAATATCTTCATTATCATAAAAACCAACCTATATCCATCTTAACTCCACATCTACCACTCTTACGGGGATGAAATTTATTTATCCCTTTGAGCACTTCGTAGACCTAGAATTAAGATGGATCTAAGATGATAGAATTTCCCCTTTAAATAGTCTATGCTCACATGAATACCATGGTATTACCATGGTTCAATACCATGGGTTATCATAAACCTGGAGCTTAAAAATTATTATTAGTAATTTATAAAAATTAATAAAATTAATAGTTGAATTTTATTTTATTTTTTATTTTAACCAAGCTAAAATGTTTAACATACATTAAATTACAACATCCATTTTTACTCTTGATCCACCAAGCCCCGAGAGGGATCAAATATTTTTTCACTCTATGCTAGTTTGCATATCACGATATCAAATATTTTTTCACTCTATGCTAGTTTACATATCACGATATTTGATACCTCTCGGGGGTTAGTAGATCCAGAGTAAAGATGGATCTATGCTAGTTTAATTCCCCCATTTAAATAGGCTACATTCCAGGTGAATACCATGGGTCAATACCATGTGCCATTTTGGTGAATACCATGGGTCAATACCATGTGCCATTTTTATTTTTATTAATACTAATATTAGGGTTAATAATGTTTTTTTGCATCGTATTAATAACAATCTAGTCCATGGTATTTGCCCCATAGTATTTTGCCCATAGGTTTCACCTAAATATAACACATTTTTTGAGTGTTCGTAAATATAAGGTGACTTATGGAGTAAATATAAAAACATGTTTTATTTGTTTACCATACCTCTCGTTTATTTATATTTTTATTAATTTACCATACCTCTTTTACAAATATGGTATTTGGCTCATAGGATTCACTTAAATAAAACCTCTTTCTTGAGCCTTCATAAATAGAACGAGGGTTATGGACTAAATATAAAAATAGGTTTTATTTATTTACCATACGTCTAGTTTATTTATATTTTTATTTATTTACCATACCTTTTGAGTAAGTATAAAAAGACGTTTTATTTATTTACCATACCTCCACTTTACTTATATTTTTATTTGTTTACACCTTTGCATGTATATAAGGTGACTTATGGAGTAAATATAAAAAATGTTTTATTTATTTACCATACCTCTCATTTATTTATATTTTTATTAATTTACCATACCCCTTTTATAACTATCGTATTTGGCCCATAGGATTCACTTAAATAAAACCTATTCTTGAAAATGGGTGAATGGATTCACTTAAATAAAACCTATTCTTGAAAATGGGTGAATGGAAGGTTGTAACTCCTAGTTTCAAGGGCTAAATTTACCTTTTTTACCCTCTCCCTTAAAATAAGGTGGGCTATTTGAGGTGATTTGTAAAAATGTGTTATGATACAAAATATTCGCCCACTAAAAATTTAAAACCCCTTAATTCCGCCAAAGGGCGAACATTCGCCCCTAAAATTTTCTATGTCTAGCATATATGTTTACAATGACTATAATTATCTATGGTTGCTATAAGATTATTATGAAGAGGGACAAAATAAGGTACCCAAGCTACCTCGAATAGGGATAAATTAGTGAATTCTTTGACAAAGGGATTATTCAACTATCATTATTACCATTTGGAAAACTAATTTTTTTTTGGAGCTTAGTACTTTTTTTGCGACAAGAACACGACATTATACAACTTTATACCCATTAAATATTTTTATCAAAGTTTAGTGGAAAACCTAAATTCGATGGAATCAACAAGTATATTCTAGTGGTAATAAATTCATGTCATTCATCATACCTTCCCTGACTTCCCTTTCCTTTCTATCCAAAGCTTGTAGTGCCAACCAAAGTATACATTCTTCCAAACTAGTACAACAAAGGTAATTGTATAAACTGACATTGGTTTGTTGCTAAAAGGTCAAGTGATATACATTGGTCTTGATGTTTAGGGTGGAAGGTGACAACAATAAATGGAATTTATCAATTTAATTTTATATCTTGATAACTTCAAGTAGACTCCTTTAATTCGAGTGAATAATCAAGAATGATTTTCATATTTTTTTGTATGTTTAACATATTTTACCTGGTTGACAATGTAAAGAGAATGTAGGTAGATGATTCTTGGAAACAAAAAACACATTGTCTACCATTTTAATATCCATTGGCAATGCTTCATTGAAATACACATATTTCTTTCCATTTCAATCTTCTTTTGTGATGTTTCTTTGAAACTAAATAATTCCTTGTCATTTCAATCCTCATGTGCAATAGGATGGATACATAAACTTTTTATTGTTTTGGATTCTTTGCTAGGGAGGAAAATTCTTTATCACTTCAAGTATTCTCATTATTAGTAGTAGATGAAAAGGTCATCTCTAAATAGAAGCTATAACTATGAAAATTTTAAAAGGAACATATTATGCAAAGGTTATATTTTACCAATCCTTACTAGCAAGGGGAGCATGTAATTGGTCAAAATCAAGGATTTATTTCTTCCCAAATCCTCTATTCCATTATTGGGAATCTATTTGTATCTATCGAGATTCCCAAGCATACTATCCAAGTGAACTTGCATGGGAGGCATGTAATTGGTCAAAGTCAACTTATTTTCACATAAATCCCCCTATGCAATTATCATAATTTATTTGTATTTGTTGGATTGGACATTTTCAATGAATGGATTATCACACTTGGGATTTTTTTTCCATGTAACAAAGCACCCTAACCTTCATCCGGTAGGAAAGGGTAATATATTTCATAGCGACAAAAGTCGTATAACAAACAAGGCTCAAAGTCATGAGCTCAACATGTTACTTGCAAGAACTAAACCTAGGTGGGGAGGATCATTAGGGGAATTTTGAGGTCTAAAATGGGCCTCCTAAGGAAATTATAAAATAATAGTGGAACTAATAAAATAAGATTAGATTACATCATCAAATTTTAGAGGGAAAAAAGAAAGAACTACTTTTTCAACTCATATTTTCAACTTATCTCCCTATGGGTTTACTCAAATTTTGAGTGGTAACACTCGTTGGATGTAGAATTTGATTCCTCATACAAGGAGTACCAATGTTGCATACTTTCAATGGACCTTGCTACATGAAAAAAGAGGAATACATGAAAAATGTGATTTAGTTCACGTGTTTTATTGTATTTCTCATTTTTTGTGTATTAGGGTCCATCGAAAATATGCAGCATGGGTAGTCTTTGGATGAGGAACTAAATTTTTCATCCAAAGAGTACTCCCACTCGAAATTTGAGTAAAACATTAGGGAGATAAATTGAAAATACAAGTTGAAAAAATAGTTTTATTATTTTATTATTTTTTAATCTTTTTACTTTTTACCCAAAAACGGTGAATCATCCCCCATGGTTGACATCATCATCTTGAATCCTATTGGCTCTTATAAAGTTTATTTTGGTTGTACATTTTTCTTAGGAGGCCCGTTTTAGACCTCAAAAGTTCTCTAATGAAAAATCATTCCTCCCAACCACCTAAGACAAACCCAATTCACATAATCACTCTTAAGATATGCCACTTTGTGGATTGATAGACTAATTTACTACTAGACCACATTTCAGCTAAGAAACCAATATATATATATATATATATATATATGATATGATTTTTACAATTGATGTGAGATATTCAAAACTTGATTTATTTATTCAAACTACCATTCACATTTCCATGAAGAACATTAAGTAGTAAACACAATCATCAAACCAAGAAGAAATGAGACCACCCTAGACTAAAGATACCCATCAAATGATCCAAGGCCACTAAGAGAATGGATTCTTGAAGATGAGCCACCCAAGTCGATCCAAAAGCTTCAATGGACTAGCAATAAAATTCCATAAATGTAATGAAAGTCACAATATAGAACCTCATGCAAAATGAGGTCTAACATTCTAGTATGTGAGATGTCGAGTGCGATGCATGTTCATTCATTCTGAGTACTTTTAGTGTTTGAAGGTGAACTACAATAGGCCCTCAGAGTTTTGACCGTTCTTTCAATATGGCCTCTAAATTTGATTCATTTCTCTACTTTATTTCATCTTCTTGTAGGGTTTAGAGATTTTCTACTTGTTCTATAACAACCTCCTGATCTCTTTATTTCTCTTCTTGAGGGAGTTTGGTTCATTCTTGTGGGTCTTATTGAGTTACTATATGCATATCCTCCTCCTTTTCATTTTCAATGACTTATTAATTTATTAGAGCCTTGAAGTGACTGTTGTTTTCTTTAGATGATCCCCCTTAGTTCATCTTTGTGGTGAGGTGTTGTTGTAAGGGCCACTTAGGCCTATAGTCATCACACATTAGTCTTAAGTAAATATATGTATATGCATGTAATAAAGGGTAAATATACTTAATGAATGATTAGTTGGAGTGGCTATAACCACTCCAACTATTTCCCTAATGTATAAATGCACATGAAGACTTAATGCGAAGATGGTTGGAATTCCCTCCCAAGATATATTCTCGTGTATAATGTGTGTTTTCTTGTTGGTGTTCATGATGTAGTTCGTTCTTGTTTGCATGTTGAGGCTTTGCCTACAAAATTTGGTTCCACTGTCGTCAGAACTTAAGTTTGGGACTTCAACGATATTAAATGAGGATGGTCTGAATGTACGAGAAGAAAAGATTAAAGGAATAATCTACATTGGTTGAAATTTGCTCAAAGAGATGATGATCGAGAAATTTTGTGAAGAAACATGGGCATTTTCTACACAAATGTTGCAACCCATTTGAAGAAATACGTAAGTACTTTCTTAATTATGATCAAATTCCTCTAAACAAAGTTGCACTTTCCTATGGATTTCCATGTAAATTTCAAGACCTCATGTTTCGTGAAATGAGAATTATATTGCAACATGCAAGCAACGATTGATATTATTTAAGGAAAAGGAGAAATATGAAGGGATACCCACTCATGTGTAACTAGTCAAGCATTCATGAGTTAGCATGTGTAACCAATCGAGCATTCATGCATAGTTAGCCTTTTATGATAAGCCTCCACCTTTGTGGAATGATTGACCCTCCATACTCTTTCATAGATATGGTTAATGTTGCTATTGCCTAATGATTTTCAATGGAATAGTGATAACTCAATGGTACTTTGGTTCCACATGCATGATGTGTCAACATTGGGTCATATGTTTTATTATTATTATTATTATTACTGTTTGGTTTACTTGTCATGGCCATCCTTTTGTTTTTGTGGTAGTCGGCCTCATCAATTCATCGACCTAACGAACATGTTCCTCATCCAACAATATTTTGTCGCGTTCAATATATATTATCAACTAGCCTGAGGAACTAAAACCATTGGTCAAGTCAATATAGTATGGCCATTGTTATGTAAAAAACAAGACCGAGATTAAATAACAGTATATGTTATTTTGTGTGTCAACCAAGGTTGGAGTATCATACAATGAGTTCCATTGTTTGTGTTGAAGTAAGCTAATCCAGGTGGACATTGGTGGCCACCCACCTATTCCACCAAGACTCCCCAACCAGTTTCATCTGTTTCCTTGTTCATTTCAGCATTTACTATTTTTAGCAGTTTTTTGGGTCCTGAACTTTCGAAGCAGTTTTGACCCCCTAAATGATGTTTTTTTGGGTGCACGACAATCCCATACCCACAAGAAAGGGCTTGCGGCAAAACTTGTAGTACTTGGTGAGACCTTTCCAAAAAGGTATCGTATACGCCAAACAAAGATAATATGACCAACTTACGACCTAGGGAAGTTTCCTGCCCAACTAACCCCAACGAGGCCCACAAACTCTTGGTGTTACATCTCCTGGGGTTAGGGTTTTGGTTGTTTATGGTTTTCTCATGTTTTCCAATAATAAATAGTCCCTTGAGCCTCATTGTAACACAGTTCAAAGGCATATAGCTGCTACATCTCTTCTCGGATATAAGCTACCATTGCCGGAGATATCTTATTTCCATTATGTTTGTAAGCAAGTTCCAGATTTTCAACTTTAGGATGCATTGTTATGTCACCTGGGACACATTTGTGTTCCTTCATGTGAGCATGCCAAGATGATTTGGGAGGCACACTACAGTTGGGTTGCTGGACATTTCGGAGTAGAGAAAACAGTGGCTATATTGCAGAAGTATTTTTATTGGCCGAAACTGCGCCAGGATGTTGGGAAGTACATTAGATCCTACACCGTTTGTGCCATTGCCAAACCAACCATCAAAAAGCAAGGTCTGTATACTCCTCTACCTACTCCTAGCCCACCTTGGGAATCTTTCTCCATGGATTACATGTTGGGCCTTCCTTCTACTAAGCATGGTAGCAATTGCATTTTCGTGGTCATTGACAGATTCTGTAAGATGGCCATCATGGCGACCTGCAAGAAGAGTATCACAGCAGACGCCACTGCTAAACTCTTCTTTGAGTGAGTGTGGGTACACTTTGGGATCCCAAAGTCCATTGTCTCAGATTGGGACAACAGATTCTTGAGTGCATTTTGGTCAGGTCTTTAGTCAATGCTAGATACAAAACTTACTAAGTCCACGACTTCCCATCCCCAAAATTATGGTCAAACAGAGGTTGCCAACAAGATGATCATACACATTATGCACATGTACAACACACGTGGGATGAAACTCTCCCCTATGTCCAACACAGCTACAACAGAGCTCTCCACAACTTAATAGGCCACAACCCCTTTTAGGTAGGGTTTGGATTTCAGCCATCATGCCCCATTGATGTGGACATACAATTTGTAGCCACTTAGGTAGATTCGGGCATGTTTAGTCCGAAACTGAAAGGACTAACAACTTCATTGAGTGCATTTAACACATCCGCCAACGGGTCCATGATATATTGGATAGATCCAATGCCAAGTACAAGCAGCGCCATGATCATCATCGAGTGTCGCACAAGTTCCAGGTCGGCGACAATGTTTGGCTACATTTGCAGAAGGAGCGCCTTGTCGTACCCCATCGCAAGCTTCATCGGCTTTGATATGGGTCATACACCATCACCAAGGTCATCGGTGACAATGCCTTTGAGCTGAACATCCCACCATTCCTTGGTTTGCACCTAGTGTTCAATGTAGATCGCCTTCGGCCATACTTTCCACCATTGTTGGACACATCTGACATTGCAGAACAGATCACACCAACAGAGCTCAACCCTGACTGCATGGAAAATGCCACAACTGATTAGATCATGGACATACATATCAAGAACACTCACCAACAAGGATACAATTATATCAAGTTGTCAAAGCAGGTCAACTCCTTCACCAGGGCAAGTGGTTCACCATGGACAAGGTTCAACAGAAATTTCCTCACCTTATGGAGGCTCTGCACGCAATGGGTACCATTGCTTCCTAAGGGGGGAGGAATGATCTAGGTGGATATTGGTGACCACCCGCTTATTCAACCTAGACCCCCCTAGTCAGTTTCATCAGTTTCCTTGTTCATTTAAGCATTTACTATTTTTAGTAGTTTTTGGGTCTTGAACTTCCAGAGCAATTTTAACCCCCTAAACAATGTTTTTTGGGGTCCGTGGCAGGCCCATAGCCAACGGAGAGGGCCTGTGGCGAAACTTGTAGTACTTGGTGAGACCTTTCCAACAAGGTATCGTACACGCCAAATAGAGATAATATGACCAAGTTACAACCCCAGGAAGTTGGCTGCCCAACTAACCCCAACAGGGCCACAAACTCTTTGTGTTACATCTCCCAGGGTTAGGGTTTTGGTTGTTTATGGTTTTATCATGTTTTCCATAATAAATAGGCCCTTGAGCCTCATTGTAACACAGTTCAAAGGCATGTAGCTGCCACATCTCTTCTTAGAGATAAGCTACCATCGCCCGAACTATCTTATTTCCATTTTGTTTGTAATAAAGTTCCAAATTTTCACCTTCAGGACACAATGTTATGCCACTTGGGACACATATGAATTCCTTCAAGTGAGTGTGCCAAGATAATTTGGGAGGCACTCTACAGTCGAGGCGCTGGAAATTTCGAAGTAGAGAAAATTGTGTCGATATTGCAGAACTATTATTATTGGCTGAAACAACGTCAGGATGTTGGGAAGTACATTAGGTCCTGCACCTCCTGTGCCATTGCCAAATCAACCATTAAGAAGCAAGGCATGTATACTCCTCTACCTACTCCTAGCTGACCTTGATAATTTATCTCCATGGATTACATGTCAGGCCTTCCTTCTAGTAAGCACGAAAACGATTGTGTTTTCGTGGTCGTCGACAGATTCCCTAAGATGACCATCATGGCGACCTGCAAGAAGAGTATCACAGCAGAGGCCACTGCTAAGCTCTTCTTTGAGCAAGTGTGGGTACACTTCGGGATCCCATAGTCCATTGTCTCACATCGGGACATCAGATTCTTGAGTGTATTTTGGTCAAGTCTCTAGTCGATGTTGCATACAAAACTTACTAAGTCCATGACTTTCCATTCCCAAAATGATGGAAAAATAGAGGTTGTCAACAGGATGATCGTACACATTTTGCGCATGTACAACTCGAAGCATCCACACACGTGGGATGAAAGTCTCCCCTATGTCCAACACAACTACAACAAAGCTCTCCATAGCTCAACAAGCCACAACCCCTTGATGTGGCCATACCATTTGCAACCACTCAGGTAGATTCGTCTCATGTTCAGTCTGAAGCTGAAAGGGCTAACAACTTCATTGAGCACAATCAGCACATCCTACAAGAGGTCCATGATATATTGGACAGAGCCAATGCTAACTACAATCAGTGCCATGATCAACATCGAGTGTCGCACAAGTTTGAGGTGGGTGACAAAGTTTGGCTACATTTGCAGAAGGAGCACCTTGTTGGACCCCACTGCAAGCTTCACCCGCTCCGATATGGGCCATACACCATCACCAAGGTCATTGGTGACAATGCCTTTGAGCTCAAAATCCCACCATTCCTTGGTCTGCACCTAGTGTTCAATGTAGATCGCCTTCGGCCATACTTTCCACCATTGTTGGACACATCTGACATTGCAGAACAACTCACACCAATAGAGCTCAACGCATACTGCATGGAATAGGCCACAATTGATTAGATCATGAACGCACAGACCAAGAACACTTGCCAACAGAGGATACAGTTATATTGAGTTGTCAAAGCAGGCTAACTCGTTCACCAGGGCAAGTGGTTCACCAGGGACCAGGTTCAACAGAAATTTCCTCACCTCATGGAGGCTCTTCACGCAATGGGGACCATTGCTTCCTAAGAGGGGAGGAATGATCCAGGTGGATATTGGTGGACACTCTCCTATTCCACCTAGACCCCCCAAGTCAATTTCATATGTTTCCTTGTTCATTTCAGCATTTACTATTTTTAGTAGTTTTTCGGGTCCTGAACTTCTAGAGTAGTTTTGCCCCCTAAACGATGTTTTTTTTGGGGTCTGCGGCAAGCCTAAACCCATAAATGGGTGCCTTCGGTGAAACTTTTAGTAATCGGCGAGACCTTTCCAACAAGGTATCGTACGCGCCAAACAGAGATAATATGACCAAGTTACGACCCAAGGAAGTTGGTCGCCCAACTAACCTCAATGGGGCCCACAAACTCTTGGTGTTACATCTCCTGGGATTAAGGTTTTGGTTGCTTAGGGTTTTCTCATGTTTTCCAATAATAAATAGGCCCTTGAACCTCATTGTAACACAGTTCAAAGGCATGTAGCTGCCACATCTCTTCTCAGAGATAAGCTACCATCGCCCGAGCTATCTTATTTCCATTCTGTTTCTAAGCATAGTTCAGTATTTTTATATTAATGAAATGAAGTGTTTTTCCACTGCATCTCTGTGTTTATGATTATATTTTTAAGTTGTTGCGTTCTTGTTTAAGTTCGGATCATAAGGACTACCAATTGTATCACCATGATAGTGATAGTAATGTTGCAGGCATTACAATCCTATATATTTAGAATGAATGTATAAGTCAAAAATGAATGTAAAAATCATGGTCAACAACAAAAACTAGTATGTATTAGTTAAGTTAAATATATCCTTCATGTTAACTGAATTGCAGACTCCAATACACATCAAAGAAGCCAACAGTAACAAGCAACATAACATTCAATCCACCCATTTTTCATTGATAAATTAGACTCGACTATGCAACATAACATAAGCAGGCATTGGCAGCAGAAAACATAGAAACAACAACATTGACTAAGACAAAGTTGATAGAGCATCCAAGAAGATCAATCTTTCTCTTTGATAGAAAAACTTGTAATGGGTGATGAGTGGAGAAAGCAGTCAAGAACAAGATTAGATGAGATGAACACACACATAAAAAGCATAATTGACAAGATGATGACATAAGAACACTTAAACTAATTAAGGCCCTTAGTATAAAAGTTGTAAAACAATTCTTTGAGTTGGGACATCAGAAGTTAGAAGTAGAAATATGGTAGGTTGGTTGAGGAATGATATCCACCTTAGGGTGTGCGCGAGCGTGAGATCAGCATAGGACAAGCCAGACATCATTCTATAAACTCAATGGTGTAGCAAGAGAGTAAAGAGAACCTTGTTGGGTGAGTGGCAAAAGGACATTGGAGAGACTCGCTAACTGCAGAGGCACCTACCAAATTGAAGGTGAAGGCCAAAGAGTAACATGTCACAATATTATTACTATAAACTTGCTTCGAAACGAAGTAAGGATTTGACGTTGGGGGAGGAGTTGTAATGGCCACTTAGGCCTATAGTCATCACACATTAGTCATAAGTAAATATATGTATACATATGTAATAAAGGGTAAATATACTTAACAGATGATTAGTTAGAGCATGTATAACCACCCCAGCCATTTCCTTATTGTATAAATTCACATGAAAACTTAATGCAAAGATGGTTGGATTTCATTCCCAATATCTCCTCATGTCTAATGTGTGCATTCTTGTTGGTGTTCATGTTGTAGTTTTTTCATGTCTAAATGTTGAGGCTTTTCCTACAACATGTGCCTTAGTCTATTGTTTTATGCAATGCTTAATGATTCTAGTCTAAATAGCTATGTTCCTCCTGATTGATGGGATGTGTGGTGTACTTGTGAAGAGGCAGTTCCTCTTGTTCCATGTGACAACTTTTAGCAAAATCTCTATACTCATGACGCAAGTTGCATTCAAAATTATTTTTCTTGTAATCTAATTGTTACGGGCGTCTCTAGCCATCCATGGTTAATTGTAATGCCTATAAGAGGTCATTTTTCAAATTCATTTCTACACATGTAAAGAGACTATATTTTGGTTTGTCTTGGTCAATGTATTGACCCAACTTGTCCCAAATCACTTTAAGGTATCTTCATCCCAAAATATTAACAAAAGACAAGGTAACATGACCCATACTGAGGTTGTTGCAATCTCCTATTCTAGGTTAAAATCTAAAGACCAACTAATCAAAAGCATACCCAATTTTTCCATGAAATATGATTCATAATGAAAAATCAAGCTTTTGTCCTCCTTATTGTGAAATAAATAAATAAATAAACATACTTCAACAGTAAACAAATAGAGTTACTTAAACTTGATTTTGGGAAATCATTATGATGTGATCCACATTTTTATAACCTTAGGTTAGGTTAAAAGCCCATGATCTCTTATATTAAAATTTGTTTAGAAAGAAAATTGTTTTCTTTCTAAAATTAGAAGTATTGATAACTAATTAGGAGATAGATAGTTAGGAGAGGAATTTCTCATATAAAAGTGAAGTTTCATGGTACAGATTCAATAACATTTTAATCATGGATTTAAAAGAGCATAAGGTTTTAATCATGGATTTAAAAGAGCATAAGGTTAGAATTATGAATAGGATCTAAATTCCAACCTCATCAAACTTATAATATAATTACATAGCACATGCATTCTAGATGGATATTCAGGGTTAAATTTTATATATTATTCGATTTTCAAACTTTCCGTACCAGTACATATGCATGTGAAACCCTTTAAGTTTTTCCTTTTTTTAATTGTCTTTTAACCCAAAAGTTGTTTTCACTATTTTTAAAATTATCTTTTTTTAAATGACATGTTATATATCACGTCATAAGTGTGACGTAAGAAATTTAAGTAACTTTTTCATGTGGCTCAACATTAAAAAGTGGCCACATACATGGAATTAATTACATAGGGTATGTGGGTAACTTTAGGGCTCAATCTATAAGAGTGGTAATAGTTAAATTAATTATATATATATATGGGAGAGTTTAAGATCCTTAATAATAAATTCGAAATCATTATAATAATATATTCAATATCAACGGAACATATTATATTATTATATGAGTATTGAAATTATTATAATAATATATTTAATATGAATTAAATATATTATTTTATGAGCATTGAAATTGGGTGGAGACGATGGAAATCATTATTCCCAATTACCCATTATAATTTTATTTAATATGGGGTGCTAATATGTCCCAATGAACAAGTTGAATTATTGTTTTCATGGAATCTTAAGTAGGTCACCAACAATTAAGGAGAAATTTATGTTTTATTTATGGGGTTGCTCCAATCTTTCTCATTCAATCTCCATAATTGGATCATATTAGGTGACTCTAAGATTATAATACGACCCTTTCACCTTGGTTCCTCTCCACAAATTTCAATTTCAACATCCCATTTAAAAGGATTCAACACCATTTGAAAATTTTGAATGAGTTCGCAATGTTTCATGTTTTGTGGCATACTTACTCTATAGTGGACCAATTAGCAAACACGGTGACATTATTAGAAATTGGCACCCTTGTTGTAAACGAAAGGGTGAGTCACTTGCCAATTCTATAATATCATGATAAATGGAGGTGAGTGTTGGAGTTGGCACGTTGTCGAGGAAGTGACATTTGTGTATATGCGGACAACTCCTTCAATGGAGCCAATGAATCTCTAAGTGGAAGAACGTTGAAATACACAGATGTGGCTCACTATGAAAGTTAAATTTTGATTAATATCAAAGTTGTATTGAATAAATTACACTACAAAGATCTATAGTATGGAACTCTTGTTCTTAAATCATGTTATGATATCTTAATTTTTGAATAGCTAGAAGTTGATAGTCTCGATTTTTACTTTCTATATCTCTAATGTAATTCTACACTCCCAAGCACAAATTTCTTAATATAATATTTTTAGTTACAATTTAAAATAAAATAAAACTAAAAGTCTATTTAACACCATAGTATCATAAACTAATTAAATTAAGTTATAATTTATTAAATTGAAATAGGTTAGTGATCTAAATTAAGTTATAATTTATTAAATTAAAATAGGTTAGTGATATTTTTTCAAGATTGATAATATTAAAAGTTGCACTTTGCAATACTTTGTTGACATGTTTATAATTGTTATTTTGCACAATCAAGGATATTAAGGCACATTTTATCTTATGTTTTAATACTATTTTAAAGTTGGTTTTATATAAATGTTATCGATACATTAATATCTTCTATACAAATCAAATGATGATATTTGATAAGATAGTTTGGTGATACCAAAGGTTTTATTATTGTTGATATGTTTTCATGTCAAGGAAAATAGTCAACCTCTTAGGAAATTATAAGATTTCCAATACATCTTTATAAAGGTGGTACTCCTCTTTATCATTCAAATTTTCAGTATACTTTGCAAGTAATAAAATCAATCTTTGATTATATCTACACATGTGAGTGGACCAAGTGGTTGAAAAGAAAAAGTAACAGATAAATTATAGTTAAAAAATTATAACCTCATAAAAATGAAATAATTGAAGTCATTCCATCACATCTATCCATTCACATGATGAGGAAAACAATTTTGAATCAATAGTCATAGATAGAAAACAAGGCCAATGACCCAGAATTTTAGAGAGCTTTAAAGGTTCTCATTCATTTAAAATCATAACATGTGTAGGAGAAACAAACATGAGATCTCATGCTTTGTAAAAATCCTTGAAATGACAAATGTTATGAAATCCTAGAATAGTTGTCTGCCAGTGTCAACAATATTACAAATTGAAATTCAAGTTCGAATAAAGTGTGTGCCTCTAAAACATTACAAATTGAAGTTCAAGTTTGAATAAAGTGTGTCCATATCGCACAACACAATGTTCCTAACACTTAAACAATGAAAGGAAACACATTCGTTCTAAATGAATTAGGATGGGGTTCCTGTGGACCAAATCAAATATTAATAGTAGCTTAGAAGAAAAGAGAAATACAACCAATGATCGGCTTTATAAATGAATAATACACTGAATAAAGTTGGATGACTAAACACTGGGATGAAAGAAGGGAAATTACTTCAAATAAAAGAAATAACTCACTCAAAAATTGCAAAATAATGGCAGATGGAATATTTTTCTCCCTTTAAGCATCCAAGTCTTAGAATAGATATATTTATGCTTCAAATTTTCTTAACGTTACCATTTTTTATTGTTATTCTAGATTAAAATTTTATGTTAAAGAAATTTTTAAGTAGACATTTTACTTAAAGTAACTTATAAGGTAGAAGCTACTTTCTTAGTTTTGACATGGATTTTTTTTATTTGTAGTTTTTTTTTCTACCTTATTGTATTGTGCATTATATATTGTCAAATATTTTTCTTGAAAAATAGTTGGCTCCTTTTGAGCCAACTCCTTTTTTATTATATGGATTTCAACAATTCTTAATGCCACCCAATCAGGCACAACACACTGTCAAACTTCCATATTAGTAATGTCTCTCGGACCCTTAGAATGTTGTGTCCTTTTTACTTGAACTTTTTTTACTCTTAGATTGTGTCACTACACGAGTATTTTCAAGATAAATGTGGGGAGGTTCATCACCATTGGCTCCTCCATCGCGTTGGTTATTATTCTCTCCTCTACTTCTACATGATTCTTTCTTCTTTTGTGTAGAAGAGGAACTCTTACATGCTTGAGGGGGAGAAGAAGATTGTACATTTGTTGCATTTTTGCCTCTCTGCCTTGTTCTGGTCTATTATTGAGGATTTGTATTGGTTTTAGTAGCCAATTTGTCATTGCATATCAAATTTTCCTTTTTCTCAGGAGTATTTGGGTCATTATCACCATTTTGTTCTGCAATTATTGTGAATAGATTTCCATATCTCATAGATGCCCATATTCAAAAAATATCCCTTCAGGGTCTAAGGGATTTATTCTCCTTTAAATTAAATACATTAAGTTGTTTGGAAACTTTTATCAGATGATAATAATTCCTTATAGTCACAACAAATATGTTAAAATTTAATGAAATTAACCGCCTTTTTTTCTTTCTATAAAAAAGAATTGTCCATGAGTTAATGGTCCATAAAATCCAACAACAAAATATCTATCACAAATAAATACACGAAAAAGTAAAGGAATTCCTTCATATCCATATAAATTGATGTAGGTATGATTTTCCTCATACATATAAAATCCTTTTCAATTAAGAAGTCTCGTGCTTCCTAAATTATTATTATTGGTTATGCTATAGTCAATATATATCTAAACTCTTTTAGGAAATTATCCCGCGTAAAGCAAAATTGGAACCTCATGTCTCCAAATAATAGGATACCATAATTGAAATGGTTTGTTTTGAACATTTAAATTACTTCTTAAGGGTGACCCTCAAAACACATTATAGAAAACCATCATTAGGACCAAATATACAATCATAAGAAATCCCCGAGTCTTCAGATAGTTGACCAATTGGAAGAAAATCTCATTTCAGATTACTTCAACCCAATCAAACATGGCTTATTTCCTAAGAAAAAAAACACAACATATAAAATTGATCTACGAATATAAGATGTTGAATCTCATCCCATTAATTGTGAAAATAACCAATAAAAATCTCAGTGTGGCTCTTCTAACAAAGAGATGTTGCTTATTGAAAGATTAATAGGCAATTTGATTGATGGAGCCATAAAATTATTCAATAAATTTAAACCACCACCCTAGGATTTCATAAAAGAGTCGGTCTCGAGAAATTTTAGACTTTTATTAAGATTTGGTAGTCACAATGTCCTTCTACTTTTCAAATTGAAATAATGACCGCACCATGAAACTAGCTCTCTAAAATTTTAAAAACCCATAGGGACACACCCAACATTCACTAAGTCAGTAATCTAGATCACATTCTTCAACTTTTGTTCTAGAATTGAGTTTAAAAACCACCAATATGCAGCTTATCAATGAAAATGTTTATGTTTACAAGCAAGGGAATTGATATTTTCTCCACAAAATGGTTCTTTCGTTTAGTTTCCATATTTCTTATTATTCCAATGTACTTTGATATATGTGACACTTTTAATCCTACATTACATAGCTCGTAGCTATTTAAAAGCTTAGTTCATGAATGTCATTTACTCAAGCATCCCTTCATCATGTACCATCTTCTTTGAGACACGTGAAAATCATAAATGGAAGTTAATTAAAAAATGCATGTTTTTCTTGGAAACATGAGGTAATTGATTCAACTTATTGGATCACAAAAATTTTCCTTGTATATTGAGACCCCTTTAATGCATCATAAATTTCCCTTCAAAATTTCCACCAAGTATAAAACCCAATAGAGAGAAACCAACCTTGAGAGGTTAGACTCTGAAAAAGTGTGGGTTATTTGATATGGGGAGGTGCAAAGTATGCAAAGGAATGGAATGTGTAGGAGTGTGGAAAGGAAACTTATGTTGAGTGCAAAGAGGAAACTTGTGCAGAGTGTGGAGCATAGTTTTGAGAGTATAAATCTTTGCACAAGCTTTCAAAAAACACTGAGTATAAGACACACGTGAATAATTTTGAAACACAGTAAAATGTGGACAGATGTTGGACTATTGGGGAATGGGAAGAAAGTAAAGAGGGTTATTTGTAAGGGGAAAATTAGAAACTAAGGTGAGACATGAAAATGGATCAACAATTACTTAGCATTTTTTGTTTCTATTAAAGGAATTTTATATTGATATGGGAAGTTTGTATTTTTTTTATTTAAGAGTATTATAATGAATATAATTAATTTGAGACATTTAAATGAGATATTTCCATCAAGAAATAATAAGTGGAGGTATATATTTTATTAGTTTTGAAAAACAAAGTTATGGTTTTTAACATCTCTAATATGAAGGTAAGTAATGTTGAAAATGCAACAAGAAAATCCTGATTTAATTTTCCCTTGAATTAAATTAGGAGAAAAATTGTAATTTCACATCACAAGACAACTTGTACGAGTTAGCTAAGTTAATTTGACGTAGTTGGTTCAGTTAATTTGAGTTGAGGGTCTAACTTTAGTCATGTAGAGTGTCTCCTACTTTATAGGAGCCCTGGTTGACTTTATTTTGAGTTGTAATTAATTAATTCAGTTTAACTAAGTTAAAGTCAGTTAAACTAATTCCAATTGATGGAGGAACTAGTAGGAGGTCTAACAGCGGGGTGTTGTTTCATGTGTTCAAACAATTAGCTGATAATTCAACCATAAATAACTCATGCATGTGTGATTTGAGAGTTACCCAATTGAGATTGGAGTTCAAGGGTAGTGTATTATCAGTTGTATAATCATCCAAATTATATAGGTGGTGCATGTAGTCAGAGGAAGGCCTATGATGGATTGCTCAATTCCAATTGAGGAATTTCCCTAATTAATAGGGGATAATTCCCAAAGAAAAAGCGCAGAAAAAAATTGGTTAAGTATTGACCTAGGCTTGTATAGGAAGTTGTGAGACAGATAGAGATAGTGCAGAGGTTACTCGAGCTTGAGAAAAGCATTGTAATTGTCTCATATTTTTTTACTAATGCAATATACATATAGCAAGGGTTTTTAGTTGTGGCATTCCCCATGAAATAATTATGTAATGTGTTGATTGAATTATTTCTCTTGTATTCTTCGTGATTTATTGATCGATTAATTGTTTCTGCTGATGAGTAGAGTAGATTCAAGTATTTTGTTTTAGCATATTACATAAGAAATTTTAAT
Source organism: Pinus tabuliformis (assembly GCA_031772625.1). Taxonomy (NCBI): domain Eukaryota; kingdom Viridiplantae; phylum Streptophyta; class Pinopsida; order Pinales; family Pinaceae; genus Pinus; species Pinus tabuliformis. The sequence continues at coordinate 483,052,652 of CM062820.1, forward strand.
CTACAAGGAATTTCTACATGGTATCAGAGTTGAAATCACACTAGAAGAGAAGAATATGAGTTTGTCTTTGCAGGTGAAATCGAATTTGCAGGATCATTCTTCAGAGCTAGCAAGATGTCATTCTATGGATTGAGACTCAAGTATGCCCTTGAGGGTAGCTCGAATTATATTGCTTGGAAGGACAAGATGGAGGCAGTGTTGGAAGACAACGGGCTGAAGGAATTCATAGACAATGATATTCCTAAGCCTCCAACAATTGATGCTCAAGATCTGGCAAAGTGGAAGAAATGTGTGGCAAAGGTGAGGAGGATCATACTAGAAGGAGTTCAAGATCATATTGTCTTGAATCTCCACGGGAAGGATACACCATATGCAATGTGGCAAGCCTTGATAGTCTTGTTTCAAAACAACAGTGACCACAGTAAGTTGGAACTAAAGGAAAAGCTTCGGAAGATCAAGATGTAGAAGGGCAACACAATACCATAGTACTTGAGCAGGTTCACCTAATGTCAGGATGATATTGGGAGTGTTGGTATTACAGTTGCTGAAGATGATCTGGTCAACCTAGCACTTCTAGGCCTTCCCAAGAGCTCGAACAACTACCAGGATTCAGTAAATGGGAGGGAGTGTAGACTAAAGTGGGAGAATTTGTGGTCTGACTTGGTGTAAGAAGAGATGAGGTGGAACACCAGATATGGAACCTCATTGAAGCATGATGATGAGGAGAGTCATGCCTTGGCTGGAAAGGAAAAGAAATTGAAAGGGAAGAAATACCAATCTAAAGGGGACTCCAGTGAGGGCAGCAAGAAGAAGGAATTTTCGAAGATTAAATGTTTTCATTATCATGAACTCAGATATTATGCCACAAAGTGTCCACACAAGAGGGTCGACAAGAATCCCTTGGGAGGATTTCACACTCATTGCATGTATGGTGACATCGGTGATGGGTAATGTGTGGTATCTGGATAGTGGAGCCTCATTCCATATGACGAGAAACAAATAATTTTTCAGTGACTTGGAGGAGAAGGACCTCCAGATGCACATCGATATGGGAGATGATGGAAGGTATAACGCGACCAACATTGATATTGTTACTTTTCAGAGGGATGTTGGTTCTCCTCTCACATTAAAATATGTCATGTATGTTTCGGGTCTGAAGAAGAATTTAGTTTCAGTTTCTATGTTGGAAGACCATGGCTATGATGTGATATTTAACAAAGGAAAGGATTTCCTTCGTCACAGAGCCACAATATAAGAGAAGAGGATCAAGGTTTGGGTGAAGAACCTCAACAAATTGGATGTAGAATATTGTGCCACTTTGAGCACAAAATTATAGAAGGCATAGAGCTAAGACATCAGTGAATTATGCAATAGAAGATTGGGCCATTTTCACCATGGAGCCTTGAATATCATGCAACTTTGAGCACAAAATTATAGAAGGTATAGAGCTAAGACATCGGTGAATTACGCAATAGAAGATTGGGCCATTTTCACCATGGAGCCTTGAATATCATGCAACATATTTCTATAGGAATTCCCATGGGTGCACTAGGGCAGTGAAATACATGCAAAGGGTGTACATTGGGGAAGTACACCAAAGCCACCTTTCATGATAAGGACAGTCGAGTGCAAGCGATCCTTGAAAGAGTTCACTTAGATGTGTGTGGACCATTCTTGATAGCCTGCACGACCAAGTGCATGTATTATGTGATATTTGTAGATGATTTCTCACGTAAGTGTTGAATATTATTCATGCAAAAGAAAGACCAGACATTCTCAATTTTTTGTGAATTTAAGGCACCTGTTGAGAAAGACACTGGCAGGAAAGTGAAGGCTCTAAGGACAGATAATGGTGGAGAATATGTGTCGAATGAGTTCAAAAACTTTAATTGTGCATCAAAATACATTCGACGGGAGCTAATAGCACCCCATAAACCATAGAAAAATGGGGTTACTGAAAGGAAGAACAAAATTATTGTGGGAGCTACATGAGTGATGTTACATGATCAGGGCCTACCATTGCACTTGTGGGATGAAGCGTGCAACATAGCGGTATATGTACAAAACAGGAGTCCTTATCAGACTTGGGATGAGTACACTAGAAAAATCCTTTTTAGGGAAGAAACTAGATGTGTCACACTTCAATATATTTGGTTAATCATTTTACTGTCATGTTACCAAGGATGCAAGGAAAAAGCTAGAGCTGACAGCTAAGTTGGGCATATTTTTGGGGTACACTGATACACCTCACAACTATCGGGTATACCTGCCATATCACAGGATGACAGTTGTTTGTAGAGATGTGAATTTCAATGAAGAGAAGGCCATGAGATGTTACCTTGAGAGGGAGCTTCAGTTACATGTAGACGAGGAGCTTTTAGCTCCAAAAGAAGAACCTCAATATGATGTGGAGCAGCCACAAGTAGAGAAGCAGAGAGTGGAAGCACCCACTGATGCAGAGACATCAAAATATGAGAGGAAGCACATCAAATAAGTTGACAGATTGATCCATGATGCTAGAGAGAATGCGGGAGCACCCACATCATAACATAGGAAGAGGAGGTCACCAGATAGGTACACTGACTACATGGCTTTGATGAGCGAGAGTGTAGATACTAAGCCATCCTCATTCACAAGCTTTGAAACAACCTGTATGGGTTGATGCCATGGTAGAGGAGTATGACTCCATTATCATAAACCATTCTTGGGAAGTTATCTCAAGACCAGAGAACAAGTCAGTGGTAGGTTCAAGGTGGATCTACAAGGTGAAGCAAGCAGCAGATGAAAGCGTCGAGAACCACAAGGAAAAATTTGTGGCCAAGGGGTTCTCTCAGGTGGAGGGAATTAATTACGAGGATACCTTTTCTCCATTCGTAAGGTACTCTTCAATCAGATCAATTCTAACACTTGTAGCACAGATGGAATGGAAGATACACCAGATAGATGTGAAGAAAACATTACTCAATGGAGTGATTGAGGAATAAGAGTACATTGAGAAGCTGAATGTATTTGAGATCTTCAATAGAGAGTCACATGTGTGTAAACTCAAGCGAGCGTTGTATGGATTGAAACATGCACCCTATGCTTGGTACACCAAGATCGATAGTTATTTCACCTAGTTGGGCTTTACACAAAGTGAAGAAGATGTGAACCTTTACCATATTGTGGTTGAAGTTAAATTATTAATTATAGTATTATATGTCGATGATTTAATTCTAACAGGTGATGATAATTTCGTGAAATCTTGGAAAGAGGATCTTGCAAGAGAATTCGAGATGAAGGACCCAGGGCTCATGCATTATTTTCTTAGTATGGAAGTATGGAAAGGAGATTTGGAATTGTTTGTCTATCAGGGAAATTATGCCCATGAGATACAAAAGAAGTTCCACATGGATAGTAGCAAACCCATGGAGAATCCTCTAAAAGGGAATTCGAGGAAGGAAGATGCTACTTCAGGCGAACTAGTGTAGGCTACTATTTATAGGAAGCTTGTGGGTTCACTTATGTACTTGTTGAACACACGACCAGACATGTGTTTTGCAGTTAACCAACTTAGTCAAGAAATGGTTAATCCAACCAAACTCTATTTGAAGGCAGATAAACATGTGTTGAGATACCTCAGAGGCACCACTCATTTTTGTCTTTGGTAGAGACGAACAAAGGAAGTGAAGCTGTAAGGATTCACAGATGCAGATTGCGTAGGGAGTCCATCAGGCATGAAGAGCACATTAGGGGGAAACTTCAATATTGGGTCAGTTGTAGTTTCTTGGTACAGTAGGAAGTAGAGATCAGTTGCATTCAGTTTAGCAGAAGCAGAGTACATGGCTACTATTCAAGAAGATTGTGAGGCTATCTGGATGAGGAAGATCCCTTTTGGGTTATTTGGTCAGCCGATGGATCCTACAGTGATTTATTGTGACAGTCATATTTGTATCAAACTCTCTAAGAATCCATTTTTTCATGAACGATCCAAGCATATCGACATCTGGTATCACCATCTACAAGATTGTGTGTAGAGGAGAATCATGTTGCTAGAGTACATTCCTACACAGGAACATGATGTAGATATATTGACTAAGGCACTATCAAGAGGAAAATTCGAGTTCCACAGAGACATGATTGGCGTATCTGATAATCCATTTCTTGCTAAGAGCGAATGTTGAAAATGCAACAAAAAATCCTGATTTAATTTTCCCTTGAATTAAATTAGAAGAAAAATTGTAATTCCACGTCACAAGACTACTTGTACAAGTTAAATAAGTTAATTTGACTTAGTTGGTTTAGTTAATTTGAGTTGAGGATCTAACTTGTGTCATGTAGAGTGTCTCCTACTTTATAGGGTCCCTGGTTGAGTTTATTTTGAGTAGTAATTAATTAATTCCATTTAACTGAGTTAAAGTCAGTTAAACTAGTTCCAACTAATGGAGGAAATAGTAGGAGGTCTAACGGTGGGGTGTTGCTTCATGTGTTTAACCATTTAACTGATAATTCAGCCATAAATAACTCATGCAGGTGTGATCTGAGAGTTAACCAGTTTAGATCGGAGTTCAAGGGTAGTGTACTATTATTTGTATAATCATCCAAATTGTACAAGTGGTGCATGAAGTCAGAGGAAGGCCTATGATGGATTGCACAATTCCAATTAAGGAATTTCCCTAATTAATAGGGGCTAATTCCTAAGGAAACAACACAAGGAAATATGGACTTGGGCAAGTAGAAAATTGGTTAAGTATTGGCCTAGGCTTGTCTAGGAAGCTATGAGACAAATAGAGATAGTGTAGAGGTTTCTCGGGCTCGAGAAAAACATTTTAATCTTCTCATATTTTCTGACTAATGCAATAAACATATAGCAGGGGCTTTTAGCTTTGGCTTTCCCCAGGAAATCATTGTGTAATGTGTTGATTGAATTCTTTCTCTTTTATGCTTCGTGATTTATCGATCGATTAATTGTTTAAGTTGATGAGTAGAGTAGATTCAAGTCTTTTGTTTTAGCATATTACATAAGTAGTTTGAATTACAAGGAATTTCTACAAGTAATGTATTTTTTATTGTAAATATAGGTGAAAGTTTTGTGGTAGTTTCTTCATGTGCATATTTTGGGATCCTTTACCTCATACCATGCTTTAATTTGACTTTAGTTGTAAACGTTGGGCTTAACAAGAGACATGTAGCCCTTAGCACCTCTAAAAAGTTATGATTTTGACATCAATTCAAATACATTTGATTGAAGATTTGACTCTTTCACTCATGATTGGTCACATATAGACTCTTGTATGGGTGTGAAATTGGGGACCATACCTTTGGAGAGTAGATTGAAATAGGATAGAGATATTGGTTTTCATGGTATTATTTAAACATATTCATGCCATTGAGAGATGAGTCCTTCAATGTTATCATTCTTGTAGAATTTGATGACCCACAAAGTGGTCTTCTTAGATAATCATGTCTTGCTCTCTAGTCCTTTATGGAGTATCTAGGACACAAAATTGATTGATGTTAGTATGAAAGAAGGAATTTCATTGCTTCACCTTTTTAACCTTGATCTTAAAAAATCATCCCCACATAATTTTTTAGTGGATGCTAATGAGCTCTTCAAGGATGAGACTAAAAAATGGATTTGTATTGATATTTATAGATCCTAAATTTAGTCCATTTAATCCAATCTTATAGGACAACATTCTTCCAAACTTTAGCATTACTTACAATTATATCTCCAACGTAGTGATGCAATCATCCATCCCCTAAGGTGCACCAAACTCTAGTTAACTTGCAATTTGAGGGTCCCTCTTCCTTAATTTAGAGTTTTCTCCTTGTGGCTTCACATTATGATAAATTATCGTATCCATCAAGAGCACTATATTTTCCATATATTCTTTTGGAATCTAACATTTAGGACCCTTTTTAATTCAAATGAGCCCCCTACTACAATATTAAAGGATGGTAATTTTGTCTCTTTGAATAATCTCATGGTTCTCTTGAGATAGTCGCGGCCAATGAAGACTAAATATTCTTATCCATCTTCCTCTAATCCTGATGGTGAAGCTTCATTGATGGCTTACCAAATGCAAGTGCACCAAATTGACATGCATCGAGTTCATTACCTTCAATTTCCAATTGTCTTATACCAATAATAAGAGGCCCCATGGTTCTTTCTTTTAGTTTGTTTTTCTATCTTTCAATTAGTTTTTGGGATGTGTTTTTGTCACTCCCTTATCTTTGTGACATCTTGTATTATTCTTAGTTTCCTGGACAAACTTTGACGTTTAAACTTAGTTATTGACTTGAAGAGAACTAGAAATCAAAATGAGAACTCTAGCCCTAAAACCCATGAATTGGAAAGTAGTGTTATTGGTAACACAGTCCTTTTTAGTTAAAATTTCCATATTTTGCAACCATGACCTTAACAATGTTGTAATGTTGCTAAAGAAAACCTTAAAATCAACTTGAAAATTGAAAAGTGACACTATTTGTTCAAGTTTAAAATTAGAAGTTCTTTAAAACCATGGACTTAAAAACAAATATTTTTGCAACCAAAATCTTAAAATCAAACCCTAAATCGAAAAGTAGAAATCCCGCTAGACCCCACTCCTCCTCGCCTTTTTCAATTGTTGATATGCTTATGACTTTTTTGAAATCGTGGCTTTGATCACTTATATCCTTATAAACAAAATCTTAACATCAACCCTTGAACTGAAAGAAAAATGCTTTTAGTAACACTCTTTTTTTCTAGACTTAAAATTGCAACATTTTAAAACAATAACTTAAAAGTGCGAATTTTTTTATTGGAAAAATATCTTTTATTTATTTTATTTAAAGCATCTAAAAAGAGTGAAAATTGTTTTTTTAAACATTTAGAGAAATAAAAATATTATAATTATTAAAAAAATATGAAAAGGAAGTAGACTTAAATATATATATATATATATATATATATATATATATATATATATATATATATATATATATATATAGATATCCACGTGCCATTTATTATTTTTCCCTCAAAAATATAGGGAAAAATGATTTAAAGAAAAAATACATTTAAAAGAGATTTAGTAAAAGATTACAACAAAATTCACAATTTAGAAAAGAGGAAAAAAAGGTAAAGTAAAATCAAATTAACCAAAGAAACATACAAAAAAAACTTGTGTTGAGAGGGTGATTCTTGAAATCCCACCTAGCCACCTTAACTTGTTTTCCTCTCTCTCTCTCTCTCTGAAGAGAGCGATTCTTGAAATCCCCCTAGTTGCCTTCCCTTTCTCTCCCCTCTCTCCCCAACCCAACCCATTTCCATCTCCACTCCCACCGAGCTACCATTTCCCCCACCCCCCTTGTTTGAACCCACATCTAAGAGTAACATATTTTGTAAATGGAGTAAGAGGTACAACTTATCCCCCTTGCTTGTCCCTTAATGGAGTGATTTATCACTCCTTTAAATGTGGGGAGGGGGTTATTGCCCCTAACTATCACTTAAAGGAGTGACAATTTTCTCCTTGAAGGGAGGGCAAGTGCTGACGAACAAAGGAAGGGAAATAAGAGGTGGGTTGAACAAGGAAGGGAGGGGGAGAACGGGGGAGTTGGGGTGGGAGGTCAATTGCAATAATCACTCTCAAATACAAGTTCATTTTTTTTTCCTTTTTAAAGTGTGTTTGCTTTAGTGTTTTTTCTTTAGTTTGTTTAACTTTTCCATTTTTATTTAAATGATATTTTAAAAGTTATGTTTTAATAAAAATTATTTTAAGTGTATTTTTTTCCTTCATTTAAAAAAATATTAAAAAAAAATAAAAAAAAATAAAATTATAGATTGATCCAAGAGTTTAATTGTCATGGTATTAATTGTTAAATTCATGATTTCAAAGAAATTGAAATTTTAACCTTAAAATCTAACCTAGATCCATCTTAATTCTAGATCTATCAAGCGAAGAGAGGGGTCAAATCTCACCAGATGCAATCCCCTTTTTTGAGTGCAAAACTTGAGGAAAGGTTTCCACCTCGAGATCAGAGCTTTATAGATCAGGAATCAAGATGGATCTAGGTTGGTTTAATTATTCATAATTAATAATTATAATTATTAATTTCATTTTTATTTTTTCTCTCACACTCACTCCTTCTGTTCTTCGCATCCCTTGCTTGATTCCCCTAATGGCCTCTTTGGAGTTTGATCCAGAGGGGGTTCGTTCTCTCCCAATGGACCCTCCAGATGATTATTCTGCTACAACTTTCTCTTCCCTTATCACTTCGCTTCGGCTTCCTCGTACCCATCCCTATATCTCAAAGTTTGTGAAAAAACTTGATGAACTCCCTGAAATAGACTTGCCTCCAACCATTTCTCGTAATGTTTCTCTATCTTTGTATAAGCGTGGTAGGGCTTGTCAGTTTACTAGCCTCTGGCCCTCTCCAAAGACAGTCCAAAAATGGGTTGAAATAAATTGGTTGGATAAAACCCAAGGGAAAATCTCCATTCATTTATGTGGCAATGGATTCTTCACATTTTACTTTGAATCCAAAGAATACTAAGACCTGATCTTCAGAAATGTTCCATACTTCGTGGAACCAAGGGTAATTTATCTGAATAGATGGAGTCATGATTTCAATCATGAGCTTTATGTCTCTAATGCAGTTCCAATATGGGTACGCCTTCCCCATCAACCTCTCCATTGTTGGGGACATAAATCAGTTAAGGAAATAGGCATTGTTTTTGGGAACTACATAGACAAAAGTGAGCCAAAGTAAAACCTACATGCTTGTGCTCGAATATGTGTATAATTCGATATGGGTAAGGGATTACTTGAAGCAGTGAAGATAGAATTCAAAAACTGGACTCACATACAAAAATTGGACTATGAACAACTCCCATTCAAATGTAAGGTGTGTGATGAATACAATCATTTTGCAAATAGATGTTGAAAAAATGGTACAAGAACAAGTATAAACTCAGGAACCACAATGGGAAACATGCAAATGCAAAAAAACAAGAAATAAATAATTGAAGCATGTATCTACATCCATCCATGGTCCCTCCTATCATAAAGCCTCTCACCCTCGTCTCCCCCCCCGAACATCTCTCTCCTCTGACCCCTCTCTCCCCTACTCTAATCCCTTCTCTACTTTAGCCCCTAGTGAGGATAGGGAGCTTCTTACTTCTCCCTCCTCCTCCTCCTCCTCTCTCCCTGGCCCCCTTCTCCAATTTCCCCCTCTCTCTTCCCCTTTGTCCCCTTGCCCCCCTTCTAGCCCCCAAGCTCCATCCTTTGTCAAAATTATTACCATAAATAAAGCAAAAGAAACACCTGCTACCTAATAGAACTCAAAAAAATCAGGAAGAAAATCAAACAAGGAAATCTGAGATGAAGATACTCAAAAGGATATGGCTTTGGGAACACAACAAACAAAGGAAACATGTATAGACAAAGGAACAGGAGCCAAATACAACCAACACCAAGAAATCAAAGGTGAGGGATCATCCAGACCATCGCAAAGTAAATAATGGAGTTGGTTTCCTGGGATTGTAGAGGTCTTGGGTACTTCTCCAAAATTAATGTTGTAAAGGATTTACTAAGTTTGAATTTCCTGATATTTTACTACTTCAGGAGACCAAACTATTTGAAGAAGAAATGTACTTATTTATTCACAACACAAAAAAATTAGAAGGAATAATAATAAGCTCTAGAGTCTCGTCAGGTGGAATAAGTACCATGTGGAATCAAAATATTTTTCATTACAGAGACAAGGAGACATGTCAGAAGACTCTTGAATATCACCTTGAAGTAAAAGAAAATTGGAAAATAATAGTTTCAAGGGATCTCAACTTGATCTTGAACACAAAGGAAAAATGAGGGGGCTCCTTCTTGCCCGACCCAAGCAAGAGAAAGATTGGAAAATACAATAGAAAATCAAAACTTGATGGATGTAGTCCCTAAGAACATAAACTTTACATGGAGAAATCGAAGAATTGGGTCGAGTAACATCAAGGAAAGATTAGATATATTTCTAATCAATCTCAGCCTCATCTCAAAAATTGTCCCAATATCTTTAAAACTTCTTTCCTCATTTTCTTCAGACCACCACCTCGTCTCCCTTTCATTTGGCTTGACATTGAATTTAGGGCCTCTTCCTTTTCGTTAAAACCCCCTTTGGATTTCTTTCAAAGATGCCAAGAGTATTGTGGAAACAACATGGAAAACATGCATCAGTAGATTGGCCTTGTACGTCTAGGAATCCAAATTAAAAATGACCAGAACAACACTCAAAAACTGGGCCATAAACCACTACATAGATCCTATGCAAAATAAAAAGAAACAACAAATCAATTTTGAGAATATTCAAACAAAATTGGACAATGGAAACGATACAAGAGAAATGTAAACTAAGGAAAAGGAGCTCTATTGGGAAATCTAGGAGTCCAACAGGAGAGAAGAGGAAAGTTGGAGAATAAAGTCAAGAAGGTTATGGATATAGGAAGGTGATAAGAACACAACTTTCTTCCACAATTAAACAAAAGCAAGAGGAACAAGGAATCATATCGATACGATAAAAGGGGATGGAAACACAAAGATTAAAGATCAAGAAGGAATAAAGGCATAGGCTTTTCATCACTTCAAAAGCCTCCTCTCAACCAAGGAAGGTCCCAATATCTATGAGGATTTCCTAAGACATATCCCAAAATTAGTGTTTGATAGTGCAAATGCAACCCTCACAAAATCAATTGAGGAAGAGGAGCTAATGTGTGCAATCTGATACCTCCATCTAGACAAAGCCCCTGGGCCAGATGGCTTCCCCATCTCCTTCTATTGTTCATTCTAGGACCTCATAAAAAAATACCTCCTTAAAATGATTCACTGGGTCCAAAGGAAAAAAAAAAGTGGGGGAAAACACCAACTCAACCTACCTAGCTCTTATTCCCAAATATTCAAGGCCTCCTTCCTTTAACTGCTTCAGAACCATAGCTCTATGCAACTCTTCATACAAAATAATCACCAAAATAATGGCCAACCATCTCAAATTCCTTCTTCCCCAGCTGATCTCTGAAAATCAAGGTGGCTTTGTTCCCAATTGACAAATTGTTGACAATATTATGTTAGTCCAAGAAGCCATCTATTCTATCCAAACCAAAAAGATCAAGGATTCATTTTGAAATTAGACATGGCTAATGCCTTTGACAGAGTCGGTCATTCCTTCCTTCTAGCAGTCCTCCACAAATTCAGATTTGCAAATGACTGCATCAACCTCATAAAAACATGTATCCATAGACCATGGATTGCTCCACTAATTAATGGGAGACCAGGTAAATTATTTCAAAGCTCTAGAGGGCTAAGGCAAGCATGCCCAATCTCTCCTTTTATCCTCATTCTAATGGCTTAGTCATTCAACAGAAATCTGGAAAAGAGTAGGAAAAATGGTCTCATTACAGGGATTCATTTCAACAGAGGAACAAAAAATATGAACCATTCACAATTTTCTGACAACACTCTACTCATGGGAGGTGCCTCTTGAATTGTACTCATAATATTCAAAACAATATTAGATCAATTTATCTACATGTTAGGAGGCTCCATCAATAAGATCAAGATTTTCATTTACATATGGAATGCCCCCATTAGGACCCTCCAGTGTGTTTCCAAGATTTTTGGTATACCTTTCAAACTGAATTAGACTCACTATAAATACTTGGGAATGTCAATCTCAAACTATCCCTTGAAATATGAGGTATGGGAAGAAGCATTACACAAAATGAAGAAGAAAATAAAGCAATGGGGTATGTAATGGCTCAATATAGCCAGGAGGACCACTCTAATAAAGTTTGTCCTATCCCAATTCAGGCTTCTGTGATCCATATCTTGAATATTGAGAAATACTTTCGATAGAAATCACATCAAGAATGTTTTTTCAATGTGTTTCAAACGATCTAGTGTGGTTCATATGCACTTCCCTTATATCAATTAACTCTACTCCAAGCTCCAGTTGGGGTTCAAAAACAATTTGAGTTAATCACAAGGAATTTTCTTTGGCAAGGAGGGAAAAATGAGAAAAAAAAAGTTTAGCCTCATAAATTGGAAACAAGTTACAATTGCCTATGATAAAGGACGAATAGATATTCGACATCCTGGTCTAATGAACATTTCTTTGGGTGCCAAAATCATTTGGAAATTCCTCATTGAAGACTCATCTTGGTGGAATCAATTCCTTGAATTCAAATACATCAATGTACTCAGTGATCATCTCCTTTAAGCTCAAATCCCCAATAGACCTTGCTCTCAAATTTGGAAACTCTGCAAAAAATCTCTTCCCTTAATCAAAGATAATGCATCTAGAATCCCAGGAGGAGTCTAGGAAATTAATATTTGGAATGATAGTATAATGGGAAATCCCACTCTTTCCTCCTTTCCAGAAATTAAACAAAAAAAAAAAAAAAAAAAAAAAAAAAAATCAAATTTGGCTACAAAATCTGGGTATTACAACTCTAGATCGAATATCCTATTGGAAACATCAAGACAATACCTGGGAAGGTTGGAAAACCCCTGTTGTCCCCTCTGAGCTCCATCATCAAAAAAATATTCCACTAATTTAATTTAAGGGAGAAGCCCCCAACAGCTTCGATCAAAAAGACAACTTCAAATGGAACCCATCATGAAGGGAATACACAACTAAAACATGATATATAAAGATGCAAGAAGATAATGAGTGATTCCCCACTTGGCCCCCTCTGGAGAAAGATCTGGAAGAATGAAATCCCTCGCAAAATTAAATTTAAACCACCACCCTAGGATTTCATAAAAGAGTCGGTCTCGAGAAATTTTAGACTTTTATTAGGATTTGGTAGTCACAATGTCCTTCTACTTTTCAAATTGAAATAATGACCGCACCATGAAACTAGCTCTCTAAAATTTAAAAAACCCATAGGGACACACCCAACATTCACTAAGTCAGTAATCCAGATCACATTCTTCAACTTTTGTTCTAGAATTGAGTTTGAAAACCACCAATATGCAGCTTATCAATGAAAATGTTTATGTTTACAAGCAAGGGAATTGATATTTTCTCCACAAAATGGTTCTTTCGTTTAGTTTCCATATTTCTTATTATTCCAATGTACTTTGATATATGTGACACTTTTAATCCTACATTACATAGCTCGTAGCTATTTAAAAGCTTAGTTCATGAATGGCATTTACTCAAGCATCCCTTCATCATGTACCATCTTCTTTGAGACACGTGAAAATCATAAATGGAAGTTAATTCAAAAATGCATGTTTTTCTTGGAAACATGAGGTAATTGATTCAACTTATTGGATCACAAAATTTTTCCTTGTATATTGAGACCCCTTTAATGCATCATAAATTTCCCTTCAAAATTTCCACCAAGTATAAAACCCAATAGAGAGAAACCAACCTTGAGAGGTTAGACTTTGAAAAAGTGTGGGTTGTTTGATATGGGGAGGTGCAAAGTATGCAAAGGAATGGAATGTGTGAAGGGATGGAATGTGTAGGAGTGTGGAAAGGAAACTTATGTTGAGTGCAAAGAGGAAACTTGTGCAGAGTGTGGAGCATAGTTTTGAGAGTATAAATCTTTGCACAAGCTTTCAAAAAATACTGAGTATAAGACACACGTGAATAATTTTGAAACACAGTAAAATGTGGACAGATGTTGGACTATTGGGGAATGGGAAGAAAGTAAAGAGGGTTATTTGTAAGGGGAAAATTAGAAACTAAGGTGAGACATGAAAATGGATCAACAATTACTTAGCATTTTTTGTTTCTATTAAAGGAATTTTATCTTGATATGGGAAGTTTGTATTTTTTTTATTTAAGAGTATTATAATGAATATAATTAATTTGAGACATTTAAATGAGATATTTCCATCAAGAAATAATAAGTGGAGGTATATATTTTATTAGTTTTGAAAAACAAAGTTATGGTTTTTAACATCTCTAATATGAAGGTAAGTAATGTTGAAAATGCAACAAGAAAATCCTGATTTAATTTTCCCTTGAATTAAATTAGGAGAAAAATTGTAATTTCACATCACAAGACAACTTGTACGAGTTAACTAAGTTAATTTGACTTAGTTGGTTCAGTTAATTTGAGTTGAGGGTCTAACTTGAGTCATGTAGAGTGTCTCCTACTTTATAGGAGCCCTGGTTGACTTTATTTTGAGTTGTAATTAATTAATTCAGTTTAACTAAGTTAAAGTCAGTTAAACTAATTCCAATTGATGGAGGAACTAGTAGGAGGTCTAACAACGGGGTGTTGTTTCATGTGTTCAAACAATTAGCTGATAATTCAACCATAAATAACTCATGCATGTGTGATTTGAGAGTTACCCAATTGAGATTGGAGTTCAAGGGTAGTGTATTATTAGTTGTATAATCATCCAAATTATATAGGTGGTGCATGTAGTCAGAGGAAGGCCTATGATGGATTGCTCAATTCCAATTGAGGAATTTCCCTAATTAATAGGGGATAATTCCCAAAGAAAAAGCGCAAGGAAATATGGACTTGGGCAAGAAAAAAATTGGTTAAGTATTGACCTAGGCTTGTATAGGAAGTTGTGAGACAGATAGAGATAGTGCAGAGGTTACTCGAGCTTGAGAAAAGCATTGTAATTGTCTCATATTTTTTTACTAATGCAATATACATATAGCAAGGGTTTTTAGTTGTGGCATTCCCCATGAAATAATTATGTAATGTGTTGATTGAATTATTTCTCTTGTATTCTTCGTGATTTATTGATCGATTAATTGTTTCTGCTGATGAGTAGAGTAGATTCAAGTATTTTGTTTTAGCATATTGAATAAGCAATTTTAATCTACAAGGAATTTCTTCATGGTATCAGAGTTGAAATCACACTAGAAGAGAAGAATATGAGTTTGTCTTTGCAGGTGAAATCGAATTTGCAGGATCATTCTTCAGAGTTAGCAAGATGTCATTCTATGGATTGAGACTCAAGTATGGCCTTGAGGGTAGCTCGAATTATATTGCTTGGAAGAACAACATGGAGGCAGTGTTGGAAGACAACGGGCTCAAGGAATTCATAGGCAATGATATTCCTAAGCCTCCAACAATTGATGCTCAAGATCTGGCAAAGTGGAAGAAATGTGTGGCAAAGGAGAGGAGGATCATACTAGAAGGAGTTCAAGATCATATTCTCTTGAATCTCCACGGGAAGGATACACCATATGCAATGTGGCAAGCCTTGATAGTCTTGTTTCAAAACAACAGTGACCACAGTAAGTTGGAACTAAAGGAAAAGCTTCGGAAGATCAAGATGTAGAAGGGCAACACAATACCATAGTACTTGAGCAGGTTCACCTAATGTTAGGATGATATTGGGAGTGTTGGTATTACAGTTGCTGAAGATGATCTGGTCAACCTAGCACTTCTAGGCCTTCCCAAGAGCTGGAACAACTACCAGGATTCAGTAAATGGGAGGGAGTGTAGACTAAAGTGGGAGAATTTGTGGTCTGACTTGGTGTAAGAAGAGATGAGGTGGAACACCAGATATGGAACCTCATTGAAGCATGATGATGAGGAGAGTCATGCCTTGGCTGGAAAGGAAAAGAAATTGAAAGGGAAGAAATCCCAATCTAAAGGGGACTCCAGTGAGGGCAGCAAGAAGAAGGAATTTTCGAAGATTAAATGTTTTCATTATCATGAACTCAGATATTATGCCACAAAGTGTCCACACAAGAGGGTCGACAAGAATCCCTTGGGAGGATTTCACACTCATTGCATGTATGGTGACATCGGTGATGGGTAGTGTGTGGTATCTGGATAGTGGAGCCTCATTCCATATGACGGGAAACAAATAATTTTTCAGTGACTTGGAGGAGAAGGACCTCCAGACGCACATCGGTATGGGAGATGATGGAAGGTATAACGCGACCAACATTGATATTGTTACTTTTCAGAGGGATGTTGGTTCTCCTCTCACATTAAAATATGTCATGTATGTTTCGGGTCTGAAGAAGAACTTAGTTTCAGTTTCTATGTTGGAAGACCATGGCTATGATGTGATATTTAACAAAGGAAAGGATTTCCTCCGTCACAGAGCCACAATATAAGAGAAGAGGATCAAGGTTTGGGTGAAGAACCTCAACAAATTGGATGTAGAATATTGTGCCACTTTGAGCACAAAATTATAGAAGGCATAGAGCTAAGACATCAGTGAATTATGCAATAGAAGATTGGGCCATTTTCACCATGGAGCCTTGAATATCATGCAACTTTGAGCACAAAATTATAGAAGGTATAGAGCTAAGACATCGGTGAATTACGCAATAGAAGATTGGGCCATTTTCACCATGGAGCCTTGAATATCATGCAACATATTTCTATAGGAATTCCCATGGGTGCACTAGGGCAGTGAAATACATGCAAAGGGTGTACATTGGGGAAGTACACCAAAGCCACCTTTCATGATAAGGACAGTCGAGTGCAAGCGATCCTTGAAAGAGTTCACTCAGATGTGTGTGGACCATTCTTGATAGCCTGCACGACCAAGTGCAGGTATTATGTGATATTTGTAGATGATTTCTCACGTAAGTGTTGGATATTATTCATGCAAAAGAAAGACCAGACATTCTCAATTTTTTGTGAATTTAAGGCACTTGTTGAGAAAGACACTGGCAGGAAAGTGAAGGCTCTAAGGACAGATAATGGTGGAGAATATGTGTCGAATGAGTTCAAAAACTTTAATTGTGCATCAAAATACATTCGACGGGAGTTAATAGCACCCCATAAACCATAGAAAAATGGGGTTACTGAAAGGAAGAACAAAATTATTGTGGGAGCTACATGAGTGATGTTACATGATCAGGGCCTACCATTACACTTGTGGGATGAAGCGTGCAACATAGCGGTATATGTACAAAACAGGAGTCCTTATCAGACTTGGGGTGAGTACACTAGAAAAAGCCTTTTTAAGGAAGAAACTAGATGTGTCACACTTCAATATATTTGGTTAATCATTTTACTGTCATGTTACCAAGGATGCAAGGAAAAAGCTAGAGCTGACAGCTAAGTTGGGCATATTTTTGGGGTACACTGATACACCTCACAACTATCGGGTATACCTGCCATATCACAGGATGACAGTTGTTTGTAGAGATGTGAATTTCAATGAAGAGAAGGCCATGAGATGTTACCTTGAGAGGGAGCTTCAGTTACATGTAGACGAGGAGCTTTTAGCTCCAAAAGAAGAACCTCAATATGATGTGGAGCAGCCACAAGTAGAGAAGCAGAGAGTGGAAGCACCCACTGATGCAGAGACATCAAAATATGAGAGGAAGCACATCAAATAAGTTGACAGATTGATCCATGATGCTAGAGAGAATGCGGGAGCACCCACATCATAACATAGGAAGAGGAGGTCACCAGATAGGTACACTGACTACATGGCTTTGATGAGCGAGAGTGTAGATACTAAGCCATCCTCATTCACAAGCTTTGAAACAACCTGTATGGGTTGATGCCATGGTAGAGGAGTATGACTCCATTATCATAAACCATTCTTGGGAAGTTATCTCAAGACCAGAGAACAAGTCAGTGGTAGGTTCAAGGTGGATCTACAAGGTGAAGCAAGCAGCAGATGAAAGCGTCGAGAACCACAAGGAAAAATTTGTGGCCAAGGGGTTCTCTCAGGTGGAGGGAATTAATTACGAGGATACCTTTTCTCCATTCGTAAGGTACTCTTCAATCAGATTAATTCTAACACTTGTAGCACAGATGGAATGGAAGATACACCAGATAGATGTGAAGAAAACATTACTCAATGGAGTGATTGAGGAATAAGAGTACATTGAGAAGCTGAATGTATTTGAGATCTTCAATAGAGAGTCACATGTGTGTAAACTCAAGCGAGCGTTGTATGGATTGAAACATGCACCCTGTGCTTGGTACACCAAGATCGATAGTTATTTCACCTGGTTGGGCTTTACACAAAGTGAAGAAGATGTGAACCTTTACCATATTGTGGTTGAAGTTAAATTATTAATTATAGTATTATATGTCGATGATTTAATTCTAACAGGTGATGATAATTTTGTGAAATCTTGCAAAGAGGATCTTGCAAGAGAATTCGAGATGAAGGACCCAGGGCTCATGCATTATTTTCTTAGTATGGAAGTATGGAAAGGAGATTTGGAATTGTTTGTCTATCAGGGAAATTATGCCCATGAGATACAAAAGAAGTTCCACATGGATAGTAGCAAACCCATGGAGAATCCTCTAAAAGGGAATTCGAGGAAGGAAGATGCTACTTCAGGCGAACTAGTGTAGGCTACTATTTATAGGAAGCTTGTGGGTTCACTTATGTACTTGTTGAACACATGACCAAACATGTGTTTTGCAGTTAACCAACTTAGTCAAGAAATGGTTAATCCAACCAAACTCTATTGGAAGGCAGATAAACATGTGTTGAGATACCTCAGAGGCACCACTCATTTTTGTCTTTGGTAGAGACGAACAAAGGAAGTGAAGCTGTAAGGATTCACAGATGCAGATTGGGTAGGGAGTCCATCAGGCATGAAGAGCACATTAGGGGGAAACTTCAATATTGGGTCAGTTGTAGTTTCTTGGTACAGTAGGAAGTAGAGATCAGTTGCATTCATTTTAGCAGAAGCAGAGTACATGGCTACTATTCAAGAAGCTTGTGAGGCTATCTGGATGAGGAAGATCCCTTTTGGGTTATTTGGTCAGCCGATGGATCCTACAGTGATTTATTGTGACAGTCATATTTGTATCAAACTCTCTAAGAATCCATTTTTTCATGATCGATCCAAGCATATCGACATCTGGTATCACCATCTACAAGATTGTGTGTAGAGGATAATCATGTTGCTAGAGTACATTCCTACACAGGAACATGATGTAGATATATTGACTAAGGCACTATCAAGAGGAAAATTCGAGTTCCACAGAGACATGATTGGCGTATCTGATAATCCATTTCTTGCTGAGAGCGAATGTTGAAAATGCAACAAAAAATCCTGATTTAATTTTCCCTTGAATTAAATTAGGAGAAAAATTGTAATTCCACGTCACAAGACTACTTGTACAAGTTAAATAAGTTAATTTTACTTAGTTGGTTTAGTTAATTTGAGTTGAGGATCTAACTTGTGTCATGTAGAGTGTCTCCTACTTTATAGGGTCCCTGGTTGAGTTTATTTTGAGTAGTAATTAATTAATTCCATTTAACTGAGTTAAAGTCAGTTAAACTAGTTCCAACTGATGGAGGAAATAGTAGGAGGTCTAACGGTGGGGTGTTGCTTCATGTGTTTAACCATTTAACTGATAATTCAGCCATAAATAACTCATGCAGGTGTGATCTGAGAGTTAACCAGTTTAGATTGGAGTTCAAGGGTAGTGTACTATTATTTGTATAATCATCCAAATTGTACAAGTGGTGCATGAAGTCAGAGGAAGGCCTATGATGGATTGCACAATTCCAATTAAGGAATTTCCCTAATTAATAGGGGCTAATTCCTAAGGAAACAACACAAGGAAATATGGACTTGGGCAAGCAGAAAATTGGTTAAGTATTGGCCTAGGCTTGTCTAGGAAGCTGTGAGACAGATAGAGATAGTGTAGAGGTTTCTCGGGCTCGAGAAAAACATTTTAATCTTCTCATATTTTCTGACTAACGCAATAAACATATAGCAGGGGCTTTTAGCTTTGGCTTTCCCCAGGAAATCATTGTGTAATGTGTTGATTGAATTCTTTCTCTTTTATGCTTCGTGATTTATCGATCGATTAATTGTTTAAGTTGATGAGTAGAGTAGATTCAAGTCTTTTGTTTTAGCATATTACATAAGTAGTTTGAATTACAAGGAATTTCTACAAGTAATGTATTTTTTATTGTAAATATAGGTGAAAGTTTTGTGGTAGTTTCTTCATGTGCATATTTTGGGATCCTTTACCTCATACCATGCTTTAATTTGACTTTATTTGTAAACGTTGGGCTTAACAAGAGACATGTAGCCCTTAGCACCTCTAAAAAGTTATGATTTTGACATCAATTCAAATGCATTTGATTGAAGATTTGACTCTTTCACTCATGATTGGTCACATATAGACTCTTGTATGGGTGTGAAATTGGGGACCATACCTTTGGAGAGTAGATTGAAATAGGATAGAGATATTGGTTTTCATGGTATTATTTAAACATATTCATGCCATTGAGAGATGAGTCCTTCAATGTTATCATTCTTGTAGAATTTGATGACCCACAAAGTGGTCTTCTTAGATAATCATGTCTTGCTCTCTAGTCCTTTATGGAGTATCTAGGACACAAAATTGATTGATGTTAGTATGAAAGAAGGAATTTCATTGCTTCACCTTTTTAACCTTGATCTTAAAAAATCATCCCCACATAATTTTTTAGTGGATGCTAATGAGCTCTTCAAGGATGAGACTAAAAAATGGATTTGTATTGATATTTATAGATCCTAAATTTAGTCCATTTAATCCAATCTTATAGGACAACATTCTTCCAAACTTTAGCATTACTTACAATTATATCTCCAACGTAGTGATGCAATCATCAATCCCCTAAGGTGCACCAAACTCTAGTTAACTTGCAATTTGAGGGTCCCTCTTCCTTAATTTAGAGTTTTCTCCTTGTGGCTTCACATTATGATAAATTATCGTATCCATCAAGAGCACTATATTTTCCATATATTCTTTTGGAATCTAACATTTAGGACCCTTTTTAATTCAAATGAGCCCCCTACTACAATATTAAAGGATGGTAATTTTGTCTCTTTGAATAATCTCATGGTTCTCTTGAGATAGTCGCGGCCAATGAAGACTAAATATTCTTATCCATCTTCCTCTAATCCTGATGGTGAAGCTTCATTGATGGCTTACCAAATGCAAGTGCACCAAATTGACATGCATCGAGTTCATTACCTTCAATTTCCAATTGTCTTATACCAATAATAAGAGGCCCCATGGTTCTTTCTTTTAGTTTGTTTTTCTATCTTTCAATTAGTTTTTGGGATGTGTTTTTGTCACTCCCTTATCTTTGTGACATCTTGTATTATTCTTAGTTTCCTGGACAAACTTTGACGTTTAAACTTAGTTATTGACTTGAAGAGAACTAGAAATCAAAATGAGAACTCTATCCCTAAAACCCATGAATTGGAAAGTAGTGTTATTGGTAACACAGTCCTTTTTAGTTAAAATTTCCATATTTTGCAACCATGACCTTAACAATGTTGTAATGTTGCTAAAGAAAACCTTAAAATCAACTTGAAAATTGAAAAGTGACACTATTTGTTTCAAGTTTAAAATTAGAAGTTCTTTAAAACCATGGACTTAAAAACAAATATTTTTGCAACCAAAATCTTAAAATCAAACCCTAAATCGAAAAGTAGAAATCCCGCTAGACCCCACTCCTCCTCGCCTTTTTCAATTGTCGATATGCTTATGACTTTTTTGAAATCGTGGCTTTGATAACTTATATCCTTATAAACAAAATCTTAACATCAACCCTTGAACTGAAAGAAAAATGCTTTTAGTAACACTCTTTTTTTCTAGACTTAAAATTGCAACATTTTAAAACAATAACTTAAAAGTGCGAATTTTTTTATTGGAAAAATATCTTTTATTTATTTTATTTAAAGCATCTAAAAAGAGTGAAAATTGTTTTTTAAACATTTAGAGAAATAAAAATATTATAATTATTAAAAATATATGAAAAGGAAGTAGACTTATATATATATATATATATATATAGATATATATATATATATATATATATATATATATATATATATATATATATATCCATGTGCCATTTATTATTTTTCCCTCAAAAATATAGGGAAAAATGATTTAAAGAAAAAATACATTTAAAAGAGATTTAGTAAAAGATTACAACAAAATTCACAATTTAGAAAAGAGGAAAAAAAGGTAAAGTAAAATCAAATTAACCAAAGAAACATACAAAAAAAACTTGTGTTGAGAGGGTGATTCTTGAAATCCCACCTAGCCACCTTAACTTGTTTTCCTCTCTCTCTCTCTCTGAAGAGAGCGATTCTTGAAATCCCCCTAGTTGCCTTCCCTTTCTCTCCCCTCTCTCCCCAACCCAACCCATTTCCATCTCCACTCCCACCGAGCTACCATTTCCCCCACCCCCCTTGTTTGAACCCACATCTAAGAGTAACATATTTTGTAAATGGAGTAAGAGGTACAACTTATCCCCCTTGCTTGTCCCTTAAAGGAGTGATTTATCACTCCTTTAAATGTGGGGAGGGGGTTATTGCCCCTAACTATCACTTTAAGGAGTGACAATTTTCTCCTTGAAGGGAGGGCAAGTGCTGACGAACAAAGGAAGGGAAATAAGAGGTGGGTTGAACAAGGAAGGGAGGGGGAGAACGGGGGAGTTGGGGTGGGAGGTCAATTGCAATAATCACTCTCAAATACAAGTTCATTTTTTTTCCTTTTTAAAGTGTGTTTGCTTTAGTGTTTTTTCTTTAGTTTGTTTAACTTTTCCATTTTTATTTAAATGATATTTTAAAAGTTTTGTTTTAATAAAAATTATTTTAAGTGTATTTTTTTCCTTCATTTAAAAAAATATTAAAAATAAAATAAAATAAAATAAAAATAAAATAAAATTATAGATTGATCCAAGAGTTTAATTGTCATGGTATTAATTGTTAAATTCATGATTTCAAAGAAATTGAAATTTTAACCTTAAAATCTAACCTAGATCCATCTTAATTCTAGATCTATCAAGCGAAGAGAGGGGTCAAATCTCACCAGATGCAATCCCCTTTTTTGAGTGCAAAACTTGAGGAAAGGTTTCCACCTCGAGATCAGAGCTTTATAGATCAAGAATCAAGATGGATCTAGGTTGGTTTAATTATTCATAATTAATAATTATAATTATTAATTTCATTTTTATTTTTTCTCTCACACTCACTCCTTCTGTTCTTCGCATCCCTTGCTTGATTCCCCTAATGGCCTCTTTGGAGTTTGATCCAGAGGGGGTTCGTTCTCTCCCAATGGACCCTCCAGATGATTATTCTGCTACAACTTTCTCTTCCCTTATCACTTCGCTTCGGCTTCCTCGTACCCATCCCTATATCTCAAAGTTTGTGAAAAAACTTGATGAACTCCCTGAAATAGACTTGCCTCCAACCATTTCTCGTAATGTTTCTCTATCTTTGTATAAGCGTGGTAGGGCTTGTCAGTTTACTAGCCTCTGGCCCTCTCCAAAGACAGTCCAAAAATGGGTTGAAATAAATTGGTTGGATAAAACCCAAGGGAAAATCTCCATTCATTTATGTGGCAATGGATTCTTCACATTTTACTTTGAATCCAAAGAATACTAAGACCTGATCTTCAGAAATGTTCCATACTTCGTGGAACCAAGGGTAATTTATCTGAATAGATGGAGTCATGATTTCAATCATGAGCTTTATGTCTCTAATGCAGTTCCAATATGGGTACGCCTTCCCCATCAACCTCTCCATTGTTGGGGACATGAATCAGTTAAGGAAATAGGCATTGTTTTTGGGAACTACATAGACAAAAGTGAGCCAAAGTAAAACCTACATGCTTGTGCTCGAATATGTGTATAATTCGATATGGGTAAGGGATTACTTGAAGCAGTGAAGATAAAATTCAAAAACTGGACTCACATACAAAAATTGGACTATGAACAACTCCCATTCAAATGTAAGGTGTGTCATGAATACAATCATTTTGCAAATAGATGTTGAAAAAATGGTACAAGAACAAGTATAAACTCAGGAACCACAATGGGAAACATGCAAATGCAAAAAAACAAGAAATAAATAATTGAATCATGTATCTACATCCATCCATGGTCCCTCCTATCATAAAGCCTCTCACCCTCGTCTCCCCCCCCCAACATCTCTCTCCTCTGACCCCTCTCTCCCCTACTCTAATCCCTTCTCTACTTTAGCCCCTAGTGAGGATAGGGAGTTTCTTACTTCTCCCTCCTCCTCCTCCTCCTCCTCCTCTCTCCCTGGCCCCCTTCTCCAATTTCCCCCTCTCTCTTCCCCTTTGTCCCCTTGCCCCCCTTCTAGCCCCCAAGCTCCATCCTTTGTCAAAATTATTACCATAAATAAAGCAAAAGAAACACCTGCTACCTAATAGAACTCAAAAAAATCAGGAAGAAAATCAAAAAAGGAAATCTGAGATGAAGATACTCAAAAGGATATGGCTTTGGGAACACAACAAACAAAGGAAACATGTATAGACAAAGGAACAGGAGCCAAATACAACCAACACCAAGAAATCAAAGGTGAGGGATCATCCAGACCATCGCAAAGTAAATAATGGAGTTGGTTTCCTGGGATTGTAGAGGTCTTGGGTACTTCTCCAAAATTAATGTTGTAAAGGATTTACTAAGTTTGAAGTTCCTGATATTTTACTACTTCAGGAGACCAAACTATTTGAAGAAGAAATGTACTTATTTATTCACAACACAAAAAAATTAGAAGGAATAATAATAAGCTCTAGAGTCTCGTCAGGTGGAATAAGTACCATGTGGAATCAAAATATTTTTCATTACAGAGACAAGGAGACATGTTAGAAGACTCTTGAATATCACCTTGAAGTAAAAGAAAATTAGAAAATAATAGTTTCAAGGGATCTCAACTTGATCTTGAACACAAAGGAAAAATGAGGGGGCTCCTTCTTGCCCGACCCAAGCAAGAGAAAGATTGGAAAATACAATAGAAAATCAGAACTTGATGGATGTAGTCCCTAAGAACATAAACTTTACATGGAGAAATCGAAGAATTGGGTCGAGTAACATCAAGGAAAGATTAGATATATTTCTAATCAAACTCAGCCTCATCTCAAAAATTGTCCCAATATCTTTAAAACTTCTTTCCTCATTTTCTTCAGACCACCACCTCGTCTCCCTTTCATTTGGCTTGACATTGAATTTAGGGCCTCTTCCTTTTCGTTAAAACCCCCTTTGGATTTCTTTCAAAGATGCCAAGAGTATTGTGGAAACAACATGGAAAACATGCATCAGTAGATTGGCCTTGTACGTCTAGGAATCCAAATTAAAAATGACCAGAACAACACTCAAAAACTGGGCCATAAACCACTACATAGATCCTATGCAAAATAAAAAGAAACAACAAATCAATTTTGAGAATATTCAAACAAAATTGGACAATGGAAACGATACAAGAGAAATGTAAACTAAGGAAAAGGAGCTCTATTGGGAAATCTAGGAGTCCAACAGGAGAGAAGAGGAAAGTTGGAGAATAAAGTCAAGAAGGTTATGGATATAGGAAGGTGATAAGAACACAACTTTCTTCCACAACCAAACAAAAGCAAGAGGAACAAGGAATCATATCGATACGATAAAAGGGGATGGAAACACAAAGATTAAAGATCAAGAAGGAATAAAGGCATAGGCTTTTCATCACTTCAAAAGCCTCCTCTCAACCAAGGAAGGTCCCAATATCTATGAGGATTTCCTAAGACATATCCCAAAATTAGTGTTTGATAGTGCAAATGCAACCCTCACAAAATCAATTGAGGAAGAGGAGCTAATGTGTGCAATCTGATACCTCCATCTAGACAAAGCCCCTGGGCCAGATGGCTCCCCCATCTCCTTCTATTGTTCATTCTAGGACCTCATAAAAAAATACCTCCTTAAAATGATTCACTGGGTCCAAAGGAAAAAAAAAAAGTGGGGGAAAACACCAACTCAACCTACCTAGCTCTTATTCCCAAATATTCAAGGCCTCCTTCCTTTAACTGCTTCAGAACCATAGCTCTATGCAACTCTTCATACAAAATAATCACCAAAATAATGGCCAACCATCTCAAATTCCTTCTTCCCCAGCTGATCTCTGAAAATCAAGGTGGCTTTGTTCCCAATTGACAAATTGTTGACAATATTATGTTAGTCCAAGAAGCCATCTATTCTATCCAAACCAAAAAGATCAAGGATTCATTTTGAAATTAGACATGGCTAATGCCTTTGACAGAGTCGGTCATTCCTTCCTTCTAGCAGTCCTCCACAAATTCAGATTTGCAAATGACTGCATCAACCTCATAAAAACATGTATCCATAGACCATGGATTGCTCCACTAATTAATGGGAGACCAGGTAAATTATTTCAAAGCTCTAGAGGGCTAAGGAAAGCATGCCCAATCTCTCCTTTTATCCTCATTCTAATGGCTTAGTCATTCAACAGAAATCTGGAAAAGAGTAGGAAAAATGGTCTCATTACAGGGATTCATTTCAACAGAGGAACAAAAAATATGAACCATTCACAATTTTCTGACAACACTCTACTCATGGGAGGTGCCTCTTGAATTGTATTCATAATATTCAAAACAATATTAGATCAATTTATCTACATGTTAGGAGGCTCCATCAATAAGATCAAGATTTTCATTTACATATGGAATGCCCCCATTAGGACCCTCCAGTGTGTTTCCAAGATTTTTGGTATACCTTTCAAACTGAATTAGACTCACTATAAATACTTGGGAATGTCAATCTCAAACTATCCCTTGAAATATGAGGTATGGGAAGAAGCATTACACAAAATGAAGAAGAAAATAAAGCAATGGGGTATGTAATGGCTCAATATAGCCAGGAGGACCACTCTAATAAAGTTTGTCCTATCCCAATTCAGGCTTCTGTGATCCATATCTTGAATATTGAGAAATACTTTCGATAGAAATCACATCAAGAATGTTTTTTCAATGTGTTTCAAACGATCTAGTGTGGTTCATATGCACTTCCCTTATATCAATTAACTCTACTCCAAGCTCCAGTTGGGGTTCAAAAACAATTTGAGTTAATCACAAGGAATTTTCTTTGGCAAGGAGGGAAAAATGAGAAAAAAAAAGTTTAGCCTCATAAATTGGAAACAAGTTACAATTGCCTATGATAAAGGACGAATAGATATTCGACATCCTGGTCTAATGAACATTTCTTTGGGTGCCAAAATCATTTGGAAATTCCTCATTGAAGACTCATCTTGGTGGAATCAATTCCTTGAATTCAAATACATCAATGTACTCAGTGATCATCTCCTTTAAGCTCAAATCCCCAATAGACCTTGCTCTCAAATTTGGAAACTCTGCAAAAAAATCTCTTCCCTTAATCAGAGATAATGCATCTAGAATCCCGGGAGGAGTCCAGGAAATTAATATTTGGAATGATAGTATAATGGGAAATCCCACTCTTTCCTCCTTTCCAGAAATTAAAAAAAAATAAAAAATAAAAAAAAAATCAAATTTGGCTACAAAATCTGGGTATTACAACTCTAGATCGAATATCCTATTGGAAACATCAAGACAATACCTGGGAAGGTTGGAAAACCCCTGTTGTCCCGTCCGAGCTCCATCATCAAAAAAATATTCCACTAATTTAATTTAAAGGAGAAGCCCCCAACAGCTTCGATCAAAAAGACAACTTCGATCAAAAAGACAACTTCAAATGGAACCCATCATGAAGGGAATACACAACTAAAACATGATATATAAAGATGCAAGAAGATAATGAGTGATTCCCCACTTGGCCCCCTCTGGAGAAAGATCTGGAAGAATGAAATCCCTCACAAAATTAAATAGTTCATGGGGACATCGTTAAAAGGTAATGTATTAACTGCGGACAATCTTAAAAGAAGAGGCATTCAGGGGCCTTCTATTTTCCTTTTTTTCTCTATGGAAGAGGAAACCGTACAACATCTCCTCATATCTTACACTTTCTCAAGAATTTGTTGGTGCGAGATAACTAACCATATTCATGTTCAAATCAACTCCAGCCTTAACACTTCAAATTTCATTTCCAACTGGAAATCCATCTATCCTCGTGCTTTCAAAAACAAAGGCATTTTGAAGTGTTTCTGGACAAACCTTCCAACATTTTTATGTTGGCACCTTTGGTTGGCAAGGAATAAATTCATCTTCCAAAATAAAAAGCCAGACATCAGGAATATCATGGCTAAAACTTGGAGCTTGCCGAAAAAAAATCCATTCTCTCAAAAGGCAACAACAAAATGGATCTCAAACTTCTGCAATTTGAAGATAGACAGTGGCTAGGATTTTCAATAAACAAAACCCCTCTCTCCCCCCTCCCCCCCAAAGAAAAATTATCAGTGAAATTAAGTGGAAGATGCACCTCAAAAATCAGGACTTCAGATATCGGCTTGACTGTCAAAATAGACCATGCCTCTTTTTTATGGGGCATCAAAATCTAATCCTTGTCGTGTTGGAGCTCGGGGCATCATAATTGATGGAAGTGGCCTAGAAATATCTTCATATGAGTGGGGTTTGGGAAAAACATCAAACAACATATCTAAGGCTTACGTTCTCTTGCTCGGAGCTCAAATTCTTAAGGAACTAATTCTCAAAAATATAATAATAATTGGTGACTCTGCAATTCTTATTCAGCAAATGATCAAAAACACGATGCCCACCCATGCGGGCCTTGGATTCTAGGAGAGATTTCATATTATCATGTTTTGAGGGAGAACGACGGAAGAGAAGGAAAGCTGACAAATAATTCCTGTCTCAGACATCAAGGTGAACCAAGAGTTAATAATCAAATAACATTCAGGCATATCCCATGACTCTCTGCAATTTTCTGCTCCTCTCAATCTGCACTTTGTACAATAGACAATTCCTCAATTTCCAAGGTGATATGGATATCCCTTTGAACCCTCTCTTTCTGACTCTCGATCACATCATCATCGATAATGTATGGCTTCACAGGAAGCCCGTGAACTTCAGGTGCCTCATCCACTTTTTACCTTCTCCCCCTCGCTCCCTCAACAAGCTGCTCTCATCCTCCTTCTTGCATCTTTCCTTCAGTTGTGTCCTCTCTTCTCAGCGAGCTGCTCTCATCCTCCTTCTTGCATCTTTCCTTCAGTTGTGTCCTCTCTTCTGCTCTCCTAAGTCCCTCTACTCACTCCCCTAGCCCCTCCTCCCTCATTGATCTCCCTGTGCGATCTTCTATTGTGCCCCACTCTCGTTGCTGCTCTGCTAACCCCTCTTCTTCTCAACCTGATCTTCGTTTGTTTGCACTGCTTCCATCCTCTCTCTCTTGAGCATCCTCCGTCTTCTTTCGTTGTGCCTCTGCCAGACTCAACCCTCCTTTGTCCCTTATCTCCTTTGAGCTCTCCGCATATATCCTCCTCAACAATATTGAATCTATGGACAATCAAGGATGTCCTCATTGCAAATCCATCAAAGAAGAGCTTGAGTAGGGGAAGTCATTACACAATCAATGGAAGGAGAGGTGCTCCTCTAAACATGGGTTCATCTACTACCAGTCGGGAAAAATAAAACAACAACTGGATCAAATCAACAAATGATGTGACAATATTGAGCAAGATCTGGTTTCTCTATGCGATATGTTCGAGAAAAAGCTCAGCGAGGGAGCAAATTATAATGACTGAAGTAGTGTGATTCAGCCAATGGAGGAAATGTTGATTAAACAAAAGAAAAATGACTATATCACTCCTCTCCCACAAGAAACAACCCTCCAACCATAGGGACCTCTCTACAACAAGTTCGATTTTCAGAATCAGTCTTTCAGTTATTATCTATGAATAGTAAATGTTTGTTTCTTCTATAGCAGTTTGTTAAAGACTATAAGACTAATGTAGTAGGCAAGTTAGGAAACTACTCGTTGTATGTAAAAAGAGAGAGCATGACTTAAGGAGATCAACCTTGATCTCTTCTCTATGTAAAAATGCTACGTACCACGACTTCTGCCTTTTCTTTTCTTTTTGGAACTAATATAATACAACCAACCATGTTAATATATATATATATATATATATATATATATATATATATATATTAATTTCATTTTTATTTTATTTTATTTTTAAATTTTATTTTTATTTTTATGTAATTTGAGCAAGTCAAAATGTTTTAATTAATAATTTTGTTTTTTTTATATAAATTTTTTTTATAATTTAACCAAGTAAAAATGTTTAGATAATATAACATAATAGAGATTACAACCATATTGGGTTGAAGAGTGCCTCTCGGCATAAAAATGTAATAAAAGTAAATTTAAAAAAAAAAAAAAAAATCTGAAATGAGAGATGGTTTTTGGGCATGCGGTATTGATGAGCCATGGTATTGGCCCATGGTATTGTAACAAAGCTTATTGAATATCAATGGCTAAAAATATTTTTATATTATAAGTATTAAGTTTTTATGTACTTATTAAGGAAATTTAAATATGGTTTCAAATTATTACTTTAATTGATATGGTAAAATGTATCTTAATTTATAACTATTATTTATATCTTATATATTTTAATGTGATATAGAGTTTAGAGATATCTCAAAAGTAATTATAATTCTTTTTTTAGATTTAATTAAAAAAATTTATAAAATTAAATTCAAATAAAATATTTGATTGTGAAATGAGAGATAGTTTTTAGGCATGTGGTATTGGCCCGTTGTATTGTAACAAAGTCTATTTACAAGTTGTTTATGGTCAAGTGGGGCGTGAATATCCATGGTTAAAAATATTATTATATTATATTATATTGTAAGTATTAAAGTTTTTATGTGCTTATTAATTAAATTTAAATATGGTTACAAAATCATTTTTTAATTTATGAGGTAAAATGAATCTAAACATATAGTTACCACTTATATGTTTTAAAAAGTTATTCATAATTTTATTAATAAAAGCAAAATTACAATATAACAAATTGAATTTTATTATTTATATTATTGTAAATTACTTTTAACATTTTATTATTATTTAATTGAGTCTTTATGTAAATATTTACAAATTCGTTGTCTTATAAATTGAACATATTAATATAAATGCAACATACATGTAAAAATGTTTACATATACTAGCTTGTAGAGCCCCTCTTAAAATAAAAATATATGGTTATTAAAACCATAGATTTGATCCCTCTGGATCTAAGTTGCTTTTAGTCGTGTGCAGCCTCCTCTAGGCTGGTTTCCGTAGTGTGCAGCCAAGGAAAATCTATCGAAAATATGATTAGTCATGTGCAGCCTCTAGGTAGGTTGGTTTCAGTAATGTGCATATCTATTTTATGATTAATTTTATTAATAATATGTAAATTAATCTTATCATTTTAACAGTAATGTTTGTGCATATCTATTTTATGATTAATTTTATTAATAATATGTAAATTAATCTGATCATTTTAATTTTAAATTTTCTTGGTTAAATTTGTTGAGATGATAAATAACTTTAATGATGAAAAATGATGAAATAAAAAATTTGAATGCAAAGCCTCCTCTAGGATGGTTTCCCTAGTGTGCAGCCAAGGAAAATCTATCGAAGATATGATTAGTCATGTGTAGCCTCTAGGTAGGTTGGTTTCAGTAATGTGCATATCTATTTTATGATTAATTTTATTAATAATATGTAGGTTGGTTTCAGTAATGTGCATATCTATTTTATGATTAATTTTATTAATAATATGTAGGTTGGTTTCAGTAATGTGCATATCTATTTTATGATTAATTTTATTAATAATATGTAAATTAATCTGATCATTTTAACAGTAATGTGCATATCTATTTTATGATTAATTTTATTAATAATATGTAAATTAATGTGATCATTTTAATTTTAAATTTTCTTAGTTAAGTTTGTTGAGATGATAAATAACTTTAATGATGAAAAATGATGAAATAAAAAATTTGAATGCAAAGTGACAATGTAATAGTGTTGAATGATGGAAAATGTGAATAATAAGAATGTCACCAAAAATTTCTCTTATGTGATTTCTTAATAAGAATGTAGTCAATTACAAATAGTCTTCATTGTGATTAATGTCGAAATATTTCCTTCTATTATTCTTATTGTCACCCTTGTTACTTTAGTCATCTTTTCATATCGATTATATGAATCGTAAATCATTTAAATGTTTAGCTTGAGTTGTTGTAGTAAACATCATTTCTTGTTTCTCTTGTTCTCCAATATTAATAGGTTGAATTAGTACTATAACACAAAAATAAATGTACATTGTCAATATTTCTTTGTACTTACACTAAAATCAATGCACAATGTTAATTCAATCACTTTAAAATTAATGTACTATTATGCATCCAATTACATCAAATCAAAATCAACATCTATACTGAAATCAATGCATCTAATAAAAAAAATTAGAAAATAACATTTACACTAAAATCAACACATCTAATACCCGGATGCAGGTGCCTTAAATATGTGTTAATGCCTGGGCATGCGAAGCCGACAACTGGAAATCCACTAAGCAGGTTTCGGCGGTTCGAGGCAGGTCATTAACAAGCATTAATGAATCATCGGGCTCGAGGTACGCAGGCGAAAGATTTCAGGATGGCGCGCACTCTCCACGGCTCATTTGCTCTGGTCTCTTCAGGCATTGACATAGTCGCTCCAGGTTCTTCAGGCAGTGTTCTCCTCTGGTGGTTATGTCCTCAGAGCCTCTGCGCAGCCCAGAGAATTTGGAAGCCACCATGGCTTCATAATTGCTCCCATTTTGCCAGCTTCAGGTATATGGTTCTGTCTCTTTCCGAAGGCGTCTGGTGCATTAAGTCAGTCTTCTCCATATGCGTCTGGTGTATTAAGTCAGTCTTCTTGCCCATCTCTGTAAGGGGTTTCGATTTTGTCTTTGCTGAAGGTGTCTGGGTCGGGTATTGGGTTTATTCAGTCGTTGTTGGGTTTTTTCTTGTGGTCGATTCTATCTACTGTGTGCTCTGCTTTTGGGTCTTCAGTTCAGAGGTCTGGTATTCAATCTGGTTCCATTTAGTTTGTGGCGAGTCGCTTCTCTCTCACCCTCAGTCCTTCAGCACCTTCAATCCGTTGATCTATATTGTAATGGCCCGTCGTCATGGCATACCCAGGCGTGGTAGCAACTCAGGGTCCCGTGGAGGTTCTCGGGGTCGTGGTGGCTCTGTGCCTCGATGTATAACTCCGTTAGCCTCTGCCTCGCCATCCT
This sequence comes from Pinus tabuliformis, assembly GCA_031772625.1. Classification (NCBI taxonomy): domain Eukaryota; kingdom Viridiplantae; phylum Streptophyta; class Pinopsida; order Pinales; family Pinaceae; genus Pinus; species Pinus tabuliformis. Next base: position 483,085,598 of record CM062820.1, read on the forward strand.
CACCGCCCTCAGACTATTCTGGACCCTCCCTAAACAACTCTTTTCACACATCCCGGTTCAAGTTCAAAAGCAGGCTTAACAAACCTCTTATCTCAGCTATAATAACTGTTATCTTCTCGGAGGAAGAAGATGAGCTCACAAGCTCAGATGAAACTTCCAAGGAACAGTCTCATTCTCAAAATTCCAGTGATTCTCAGGGTAGCTTGGCTGGTGTTGTCCTCAATGACTCTGCTGCGCTGCACGAAGAGGGCCAACAGGAAGACTCTCGCCCTCAGCCAGACTCTCCTCAAGAGCAAATTATAGCTTGTGAGCCGGCGCGACTCTCTGGCAGTGTTCTGCACCTTGTGCCTCCTCCAGAATGCAACATGATGGAAGCTGAAGATAATGTGATGGTAACCTGGGTAAGCTCCCCCAACCAGGCAAATGAGAACGCTACAGACTCGCCACCGCAGGCTTAATTACTTTTGGCTTCAGCGACAGGACAGCAAGTCATCTTATGATTTCTGGGTTTTGTGTGTAATTCTCAGTGTGCATGGCTTCTGTTATTATCCGCATGAAATTTTGCAGTCTCTTAGGACATAATTTTGGCTTTCCATTTTTTTGTAATAGTGACAAAGGACAGCATTTTGTAAAAGGGCAGCTCACTCTGAAGCGTCGATCTTATCTAGCTCTGTTTAGTCTTGGGTCTATGATTTTCATTTTTGTAAATAGAAGGCAATGCGCTACTTGCAACGGTTTTTTTGACAGAGGGCAGGCTACAGCCCCCTCAGAGGTTCAAACCTCTTTGTAAATATTTTTTCTCTTTTAATCTTAATAGAATAGTCTTTATACAGAAAAAAAAAAATCAACACATCTAATGCAAGCAATCAAATAGGATTAGAAATCAAGATCTACACTCAAATCAATGATGTTAATTCAATCACTTTAAAATTAATGTACCATTATGCATCCAATTACATCAAATCAAAATCAACATCTACACTGAAATCAATGCATCTAATAAAAAAATTAGAAAATAACATTTACACTAAAATCAACACATCTAATGCAAGCAATCAAATAGGATTAGAAATCAAGATCTACATTCAAATCAATGATTTCCAATTACATCGAATCAGAAATCAACATCTACACTATTCAATGCATCTAATGCAAGTAATCAAATAATATTAGAAAATAACATTTACATTAAAATCAATGCATATAATGCAAGTAATCAAATAAGAATAGAAAATAACATTTACATTAAAATCAATGAATCTAATGCAAGCACTCAAATAGGATTAGAAATCAACATCTACACTCAAATCAATGCATCTAGTGCAAGCAATCAAATAGGTTTATAAATCACCATCTACACTAAAATCAATGCATTTAGTGTAAACAATCAAATAGGATTACAAATCATCTACATTGAAATCAATGCATCTAGTGCAAGAGAGAGAGAGGGAGTGATAATTAATAATCTTGTTTTTTTATTATCTATTTTTTTATAGTTTTACCAAGTCAAAATATTTAGATAACATAACATAACAGAAATTACAACATTTCTTCCATATTGACCTAAGAGTCGGCACAAAAATGTAATAAAAGTAAATATATTTATAGAATATTTTGATTGTGAAATGAGAGATGGTTTTTTGGCATGTGGTATTGATGAGTCATGGTATTGTCCCATGGTATTGTAACAAAGCTTATTGTATATCCATGGCTAAAAATATTGTTATATTGTAAGTATTAAGTTTTTATATACTTATTAATGAAATTTAAATATGGTTACAAAATTATTATTCTAATTGATATAGTAAAATGGATCTTAATTTATAGCTACTATTTATATCTTATATATTTTAATTTGATATAGGGCTTAGAGATATCTCAAGAGTAAATATAAACTTTTTCTTTTAGATTTAATTAAAAAAATTGTAAAATTAAATTCAAATAAAACATTATAAAATATTTTGATTGTGAAATGAGAGATGGTTTTTGGGCAAGTTGTATTAGCAATTGTATTGGCCCATGGTATTGTAACACAACCTATTTACAAGTTAATAATATTTATAGTAAAGCAGGCATGAATATCCATGGTTAAAAATATTATTATATTATATTGTAAGTATAAAAGTCTCTATGTGCTTACTAATTAAATTTAAATATGGTTACAAAATCATTTTTTAATTTATGAGGTAAAATGCATCTTAAGTTATAATTACTACTTGTATGTTATAAAATTTATTCAAAATTTTATTAATAAAAACAAAATTACAATGTAACAAATTGAATTTTACTAATTGTATTATTGTTAACTTTTTACAAACACTACAACATCATTATATTACTTTTAACATTTTATTATTATTTAATTGAGTTGTCATGTAAATATTTACAAATCCTTTGTCTTATAAAATGAATATATTAATATAAATGTAACATATTGAGTTTACATGTAAAAATGTTTACATAATTTCTTACATTACACCTATGTCTCCCCTATACTATGTTGTAAAGTGCCTCAAAGTTAAAAATATAGTTATTAATACTAACCTAGATCCATCTTAACTATGGATCTATCAAGGGTCCAGAGGGATCAAAATTCTCGAGGTGAAAACTTCATTTTTTAGTGCAAAATTTGAGGACATGTTTGCACCTTGAGAGATTTGATCCGCCCTTGCTAGATTCAGAGTTAAGATGGGTCTAGGTTGGTTTCAGTTGTGTGTAGCCAAGGAAAATATATAGAAGATATGATTAATTTTATCAATAATATGTAAATACATCTAATATTAATATAATCATTTTAAATATGCTAAATATATCTGTGATTAATCTAGTCATTTTAATTTTAAATTTGGTTAGTTACCTCAGTTTGTTGACATGATATATATTAATAATCACTTTAATGATGAAATAAAATTTTTGAATGCAAAGTGACAATGTAATAGCTTTGAATGATAGAAAATGTGAATAATAAGAATGTACTCAATTACAAATAGCTTCATTGTGATTAATATCAAACTATTTCATTCTACTATTCTTATTGTCACCCTTCTTACTTTTGTCATCTTTTCATATCGATTATATTAAAAGGAAAATTGAAATCATAAACCATTTAAATATTTAGCTCGAGTTGTTATAGTAAACATCATACCTTGTCTCTTTTGCTCTTCAATATTAATAGGCTGTCAATAATTTTTTGTGCTTACACTTAAATAATGCACAACGTTAATCCAATCACTTTAAAATTAATGTACCATCATACATTCAATTACATCAAATCAGAAATCAACATCTATATTGAAATCAATGCATCTAATGCAAGCAATCAAATAAGATTAGAAAACAACATTTACACTAAAATCAATGCATCTAATGCAAACAATCAAATAAGATTAGAAATCAACATCTACACTCAAATCAATGTTATTTTTTGGTAGCATCGGAAGTTCTCTAGCCTTGAAAATTGGTGGAGGGGCTAAGGCACATGAGTTCTAAAGAACTTAGAAACTATTTGGTTGAATTCCACCCGGATTGTATTTTATTAAAACAATTAATATTTTTAATGGAGTTTCTAGGTCTAAACTTAGGGAAATTAAAATATTAATGGGTATTAATCAAAATATGGGTGAGAATAATCTAGAAGGCTGATCAAGTCATGTTTTAATCTTAGTCGTTGATTAGAGACTTGATCTCAGTCATTGAAGACTCAACAGGAAAAGTATAAAATGGAGACTTGGGGTTCATTTGAAAACACACAGAGAGATTGAGGAAATCATTTTTATGAGGTGAGAAGTTTTCAAGAAGAAAATCAATTGGGGAGATCTTGCTGCTGAAGAGCAGAGAAAATTCGGGAGAAGGACTTTCTGGAAAATACATAACATAGAGGCGGAAAGAGCTTACAGAGAGGCAACGCAGTAGCCGGGTGAGCTGAAGTTGAGCCAATCTGGGCCCACGCAGTCCTGACGCAGAACTAGAAGGACCAACGAAGAGCAAAAAATCTGCCTATCACGTAGAATCCAGAACAGTCGGAACTGTCGGGAACTATTGGAACTGTCAGAATAGCTGGGAGAGATGACGCAGAGGGCAAAGAAGGTGACGGAGGGTTGACGCAGAGCCAGTGTAGAAATAATCGAGGTTAGTCAGTTTTGTACCGGATCAGCCGGAATTCTGCTGGGTGAAGTGAGGTAAAACTCAGTCAGATTTCCCACCAGTAGTTTCTCTGTAAAGGATTGTTAGATGAGCATCCTAGATTTGTATTCACATATTTCTCTTGCATAATAATAAACCCTTAGAACTGTTGCACCGATTTTCCCACATTGGGTTTCTCCGGGGACTATTGTGTCAAAAAATAAGTGTGTCCTATGTATCTTGTTCTTTGCTATGTTTTCTGTTTCATGAGATCAAATATAAAATTAATGTAGGTTGCAGAAGTAATTTTCTTTAGTATTCAGAAGAATAACTTGATGGTAATTTAAAATCAAGTAGGTGACATAGATTCATATTTGTTGCAGTAGAAATTCCTTCAGTGTGTGAATTTTCACATGGTATCAGAGCGTTGATTTTGAAACAGATCCAGTGCTGAGCAGTGAGGCTGAAATTTGCACTTGGCACCAATTCGAATCCCCTTGTAGGGATTGTACAGTCCTTACGAGGAAGCATATCCGAGGAAATCTCTCTCTGAGTGAGACAACAAAGAGATATGATTTCCAGTTCGTGAGTTTGCAGAGGCAGAGCAAGTGACGTAGAGCCTCAGCGCAGTAATTGAAGGGCGTAGTTTCTTCCGGGGTAGAAATCTATTGGAAAAGAACGAAGAGATTTAGAAGGGGAATTTCCTCCTCAGAGAACTTTCCGCCAGAAAATTTGAATTTCTCACTTGTTGAGAAGCTGAGCAGTGCTAAGGAGTGACTAGAGGAGTCAGTTCGACAGTTGGGTGAGATGGCATCACAAGGGCTCAGAGATCAGGATAGGTTGGACGGAGCCTCCAACTCTATCATATGGAAGACCAAAATCTTAGTTTTTCTAGAGGTATATGATCTCGAGGCCTATGTCAAAATTGTTGTAGTTGTTCCTATAACAATGATCAAATGAAGAAATACAAGGCCGAGCATGGGAAGGTAAAGAACCTCATTCTTGATGGAGTTCGAGATCATGTGGTCTCACACTTACAGGGAAAGGATACAACTCAAGAGATATGAGAAGACTTGTCTTCTTTGTATGAAGGCTCTTCCGAACAGCGGAAGCTGTATTTGGAGAAAAGGTTGCAACAGACTTTGATGCAAAAAGGAGAAGCGGTGAACCTCTATCTTCAGCGTCTTCAGGACACCAGAGACCAGCTTGCTATAGTGGGGTCCACTCCTCAGCCAACCACAATGGTGAGGATAGCCCTGAATGAAGTCTCGGATGAATGGAAATTTTTCGTCCAGAGCATATGGGCGCTCTTCAATAGCAGAAGTTAAGGATGGACCTAGTGAAGTTCAACCTTAGTGGCAGCAACGGGAGTGGCACAAAGATGAAGGAGGAGGAGGAGAATGCAACTCTAGCATTGAAGGGACAATAGAAGTTGAAATGAAAGAAGGACATTTCGAAGGTGAAATGTTTCGGTTGTGATGAGATGGGCCACTATGCATCCCAATGTCTGTTGAAGAAAAAGGATAAGGATAAGAAACATGATCCTAAGGCTACTTCAGCAAAGATTGATAAGGACGAGTTTGCCATGAGTTCCCACGCATCTCCAAGAGGGCGATGGGGTGATATTGAGTTGTATTTAGGAGGACTACATGTGGGCAAGAGCCTTGAGGAGTCCACCTCTTGGATCCATTCCTTGCTACAGGAGCCCAAGATTCAGTAGTAGCGAGATCAAATTAGTGTTAGATGATGGAGTGGATTGTTTGGAGGATAAATGCAATAGCTGGGGACCAAAGACTGATCACCGCAGAGCAAGCTTGGCGGTAGTGAAGTTGGCACAATGCAGGAGTCAACAGTAGCAAATAAGATTCAGAGGGTTAGGATAAAAAACAGACATATTCCAACATTGATTGTATTATGTTGAACACAGTTAAGTTCGACTAATTTTGGATGTTTTTCAGTTCCTTCTCTCAGCAACTGAGTTGCAGTATGGATGCAGTTTTAGCAGTGGAAGTGCTAGCAGCATAGCAATGTAGGTTCTAACCCTGTACAGAAATTACCTGCATACGAATTCTTAAACAAAGAAAATAAACAATGCGAGAGCATAACCCATAAAACACATATGCACAGAGATTTTTCCCTGGATCCCAAAATCGAGACTACCAGCTTAATTTTTCATTATGTTCCTTTCAATGTTTACAATACATATTTATACATGCCGAAGCATCCAATACCATGGACCGAAAACCATCGCGTCCAAAAAACATGTGCGAAAATCATGCACAAAATCATAGGTGGGTCCGCCCAACCTAACAGATGGTCCAAAACCAAAATTTTCCGGGGCGCTGCCCTGGACCCCATAAAGTGGGGTTACGGGTGCCCTTCAAACCCCCTATTAACTACGTGGAAAGAATATAACACAACCCAACAATCTCCCACTTGTTGTTTTCTTTCCACAGGGGACCACAGGAGAGCTTAGTCATTTTTTCAGCCCTGAGATTCCCATTGCTTCTCTACACCAAGAGAACTTCTCAGAGCTCACAAATTTTGTCAATGCATCTGCAGTATTCTTCAAAGTGTCCACCTTTACCAGCAACACCTTTCTGTCTTCTATCATATCCCTCACAAAGTGATACTGAACATCAATGTGCTTTGTCTTTGAATGATAAGCAGGGTTCTTTGCCAAGAAAGTTGCACTTTGGCTGTCACAATCTATTCTTATAGCTCCCTGTACTAACCCCATACTTGAACACAATCTCTGCAACCAAACTGCTTCCTTGCTTGCATGAGTGGCTGCCATGTATTCTGCCTCTGTAGTTGATAGTGCCACTACAGATTGTTTCTTACTCATCCAACTGACTGCACCTCCAAATAGGTTAAACACATACCCACTTGTAGATCTTCTCTGATCTAGATCTCTAGCCCAGTCTGCATCAACAAAGCCATGAATATCCAACACTCTGTCCAATCCTGGTCTTCCTTCGTAGCACAAACCATAATCACTAGGGCCATGCAAATACCTGAAAACCCGCTTCACTGATGTCCAGTGCTCCTTCCCAGGTTTTGACATAAACCTGCTCAATACTCCCACTGCATGTGCAATGTCTGGGCTAGTAAAGACCATTGCATACATCAGGCTACCCACTGCACTTGCATATGGAACACGGGACATGTCCTCTTCCTCTTCTTGTGTCTTGGGACACTGTTCACCAGATAACCTCACACCTACAGGAATAGGAACCTTCACCGGTTTACTATCCTGCATATTAAACCTCTAGAGTATTGTCTCGACATACTTCCTCTGGTTTAACCAGAGCTTCCTCTTTGACCGATCTCTTTTAATTTCCATGCCCAAAATATAGTTTGCATCACCAAGATCTTTCATGTCGAATTTGGAGGACAATTGGGTCTTCAAATCCTGGATAATTTCTTTGTCATTTCCAACCAGCAACATATCATCCACATACAAGACTAGATAAATAATACGGTCACCAATTAATTTAAAATACACACAATGATCTGCTTTGCTGCTGGTGAAGCCAAGTCCCCGTATAAATGTATCAAATTTCTGATACCACATCCTTGGTGACTGTTTTAACCCATACAGAGACTTCTTTAACTTTCATACCAGTTCTTTCTTACCCTTCACCGCAAAGCCTTCAAGTTGCTTCATGTAGATTTCCTCTTCCAAATCCCCGTGAAGAAATGTTGTCTTCACATCCATCTGTTCTACCTCAAAATCAAAAGTAGCAGCAATAGATAAAAGTAATCTAATAGAAGTTACCTTGGCAACAGGAGAAAAAATATCACCAAAATCAATTCCCGGCACCTGGGAATAACCTTTTGCTACCAACCGAGCTTTGTATTTCTCCACCTTTCCTTCTGCATTTGTCTTCTTCTTGAACACCCATTTGCTGCCAATGGGTTTCCTTCCAGCCGGCAACTCCACCAGATCCCAAGCCTCATTTTTGTGCAAAGATGCCATTTCATCGACCATGGCCTCTTTCCAGAGTTTTCCATCCTCTGAATCCACTGCTTCCTTCATAGTTCTGGGATCATTATCAGTAACAAACAAAGCAAAATTTGAACTGAAAGCAGATGGACTATACCTTTCTGGCTGCCTTCTTTCTCGAACTGATCTTCTCACAGCCGGAGTTTGTGGCTCTTCATCTTCTGATTCCTCCTCTGCTGCAGAGTCTGATTCTTCCTCCTTTGGCTCAAACTCTATCTTCTCAGGTTCCTTTGGTTGGACTTCATGTTGAATAACATCTTTTACCTCTCTGAACAACACATCTCGGCTGTACACAACCTTCCGTGTGACTGGGTTCCAAAGCTTATAACCCTTTAAACCATCCTTATACCCAATAAAGATGCACTTTTCAGATTTACTATCCAACTTGGTTCGTTTCTCCTTTGGAACATGTACATATGCATCACATCCAAATACCCTTAGATGTGAAAGAGAGGGTTTCTTACCAGTCCATACTTCTTGTGGAGTCTTATCCTCCAATGCTGATGAAGGTGATCTGTTGATCAGGTAACATGCAGTATCCACCGCCTCTGCCCAGAATTCCTGTCCTAACCCGGCACCACTGAGCATGCTTCTTGCCCTTTCCATCAACGTCTTGTTCATTCTTTCTGCGACTCCATTTTGCTGAGGTGTATATGGAGTAGTCTTCTGCCGTGCTATACCACACTTCTTACAAAATTCTTCAAATTCCTTGCTGCAAAATTCTCCACCATTATCTGTCCTCAGCACCTTTATCTTCTTCTCTGTCTGATTTTCCACCAAAGCCTTAAATTCTTTAAACCTGTCAAAGACTTCAGATTTCTTCTTAAGAAAATATATCCATGTATTCCTTGAGAAGTCATCTATGAATGATACATAGTACACAGACTTACCCAGTGATGGAACCTTCACAAGTCCAAACACATCACTGTGCACAAGCTCTAATATCTGTTTCGTCCTCTTACCACCAGAGGGGAAACTCACCCGATTCTGCTTCCCATATACACAATTTTCACAGAAATCAAAATCCAGAGAGCTATTATTCATACCTTCTACCATACCTTTACCATGAAGTATTCGAAGGCCCTTCTCTCCAATATGTCCAAGCCTTTGATGCCACAACATGGTCTTCTCTCCAGAGACCACTAGATTCTCTACTCCATTTTCAAGAACCATAGAACTATTGCACCCATCAACAACAGTGCTACCTTGTAGCTTGTACAGAGTTCCAATCCGAACTCCCCGCATTAATATCAGTGCTCCTCGAACCATCTTGTAGGTATCTTTCTCGAACACCGTCTTTACACCTGCATCATCCAACTTGCTTACAGAAATCAGATTTCTGGCCAATGCAGGAATATGTAGAACACCCGGAAGTGTTCTAACCCTTCCACCTTGCAACTTCAACTTTACTTTTCCCCGACCAATGATTCTAGCCTTCCTATCATCTCCTAAGAAGACATCACCACCATCGTATTTCTCATACTCGCAGAACCACTCTCTATGGGGAGTGAAGTGAAAGGATGCACCCGAGTCAATCAACCATGCCTCATGATCTACATGTGTACTTGAAGAAGCCAAGTACACATCCCCACCTTCATTTGAGGTGGTTTTTGCCTCTGCAGAAGGAGCATCATCAGATCCCTTTCCTTTATCAGGAGCTTTAGATTTACAATCCCTTCTGAAGTGCCCTTCCTTTCTGCATTTCCAGCACACCACCTTTGTAGGTTTTCCTGGAGATTTAGATCTCCCTCTAGATTTAGATCTCCCACTCGATGACTTATTTTTGTTTCTGTTCTGGGACCGTCCTCGTACAGACAAGGCATCACCATTCTGGTTGTCCATATTTTTCCGTCTCATCTCCTCCGTCAGCAAGGCTGAGACTATTTCATCAAACTGCAAAGCAATTGCATTGCTACCTATTGCAATAACCAGACTATCCCACGAATCTAGTAGAGAACACAACGGACTGATGCACTTATCTTCATCTGAAATTTTAATATCAACAGATAATAACTGACTTACCACAGTATTAAACGCATTCAGATGCTCTGTCACCGAGTCTCCATCTTTCATCCTCAGGTTATACAGCTTTTTCCGCAGGAACAGTTTATTCACCAGAGACTTAGATTGGTACAAAGTCCCTAACTTGACCCACAAATCCTTTGCCGTAGCTTCCCCTGATACATTCAGAAATACTGAATCCGAGACACACAATCGTATTGTGCTCTTTGCCTTCCGATCCAACTTCTTCCATTCTTCATCGGTCACTCCCGATGGTTTAGTACCCGGATCTACTGCGATCCACTGATCTTTATCCACCAACAGATCCTCCATCTTGAGTTTCCACAACTCAAAATTCTGACCATTGAACTTCTCAGTCTCTATCTTTCCACTGCTCGCCATCTTCTTTCACCACCAGAATCGATCTCGCAGATCTCCCACTGAACAAGGTCTACCACAGGCCCGAGCGAAACCCCTCAGCGACAAAGGCGTCCCCTTGAAGCCAAAACAGCTCTGATACCAAATGTAGGTTCTAACCCTGTACAGAAATTACCTGCATACGAATTCTTAAACAAAGAAAATAAAGAATACGAGAGCATAACCCATAAAACACATATGCACAGAGATTTTTCCCTGGATCCCAAAACCGGGACTACCAGCTTGATTTTTCATTATGTTCCTTTCAATGTTTACAATACATATTTATACATGCCGAAGCATCCAATACCATGGACCAAAAACCATCGTGTCCAATACCATGGACCGAAAACCATCGTGTCCAAAAAACATGTGCGAAAATCATGCACAAAACCATAGGTGGGTCCGCCCAACCTAACATATGGTCCAAAACCAAAATTTTCCGGGGCGTTGCCCCGGACCCCATAAAGTGGGGTTACGGGTGCCCTTCAAACCCCCTATTAACTACGTGGAAAGAATATAACACAGCCCAACAAGCAAATGCGGAATTTGAGAGGGAGTTGTAGTACAGATGCAGCAGTGGCAGTGGAAGTGTCATAAGAAGCAGTATAGTAGTAGTAGCATCACGGTGTTGGTGGCAGCAGCAGTGCAGAAAGGAGGTGCATTAGAAATAGAGTAGCATGCATGCAGACATTGTTGCTAGAGAACTTTCCTCGCTAAGAGGGAGTGTCGGTTTTTGGTAGCATCGAAAGTTCTCTAGCCTTGAAAATTGGTGGAGAGGCTAAGGAACATGAGTTCTAAAGAACCTAGAAACCGTTTGGTGAAATTACACACAAATTATATTTTATTAAAATAATTAATATTTTCAATGGAGTTCCTAAGTCTAAACTTAGGGAAATTAAAAGATTAATGGGTATTAATCAAAATATGGGTGAGAATGATCTAGAAGGCGGATCACGTCATGTTTAAATATTAGTCGTTGATTAGAGACTTAATCTCGATCGTTGAAGACTCCACATGAAAATTATAAAATGGACACTTTGGGTTCATTTGGAAACACATAGAGAGATTGAGGAAATCAATTTTCTTAGGTGAGAAGTTCTCAGGAGGAAAATCGATTGGGGATATCTTGCAACCGAAGAGCACAGAGAATCCAGGAGAAGGACTTTCCGGAAAATACATAACATAGAGGCAGAGGTATTTTGTAGAGAGGCAGCGCAGTAGCCAGGAGAGTTGACGTTGGGCCAGTCTGGACCCACACAGTCCTAACGCAGAGCCAAAAGGGCCAGAACAGAGTAGAAAAGATGTTTGTCATGCATAATCCAGAACTGTCGGAACAATTGGAACTGTCGGGAACTGTTGGAACTGCCGAAACAGCCAGGAGAGCTGACGCAAAGCGCAGAGAAGGTGACGCAGGGCTAGCATAGAGCCAATGCAAAAATAGTTGGGGTTAGCCATTTTTGTGCCAGATCAACCAGAATTTTGTCGAGCGAAGAGAGGTAAAACTCACTCATATTTTCCACCAATATTTTCTCTGTAAATGATTGCTAGATGAGCATCCTAGATTTGTATTCAGATATTTCTCCTACATAATAATAAACCCTCAGAACTGTTGCACCGGTTTTCCCACATTGGGTTTTTTTGGGGACTATTGTGTCCAAAAATAAGTGTGTCCTATGTATCATATTCTTTGCTATGTTTTATGTTTCATGAGATCAAATATAAAATTAGTGTAGGCTTCAGAAGTAATTTGCTTCAGTATTTAGAAGAATAACTTGATGGTACTTTAAAATCAAGTAGGTGAAGTAGATTCAGATTTGTTGCAGTAGGGGTTCCTTCAGTGTAGGAATTTTCACTATAAATGCTTCTAGTGCAAGTAAGCAAATAGGATTAGAAACCAACATCTACACTGAAATCAATGCATCTAGGCCAAGTAATCAAATAAGATTAGAAATCACCATCTACACTGAAATCAATGCATTTAGTGTAAGCAATCAAATAGGATTAGAAATCATCTACATTGAAATTGATGCATCTAGTGCAAGCAATCAAATATTATTAGAAATCAACATCTACATTAAAATTAATGCATCTAGTGCAAGAAATCAAATAGGACTAGAAATCACCATCTACACTAAAATCAATGCATTTAGTGGAAGCAATCAAATAGGATTAGAAATCATCTACATTGAAAACAATGAATCTAGAGTGAAAGCAATCAAATATCATTAGAAATCAACATCTACACTAAAATCAATGCATTTAGTGCAATCTACCAAATAGGATTAGAAATCACCATCTACATTGAAATCAATTCATATAGTGCAAGAAATATTCATCCCTCTCCCCCCTCCATCTATATCTATATCTCCCTCCATCTCTCCTTCTTTGTCTCTTTATCTCACCCCCCCAAATACACACACTCTCTTACTCCATATCCATAAATATCTTTGTCCCTCTTTCCCTCTCTCCATCTCTCTCTTCTTCCCTCTCTTCACCTTTCATCTATATCTCTATCTCCCTATTTCTCTCTATATCACCCCCAAAGCATACACTATCTTTCTCCAATCTATCTATCTATCCCTCCATCCTCCTTTCCCTCTCTCTCTCTCTCTGTATTCCCCTTCTCTCCATATCCCCTGCTTCTATCTCTCTTCCCTTCTGATGTCCTCTCTCCCTCTTTCTTATCACTCCCCCTCTCTCTCTCCACCTTTCTCTCTCTATTTATTTATTCTTACCTCTCTCTCTCTCTCTCTCTCTCTCTCTCTCTCTCTCTCTCTCCAAATATGTTACTATATCCCTCCCTCTCTCCTTCTCTCTCCTTATCTCCTCCATTCTCTCTATCTCTCCTTATTTGTCTCTTTATCTCACCCCCAAACATATACACACTCTCTCCATCTCTTCCTTGTAACTCCCTATCTCTCTCCACTTCTCACTGTTTATGTATTTCTTCTTCCCTTCATATCTCCCCCTCCAACTCCATCTCTTTATTCCTCCCTCTTACCTCCTCTCTCCCTCCCTCTCTCCTCCTCTCTCTAGTCCTTCCTCTCTCCCTTTCTCTCCTACCTCCCTCTCTCTCTCTCTCTCTCTCTCTCTCTCTCTCTCTCTCTTTGCCCTCCAATCCTCTCTCTTCCCCCATCTCTCTCTCTCTCTCTCTCTCTCTCTCTCTCTCTCTCTCTCTTTGCCCTCCAATCCTCTCTCTTCCCCCATCTCTCTCTCTCTCTCTATCTCTTTGAAATCCAATCATCTATCTTCCCCCATCACTATCCTACTATCTCTCAAGGCCTATCTCCCTTCCTTCCTCTCTCTCCCTTTCTCTCTTGCCGCCCTCTCTCTTCCTCCATCACTATCCTACTATCTCTCAAGGCCTATCTCCCTTCCTTCCTCTCTCTTCCTTTCTCTCTTACCGCCCTCTCTCTTCCCCATCACTCTCTCTCCCCCTCTCTCTCTTTGCAATCCAATCGTCTATCTTCCCCCATCACTCTCCTCCTATCTCTCAAGTCCTATCTCCCTTCCTTCCTCTCTCTCCCTTTCTCTCTTACCTCCCTCTCTCTTCCCTAATATCTCTCTCTCTCTCTCTCTCTCTCTCTCTCTCCAAATATGTTACTATATCCCTCCCTCTCTTATTCTCTCCCCCTTTCTCTCTATTTCTCCTTCTTTGTCTCCTTATCTCACCCCTAAACATACACTTTCTCTCCATATCTCCCTTGTCACTCCCCCTCTCTCTCCACTTCTCACTCTCTATGTCTTTCTTCTTCCCTCCCTTTCTTCTCCCCTCTCTCATCATCTCATCATTCCTCTCTCTCTCCCATTCTCTCCTACCTTCCTCTCTCTTCCCCCATCTCTCTCTCTCTCTCTCTCTCTCTACCCTCCAATCCTCTCACTATCTCCCTCCCTCTCTCCTTCTCTCTCTCCCCCGTCCATATTTGTGTCTCCCTCTCCCTCTCTTACCCTTTTGCACCTCTCTCACTCCTATCCATCTCTCTCTTCATTCCTCCTCTCCCCTCTCCTTTAGTTTAGCTTCATCTCTCCATTGTCACTCCTCCTATCTCTCCATATCTATCACTCTATTTATTTGTTCTTTGCTCCCATATATATCTAGAGTTAATATATATCATGATATATTAATATATATTATAATATAACAAATTTAATATTGTAGTAATCCAAAGTTATTAAATTTAATAATATTAATATTATAATATATTAATACGAATATTAGATTAATAATATTATTATTATTAATCTTTTAATATAATTATTAGGGTTAATAATGTCTTTTGCATGGTATTAATAATAATTTGGTCCATAGGATTCACCTAAATAAAACCTTTCAAAGTATAAAAACCTCTTTTTATGAGGTAAATATAAAAATAGGTTTTATTTGTTTACCATATTTATTTATATTTATATTTATTTATCATATCTCTTTTGTTTACCATCGTATTTGGCTCATAAGCTATATAATTAGATGTTGATTTCTAATCCTATTTGATATATTTTTATTTATTTACCATACCTCTTTAAAATTTATTTATTTATTTACCATACCTCTTTATACCTCTTTAAAATTTATTTATTTATTTACCATACCTCTTTTATAAATATGGTATTTGGCCCATTGTATTAATAACAATTAGTCCCATGGTATTTGGCCCATAGGCTTCACCTAAATAAAACCTCTTTTTTGAGTTTTCTTTAAATATAAAGAGGTTTATGGAGTAAATATAAAAAAATCATTTTATTTATTTACCATACCTGTGGAGTAAGTATAAAAAGAAGATTTATTTATTTACCATACCTATGGTTTATTTATATTTTTATTTATTTACCATACCTCTTTTTTGAGTGTTCGTAAACCTCTTTATATTTTAATTTATATTGTGTATATACATAATAATAATTAGATTGATTTTAAATAGGGTTGACATTAGATTAAAAATGTTAAATGTTAAATGTTTACTGAAGAGGGACGCAATTATTTTTTAATTACAAATTAATTTAAATTATTTTTAAAACATTATAAAAGTTTTCAAGCAATATATATATATATATATATATATATATATATATATATAAATTAAATAATTTGTATTTCTTTCAAACCAAAAATTAGATTGGTTTGTCATAAGGAAAACACAACCATATCTAGAATTTCAATCGATTCAAGAGAGAAAAAGAAATTTTTTCCTCAAAATGAAAGAACCAAATTACATATGCAAAATACCACACTTTCGAGGTCTTTAGGAAACTGAGAAGTAACTAAGTGAGACATAAATTATGAGCATATAAGATCAAGACACTAGTTAAAAGGATTTATCAAATTTTGTGGCTTTCGTGTGTATGAGATCCTTATTGTTGCTTGGAGAGCAGCCAAAATCAAGAGGAACGCCCGTGTGTTTGCCAATGCACCCCAACTAACGATCCATAACTACTATTTGATGTTGCATGTGATTTAAGGAGAGGATAGTGTCCTCTTCACTTTTATTTATTTCCAATAATACCCTACTAAGAAGAAGCTTAAGGTGTCGATAGATATCCATCGTGTGCATGTATTGGTTGTATTGATCATGCATGTGCTTGGCATCACAATTCAAATTTGCAACATCAACAAGTACTTATGTGTCCAAAAGAATGCATCTTTGATTGACTATCTCGCATTCTACTTGAGCAATATATTCCTAGATTACTTGGGGAGTGAGATCTTGATACTATATTGCCAAAAAAATTTCCCTAGTGCATCCATGATCCCCACGTTCCTGGTAGTATGCAACCCCATGGTGAACACATGCTCACTGGCGAGGCATGTTGATTGTGAAAGGAGAAATTCAAGTCCATGTTAAGCCATAGGATCCCCTAGGATCGAGACAAAGGCTAGAGGAGAAGAGAATCTCGAGGGGGACATTGGTCCTAAGAGAATTCTTAAGTAATTGAAGGGGCTCGTGAATATCCACTAGGCAATAGAGTTTGATGGGTGTGAGATGGGATACAATAACTAAACTCCCTGGAATTGTTTTATTGCTTGGGGAGTCAACTAACTCCATACAAGGAATTAGGATAAAATAAGAATATGACGAAGTAGAAAATATTCAAACATGAGATGATAGGTGCCATGATGGATTGCGGGAATATTGACAAAGTAGAAAATATTCAAACCTAGATGATAGGTGTTAGGGTGAGTTGCAAGAAGATTGTTGGATTCGACAATGAGAGTCTTCTTGCAATGAGACCCACTTGTAAAATCGCCTCCTAGGCACAACCTAAATTTAAAAACAAACTTATACCAACATTTAGAGATGAGTGTGGCTGAGATGACAAACAAAATTATTGCTTCTTGCTAGCCTTTTCAACATAAAAAAAATGGATTCTATGGCTTGAACAAATGAGATACTGGAAAATCCTTCCTGCGACTTACTTCATCATAAACAATAATGCTTTTGGGGGGTGCTAAATAGAAATTTATTGCACTGAGCTAAATGCCATAACTTCAACCCATTTCTCGGAGTCTGCAACACCAAATTGTGTTGAGATCCAAAGGATTGGAGGTAATCGTTGGAATTTTCGAATTGCAATTGATTTTGAGTGACCTTCACTTGACAAGAAATTGGAATCACCATTATGTGTTGTTACAGAGAACTAGTCTCATTAGGTGGACAGGTCTATGTAGCGGATGAGATAATCCTCTTAGATGCATTGTAAAACATCAAGAGATTGTGGTTGCATTAAAGCTTGTACTAGACATTAGACGAAGGATTGGGGAGTTCCCCATACTGATAACATACAACATAAGTTAAGCCAATATTGGGGTGTGTTGCCTTGTCTTGTGGCCATGTGGCCTCGTGTTATAGTGACAACCCACTGCACACCCTTTATCAATCTTGTCACCCTATCTGGGGAATTATAATTATTGTCAATAATACTACTTAAAAAAACTAAAAATGCTTTTAAAAAATAAAAATAGTATCACTTTTAAAATAGTAAAAATCGATAGCCATATTTTGAATGAAGTTTAACCTTTCAATCAAATTACAAAATAATATTGAATATAATTTTAAAAAAATATATATCATGATTAAAATAGTAAAAATCGATAATTATATCTTGAATAAATTTTTAATCTATCAATCAAATTGCAAAATAAGATCACTTTTTAAACAAGAGACACATGGTGGCAATGTCACCGCCCTTGTTTATTTTGTACAATTATTGTAATAGTTACCATTTGTAACATTAGTATTATTCCATTATAAAATGACAATGAAACTAGTAAGTAAAGAAACTTGACATCTTGATTTACTCAAGTATTGCACATGTAGAACTAAGTTCAAGAAAAAAAAGTACTCTTTTTTGCATAAACTATAGCACATATAGGAAAACATAATTGTTTTCTTTTAGAGAGCTTTTTAAATTCATGGTATTACAAGAGTTCAAACTTCAGGTTTGCCAAAACAAAATTACATTGTGATTAGCAAAAAAATATAAGGAAAGACAAATAGGGAAATTGTATGTGTTGTTTAACCTATACGATGAAAACTAGCAACTTTGTTGATTGTTACATTTTTTTAATTAAAGTTTTTTTTGTAAACATAAGCAAATTTTTTATCATATTTTGCAAAAACAAAAATGCATACTAGATATGCACAACAATGGCAGTTGGACCAATAGATTGGTAGTGTAATTGAAACAATATGCTCACATGTAACTAGAACAAAATATGTGATAATGAGCAACAAAAGAAATATTAGTAAAAGAAAAGTAATCTTAGTGCAAGAATAATATGTTTGAAAATGTTTTACAAGAAAAATAAAATGTACTATGAGACAAAGTGTTTTACCAAGACAGATACATTGATAGTAGAGCAACTGGAACAATTGATGATGTTGTAAAGGTTGTTTACAGTTGCTTGATTTTAGTGATGATGTTATCAAGTGTCAGGGTGAAAATCCCATGGACAGAAAGCCTTCTGAGAGCAAAGACTGTAGATGATATGTTCTCGTGAAATTGTTGAAAACTCATTTCAACAATGGCTAGAAAATATTCTTGTAGTTGTGACATTTGTAATATGAAATCGATTTTTCCATCATATGTTTCCAATGTGTATTCCACATTGAGACAATAGCATGATTCTATAGTTTCCTTGCAGAATGTGCAAGATGAGGAATTTGGAAGCATGGTATATGTACACTTACTACAGATTTCTTGATAGGGTGGTTTGAAGGCATTTTTTGCTCTAAGTATTCCTTGCACCTATTTAAAAAGAAACTCTAACAATTGTGTACTACCATGTTCTCGTGAGAAAAATAATAGGGTTTTGAATAGAGCATTATGCATACATAAATGGAAAAAAAATACAGAAAATGTTGCTAAATACATGTGTTCTCTATTTAATGAGAGATAACAAATGTTCTTTTGCGCAAATTTCTTTGAGAACATCAATGAATGTTTTTGTTGCAGACCATAGCATCTGACATCCTTTTGGTCCATTCTTGATAATATTTTTAAATAAATATCTAACAGTGTGTTTTTAGATTCTAGCTGATGTTTTATGGCCAGGAAATGTTCATTGTGGTATTCGTTGAGTTGTAGCTATTGTGCATTAGAAAATATCATGAGTATGATATTTAATTAATTTGGAAAGTTTCAAAGAATATTCTTTTATCTATGTAAGTTGTTAGCAAAAGGACAATCAAGGCAATAGTTTCTAATGGATTTGCAATAGAAACCAAGGAGTGATTTACCATAAAAATAGACTTACAGTTGTTGTATCATTTGTAGTTTCACCATCTTTGATATGCATTTCAAATTGTTATTGTTCTGATGATATGATATAATTGTAGCTACAATAAAACCAACTTGATATGCTTTAGTTGACACATTAATATTTTATATTGTTGTGTATGGTGCCAATATAGGGTTTTACAAACTTGAGTTATTTTTTGGACTATGGTTATGTCATGTAACACTATGTGGCATTTTGAGTCTCCTCTTCCATATATCCCTTTGTTTCTTATTCAAAATTCTCTTATACAAATGTTGTTTCTAGGAAATAAAATGTCACAAAATTTATCTATAAGACTATTGCTTATGTTCGCTGTGATGGTCAATTGCCCATATTTTTCAACAAGGTATGCATGTACAAGTTGTGTTTTTATTGGTGAATTGGAATTTCTGGTCTCACCTAAACCATATACTATGAGTACAACACCCTTAAAAACATTTGTTTATGCTCATGTGCATAGTTGTATAATTGAGCATGGGGTTGTGTGGGGCGTGGGATCCCCCAAGGGAAGTTTTGGGGCTTAAAGCCCAAATTTTGACTAAATTCGATGTAAAGACTCGGCGTTTTGTGGGCACGGAGCGCAAACTTGTAACAGTCATATGGTTGTCCACCCTCATTTTTGTAATGTAATGTCAGCTTTAGAGATATACCCATGGTCCGCAGAATTCAAATGGATTGTTCAAATTGCAAATACACAGACAATAAAATGGAAAGACAACAGAGAAATACAGTAAGCATACATAAAAACACAAGCAATTTTAATAAGGAGTTTACCCTATTCTCCAGGGCTACATCTCCGGTCCAGTTCTCAGTGGTGGCCTTATTTTATTGTGCCTTTAAGCAGAGAAATTACAATACAGGGACTCAATGTGAGTTCTCCTGAAGTAGGTTTTGCTTGGTAGGGTGGTTCTTGGATTCCCCAAGCCACTTGAGTACACATACTTCTTCTTCCTACCAGCTCTGTGACCTTCTGGTCTACAGGGGAGAGCCCAATGTGGTGCTCAGCCTAGACATATTCCTCTATGGGAAGGCTTGAATCTTCAAGCTCTCTGGTGCTCGATGTTGCCTCTGGTCAGCTCGGCCCTTTGTCTCTTCTACTTTGCTTTACTGTTCTCTATGTTTAGTCCTCCTCTCTGGGTTCACTGTTCCACTTCTTCGTCTCTCGACTTTTTGTTGTCTTACTTCCCTTCTCAACTGACTATCTTCTTCCTCTATTCATGGCTTTAGCCATTCGACCCCTATGCCTGTTTGGTTCCTCTTCTGCCTCTGTCTCTTCACCTTCTGCAGCTGCACTTGGAGTTCCCTGTTCGGCGTCATCATCAACGCTCAGGGAGTGGCCACTTGTCCTCCTCTAAACAGCGCCAGCATACTTCGTCGATTCATTTCTTCAGTTACGTCGTGGATGAATCTTTCCTCCATCGTGGCGGTCAAAACGGATTCCAAATCCCTTCTAAAACGCAGTGTATTCCCTTGTCGATTCCGCTTCCTCCGTCGGGCACGATCTCAGCCATCCGATCTGAGCCCTCCAGATCCGACGCCATACGCACGTTTCACGCGGTTGACTTGCTCAACCGATAGTGCGCGATCAACGGCGGTTTTCTCTCACCTCCACCTGCCACGCATCAATCGGTGTATGGAATCGCTCCGCTCTCGTCCAAAACCTCTTACCGTTCATGGGCGCCCCAATCAAAACCGTTGGTTTCCAGAGCACGGGTCCCGCCGTTTGTACGTTTAACACTTTTACCTTTTCAGCCCGCGGTTCTCCGGCTCCTGGTGCGACCGAGTGCTCAAGCTTCCCCATTTCAACCCTGTTCGTCCAGCGATGCGCGATTAACGCTATTCGTACATCAAAATCCACCTCTGTTTCCAAATTTAGGGCTCCTAGGGGCTACTTTGACCTCCCGCGCAGTCTCCATGGGCCTCGGTCAGCGCGCTTTGACCAAGGTCCTCGTCGTTCCACGCTAGTTGCCATTGCCACTGGTTCAAGGTGTTTTTGATCGTTGTTCTAGAATTCTTTAGAGATGTGTTCGACCTGATATAGTCATGGTTCTTTGACAGTCTTATATGGATCCAATTCGGATAACCATGGGACGATTGCAGAGAATCACAGTGGATATTGAGGGAGCAAGTGCGCTAGGAGACTTTGAAGTAATAGAGATTGTTGATGACAATAATCCCTACCCCGCGCTCTTAGGAATTGATTAGGCCACTAACATGAACGGGGTGATTAATCTGAAGAAGCGCAAGATGATTTTTGAGAAGAAGTCTCTGCGCATAATTATACCCTTGGACCCTGCTAAAGGATCGTGCTATACAAAGCCGATGCACGACTATGAACGTGACAATGATTTGGACTGCATCTATAAAATAACCGCGCGAGAGCAAGATTGGGTAAATCCCACCGTGGACGAATGGATCTCATGGGAGTGCAAAAGGTCATGTATGTCGGATTCCAATAAGGAGATAGAGCGATGGCAGAACCGGTTACATGAGGTAACCACGCTGAACTGTAATATGATGACAAGATCGTTGCGCTGCGTATCGACAGAAGTGAGGGATCTGCCTACTTATGATGGGTTAAGTGAGGTAGATACTTTCCTAGATAAGTTTGAAAGGGAGGTGCCAGAAAAGCAATGTCTCCAGGCCTTGAATTGAGTATTACGCACTACACCCGCGAGGTGGTGGGCTATGCACAAAGGGAGCTTTGAGGACTAGTGTGAATGTAGAAGGATGATGTGCACATAGTTTGGGAAGCCTAAAGTATGATTAACAGGTAAATACAATGGGCAGGATGACCCGCACGCACATCTAGCTAGGTGGATACAGGCATATGGAAAACAACCTACACGGATGCGCATGAACTCCGTGCTGAGAGGTATGGTCACTAAGCGTGTGTTGGGGGGAAAGATGCGCAGTTGGCTCTTAAGGTTGGATAGACAGTATGTCGAAAGAACAATTTCACAAAAGGCTATCCACGCGGAAGCAGTTGATAAGGAGTGCAACATGCTGAACAAGGTAAGCAATGTGCAGTGAAGTGGTTGGGACCTGCGCGTACCCAGGCAAACGCCTTTTCGGTTGGTCGATAGAGTAGAAACCGTAATGCCTATGGAGTCTATCATGTCTAGTTTGCGCATAGTGGCGCTCACAGGGGTAACAGACCGCGGAGCCCTGAAAGAAAGGCTCGTAGTTGGAAGAGCTCGAAGAAGAACAATTGGGACTCAATGAAGAGATCCAACAGGGTGATCTTAGGCTCCAAGAACTCATGAATGAAAGAGTTCGGTTGAGGGAGAAAAGTGCCAAGGCAGAAGCAGAAGTGAAGAAGCTTGAGGAAGGAATACATAAGGACTTCCTTGATAAAAATACCATGGTGATAAAGCAGGAGGAGCTCGGTTACGTTGACAAACTTAGGGACTACCACCAAAATTTTATCAGCTTGATGCATGGGATGGGACCGTATGTTATTAAGGTCACAAATGGTGGCGCAGTGCAGTTGGTGAAGTTAAATGGTGAACTCTTTCCACGAAAAGTAAACTGTAGCCGTTTGAAGTCGTATCCAAGCGGATCGGCCACTTGAATAGCTACGGGAAGCATAGTCTTAGCGCTCTAGGAAGCTGAAAGGAGGCGCAGGACTATAAACTACTTTACTCGAGAGCTGCGCGATGTCAAGATTGTGCACAGTAGCGAGGTGTCACAGGGTCTGCGGTAGCGCAAGGGTAGTTGTGCTGCCGTGCAAGTTGGCTAGAAAGTGATTGTTATAGTCATTGTTCACGATGTGATGCTTGGTTTGAGACCAAATGGAGTGGGCGGAAGGCATTTAAGGCAAATTTTATGGGCTAGATTTGGGAAAATATGCTGCCAAGGGAGCATTAATGGACTGGATTTGTGGGGAACGGTCGAATTTGAATTCAAAAGGCGCTATAAATTGAAAAGGGCTACCTAGCAAACAACACTTGGCCATTTGAGAACTGAGCTATTACGCATCCTGAGATTCAGTAACTCTGATCTGTTCGATTCTTTGAACTTGAAGGCATTATTTGAGCACCTACCTGAACCGTTGAGAGATTTGTGGAACAATAGTATGACCATGCCAGAGGAAGCCATGGATATCGGAGAGATGACCACTGAAGAGGCCGTATAGGCCATGATGATAGGAGATGCCCCAGAAAGTGCCAGAATAGTTGCAGAAATCCCTAAATCACCGCGCACGCCGAGGCCCAAGAAAGACAAGCAGCCCATGGTACCAGTGTGCGTGTCCCCTAGAAACCCGCTAAGAACTAAATTGACCATAGAAGAAAAGGGGAAGGCGATTAATTTGAAAGCCGATGAGGAGATGGAAGACCTTGCTAGCAAACATAGATCAAAGACAATCTAAGCAAGTAAAGTTTGCATGCATGTCTAATTCAGATTTAAAAAGATTTCAAGTATTAAGGAAGATGCACATATTTTTTCCGCACTTGCAATAGAATAATATGTCAAAAAAAATAACATAATAATTTTCCAATATTAAAATATGTAAAAAATATATAAATACAAATCGATTCTAGATTAGTTAAAAAAATACAAGTAAAAAAAAAAAACAACAACATAAGAAATTTAATTAAATTATTTTGTATTATCATATTCTTCTTATTTAAATACATTATGTCATGTTCTACATAATATATACATAATATATATCATTGTTGATATAAATGCAAAAGAATTATGTACTTTGCTCTATAATTACAAAAATATTATTTTACTTTGAGATTGTTAAAACGTTTCAAACTTAGATTGATCTAATAAAACCTTAAAAATCAGCTCCATAAAACATTGCAATCCATATATATACTCGATTTATAAATAAATGGAGATAAAATAATTGCAATCCATATCTATACTCGATTTATAAATAAATGGAAATAAAATAATTGCAATCCATATATATACTCGATTTATAAATAAATGGAGATAAAATAGGTCAGATATAAGTATGTACTTTACTCTATAATTACAAAAATATAATTATGTACTTTATTCTATAATTACAAAAATATTATTGTACTTTGAGATTGTTAAAACGTTTCAAACTTAGATTGATCTAATAAAACCTTAAAAATCAGCTATAGAAAACATTGCAATCCATATATATACTCGAATTATAAATAAATGGAAATAGAATAGGTGAGATATATTCAACACAAAATCATGAAGGGAAAAAAAATAGAAAAGAAAACATTGCAAACCTACACCATAAAGGAATTGCATATTTTTTTTTATAAGCACCAAACCGTTATTATTTATTCAGATTCAAAAATATATTCTAAATTCGAAAACTACTCTATAAAAATATTCCAGAAAAATGTTCCTGTGATATATATATATATGGTATTTGGTTTATTTGTATTTTAAATTTGTGAGTATGGATAAAGATAAAATATGTGATGCATATCAAGCAACAAATTCACACTAGCTTTACAAAATAAGTGTTGATATTCTTGAATATTTTGTATATATTTCTGTATATGAGAATGGGACTAAACTAACACAAGTTACAATAAGTCTTCATAGAGATTACTAGTTTTAATTTCCTAAGTTACCTAATTAAAATCAAACAAATATTTTTATTTTTCAAGCAAAATATAGATTTTATTATTCTAACAGCATATATAAAATCATTATAAAATAATTTAAAAATATGTATGATATTTTAGAAACAATTATTTTTAAATCTAATAAAAGTTAATCATATATATATACATATATGAACATCTAATTTTTATAGTTTAGTTGTAAAAAAATATATACAAACAAATTTCACTGAATTAAATTTCTTCTACTCAACAACAAAATTTAAGAGAAGATTAAAGTTATTTCTAAATTACATTAAGTATGTCAAAATTGTAAAGCAAATAAAGTTAAAACAATATATTAGATTCTTTGAAGATAAAATAGGAAAAACATTTTTATTACTAAACTAGACAGATGACATGGCTATCAAATGTGTATCAATGAAACAATAGTGCCAACATGTAAACCTAAAATATCAAATACCATCAATTCCAACATAAATAGAGAAAATAATCTAAGCTTACCTCAATTTTCCACATTCAATTCGTTGTGTATGTGAAGCATTTTCCTCTTATAAATGCAGTGAAACTCTCTTGACTGCCTCCTTGTCTAGTTTTGAACCAAACACCAGTTATCACAGGACTGTTATGGCTACTAGACAGCACACACTAAATAACAACAAAAGGAAAAGAATCAAACCGTGTCTATGGCTTAAAAAAAGAAGACAAAGAGAAGCATTAAAAAAATCAGTATTCGTAAATGACACTATTATAAGCCTGATAATACTAAGGTTCATCAAAATAAGTGAAATCCATATAATGAAGGAAATATTTTTTTTATACCATGGTTTTTAACTCTCAATTCTATAATTTAATGAAATCAATAATACATTAAAAATTAATTTTATAATTAATCATATATTTTTTTTCTAATTAATTATATTTTTTTTCTATACAATGGTTTTCAAACTCTCAATTCTATAAATGATGCAATAAAAACAATAATTCCTTTTCTAAAAATAAGCTCAATAAATATAGTCACAAAATTAGTGTTTGAAAAAATTGAGAAAAAATGATATCTGAAGGCCATAAATTCTCCATTTTTGGACTTTATTGGCATTCATTGCTCTTCCTAGTTGATTGTGTTAAAACATTGTGAAAGTAATATCTATGACTAAATTTTATGGATTACTTACACTAGCGAGTAGAGTAACTGAGAAAAAAAACTTCACGCTTTGGCTCTCACACCGATTAAATTTGAGTTCAAGTTTCATTCTAAACATATATATAAAAAAAAATATGTTGGTAACCATACTTTAGATTTGTTTGAACTAAAATTAGTAATACTACTACCTATGTTATTCAATTCCTTCATCTTGCACATGAAATCGGTTGAAATTCTTCGTCTATGGAAACAAAATACTCATCACTGAGAACAAAAAATTCATGCTTTTTCTATCACACCTATTAAATTCAAGTTCCAGTTTCGTTCTAAACACACACAAAAAAAAAATCAAAACAAAATACTTGCCACTAAGAATAAAAACTTCATGCTTTGGCTCTCACACCGATTAAATTGGAATTCTAGTTTCATTCTAGACACACAAAAGAAAAATAAATGAAAACACAATACCCAAATTCAACTTCCAGTTTTATTCTAAACACACAGGGGAAAAAAAATGTCGGTAACCATAACTCGCACTCGTTGCCCTGAGCTTATCTCGATTGTTGATTAGCTGAATATTCAGCAATTAGACAAACATGGGCGTAGTCAATTATTTAACCGCGCCCATGTCCGTCTGATTTTTGAATAGTCGGCGAATAAGCAATGCAAATAAGGATGTCCCACTCGTCACTGAAACAAAAACATATAGTGACATAATAAATAAATAACTATATTTTGAAAATAGGAATCCAATTTTTATATATACATTTCTATTTATTTATTTATCTATAAAGTAGGAGTATAATTATAAGTGTGTCACGTTATTTTATGTATACATATTTTGTAAATTCATCAATAGATTTCTATTAATAGCAAAGAAAAATTTTACATTTGACCAACAAAAATTATATTTCCACTATTTTCTTCTTGCTTTCTAGAACAATATTGTGGGTGGACATGTCTAAAACTATGGAAACCAAAAGGATAGAGGAATGAAGAACTGACATTTGTACCTAGCCAGTCTTGCTACTAAAAACTTAGACCAGTCTGTTACTAACAACTAAACAGGAACATTAGACTATGAACCGTATACATATATGTGTAACAAAAGAGACAAAATCTGACCAATCCCAAGAGAAGCCCATTTTCTTCAAATAGGTTAGCATCTTGATTTCTCTTTGGACTCTTTAGTCCAAAATTATGACTGGTGATGTGGCATTTGAGTTGGCTTGAGTTGGAGCATTGATGACCACAAGTCCTTCCTGGTGCTCATTTGACTCAATGTCTGAGTCTAAAACTACATAGTGTTCCATGCGAGATAATCGAACAACTATATCATCCAAGTTGTATCTGATGTCCCTAAGAATGTGCTTGATGTCTTCCTGGCCTACAAAGAGTTTATAATTGTCTACATGCTTATCTCTTATGACCATGTTGAGAAGAGTTTCTATTTGACAATGATGAGTAATGGAATGTAGGAAGTGGATCCTTCGCCTATGAACCTTCCTCAGATCTGGAATCCATTAGAGGAAATTGTCTCCAATATCTAAGTCTGAAAATTAAGCACAGTCTCCAAATTCCTTAGCCTCTAATTGAAGAATTTATTTTCGTACCTCCAAGGGTGTCACGTCGAAATAGTTGGCAATTGATTCCCAACCAAATAACCTCCTGTGTCGTGAGGAAGAGGACCCCAAGGCACCTCATCTGCGACTGGAAGCACGTAACCTCGGCACCATGAGAATGATAACCAAAAAAACAAATATCTACGACCTGTGGTTGAAAGACTCACTAGAGAGGCCCTACATAAGAGATAGAACCTTGAGGCACCAAGGTGGTATAGGAAACGTGAAGATAGAAAAATGACTTTGAAGTTTAAGTT
Organism: Pinus tabuliformis; assembly: GCA_031772625.1. Classification (NCBI taxonomy): domain Eukaryota; kingdom Viridiplantae; phylum Streptophyta; class Pinopsida; order Pinales; family Pinaceae; genus Pinus; species Pinus tabuliformis. The sequence continues at coordinate 483,113,519 of CM062820.1, forward strand.
GTTGCAACTGTCAAAGACCCCATTAAAACCATATGGATAAGCTACCTGGGTACCAAACTCCACAAACCAAAGCTGGACAAGGAGATCCCTGTAGGGTCCAAGTTTTCAGGAGCCACTGAGGGGAGGACTACAACAAGTTCAAAGGAGGGTCCAGACCTAGAATTGTGGAGAAAAAGGACAAAAAAACATTTATCCATAGGAGAATTAAAGGCCATAGTATGAGATGGGAGACTATTAAAATACATACCGACTGGTAGTATATGAACCCTCGTCAACCTAGTTGCAAATATCGATCGATGACTAGTATAAGAACCCCCTTCAACTTAACTTGCACAACAATAAAAAATAACCTAATTGATAATGACCCGGGATTGAAAATAATAGGGCGTTTCGACCAAGGGAAGGTCGTGACTAAACTTTGCAAACATCGTATGTAAAAGAGAGGATGATAAATTACTCGAGTACCAAACGTGCTCCCAACAGGAACACAGCTCGCCGAAAACCATACTTTGAAAGATGAAGAAAGAAAGCAATAAACAATACCTCCACCTCAATGCTCTTTAACCATAACAGGGAGGTCCTTAAAACAAATTCTCTAGTAACTGTAAGTGCTATGGAACTGTTGAAAAATTCCAAAGAGCGTGTTTGTAAACCAACCCCTTTGCCACCCTAAGACCTTTTCCATGCAAATATATGGCCACCCAAACATGAGAGAAAGAGTGTATGAGTCCATCGCTAGCTAGATGTAGAGAATGCAACCACATGGTTTCCTTGAGAGACTATGAGCCATAATTTTCTCATTAATGAGCATACCTTGGTGTGAAAATTCGTGAATCTAACACATTAGGAACCCCTACTGCAATTTCTCATTTACTATCTCCTACTTGTTCTTTACATTAACAAGTTATTTAACTTCATAAACATCGAAGTAAAAACAAATGAAGCCTTCACAGATATACAGATCATGTACTGAAGTAAACAGAAACAATAACACAAGGGACACCATTATTTTTTTACAATCGTCCCCGGAAAAACTCAATGCGGAAAAACTGATGCAACATATAGATGGTTTTCTTATTAAGCAGATTTTTGAATACAACTAGGGTGCCAGAAATGGCTCACCCTTCAGATAATATCCTTGGCAATAGTACCTCTCTTTGGAGACAGATATTCTGGAAAATCAGCAGCTGAATGATCAGCCCCACAGTGACTCTGACTATTCCTTATGTTGGACAGTGAAAACTGCTCTAAGCACTGCTCTGGAACTGCGTCACCCTCTCTGGAACTGTGTCACCCTCTCTTGACTCAAGATCTACTGATCAGCTCCCAGTTTGCCCCGCAGAATCTCCCAGCACTGCCTCTGAAGTCCTTTGCATCAACCTCTATGGACCTTTACGTCCTCTACACTGGCTCCTCAAGCCTCTACATCAGCCCTTCTTGGGCCTTCACTGCCTCTTCCGGCACTTCACTACCTGTCTGCTATGTATTCTTCAGCCTTGGATCAAAATCCCTTGCTGAACTACCCTTCATTGCAATTGATCTTTAACTCAATTTCCTCAGCAAACCCAACCTGAGAAAATCGAATTCTTAATCTCTCTTGGTGTGTCTCCAATTGACCCTCAAGCCTCCTCTTACACTTTTCTTGTTGACGATTCAACGGTCGATATTAAGTCCCTAATCAATGGCTAAGATTAAAACTAGCTTGATCCTCGTCACTTAGAAACTTCTCACCCATTGTATATTAATACACATTAATATTTTTCTTTTCCTAAGTTTAGACTTAAAATATTAATTATTTTAATATCTCTTCATCCGGGTGGAATTTCTCCAAACCATTTATGGGTCTTGGATATCTCATGTGCATTAGCCTCTCCACCAAATTTCATGGCTAGAGAACATCCGATGCTACCCAAAATAAACACTCCCTCTTAGCGAGGAATGTGCTCTAGCAATGCTTCACCATAGAAGCATCACATTGATCCTCCGCATCGGTCCTTTGTGTTGATGTTTGGCCTGCTGATCTACATCCACTACATTGATGCTTCTTGTACTACTACCCATGACACTGCCACTGCCACTACTACATCTTTACTGCAGCTCCCTCTCAAGATGTTGCCTCATGCTACCCATAATACTGCCACTGCTAACTAATGCACTGCAACTCAATTATAGAGAAGTAAGTAACTGACTTCACCCAAACACTAACATCCTGGTCAATCTAGAAGCCATGTGATGTTGAAGCCACCTCTATTGTTATCATGTGCTCCCTCTGCTGACACTGCACCGTTGCAACCTCTTTTCTGCCTCCACTACACTACTACAGACTTCTGCACTCTAGCACTATCTTGTCACTCCACCACACTTTGCTCCACCTGACACCTATCATCATGCTACTATCGTTAAGGGCTCCCGTAGCCATATGTGATCCAAGAGTTTGGGCACCTCAAGGATTCTACCCCTCATTTTGCAGTCCTTTTGACTACAACTCTATGTCTCCCCACCTCTTCTCTAGAGGCGCATGAGCACTCATGGCACAATCATCATCAGTCTCGACATCCTTCTCCGCCTTTGCTAGAGCAGCCTTTGAGTTGGAAGCTTCTCCCTTGCCTTTCTTCTTGGGGCATTGAGAGACATAATGTCCCAGCTCCCCACAGCTGAAGCACTTGACCTTGGGGATGTCTTTCTTCTTCCTCTTTTGAACCCCCTACTATCCCATAGATGCTAGAGATGCATCCTCCTCCTCTCTCTTGATTCGCACTCCCTTACCACTACTCCCCGCCTTGGTCAATCTCCTAAGTTTTTCCTGTCGAAAAGCTACCCACATCTCCTCCCAACTGGGGAGAGTCGCTCTGCCCAAAATTATTTGGACAAATGTCTCACAGTCCTCGGAGACTGCATTCAGAGTAGTCCTGACCATGAACTCTGGATCCGTTGTAGACCCAACGGAAGTAACTTGGTCGTGAATTCCTTGCATCTTGAGAAGGAACGGATCTATCTCCTCTCCTTTCTGCATTTGATATGACCTCAGTTGATTTTCCAATAACATCTTCCGCTGCACGGAAGAGCTCTGGTATAAGGTGGTTAGGGTCTACCACATCTCCCTTGCTATGTTTTTCTCAGCAATATGTGGTATGACATGATCCTTGACCCTGTCTATAATCATGCATTGCGCCTTTGCCTAGGCCTCCTCATACTTCTCATTTGCATCAGGGTCAACTGGGATAGCTACATTTCTCAAGGCATAGTCCTTGATGCGATGTTTATCCACGATTACCATGATCCTGGTCTTCTAGATGACAAAATTGGAAGCCTCGTCCAATCTGTCCTAATCCCTCAATCCATTCACTACCATCTCTGATCCTCTTCTCTAAGCTCCCTTTGAGTCTTGATTTCCCTCTTAGAAATCCTCCAGCCAACTATCAAGTCACTCCTCTCCAATCATCCTTTGCAGCTACAACTCGGATCTACATTTATTGGCAAGAAATTTGTCGAGGTAGTGCTTCCCTCTACCTTGGTTCAGTCTCCTTAGACACTATTTAGCACTAACAGAAACAATGTCACACCAACTCCTCAAATCAAAATATGCACAACTCCCTTAGCCCCGGCAACTGAAGAATCTTAGCCCTTCTAGCTCTACACAATCATAGTGAGAGCTGGATCAGCTCCTTCTGGCCATATCGTCAATCCTTCTTGGCTAAGAAAGATGACTGGGCACTGCGTAGACCTGATCTGCCCTCCCTCTGCCTTTGCACTGGCTTGGACAGCTAACGTAGTTACTGCGTGGGCTCCTCCCAGAATGTTGACGCAGGCACTGCATGAGCCTCTACATCACCCTCTCCTGACTAAGAATGTTGATGCAGGCACTGCGTGAGCCTTTGCGTCACCTTCTATGCACTCTATCACTCCTCCTTCTGTGTCTCTGGCTCCAAAAAAACACTGTCTCTCGGGACAGCTGCTTCTCTACTACAAACTCTCATATTTCTTCGGCTGGTGTCTACAATCCTCTTATGATCTACAATCGCTCTAATACCATGTGAAAATTCCTGAATCTAACACATCAAAAACCCCTATTGCGATTTCTCATTTACTTGCATAATCATCAAAGTAAGCACAAATGCAGCCTTCACAGATATACAGATCATGCACTGAAGTAAACAGAAATAATAACACAAGGGACATCATTATTTTTGGACAATCGTCCCCAAAAAAACCCAATGTGGGAAAATCGGTGCAGCATATAGAGGGTTTTATTATTAAACATATTTATGAATACAACTAGGGTGTCATAGATGGCTCACCCTTCATAGAATATCCTTGGCAGTAGTACCTCTCTCTAGAAATAGATATTCTGGGAAATTAGCAACCAGATGATCAACCCCACAGTGAATTTGATTATTCCTTGTGCTGGACAGCGAAAGCTGCTCCAAGCACTGCTCTGGAACTGCATCACCCTCTCTGGAACTGTGTCACCCTCTTCCGGCTCAAGATCTACTGATCAGCTCCTAGTTTGCACCACATAATCTCCTAGTGCTTCCTCTAAAGCCCTCTGCGTCCTTTGCATTAGCCTCTATGGCTTCTGCGTCAGCCTCTACGGCCCTCTGCGCTGACTCCCCAAGCCTCTGCATCAGCCCTTCTTGGGCCTGCGCTTCCTCTTCCAGAACTTCACTGCCTCTCTGCTATGTATTCTTCAGCCTTAGATCGAATTCCCTTGCTGAAATTCCCCTCACTACAACTAATCTCTAGCTCGATTTCCTCAACAAACCCAACCCCAGAAAATCGAATTCTTGATCTCTCTTGGTGTGTCTCCAACTGACCCTCAAACCTCCTCTTATACTTTTCCTGTTGACGATTCAACGACCAATATTAAGTCCCTAATCAACAACTAAGATTAGAACTGGCTTGATCCTCGTCACTTAGAACTTTCTCACCCATTTTATATTAATACACATTAATATTTTTATTTTCCTAAGTTTAGACTTTGGGACCCAATAAAAATATCAATTATTTTAATATCTCTTCATCCAGGTGGAATTTCTCCAAAAAATTTCTGGGTCTTGGAGGTCTCATGTGCCTTAGCCTCTCCAACAAATTTAATGCCTAAAGCAGATCTGATGCTACCCAAAATCAACACTTGGTTGTCAGATGAGAGCGTAGAGGCATCTGATCTGCCCTGAGCAGGAGAACCCATCTTTGAACCAGCAGAAAGGATGGAATAACTAGCGATTATACCAACACAGTGGTTGATGCTCCATATTGCAAGCATTTAAGTCACATCAAGTACCACATCTAAAGACGTGCAATCAATACAAACTCTTTCCACGCTTGTATCCTGCTCCACCAAGTGTAATGCTCATCACTACCATCGAGGGCTGCCACCTTGTTGGCCACCCAGGTTTTACGCATGGTCATTATGACTCGACACTCCAGAAAAACCACCATCGGGGCTTGTTGTTAGAGCATGGCGTAGTTTGAATGATATGGTCGGAAAACACCCCCATCGGGGATTGGAACACCCACACTTAATTTATCATGTTTTATACATCTATTTAACTCCTCAGCTTCCTTTCTCCCATTCATCACCGACCAAGGTTCATCCAGAGCTACGTGCTCATTATTGCAGCTCCAATTTTCCAACACATCAGCTACTTTATTGCCTTCCCACCGCATGCGTATTGGGATTACATAATCAAAGTTGTCCACCATAACTTTTATGTTAGTCACCACTTCTTGTAGGTGCCAACTATGTATGAGTGTGTCTGTCGTGTGCCCTTGAAACAGTTTAGAAATTATTTGTTTGACCATTTTCAAGTCTCCATGAAACTATATGAGGCAGAAACCTTCTCTCACAGCTATGTGTAAACATCTCGTTATTGTATACAAACCAATGTTGTATTATAGTATGTATCCATAATACAACATTGGGTTACATGGTGGTTACTCTAACCATCAACTTTTGAATTAAAAATAAGGAAAAATAAAGGTTCGCGTAAGGGGATAAAATATTATTTGACACTCTGATTGTTCATGGAAATATACAAGAAATTGCTTCACACATTCTCAGAAGCAATTAGAATCACGACAGAAGAATTTTTATATTATTTATCAAATATATTTCAAAATAATAATAATAATTCCATAAGATTCACAAACATAAGAGGCATCTGGCAGGAGTGAAAGCCTGCTCCCTTACGGACCACCAGCGGGTTATTACAGGTGGCGTGGTTTTCCTTGATAACGGTGATGAGTCAAACCGACATTCGCGGATAGCAGCCAGAGATGGCTGTCCTCACTGTTGGTTTGACACCTGAGTTTGATAGGTTTTGCCACCTTCGAAAAAAAAAAAAATAACAAAAATATCTAATTGAATTTGTTTTGGCGCTACGCAGAATAATGATATTCTTCGAAACATCTTCTTCTTTTTTTTTTTCATCATGAAACGTAGAAACAATTGGATCACTGGATCATCGGTCCTTCTCTGCTAGCGATAAGTGTTGAGCTGCTCAAGAAGTTTTCTCGTTTCATTTTCTTAAATCTGTTGGCACAGGGAAACAACTTCTCTGATGGATCGAATCGGATCAACTGGTTCAATTGGCGGAACTTTCTCCCTGTGAAGATCGAATCGGAGGCAGCTTTTTTCCATGGAGAAATCGGAGATTTGCACCAGACTGACTTAGAGGCTTTCATATTAAATTTTTATCTAGGTTATTAGTGTTGTCGTCCTTCGTGCAAGGGTGTTTGGCTTAGGTGTCACTAACAAGATGAGAAAAAAATCTACTTTCGGCCAGTCTCAGTGTTGGATTGAATTATCAGTAGCGCCATCTCTAGAAACATTTGCGTGTGAAGTGACAGAGAGGCAAAGTAATGATTTGTTGAGCTTATAAGGTTCAAGAGGCTCCCCAATGCTTGTTATGTCGGTGCCTCGACAGTCCATGCAAAATGCGAAAGGGTTTTGTTCAATTTTTGGAAAATTTGAAGGTCCAGTGGTGGTGACAAACGGTGAAGTTTTGGTTTTCATTTGACCAACGCTCCAGCTATCAGAGAGTGCCCAGCATTGACAGAGGGCCAACTTTCCAAATCAAAATTTCCACACTACAATGCTGCCATTATATGACAAAAGCAGCGTTGCACTTTGATCCCGAAAATGTCTTTTGAATAGTCAAAGAGTAATGTTGGAATCATTTTTTTAATGCAAAAAGCAAACTTTGTTTTCTTTTTGGGGCACAAATGTGAAAAGGGGCTCCTATTTTAAAATGGGTTTGTTTATATATATTATTACTGCAAGGTTGAGAACTTATTTGCGAAAAAAAAAAAGCTTTATTTTTTTTCAAGCCCTATTAATTACTTTTAGTCTAAATTTAAATTTATTTGGAGTTGGTGAAAGTGTTCTTGAAAAGCATTGTGAGAAGATGGTGAATCCACTGAAAAAGACATACCTGAATGAAGAAAATAAATTGGATGGCATTAACTACATCAACTAGAATTTCAAGCTGCAAACATTGTTGGAAGGTTATAGCATGTGGACCATCAAGAAGGGAGAAGAAGTGAAACGTGTTGCAGTTTCGACAATTGCATCAATTGAGAACTCGGAGAAGCAAGAGAATAAAGAAAATGTATTATTAAGAATGTTTGTGAAAGACAATGTAATTCCTTATATTCGTGATTGTAAAACCTCTAATGCGACCTGGAATGCATTGAAGGAGTTGTATGAAACTAAGAACACAAATCGAGTCCTATTTTTGAAGAGTAAGCTCTTGTATATTAAGATGGAAGAGAATGAATCTGTTAGTGCCTTTATTTCCATAATTAAAGATTTGAAAGATAAGTTGGGAGATATAGGAGAATCAATACCCGCTACTGATCTTGTGAAAATCACTTTAAATGGAATGTAAGAGGATTACCAGATGTTTATTCCAGGTCTTGCAACAAGGGAGAAAGTGCCAAACTTTAAGGAATTTACAGGTATTCTATTGCAGGAAGAAGAAAGGCGCAAGAATATGAAGCCTCAAAATCTAGATTTGGCACTTGTGGTGAAGAAGAAATTATTCAAAGGGAAACAATGAGGAGTAAACAAAGGTGGAAACTGATCTCAAAAAGGACCATTTCCGAAACCAAATCAAGGTATGTCATCTAGAATGAAATTTATTTACTATGGTAGAAGTGGGCATCTTGCCAAAGACTGTTATAAGAAGAGAAATGATGAATCTAGGCATAAACATAGAAGACAATCTAGACATTTTGCAGGAGAAGCCCTAAATTCTAATCTCAAAAAGGTCAAGCTATTTGTGTCTAATGTTGTGTTGTATGTTGAAATGGATGATTTTAATGCATGGTTTGTGGACTCTGGAGCTTCAATTCATATGACATGCAATAAAGACTAGTATGAAAACTTCAAGGAAATAAGCAATTGTGGAAAGATCTACCTTGGAGATGATCATGCATATAAGATCATGGGATATGGAGATATACCTATGATTTAACCAAATGGAAATATCAAGTGCATCCATAATGTTATGTATGTGCCGGGGATCAAGAAAATTTTGATCTTTGTCTACAATTACAGATCAAAACCTCGAGGTTGAATTCTTCAAAACACATTACATAGTGAAATATTTGTTGGATCACTGCAAACCTGTTACCAGCTTGATGTTACCAGCAAAAATCATCAAACACTGAATTCTACATCTATGTCAACAGAAATTATTTGGCATCAGACGTATGGTCACATCAATTATCATGATTTATTATTGCTACAGAAACAAAGAATGGTTGAAGTGTTGGCCTTATGATGCATGTGTTGTACTTGATGGCAACCTACTCATAGAAGAACTACAGAAGAGATATCAGATGGGCCATAATACATGGATGTAGAGCAAATTCATTAGGAAAGCCAAGCCATAAGCAAAGAGGAGCAGATGAGCCAAGAGGAGTCAAGAGGAGCCATATATATGTATATGTCACATATATATGCCAAAGAAGAGGAGCATACACAGCTATCGGGAGCCTATCGGAGTAAGAAAGGCACTCTCATATGCAAGGAGGTCTTTGGAAGACACTACCAAGCCAGAAGAGCATATCGGGAGCTTATCGGGAGCCATCAGGAGCAACAGACAGAATTATTGGGAGCGCAGACAGAGTCATCGGGAGCCATCGGGAGAACAGAAGCAGTTATCGGGAGCCATTGAGCCATCAGGAGCCTATCGGAGCAATAGAGGCACATTCTCATATATAAAGAGCTTATCGGGAGGAATCGGGCGTATAAAACCCTTGGATGCATGCTTAATCATTATCGGGAGTCATCAGGCCATATATGCATGCTTTAACTCTATCGGGAGTTGTTTGGGCGATTAAAACTCATATATGCATACATTAACACTATCGGGAGTTGTTCGGGCAATTAAAACCCATATATGCATGTATTAACACTATCGGGAGTTGTTGGGCGCCCAAATCCCATATATATGCATTTTACAATAATCAAAGGCTTTTCCCCTTTTTGGCGGATAAATACAGTTATATGTGTTAATATATATATTTCGGCATATATGCGCGTCGGGGGTCCCGCTATGTGACACCGTTGAAACCTCTGATTGTGAGCGGACCCGATGGTGGCATTAAACTTGGTCTATAATAATATCGCGTCCGGCATATATCGCAGTGCTGCCTCACCCGAATGCCGATTGCGATAAGAGGAGGCAGACCCGATGGAGGTATTAAAGGCAGTCTATAATAATATCGCATCCGCGGCAATCGCTCATATATAAAGGCTTCCCACATCCAATCGCCGACAGCGATGAAAGCATGCGGACCCGATACATTTATAAAGCAAGGTTAATTGCCGTATCGCATCCGATCCATCGGATCGGCCATCGGCAATAGACGATGTTATATGCATGCGCCGATAGCGATAAGGAGCGGACCCGACATATATATAAAGCATGGTTAATGGCCATGTCGCATCCGATCCATCGGATCGGCCGTCGGCAATAGGCTATGATATGGGCATGCGCCGACAGTGATAAGGAGCGGACCCGATATATTATTGTTATGGGTGCATTAAGTTTAAAGTCCGCCTTTTGTTGTTTGGACCTTTTTTCATCGTTTTTCCGCTATTTTTATTTTTTAAATCATTCCTTAAGAGATCGGTCAAAGCAAGCGAGCCCCAGGTTTTCAGATCCTCTAGTTTCGACTCATGGTTTTATCAAAAGCATGACTATATAAGAAGAAAAGAGATCCTTTGGCAATGCATTGAAAAAGGATTGAAGATCCTAAGAAAGGCTAAATCTGAAATTCTTGTGAAGGGTTGAGATCTCCTCGGTGCATGATCAAATCTGTAGATCTAATAGTTTGGGGTTATTCCTGAAGTCTGAAAATCCTCTATAACCGCTGGAACGCAGGTGCGACACGGTTTAGGTGCGGAGATCTGCAGGCTAGTGAAGGAGAAAGCGCGATGATACTCAAGTAGATTAAGGAAAAGGCACGGAGGTTCGCAGGCCAGAGATGGGTGCAGAGCGAAAGTTCGCAGGCCACCCACAGCCGTAGGTGTGGATGCTTGCCAAGAAGAAGTTTGTGTAGCTGCGGACACTTGCAGCATTCTAAGAAGTGATTGATTTGGTTATGTTCATAATGGCTTATCCTTATATGATCGGATGGACTAGATCTGATTGCTGACATACATACTATCCTTGTAAAGTGTATTGATCTGGTGATTGGGTGATTCAAAAGATTGATTGATTATGTGCTTCAATGATATTAAAGGGTCCAGTATGAAAATTGGATGAAACGTGGCCTTTCAGATTATGTATTGTGCTTCAGGTGTATCCAGTCTGAAAATGTATGAAATGTGGTACCCGGAGGAAAGAAGATTGTAGGTTGGCGCCTACGTACTAGTATCTTAGCTAGTACAAGAGCATTGTAGCAGGTAGCAGCCTGCGTACTAGTAAATGAATCGGCTAGTACAAGATCAATGGGAGTTCTAGCTCTCTGCAGGTAGAATCCTGCGTACTGGTATAAGACTGCACCAGTACAGAAATATTGTAAAAGGATTTTCTTATTAAGAAGAAGATTGAAATGACTTGCAGCAGGTGGTTTTCTCCTGCATTGGGTTTCCACCTTATATGATGGTGTTCATGTGTATGGTTTGTGTGTGATGATCTGTTCTATTTTACTGCACCTGTTTTCTGTTAATATGGTTGACAATGTTCTAATGCACTCATTGAAGATCAATTAACTGAATCATAAGTTTATTGAATTTACTTGGGTATTCTTAACTGAAGCAGCATATATGAATCAGAGTTTGGAAATGAAAAAGTTTTATTGAGTTGATAATACTGATTCACCCCCCCCCCCCTCTCAGTATTATTTCCAACATGAAGGTCTCCCAGTGTTAAAAAATGAATATGTTGCTTGTGAAGGTTGTGCATTCATTAGAGGAAATTTCAACCTAAAAGTGCCCATGAAATTTTCATGTAATTTCCATGTCATAATATATAAACCAATCAAAATCTATTAAACTTAAAAAGATGTATATGTAAATATTTTGGAGGGAAAATAAGACAAACTACTTTTTTAAATTGTATTTTTGGCTAATCTCCTTATAGGTTTATTCAAATTTCAAGTGTAGGCACTCGTTGGAAGCGGAATTGAATTCCACATCCAACGAGTACCCATTATGCATACTTTTGAGAAGAGCCACATTGATAAAAATTGAATATACATTAAAAAAATGTGTTTAACATGTTTTTTTAATGTATCTTCAACTTTTATCAATGTGTATCTTCTCAAAAATATGCATAATGGGTACTCATTGGATGTGGAATTCAATTTCGCATCCAATGAGTGTGTACACTTGAAATTTGAGTAAACCTGTAAAGAGATAAACCAAAAATACAATTAAAAAAAAAGTAGTTTTCTTCTTTTCCTTCCAAAATTCATAGCTCTTATTTTATTATTTTAACTATTATTTTATTATTTTTCCTTAGGAGGCCACTTTTCGGCTAAAATTTCCTCTAATGAGATAAAATTCACAGAGATGAATTCCCCTCTAATTCTGATAGGAGAAGAAGAGATGTATTAGAACTTGTGCATTCTGATGTTTGTGGACCCATGTAGACCAAATCCCTAGGAGGAGCCTATTATTTTATGTTGTTTATTGATGATTGCACAAGGTACACTTGGGTGTACTTCCTTAGGAAAAAGAGTGATGTTTTTTAGTATTTCAAAGAATTCAAAAACATGGCAGAGAAGCAGACAGGGAAGTTTATAAAGATCCTCCATTCAGATCAAGGGGGAGAATATATATTAGGGAACTTCATCAAGTACTACAAGGATCATGGAATAGTGCAGCAATTCACAGTACCCTACACTCCATAGTAGAATGATGTTGTAGAAAGGAAAAACATGACATTGGTGGAGTGTGCACGGAGTATGATCAAAGGTAAGAACCTCTCAAATGATTTTTGGGCAGAAGCCATTAGTATTGTTGTTTATTTAAAGAATAGAATTCCAACAAGGTATCTTGATTTCAAGACTCCATTCAAAGCCTTGTATGGTTTTAAACCAACAGTTCATCATTTGAGGATATTTGGGTGTAAGGTCTTTGCACATATTCCAAAGAAAGAAACTTGATGCTAAAGGTATCAAATGTATTTTTGTAGGATATTGTTCAGAATTTAAAGCATATAAAATGTTTGATCCATCTACTCACAGAGTATTTGTGAGTAGAGATGTAATTTTCCATGAACATGAAGATGAAGGCAACAAGGATAACAACTATGAAAGATGGCACATTCTTCCTGAAGTTGAAGACAATAAAGTAAAAGAAAAAGTAGAAGACAGTGAGCAACAAAAGCTTGGGGAACAATCCAGTGATGTGGACATCACCAACAGTCAGAGCCCAATCAGAAGTGGAGAAGTACTTTCAGAGAACATAGGTGAAAGCAGTGAAGTATGAAGGAAATACACTTGGCATATTCGACTACCTGAAAGGTACAAGGACTATGCTCTCATGACTAGTGTTTTGAATTTCATAGAACCCATGAACTTTAATGAAGATAATGAATATGAAGAGTGGAGAAAAGCTATGGAGGAAGAATATGAATCTATAATTAAAAATAAAACCTCGGAATTAACTAAATTGCCTAAAGGAAAAGAGCCCATAGGATGCAAATGGTTATACAAACCCAAGTTTAAATAAAATGGTAGCATAGATAAATATAAAGCTAGATTGGTGGAAAAAAGGATACTCTCAGAAAGAGGGTATTGATTATGAAGAAACATTTTCACCTGTAGCTAAGTTGAACACTATTAGATTTTTAATTGCATTAGCTACAAAGTACCATTGGAATTTGCACCAACTAGATTTAAACTCTTCTTTTCTAAATGGTGACTTAAAGGAGGAAGTGTATTTGACACAGCCTAAAGGGTTTGTGAAAAAGGGGCGGCGACATTTAGTTTGTAGATTAAAGAAAGCTTTGTATGGGTTGAAACAGACACCTAGGTTGTGGTATGAAAAGATAGATTCTTTCTTTTTCTAGTAGGGTTTTATGAGAAGTCAAAGTGATCCGAATTTGTATACCAAATTTGATGCAAAGGGGTATGTGGTGTTGATTTCTTTATATGTTGATGACTTAATCATTATAGGAAATTTAGTCAAGTTAATTAATGAAATTAAGATGCAGATGTCACAAGTATTTGAGATGAAAGATCTTGGTGAATTGCATTATTGTTTAGGTCTTGAAGTTTGGTGAGATGTTAGTCAAACTTTTGTTTCTCAGGGTAAGTATGTCAGAGAAGTGCTTAAAAAGTTTAAGATGGATCAGTGCAAAGTTGCCTTTGTTCCTATGCAACAGAATGTGAAGCTTCATTTTGATGATGGTTCAAAAGAGGTTGATGGTACATTGTACAGACAACTAGTTGGAAGTCTGAATTATCTTACTACCACTAAACCTGACATTGCATATTCAGTTAGTGTGTTGAGTCAATTTATGACCAGACCTCTAGAAATCCATTGGAGAGCAGCGAAAGAAGTACTCAGGTATCTTAAAGGTACAATTGATTTTGGTCTTAAATATACTAATTCATTTGATGTTGAGCTGACAGGTTACTCAGATTCAGATTGGGCCAGTAATCTGGATGATAGAAGATCTACTACAGGTTATGCATTCAATATTGGATCTGGGATTGTTTCATGGAGTAGCAAGAAGCAACCTACTGTATCTTTGTCATATACAGAGGAAGAATATAAATCTTTGTGTGCAACAACTTGTGAAGTTGTTTGGTTGAGGCGAGTTCTTCAAGATGTTGGAGAAGAGCAAAGGAAGACTATAGTGATCAAGTGTGACAACCAGAGCTCAATCAAGTTGGCAAATAATCCAATCTTTCATGCAAGGACAAAGCATGTTGATGCCCAGTTTCATTTTATTAGAGAGAAGATATAGTCTAAGGAAATTTTTATTGAATATTGTAATACTTGTGAAAATGTTGCTGACATTTTCACAAAGCCCCTTGGGAAGATAAAATTTGAATTGTTTAGGGAGATGCTAGGTTTGGAAATCAATCCTTTCTCCATTAAGGGGGAAACTTGAAAATAATGGAGAAATAGATAGTTGTTTGGTTGTTTGTTGTAATTAGGAATTAGTTCCTGATTTTTGGGAATTAGTTCTAACTATCGTAGTCCTATGCATCTTTATAAGGTTGTAATTGATTTTTGTTAATTCAATGAAGAAGGCAGTGTTGTGGGCAACCTCAAGGACTCCTCACCTGAGGACTGCCAATTTCATTCAATATTTTGTCTTCCTATCTTTCTAGTGTAACGATGTAAAAGTTTTATAATTTAATATTAATAGTTTTGAATAAATGTTGATGGGACCTTATAAAACAAAGCAAGGGAAATAAAAATAAAGTATCAGGGCTCTTACATTCTAACTTACCATTAAACGACATATATATATATATATATATAGAGAGAGAGAGAGAGAGAGATGGTTTTATAATTTTATGAAAACTAAACATATAAATATATGTATTTTGAAAGTTTTTGGGGCAGTATAATTGGTGATCAAAGTAGTGTGAAATCTATGAACACTGATAGATCTAAGGTTCAAATCTCCTCCTAGTTGGTTTACAGAGAGGAGGACATGTGGCAGACCCGGATGTTTACTAGTAGCTATGTTTCAGGCTCGCTGTTAGGTTCCTCTGAGATTAAAAAAAATTGTATTTAAAAAAAAAAAAAAAAAAAAAAAAATTAAATAAAGCGAGTATGCAATACTCTTTTTTTTATCATGATGATAATATGAGTAAGGTCTAAACTCAAATCTAGCAATTACCAATGTAACACCAAGAGTAAGTCAGATATATCAGGAATTTATGACTTAACAAGAATGGAAACTCTACAAAGGTGGATGAGCCTACTCCTTGAGTCTTATCACAAAAATAGAATTTGAAACTTGATAAAAAGAATAACATCTCAGTGTAACAACTACTCAAATAAAAACACAAACAAACATAAATAACATTTTTTAACTGGTCTATATTTTTTTAGACTAGAGGCTCACTCATATTTTAATAATAATGAGAATATACTAGAGGTTCACTCATATTTTAATAATAATGAGTACGTGAAATGAGACTAGTTAAAATCTTTTTATCTTATCCAAAAAAATTCTATATGATATAAATTTCAAAATAATTACATATTGAAAATAAAGGTTTTGTTTGACATGGGTTATCAAACATAAACAACTTGAGTTTTGTTCCACGAACGAACATAAACAACATTTTTTTAATTACTCTAGTTTTCTTTCCTTTTAAGTATATTCATAATTTGAATAATAAGGGGTATACATGGAATGAAACAAGTTATGATCTTTTTCTTTTAGTAGTTGTCTATAATGCAATTTTTTGGAAGTTTTTTTGGTGGGTTTTTCCGGTCAAAATCCGGCAGCAATTTATTGGAATCATAAGTTTGATAGCTAGTTTCTGTACAATCAAAGCGTCCCAGGGGTTTTCCAGGGTGCTGAATCCAAATATGCAGTTAAAAAACCATTTTAACTACAACAAATCAAGATTTAACCTCAATTTCTTCCACAGGATTCCGTCACCGGAATCTCCAAAAAGTCGCATTATAGACAACTCCTTTCTTTTATCCAATAAATTCTATATTACATCAATTTCAAAATAATTAAACATTGAAAATAAAAATTTTGTTCGTTATTATTTTATAATTATAAGTTTATATATAAATAATTAATTTGTTTTTTAATTACAAAATGTGTGATGATTACTTTTCGTTTTAAATAAACAGCATTACAAAATATTAAAAAAAAATATGAAGTATGATAACTTAAAAACTTATTAATATCATTCTAAATTCGAAAAGGAATATTACAATAATAAAAAAAATTGAGGTTTAGCTAAAATTTGTATATACCTCAAATTTGATATAACTAAACAACAAATTTTGGTACATAATGATGTTACGAGGAAGGTGATATTAGAAAATCATGTGTACAAATATTCTCATCCATTGAAAAGTTCAAAGTTGATAACAATAATTTATAGTATTCTCAAATTTGATATAACTAAACAACAAATACTGGTAGACAATGATGTTACTAGGAAAGTGATATTAGGAAATAATGTGTACAAATATTAGGAAAAGTTCAAAGTTGATAACAATAATTTATAGTATTGTAAAAAAAATTAAAAATAAAATACAAAAGAGAAACTTCCTTAATCTTTATGTAAATAGAGGAGGTCCCACCACCTACAATAAAGAAGGAAGGAACTATATTAGAAAATCATGTGTACAAATATTCTCATCCATTGAAAAGTTCAAAGTTGATAACAATAATTTATAGTATTCTCAAATTTGATATAACTAAACAACAAATATTGGTAGACAATGATGTTACTAGGAAAGTGATATTAGGAAATAATGTGTACAAATATTAGGAAAAGTTCAAAGTTGATAACAATAATTTATAGTATTCTAGAAAAATTTAAAAATAAAATACAAAAGAGAAACTTCCTTAATCTTTATGTAAATAGAGGAGGTCCCACCACCTACAATAAAGGAAGAAGGAACTATGTGAAGTAAAACACGTCACCAAGGTGTCTACTTTTTTTTATTTATTAAAATAGAATGTCATAGCTCTTATCCTTGAATATATCTCTTTCTTTATCATAGCAATCAATAATAATATTTGAATGGATGCTTTTGTAAAAAGAATTATTTATATATATATAAATATATTGATTGTGAAATATATTTATGTGATAGATTTAAATGATAATTTTCTAAATAACAATATTATTAATAATACTTTAATTATAAGTTTGATAATATTGGATTTTAAATCTTATTTATGGTTTAGCATATGTGTTTTTTAATTATTTTTTTTATATATTAAATATGAGTTGTATGGTAGTAAGTTAGCTGAAAATTATTAATAAAGATAACAAAAATAGTTTGTGATTTTTGCTTTATCCATACACTAGAGTGTAATATTTGAAATGAAGTTGTGGAGAAGGATATTTGAGACCATGCTCTAGGTAATAAACGATTGTTGTGGAAGTAAAACTTCACTAGTTTGTCAAACTTACGGTTGGACTAGTTATTGCTTTGGACTCCCTATTCCTTTGCTTATCTTTCTGAGATATCAAATATAGCTACAACAATCTACCACCGCCAAGGTAACCCCTTGAAAGGGAGCCCGTAAACTTGCTTTAAAACCTTGAATGTAACTAAAGGTGAGCGAAAGAATCTTGGTAGTTGCTAAAATGAGGAGGCCAGATCAGAGGGACCTAGACCTACCCCCTTTAGGAGATAAGAAACAACAAAGCGAGAATGGTAACTCTTCATGCAACAAACCAGAACTACCATAATATAGTATGACAACATAGGAACAAAAGTAGAATGCATCTTGGCTTGTATGACAATCTTTCTCCCTGCGAGAAGCCTCGAAAGCTCGACCACTCAACGCTTTGAATGCAACATCATTGTTATGAATGCAAGAAAATTTCCATTTACTCCTCTTGTCATTTGGAAGATGTGACCTCTCCATTGCAGAAGATGATGGTGGCTACACCATCGCCCTCTAGCTTGAGAGTTTATTGAGAGTGGACCCTCATCCACATGGTGGATTTCTTTATTAAATATTAATAATCAAAACAAATATATTAAAAGTATTTACAAAAGGCTAATAATCAAAAGATGTTAACAAATTTTACAAAAGGAGGGTGAAAGTTATTGCATTTCAATTTACCATGAAATGGTCTTTTCTTAATATAAATTATATTTAAAGTGTTTGTTTTGTTTCAGAAAAATTTTAGTGTTAGTTTTGTTCATTGAAACTTTTTATTATTTTAAATTGTGTGATTAAGATGATTTTTAATATTTATTAGAATTCATTTAAAATTAAAAGTAGGGAAAAAGAAGCTTAAGATGTAGTTTAATTGGTGATTGCCTTGTTATAAAGTAATATGTAAAGTATGAGATTTAAAGTTCAAACCCCCATGGGTTACACTTTCAAATCCACATAGTTACACCAACAACAACAACAAAAATTGTAATCATTATATTTTTTATAATATTATAATTTTAAATCTTAAAATTAATTTAATTCATGGTTGAATCCTCATCATTAAAATACTTTTATCACTGAAATGTCACCCGTTCAACTCCCTTGACACCCTAGCTCCAAATATATAGTGTTAGAATAAAGTTAAATATTCATGAGTCAGTGACCACCATTTTATTGTGACAGAGTTAAATTTGATGAAGCTATGAGGAAGGCGACTCCTATTTTGTAGACCATAGCAATATTAATGCGGTCTGACATGGGGCCGATATAAGACGATACAACACGCCGCACGGTGATGAGAGAGAAAAAAAAATAGCGACGTGTTGTATCGTCTTATATCGGCCCCATGTCAGAGCGCATTAATATTGCTATGGTCTACGAAATAAGAGTTCCCCTATGAGAAAGGTATACAATTTATTACATTTGTATTTCCATAAACAATGTGGGACCTCCTGACCTCATCACCTTGTATGGTGGAATCTGTGAGTCGGCGCTAATTACGGACACGTGGACAGATCTTCGTAGGCTTTTACTTATCATTTCAGACACGTGGACAGATATTCGAAGGCTTTTACTTACTGACCACGACCTTATCAATTACAGACACGTTGACAGAGATTCGAAGGCTTTTACTTATTGACCACGACCGACCAACTAGCTCCGCCCATGCCGTCACGCTAACGTCATCATCACTGCGTCATTTAACAGCGACCTGTCTCTTTACTTAATTTCTACGAAGCCGCCAGTTCAGTCAAAGTACTTCGTAATTAAAAAAGCGGTCAAAATAGTATAGGAGTGAGTGACGGTTTGATGCGGTATTGCTGCAAAATTATGACCGTCAAAAGTTTTTGCAACGGAAGATAGGAGTTGTCTATAATGCGACTTTTTGAGATTTCGGTGACGGAATCCGGCGGAAGAAATTGAGCTGAAATCATGATTTGTTGCAGTTAAAATGGTTTTTTAACTGCATATTCGGATTCAGCACCCTGAAAAACCCCTGGGACAGTTTCATTGTGCAGAAATTAGTTATCAAACTTGGATTTCCATAAATCACTGCCGGATTTTCACCGGAAAAAATCGCCGGAAAGGCTTTCAAAAAGTCGCGTTAAAGACTACGGCCGGAAGATACTCGAACAAGGGAGTTATCGATGTGGTTGTTTTTTCCGTATTTTAATAAGTTGGAGGAATTGTTGGGAAGGTTATGGAAATTTTGGTCATATTGAGAAAAAAATCCAGCAAAGATTTTTGTAAATCTAAGTTATAGTTGTTAAATTTCAAAAAAAATTGTGTTCTAGACGTTTTTGATGGTGCTGAATCTATTTCCACCATAAAAAACAAGATTCAAACACTCTCTCTACAAGATTTTTTGAAATTTTTCGTTGGGATTTCAGCCACTTTTGGCCATCGGACAATTCCTCCACCTCAATAGACGACTCCGTTTTTTTTCATGTGAGAATTTAGAGAATAGATTATGGCACTTTATGAATTAAATAGGTTTTATATGTTAATTTGGTATTTTAAATTATATTAGAGTTATAATATTGATTTAAATAAATAGATTAATATATAATATATTTGTAATTTTTTAACTATTAATTAATAAAATTATGTAATTTAATATATTTTTTAAGATGAAAACTAATTATGACTTTTCTGGCGGTAAGTAGGTGTAGTGGGAGGTTTAGCTGATAATGTTTTTTCTAGATATATATGTGGGGAGGGTAGTTTTTCACATTAGCATAATAGAATAAGGTTTTTCTAATAAGTTAGTAGATGGTATAAGTTTTTATGCAAGATATTATTTTAGTTGGTGTATTTTATTCAATGTGTCTTTTTGTTCTAGAGTATTCATATATTATTCTAAGACACATATAATTTGGGACAAAGGTTAGAGATTTCAATTTAAAAACCACTCTTAATAGATTTAGAATTTTGGTGGGAAAAATGAAGTGAGTGTTTGCTAATTGTTTTTATTTAATGGGCAACTTGTAAACTAGCCAATTCCCTAATTTTGACGATCTTAATCTTTTTGTATATTGAGAATCTCTATTTGAATGAATATTTTGGGTGGTTTACTACAACATCAAGGATTATTTATTTATATAATTTATCATATAAATTTGTCCATATTTTCTATAAATAAAATTCATCAATTTTTATAATTAAATAAAAATTAATAAAAATTAACATTTCCATAAATAAATATATGTAAATTAACATTAATTTTTATTAACAAATATTCCCACTTTAAATTTATTACAAATATAAAAAATATCCAAAACTTTTTATTATAAAATTTATTACTTGTAAACTTAAGATCATATTAAAGATTTCATCACATTATCCTATTATTTACATTTAGAAATTTCATAAATTTTATTTGTTTATTTAGTGTTTTACATAAATTTAAAAATAAAAATATTAATAATAAAAATAGAAATAGAAATAAAAAACTTAAATGACTAAAAATGTTAATCATTTCCTTCCTATTATATAAAATATTAAAATTAGAATTAGAATTAAATATTAAATAAGATTGCTTTGAAGACGATCCATGTTAGCTATAAATTATTTGCAGAACCACGTTATATTTTAATAAACTCATATTTAACCTATGTGGTTCAAATGCAAAAACATTACACCCATTTTGAAGTTCAAATGTATGTAGCGTGCATAACAGATTATGACATCAACTCTGAGGTTTTTTTAATTAATAATAAATCTAACATTTTAAAGTGTGAGAAATTTTTGATATGTAATAATATATAATAAATGTTAAGACAAATTAAATTAGAAGAAAATGAAAGTTTTATTTGATTTAGGCGTTTTAATTTATGTATAGTGACACATTTTCATTTGTTCTCGGGAATGATAGGTAAGACCTAGTAGAATTATTTTTTAAGTAAGAGTGAACATTTTATAATAAAAATAAAGTTTTGAAACATTTTATTTATAATTTATTTTTTTATAATAAGTTTGTGAATTAATTTAATATATAGATGGGTATAAATATTAAATAATGAAAAATTTTAAATATTGAAAAATATATTATTTTTATTTATTATGATTATTTATAATTATATTTGATAAATATTTTTAGAAAAATAAAATATATAATAAAATAAAAATACATTTGATTTAAAATTTTTGTAATCTATAATATTTTTGTAAAAATTTTCAGATAAATCACATAAATAATAATTAATGAAAAAATAAAACAAGAATATATTTATGTATTTAAATTAATGATATTGTAATAATTGATGAAAAAATAAAACAATAATATATTTATGTATTTAAATTAATGGTATTGTAAAATATACCAATTTATGAAAAAGTTCAAGTTAATAGCAAAAAAGGCATATAATTAATATTAATATAATATTATAAAAAAATTAAATTAATAACAACAAATAAAACATATAGTTAATAATAACATAGTATTATAAATTTATTGAAATAAAATTTCAAAAGTTTTAAGATGAAACTTCTATATCACTATGTAAAAAAGGTCTCAATTTGTCTCATCCACCCACTAGGGATTATCAAAAATAAAACACACCAGGAGTTGAATTTCGATGTGTCCACTCCTAATTTAAAGATCACATTTCATTTCTTATCATCAATCATTATCTACTTCATATTATTTTATAGGTCAGAGTGGTATTAAATTAAATTCAATGTATCACATTTATAATTTAAATAATATTTAAATAAATACTAATTTGCCATTTATCAATTTCAACTTTAAACCTTTTTATTATTGCATATATATCTATAAAACTTTTTATAATTTTTCTTTTTAATTGAAAGCTCTTTAAATCTCCATTATAACTATGGGGAGATGAAGGTATAGTAAACCCAACTCACAATGTAAGAGAGAAAGGTCACTTTAGAGGAGGAATATAAATAACTTTACAAAATAAAAGTTACAAAGTCATATCATTTGATTCCAAAAACAACTTTTTCCAACTTAGCAATGGCGTGCTAGTTCTACCTGGATAAAGATTGATGTTGATGGTATGTTTTGATTTACAAAACAAAAATTTCTCTCGAGATACTCTGTTAATTTTGTCATTTAATAAAGATTGATATTAGTGATATTTTTAATTTCAAAAAATATTATTATTAATTTTAAAAGTTTTGAATTATATATATATATATATAATAATAATGAAATGTTTATAAAAAATACTTAATAAAATTAAAAATAGTAAAATAAGTTTTGATTTAGAGGTGGTATGAAGGAGAGGGATATTTTATGGCTTTGAGGAAGATAAAGTGTTCATGGGATCTTGGTTATATGGCAAATAATCATGTAGAAATATATAGTCTTAACCAAGGAATTTTGTTAGCCAAAGAACATAAAGTGGACACACTTATGGTTATGAGAGATCCTTTCCTAGTCTGCATCATCTGGTGAAAGGCTCCCTCCCAAAGGAGAAAGGTATAGAAAAAATCATAAAAAGAATGAGGAAAATTGCAAAAAGGATCCTATCCAATGTATATTTTCATGTCCTAAGATACTTCAACAAAGAAGCAGACAAGTATGCTATAGAGAGGTGTAAATTGAAGATAGGTGAATTAAAGATTAATGGTAAAATGTGATTTGCTATAATTCCCTAATGTTGGATGAAGTCTATTTTAAAATTTTAGTTAAATTGGTTGATACAAGAAAATATAAAAGTGGAAAATTAGGGGCCCAAGTGACTTTGTACCCTGGAGGAAACACACATGCATATAAGTTGTCATGAAAGATTTTATAATCAATAGTAGTGTTATGCCTTGTAAATTTTGTGTTTTGTTGGGGAGTAAGGTATTCACCTACAAAACCCCTCTTTTTGTTGCTAAATATATTTTCTTTAGAAAAATCATGTATTCCTATTGGAAAAAAGAAAATGATTGGAAATTTTTTATGAATTAGCTTTGTAATGCTTGATGTACTTGTTGCAAACCAAGCCCAAAATTATAAAATATAGCCTTTCAAAAAAAACAAAAAAACTTTAATTTGTTTTCAATGTTTCAAATTTAATTAGCTTATGGAGATAGTTCAATTGACAATTGTAGTATTATGAAATACTATATAAACTACAAAATTTAAAGTTCAAATCCCATGTATATCTAGCCAAAAAAATACAAATATTTCAAATTTAATTTAATTTTGATTTTTTATTATTATATTAATATCTTTTATATAAATTATATGAAAAATAATTTGGTGATAAACATATATATATTAATTATTACAGATTTTCTTATTTGTATTTTATTAGTTTATCTCTATTTAATTTAAAAGTAATACAATTAATATAATTACTTTATAATATTTAAATATATTTTTTTCAATTAAAACATAATAAATAAAGGTATATATTATGTGAAATTTATTTAGACTTTGCACCTCGTCTTAACTACAAATACAACTTTGTGACTCATAATAAGGAAGCATATCACCATGGACAAAACAAACTCCATCTATTATTTAGTGAAAATTTTATTTTTTCTAAATTATATTGATCACCTAAATGTAACATAACTATTTGGTTTACATAGAACTATTATATATTGAGGAAAAATTGACATAATATATTGGGAGATATATAGGGGTAAAGAGTTTTTATATTTGGAAATTACAAAAAATGGAGCTCAAAGTTAATGAAAAAATAGAAAGCGGTATTAAAAATGTTAACGAAAAAATAGATACCTACAATATCTAGTGAAAGTAAGGGTTTTTTAAATTGGGAAGGTGTATTGGGTTCGTATTGGTAGGGGGTTAACTAATGTGATTTTTATAGGAAATTTCCAATATGTAGTCAAATTAAGGGTATTGTTTAGTGTGCCATGAACGCACGCGATATGTTAGAGGTTCATTGAGTGAAGCCCCCGTGTCTATTTCTGCAATGTTGAAATGTATTCATTGTTCTATACTCACACACCATCCTCCATGCCATACATGTTTCAATGCTTACACGTCATCCTCTGCCATACCTATTTCTGCAGCATTGAAGAGCGTTCGATCACTCCATCACCATGCCCCAAACTAAAGATAATTATTTATGCCCAATCTAGGCCTGTAGACAATTGATCTCAAAACGACGATATCACAATCTCTTCTATCTCCCCCAAACATTTCCCTCTCTTCCACTTTTCCTTTCCGCACCTTCTACTCCACTTTTCCTTTCCATGCCTTCTACTCCTGCATTGTACACCAAAAGTGCACTGTTGGGTGTGTTTCTTGTTTTGTATACCTCAAAGTGATTGTATGTCTACAAATATCCACTTGGTCGAAAAAGGAAAAATCACCATCGAACACCGTTTGGGTAGAAGATGGAACCAGAATGGTTGTGTCTTCAAAAACCTAGCGGGATCACACTGATTAAGTATCCACTTGAAAATGAGAATGAGTTCACATTCTGTAGCTGACCGCTATTACTTGCTTTCAGGGATAGAGTTCGAATTTATTTACTCATATAAAACAATGTTGACAACATACAAAAAATATTTTCCAAAGTAGAAACAACTTAGTAAAGTGAACAACATTGAAGAATAAAGTGATACGATAGAAAATTAATTTTTTGTTGGTGCTTGAATGCAAAGAAACTAGCTTGTATATTATCTCGTGGCATATTACATTATTTTGGAGGTATGGTGTTTATCTCAAATAAGAAAAGGATAAGCTGAAACATGCTCGGCGTGATTTCCTTGAAAAGCTAAGGGGAAAGAAAGTGGCTCAATCATCCTGTCTGAAAATCACTCCATCATACTCAATCATATCCTTCTTCAATTGTACAAGCTGCTCCATGGGACTGATTTCAGGCAAATCTTTCTTCAACTCTAATGCCTTTACAAGCCAAAGGTTTTGACTCGACTTCCCTATGATGCCACAAAGTTCGATCTCGAGTGGAACTCAACTGTTGCATTTCTATTGGTATCAATCCAAAATTGTAGCACAACCATAGAGAGACTGAGCTTTATGGATACCATTTCGACTGAGGAATTTCCTTTTGCGGGCACTATAAGAATGTTAGACCCAAAATCATCTAGATAGAACTCAAGTTTCACTTCAGTGCAAGAAGAATTCAACGGTGTTGCAACTACTATGTGTCTTATCACCTACCATGTCTCTTATCACCATAAGGAACAATACCATGTACTATGCCAAAGATATGCAACACATTGAATGAATTGAAATATGAACTTGACCTATCATGTCATAAAATTACCTAAGCTATCATTTAATAATGACTATTTTTCCCTTCAACACAACAAATTACAAAAAAGGCATAATATACAACTATAAGACATTTAACATAACAAAGGGGAGAATAAAAGAGAAAAATCGACATTTCAGGAAATTCTGGGATACAAGACATAAAAAAAAACAACAAAGACTTAAATTATAGGAATATTATTTAAACCAAAGGATAAAATATAACGTCAAACTTTACCTCAATAGGGTTAGGGGAAAGGTGAGAGCCACCATATCCCCTACTCCAATCCCATCGTTTCTTAACTTGGCAACCTTTGTAGTTCAGTGTATGTAACTTTGAATTTCACCGACAAAATGGGAGCCTTGTTTTCAGCGTATGTAACTTCAAATTTCCCGGACAAAATGAGAGCCTTGTTTTGGGGTAACTCATTGCAGGCATTGTTTAGAAGTGCACTTAGAGTCAGAGGACGAAATTCTCCTTTGATTTCCATTAACAGGGAAGATATGGAGGATCCCTCACAGGTTTATCACAACTCGCAATATCAGGTGCAGAAAAATGTAACCCACCAGTTGTAAAAACTCCATTAACAATTTGGCAAAATACCGACAGAAGAGGAAGCAAAAATTTATCTTTGTTTACAAGGAGGGGTATCACACCAGACAAAATATTAAAGCCAAGAAATCCCAAAATGGATCCTAGAAATAATAGATTAGTGTGAACTAGACGCATCCTAGCCATTCTCACGAAGGATCTCACTCATGTCGTCCAGCTAGACATTCTCTTTCAGAACCCTCACAAATTCTTGAAAGTCCTCACTAGGTTCCTACTTACCATTAGTCTGAGGTGAATCCCCCGATATTTTGTTGTCAGATGCTCCTCCCACCTTCAGCTTCTTATGGGCCACCTTCGTTGCTTAGAAATTGAATCGCTCATAACAAGGATCTTCCCTTCAAAAATCAAATTGAAAAAAGAACACCAACATCTAAAGAAGGAACAATTATAAGATCAGTCGAAGATTACAAAATGGTAGGGTGAGAGAGACATGAAACTATCTTAGCAACGAGCAAGAATTTGGAGAGGTTTGCAGTTGCCAACTGCAACTGGACATGGCATGTGTAGGACGTGTCGCCATGTAAGTTAATAGAGGGTGTGACATGTGTGAAAAGGTGGCATTTTCCATTATCTAAGGATGCCAATTGTTGGGAATCTTAATTGGTAACCAAAAATGAGTGTGGGTTAACAACAAGTGGGAGTGTGGGTTAACGACAAGTAGTTGGAATATAAGTAATCAGTTTGTCTCTTCTTCTGATGAGATGGCCCTTTTTTTCCTTCTGAGCGTCGTTAGGGCCACTCTGTATATTTGATAATAATTGCTAGTCATTATGAGGTGGTCTACAATAGGTAATTCGACTGTGTACTGGGAGGTGGCATGAATTGTTTCCTCGATGTTTAAGCGAGCTATGAACACACACTATCTTTCACGTAAAGAGTGGGGGAACAATCACAAGTTTACTTTGCATTACCCCATTTAAAACTGATGGGTAGCATGTGGTGGAAATCATTAAGCGAACACAATATTGAATTCGAGAGCATGCAAGATTTTAATGCGGTAAAACTCATTGGGAAAAGCCCTTCCTACAAGTTGTTACACACTATAGAAAAAATGGGGCTAGAAGAAACTATGTGATGAGAACTTCCTACAGTTAATAATAATTGAAAATGTGATGAGATTTATTCGTTATTCGTTAGTTTAATCATTTATTTCACTTTCGTAATTTTTCATGTATTTGATTGTCTAAGTTTGATTGTATTGGGAATATTTCCCATTATGGAAAAATAGCTCATGGTTGTGGATTTCTACGTGCATAGATGCTAATTCATTCTGTTCTTCGAGGTAACGAGCATGGATGATGCATGAAAATTTCATGTTCTAGGTGGGGTGGGTGTTTCTAATGTGTCGAATATAATAGCCTCTCCAATATAATAGCCTCATCTTCATTTCTTGTTGCACTATAATGAAAGCAATGCTCTTGTCTACATATGAGCTACTCTTAGAAAGGAAAAAGACCACTTAGCTCATTTATCAATGTCACTTGACTTCCAGTGGTACAAATTCGTGTCTTAAAGTAATTCATATGTACTTGACTTCATCTTTTACAAAAAGAGTTGTTGGCTAGTGAATTATTTCCCTATTCAGTTACCTACCTCTCCCAAACCCTTTGGAGCTAGAAATATATCCCTTGCCTTCCCTCATCTGATGGTGGCCTTTACAGGTTGCTTGTTGATTTTATGGCACTTGTACATTCCAACGACTATTTATATTCAGGGTATTCGCCTTTACTTAGTTATTACCACTATAAACAACCTACCTGCTTAACCGTGCTACCTACCACCTGAAACTGTGACTACATCACTTTATCCTCATCCTATTGTTAGGTGAGGTTTTGCCTCCTCGTCTTATTGTTAGGTGAGGTTTTGCCTCTTCTAATTCATAGACATATATTTTAGTAATAGAATTTACTCTAAAAAAAATGTTGAACTTGTAAATCTCATAATTTGAAAATTCTCATCATAGAAAAATTTGTAAACTTATATTTAAATATTTATTCATTCAATTAGGAATAATAGAAAAATAAATGAATGATTTTAATAAAAAGATGAATGAAAATCTTTTTAAAATAATGAAATTGTCAACTTTAAAGTATAAATTTTAATTATTATAAAATATTGAATGTTGTTTAATTCATTTTTTAATTAAAAATAAATAATTTAATACTTTAAATTTACCATTTTAATTTTCTTTATTATATTAGTATATTTATTTAATAAAATTTTCCATTAAGTTTATATTAAAAATACTAATTTTGTTTTTTAATTATTTTAATACATTAAAATAAAAAAATGGTTTTTGTTTTAGTGAGTCTATCTTTATATTGTTCTACATTCATCTACATTTTTATTAGCGTGTTTTTGTACCTTTTGATGTAAATGCTAATTTTTAATCTTGAGTGTTACTTTAATTGATTGAGTCCTTGTCGTTAAAATGACAAAACCTAAAATACTTTTGCTATTGAGAAATCAATGACTCATTTCACTTGACACCCTCACTCCAAATATATAATACATGGTGGTAAAGTAAAGTTAGATATTCATAAATGACTTACCATTTTATTGTGACAAAATTAAATTTGATGAAAAAGAGTTTGATGAAGGTACGAGGAAGGTATACAATTTATTACATTTTTATTTCCATAAACAATGTGGGACCTCCTAACCCTGTTGCTTTGAGTTTGCTAGAAGAAAGCTTATCACCATGCTTCTCCTCTCCTCTTTTCTATGGAGTCGTTTACCGAGGCGGAGGCATTGCCCGGAGGGCCAAAAGTGGCCGGAATCTGGGCAAAAAAATTTCAAAAAATCTTGTAGAGGCAGTGTTTGAATCGTGTTTTTGATGGTGGAAATGGATTCAGCACTATCAAAAATGTCTAGAACACCTAAAATTTTGAATTTTAACAACTATAACTTAGATTTACAAAAATCCTTGCCAGATTTTCTCTAAATATGACCAGAATTTCCATAACTTTCCTGACAATTCCTCCGGCTAGTTAGACTACGGCCTTTTCTATTATCCATTCTCTCACCTCGAATGGTGGAATCTGTGAGTCGGCGTTAATTACGGACAGATATTCGTCGGCTTTTACTTATTATTACGGACACGTGGACAGGTATTCGAAGGCTTTTAGTTATTGACAACGACCGACCAACCATCTCCGGTCATGCCGTCACGCTAACGTCATCACCAATGCGTCATTTTACGGCGACCTGTCTCTTTACATTAGGGGGTTAACTAATGTGATTTTTATAGGGAAGATATGGAGGATCCCTCGCAGGTTTATCACAACTCGCAATATCAGGTGCAGAAAAATGTAACCCACCAGTTGTAAAAACTCCATTAACAATTTGGCAAAATACCGACAGAAGAGGAAGCAAAAATTTATCTTTGTTTACAAGGAGGAGTATCACACCAGACAAAATATTAAAGCCAAGAAATCCCAAAATGGATCCTAGAAATAATAGATTAGTGTGAACTAGACGCATCCTAGCCATTCTCACGAAGGATCTCACTCATGTCGTCCACCTAGACATTCTCTTTCAGAACCCTCACAAATTCTTGAAAGTCCTCACTAGGTTCCTACTTACCATTAGTCTGAGGTGAATCCCCCGATATTTTGTTGTCAGATGCTCCTCCCACCTTCAGCTTCTTATGGGCCACCTTCGTTGCTTAGAAATTGAATCGCTCATAACAAGGATCTTCCTTTCGAAAATCAGATTGAAAAAAAACACCAACATCTAAAGAAGGAACAATTATAAGATCAGTCGAAGATTACAAAATGGTAGGGTGAGAGAGACATGAAACTATCTTAGCAACGAGCAAGCATTTGGAGAGGTTTGCAGTTGCCAACTACAACTGGACATGGCATGTGTAGGACGTGTCGCCATGTAAGTTAATAGATGTTGTGACATGTGTGAAAAGGTGGCATTTTCCATTATCTAAGGATGCCAATTGTTGGGAATCTTAATTGGTAACCAAAAATGAGTGTGGGTTAACAACAAGTGGGAGTGTGGGTTAAGGACAAGTGGTTGGAATATAAGTAATCAGTTTGTCTCTTCTTCTGATGAGATGGCCCTTTTTTTTCCTTCTGAGCGTCGTTAGGGCCACTCTGTATATTTGATAATAATTGCTAGTCATTATGAGGTGGTCTACAATAGGTAATTCGACTGTGTACTGGGAGGTGGCATGAATTGTTTCCTCGATGTTTAAGCGAGCTATGAACACACACTATCTTTCACGTAAAGAGTGGGGGAACAATCACAAGTTTACTTTGCATTACCCCATTTAAAACTGATGGGTAGCATGTGGTGGAAATCATTAAGCGAACACAATATTGAATTCGAGAGCATGCAAGATTTTAATGCGGTAAAACTCATTGGGAAAAGCCCTTCCTACAAGTTGTTACACACTATAGAAAAAATGGGGCTAGAAGAAACTATGTGATGAGAACTTCCTACAGTTAATAATAATTGAAAATGTGATGAGATTTATTCATTATTCGTTAGTTTAATCATTTATTTCACTTTCGTAATTTTTCATGTATTTGATTTTCTAAGTTTGATTGTATTGGGAATATTTCCCATTATGGAAAAATAGCTCATGGTTGTGGATTTCTACGTGCATAGATGCTAATTCATTCTCTTCTTCGAGGTAACGAGCATGGATGGTGCATGAAAATTTCATGTTCTAGGTGGGGTGGGTGTTTCTAATGTGTCGAATATAATAGCCTCTCCAATATAATAGCCTCATCTTCGTTTCTTGTTGATAATGAAAGCAATGCTCTTGTCTACATATGAGCTACTCTTAGAAAGGAAAAAGACCAGTTAGCTCATTTATCAATGTCACTTGACTTCCAGTGGTACAAATTTGTGTCTTAAAGTAATTCATATGTACTTGACTTCATCTTTTACAAAAAGAGTTGTTGGCTAGTGAATTATTTCCCTATTCAGTTACCTACCTCTCCCAAACCCTTTGGAGCTAGAAATATATCCCTTGCCTTCCCTCATCTGATGGTGGCCTTTACAGGTTGCTTGTTGATTTTATGGCACTTGTACATTCCAACGACTATTTATATTCAGGGTATTCGCCTTTACTTAGTTGTTACCACTATAAACAACCTACCTGCTTAACCGTGCTACCTACCACCTGAAACTGTGACTACATCACTTTATCCTTGTTAGGTGAGGTTTTGCCTCCTCATCCTATTGTTAGGTGAGGTTTTGCCTCCTCGTCTTATTGTTAGGTGAGGTTTTGCTTCTTTTAATTCATAGACATATATTTTAGTAATAGAATTTACTCTAAAAAAAATGTTGAACTTGTAAATCTCATAATTTGAAAATTCTCATCATAGAAAAATTTGTAAACTTATATTTAAATATTTATTCATTCAATTAGGAATAATAGAAAAATAAATGAATGATTTTAATAAAAAAAATTGAATGAAAATCTTTTTAAAATAATGAAATTGTCAACGTTAAAGTATAAATTTTAATTACTATAAAATATTGAAGGCTGTTTAATTCATTTTTTAATTAAAAATAAATAATTTAATACTTTAAATTTACAATCTTAGCGAGTAATAATAAAATTTAAATTTTCTTAGTTTATATTATATTAGTGTTTTTATTTAATAAAATTTTCCATTATATTTATATTAAAAATATTAATTTTGTTTTTATAATTTTTTAATACATTAAAATAAAAAATAATTCTTGTTTTAGTTAGTCTATCTTTATATTGTTCTACATTCATCTACATTTTTATTTGCCTGCCTTTGTACTTTTTAGTGTAAATGCTAATTTTTAATCTTGAGTGTTATTTTTTGTACTTTTTAATGTAAATGCTAAATTTTAATCTTGAGTGTTATTTTAATTGATTGAATCCTAGTCGTTAAAATCGCAAAACCTAAAATACTTTTGCTATTCAGAAATCAATGACTCATTTCACGTGACACCCTCACTCCAAATACATAATACATGGTGGTAAAGTAGAGTTAGATATTCGTAAGTGACTTACCACCATTTTATTGTGACAAAATTAAATTTGATGAAGTAGAGAGTTTGATGAAGGTACGAGGAAGGTATACAATTTATTACATTTTTATTTCCATAAACAATGTGGGCCCTCTTGACCTCCCACTGCTTTGAGTTCGCTAGAAGGAAGCTCATCACCATGTTTTTCTTCTCTTCTTTTCTATGGAGTCGTTTATCGAGGTGGAGGAATTGTCTGGACGGCCAAAAGTGGTCGGAATCTTGGCAAAAAAAAATTTAAAAATCTTGTAGAGGCCGTGTTTGAATCGTGTTTTTGATGATGGAAATGGATTCACCACTATCAAAAACGTCTAGAACACCTAAAATTTTGAAGTTTAACAACTATAACTTAGATTTACAAAAATCCTTGTCAGATTTTCTCAATCAGAATTTCCATAACTTTCCTGGCAATTCCTTCAACTAGTTAAACTACGCCCTTTTCTATTATCCATTCTCTCACCTCGAACTGTGGAATCTGTGAGTCGGCGTTAATTACGGACAGATATTCGTAGGCTTTAACTTATTATTACGGACACGTGGACAGATATTCGAAGGCTTTTACCTATTGACGACGACCGACCAACCATCTACGGCTATGCCGTCACGCTAACGTCATCACCACTGCGTCATTTTACGGCGACCTGTCTCTTTACATAATTTCTACGAAGCCGCTAGTTCAGTGAAAATTATTTCGTAATTAAAGAAAGAGGTCAAAAGAGTATAGGAGTGAGTGACGGCTTGATACGGTATTGCTAAAATTATGACCATCAAAAGTTTTTGTAACGGAAGATACTCGATGTGACTCCCTTGTATCTGTCTAGATATCGAGGGTTTGTTTTTTTTTGTTTTTATTTCCATGTGAGAATTTAGAGAGTAGATTATGGTCACTTTATGAATTAAATAGGTTTTATATGTTAATTTGGTATTTTAAATTATATTAAGGTTGTAATATTTATTTAAATAAATGTTTTGATATATAATATATTATTAAATTGAGGTTTATGTGATTCATATCAATTTTATGACAGATTTTTGGCTGTAAATCACATGAAATTTTATTTGTCGACGCGTTTCGAATTCACCAGTATGGTTCATCGTTAGCACACCATATTGGTGAGTTCGAAACGGGTCGACAAATGAAATTTCATGTGATTTACGCCTAAAAATCTCTCATAAAATATAATATATTTTTAAATATTAATTAATAAAATTATTTAATTTAATATATTTTTTAAGATGAAAACTAATTATGACTTTTCCATTAGGGAAGTAGGTGTAGAGGGAGGTTTAGGAGATAATGTTTCCTCTAGGTATATATGTGGGAAGACAATTTTTTACCTTAGTATAATAGTATAATGTTTTTCTAACACGTTAGTTAGTAGATCGTATATGTTCTTATGCAAGACATTATTTTAGTTTGTACATTTCATTTAATGTGCTTTCTTCTTTAGAGTATTCATTTATCATTCTAGGACACATCTAATTTGGTACAAAAGTTAGAGATCTTAAATTAAAAACTATTCTTAATAGACTCAAAATTTTGGTGGGAAAATTGAAGTGTTAGCTAATTGTGTTTATTTAATGGGCAACTTGTCAACTAGCCAATTCCCTAATTTTGAGGATCCTAATACTTTTGTATATTGAGAAATCTCTATATAAATGAATATTTTAGGTAGTTTTAAAATTGTAAATCATGAACAACAAATGACTACAACATCAAGAATTATTTATTTATATAATTCATCTTATAGAATTGTTAACTTTTCTATAAATAAAATTTACAAATAAATATATATATAAATTAACATTATTTTTTATTGATAAATATTCTTAGTTTAAATTCATTATAAATATGAAAAATATCTAAAACTTTTTATTATAAAATTTATTATCTCTAAACTTAAGATCATATTAAAGGTCTTATCACATTATCTTATTATTTACATTTAAAAATTAAGAGATTTTATTGGTTTATTTGATCTTTTATATAAATTTAAAAAATAAAAATATTAATAATAAAACTTAAATAACTAAAAATATTAATCATTTCCTTCTTATTATATTAAAATTAGAATTAAATATTAAATAAGATTGCTTTGAAGACAATCCATGTTTGCCATAAACTATTTGTAGCACCACGTTATATTTGAATAAACTCATGTTTGACCCATTTGCTTCAAATGCAAAAACATTACACCCATTTTGAAGTTGAAATGTATGTAGCGTGCATAACACATTATGACATCAACTCTAAGGTTTTTTTAATTAATAATAAATCTTATATTTCAAAGTGTGAGAAATTTTAAACATGTAATAATATATAATAAATGTTAAAATAAATTAGAAGAAAATGAAGGTTTTATGAATAATATATATATATAGATATATATAATTATATATATTTAATTCAAAAATTTTAAAATTAATAATATAATTTTTTAAAATTAAAAATATTACTAATATCAATCTTTATTAAATAACAAAATTAACAGAGTATCTAGAGAGATTTTTTTACTTTGTAAATCAAAACATACCATCAACATCAATCTTTATCCAAGTAGAAGTAGCACTGATATGAATTTGTAACTTTTATTTTGTAAAGTTATTTATATTCCTCCTCTAAAGTGACCTCTCTCCCCATAGTTATAATGGAGATTTGAAGGTTTACTATACCTTCATCTCCCCATAGTTATAATGGAGATTTAAAGAGCTTACATTAAAAAGAAAAATTATGAAAAGTTTTATAGATATATATGCAACAATAAAAAGGTTTAAAGTTGAAATTTATAATGGCCAAATTAGTATTTATTTAAATATTATTTTAATTATAAATGTGATACATTGAATTTAAGATTATATTCAAAGGCCTAACAACGTGTTTTATTTAATTAAAAAAATAAATTTTATTAATCTTATAATAATTTAATATCATTATGACATATAAAATAATATGAAGTAGATAATGATGGATGATAAGCCATGAAATGTCATCTTTAAATTAGGAGTGGACACATAGAAATTCAAGGTGGTGTGTTTTACTTTTGATAATTCCCAAGTGGGTAGATGAACAAATTGAAACCTCCTCCTTTTTACGGAGTGATATTTTTACAGAGTGATATAGAAGTTTTATTTTAAATTTTTTGAAATTTTATCTTAACAAATTCATAAGGTTATGTTATTATTAAGTACATGTTTTATTTGTTGTTATTAATTTAAATTTTCTATCATATTATATTAATATTAACTATACTTTTCGTTGTTATTAACTTGAAATTTTTCATAAATTGATATATTTTACAATACCATTAGTTTAAATACCATCTTGTTTTATTTTGTCATCAATTATTGTTTTATGATTTATCCAAAAGCTTTTATAGAAATATTATAGATTACAAAAATCTTATATCAAATATATTTTTATTTTGTTATATATTTTATTTTTCTAAAAATATTTATCAAATATAATTATAAATAATCATAATAAATAAAAATTATATATTTTTCAATATTTAAAAATTTTCATTATTTAATATTTATACTTATATATTTTTTAAATTAATTCACAAGTTTATTATAAAAAAATAAATTATAAATATACGGTTTTAAAACTTTATTTTTATTATAAAACGTTTTACTAAACTGAAAATAATTCTATTATGTCTTACCTATTATTCCCATAACAAATGAAAATATTTAGTAAAATTAAAAATAATAAAATAAGTTTTGATTTAGAGGTGACAGGAAGGGGAGGGTCTTGGTCATGTGACAAATAATCGAGTAAAAATATATGATCTTTACTAAGAAATTTTGTTAACCAAAGAACATCAAGTGGACACACTTATGGTTATGGGAGATCTTCTCCTAATTCTGCATCATTTGGTGAAATGCTCCCTCCCAAACGAGAAATCTATGGAAAAAATTATGAAAAGAATCAGGAAAATCGCAGAAGAGATCCTGTCCAAAGTATATTTTCATGCCCTAAGATACTTCAACAGAGAAGCAGACAAGTATGCTAAAGAGGGGTGTAAATTGAAGATAGATGAATTAGGGATTAATGGCCAAATGTGTTCTACTATAATTCCCTAATTTCGGATGAAGTCTATTAAAAAAATTTAGTTAAATTGGTTGATACAAGAAAATATAAAAGTGGAAAATTAGGGGCCCAAGTGACTTTGTAACCCGGAGGAAACACACATGCATATAAGTTGTCATGAAAGATTTCATAGTCAATAGTTGTGTTATGCGTTGTAAATTTTGCATTTTGTTGGGGAATATTTGTAAGGTATTCACCTACAAAACCCCTCTTTTTGTTGCAAAATATATTTTCCTTAGGAAATCATGTATTCTTATGGGGAAAAAGCAAATGATTGGAAAATTTTGATGAATTAACTCTTTATTGCTTGAAAAAAAAACATTAATTTGTTTTCAATGTTTCAAATTTAATCATCCTATGGGAATAGCTCAATTGATAACTATAGTGTTATAAAGTATTATATAAACCATAAAATTTAAGGTTCAAATCCCATGTGGATAAAGTCAAAAAAAACACAAATATTTCAAATTTAATTTAATTTTGATTTTCTTTATTATATTAATATCTTTTATATAAATTATATGAAAAATAATTAGGTGATAAACATAAAATATATAGTTAGATTTTTTACTGATTTTCTTATTTGTATTTTATTAATTTATCTTTATTTAATTTAAAAGTATTACGATTAATATAATTAATTTTTAGTATTTAAATATTTTTTTTTCAATTAAAACACAATAAATAAAGGTATATATTATGTTAAATTTATTTAGACTTGCACCTAGTCTTAACTACAAATACAACTATAAAACACAAAGTGATTCATAACAAGGAAACATATCACCATGGGCAAAACAAACTTCATCTATTACTTAGTGAAAATTTTAATTTTTGTAAGTTTATATTCATCACCTGAAAGTAACATAACCAATTGGTTTACATAGAATTGTTATAGTTCTTTTTCCTTAACCAACTGGTTTACATTAAAATGTTATAGTTCTTTTTCCTTATTATTTTAGTATTTAAGACAAAGGAGCAGGAGCCATTCACATCATTTTTCTTTGAAGTAAGAGGTTGGGCTCAACACTAGTAATAGAGCAGAACTTTACGCACTTTGGATTTTGCTCAAAACTACATTTGATCAAAAGGTGAAAAGGATCAAGAATCTAGGTGATTCAAAGCATATACTAGATTGAGCAAATGGTAAAAGCAACATCATTAATATGCTATTAAAGACAATGATTGATAGAATTCATGTGTTGAAAGGAGGTTTCGATTAAATCTCTTGTACCCATGTTTATAGGGAGTTTAATCACAATGCATATACTCTTTTGCAAAAATCCAGTTCAAGAACATGTGTTTATTGACCAAGAGGCCAAGGATAATTTTCCTCAACAAGTTGTGCAAAAATTATTTTTTTTATATGTTAGTTGGCTTTCCTTTTTGTTATGATTTTTGTATAAGAACTCAAGGAAAGTCTAGTTTATATTCTCGGGTTTTTTACATTATATGATGGAAATATTTTTGTTAGTTTAGAAAGGTTGTATAAGGCTGTAACGTAAGGCAAGGCTATAAGAAGAAATACACCGTATGGGGTGTATGGTACAAGTAAAATATAAATAAAAATTTTATATTGATGAAGTTTTGAGGTCGTGTTTTAGAATGTATTGTTTTCTAATGTCAATCAGTTGGAGTTGAGTATGAATGTTTATCCTCCAGGTTGTTGTGCTTATCATTTTATCGATCCCATTGTTATATAATGGAACACTATGATGTATTCGATGTGTGGGTGTGAGCCTAAATTAATAAAAAGTATCATTGAGACAATTATGTCTTCTAGTTGCTATTTTATTTTGGTATCAGAGTTGTGTATCTGCGGTGTAAAATTGTCGAGATTTTGTGCATTCCCTTGAGCCGAGGGGCTATTAAGCTAAGGCTCCATGATGCTTTGACCAATTTTGTTTCAAATCTGTTGCGATGGATCAAATCAGAGTGGTAGAGAGCAAACAAATCAAGGACATGGCCTCAATCTTTGGTGGCATTGAACTTCAAGGATTCTCAACAACAAAAATTCAGAATGTTATAACGCAAATTTCACTATATCATGGGAAAAATTCTCAAAGAAATAGGCTTAGGGACAACAACTACTTTCTTGGTTGTGGGATTTGTCACCTTTGGAGCCACATATTTCATGGGCTTCTTTAGAGTTGAGAGCTTCTTGACCTTCTTTGGTGTCACGAGCATGGATTTTATTGTAACACCACATCTCGCATTTACCCCCATTTACAAGCTCTCAAGGGTAAACAAGAACTGAGTGCTACTATGACATGACCCGACATCCAAGTTCCAGTTATGGAAGTGTGACCTGCAAACCGAAACACCTACTACCACCCCTCAGGGGCACTAGATCACTCAACAACCTGACAACCACTCCTTGTGATCAATCCCTAAGTTGAAACTCATTTTTACAAGCTTGACACCCCAATCGCACCCATGACACATTGTTCATGTGGTTATGAGGCTCCAACCACACCCATAAGCTTGTATGCATGCATTTATGACCTAATCTTCTAATTTTGTGCATCAGTGGCGAGATCTATGCCAATTTTTCAGGGCTAGCCTACGGGTCATTGCCCAAAAATGCCTAGAACTCTTCAAAAATCAAACTAAGGTTATAACAAGTTTATGCAACCAATAATCAAGTTTTTTATTGCTCAAACATGCTAATCACTTAATAGACATTTCGTCGAACAGATGGTAAACATAGTAGTTACAGGTCATGAATGCATATATGATCATGATCGTCTTAACTTCATCTAAAAATCATCAAGAAGGCTCAATTCCCTCTCAAGCTAGTTGCAACAACACTTGTTAGCCCATGCATTCATTAATCATTCAATAACTTGCCAAATCATGAATAAGATCCATAGTAAGAGCACATCATATAACTATGCATATAACTAGTATATAACCAAAATAGAATCCATGTACAACTAGCCATAAAATCAACACATGAACCAGTACAAGTGCTCATAGATCACAATAGAAAATAACTCATGCTAACATATGCAAAATCCAACTAAATCAAGGACTTCCGCGTACCACCCAACCATAGATTGGTTGAACCAAAATTTCTCTTTCAACCAATCAACCCTGCGCCATATTCCAAGGATGAATGTGGGATCATATGGGTTAAACCAAAATAGAACCAACCAGGGATTCTAGAGGGAAAACCACCTCAACCCTCAACCACAATGATTTCACCTAAACGGTCAAGAAATCACTAATACCGAACCAGATCGGTCTCTTCCCAAGTTGTCCAAGGCTCTAGGGACTCCTATCTCAACCCACAACCTTTAGGGACCCAAGATGTTACAGGGCTCTAGATAACTACCATCTCAACCCATAACCTCCAAGGAACCCAGGTTTGTCTAGGGCTCTAGAGATTATATCCCAACCCACAACTATAGGGAACGTGAGAACCAATCTAAAATCCAAATAGGAACCCACTACATTATGGTTATCGAGGAAATGGAAAGGCAAGGTTGAAA
Source organism: Pinus tabuliformis (assembly GCA_031772625.1). Taxonomy (NCBI): domain Eukaryota; kingdom Viridiplantae; phylum Streptophyta; class Pinopsida; order Pinales; family Pinaceae; genus Pinus; species Pinus tabuliformis. Next base: position 483,153,537 of record CM062820.1, read on the forward strand.
CCACGATCAATCCAGGAAAATATCGTGCTAATGACAACAAATATAAACAAAAACCCAATGCATGCACCATGCATTTGAATCCCACCATGCTAAATCTCACATGCATACTATTACCTGCAATCCACAACTAATTTTTGTCCTTACTTTCCCCTGTCCAAACTTCCTCTTGTGCTCCCTTGCTTGTCCAAGTGCTTTCTCCTTTTCCTCTTGGAGTTTGATTTCTAATATAGATAAAAAGTTGAGCAAAAGTTTTCAACCGTTTCTTAGATGCCTTTTTATCATTGATTTCTAAAACCTTCCTTTCCTTTTTCCTTTTTCTTTCGTTTTCCTTCATTTTCTCTCTAACTTCCTTTACATGCATATTTGTGTCTCTTCATCTCCATTTTCTCCTATTTTCCTTTATTTCTCATAATTAAATGCCAATTATTGCCTCTTTGCCTTTGCCAATGCCTTTTCCAATTTCCATAGCCATTATTAAAACAAATGATGCCCACAATAATTTTTTCCCACCATTCAGGTTGGAATACATGTCCTATGACCTTGGTCTTATTTTATTTAGATGGAAAATCAACCAAGGGTTGTTACATTTATCGCAAGGTGTGTTCACAGGGTTTGATCACGAGGGAAAGTTGCCTCTTTAGGTGTAGTTCCCTAGGAAGTTGTAGGACCTATTGTTCAAGCATACATGTTGTGTAGGAGCATGGATTTTTGTAAGGCCTTAAGACTTTGATCGGGAATAACATGTAGTGCAGTGGTGCATGGAGTCATCAATTTGTGGAATGGACCACTTGGATAGGTATTAGGGTGCCAACTGTACCGATATCCTAGCTTAAGCGGGGGAATGTGAGATCTCATATTAGATGGTTGATGAATTATTGAGGCCAAGTTAATCTCCCTAAGTCAAGTTTAAGAGGGTGATTATTAGGGTGGTTCACATAAACTTGACTCGGTCAAGTTACCAATAGTTTTTGAACTCGTGGTTTATGATAACTCATGGTTTTTCCCATGGTATTCATGTGGAATATAACCTATTCAAGGCGAAAAGACTCTGGGTAAATTGGTCCTAGTGACTAGTGGAATCCCAACAATGATGTCCTTAAACACCACCACTTCTCTCAATGTTTCATGATCCTAACAACAACATATAATCCATGGAGGTTCTTACAAGCCATTCAAAACTACTATTCAAATATGAACTTTGGTTGTGGGAGCTTGTTACATCTGAGATAGAATATATGTATAATAAGTTTGGTTGTTGTTCTGCGTCGGAGAGATATCAAAAGCTTTCGGTTCCTATGTTCTTATTTTGCTAATGTGTTTTGAATGTTATTCCCACAACCACTACTCATGCCTTCCTTAAGATTTCATGGTTTGTCGGTTTGTTGTTGTAAGCCTGCTTCGATGTTGGGTTTGTCTGGCTTAAATATTTTATGTTGTTCTTCTGAAATTTGCAGGGTTAGGTATGTTTGTATGGTTCTCTAATTTAATGTAAGGTATTGAATGAAATATTATCCATAGTCTCTCTAGGAGTGGAGTCGAGCCATAATTTGGTAGTAGATGATTTATTTTTGCTAGTATTGGCTAGGGATGCACACTCTTCATTTTAATTGTGAGGTGGGAATTAAAGTCATATATGTAGCAACCATCATGTTGTGTATGGTTATTGTCCAAAGATACTACTCTATTTCTATCTATTAGAAGTTTCAATAATAATAAAATAATCATAGTAAATTATATGTTGTTGTTAGGGTTGCATTGCAAGGATTAGAGTTAGCTACAAGTGTTATGATTTTGTGAAGCACTTGAGGAATCTATTGATCTACCCAATTTTTATGTATACAGAGATATGGTTCATATCAGGTGCATTTTCTTTTAATTGGGGATATTTTGATATCTTGTTATTTAAAAATGGTGAATCCATTAGCAGATTCATATCTAAATGAATCCACAAAGTTAGATGGAGACAATTACACAAATTGGAAGTTTAAGATGTAGACGTTAAGGGAAGGCTATAAAGTTTGGTCAATAGTATGAGGAGCTAAAACCAAACAGGAAGCACCAACAACTTTAGTTCAGGATTGGGAGTGTAGAGAGACCAAGGCCAAGGTACTCTTGAGAATGTCCATAAAGGACAACATTATTCCTCATATCAGGGATTGCAATACATCTCAAGAAACCTAGGAAATACTTTAAAAAATGTATGAAACTTCAAATACCTATCGAGTGTTATTTTTAAATAAGAAGATTTTCTCGATTAAGATAGAGGTAAATGAAAACATTAATTACTTTCTTTCTAAAAACTATGTAAACTTTGAAACGGGAACTATAAACTCAAAACGGGAACTCTGGCCAAAAAACCTTGAAAAAACATCAAAAACAGTGCTAAAAATGAAAAGTGTGTATACTGGAATGATGATTTTATTTTTTAGGGGTCAATTTTGAACATGTTTTAAAAATGGCAGTGACTACGAAATTTACTACGAAATTTTCATGCAAAATATAGCTTCAAAACGAAAGTGATGATACTGGAACAATGATTTTTTTTTAGGGTTAATTTTCAAACTTTTTAAAAAATGTTAGTAAAACCAAATTTTTATGTGCCAAACAAAGTTGTTTATGAGGAAAAAACAAATTAATGTTTCTGGTAGAATATCATTTTTCTTTCCTGAGTATAAATTCAACATGTTTTCAACCATAACATGTTAGATACAAATTTTTCTTGTGAACTGATAGAAGCGAGGGTTCGCTCGTTCGGCTCCAAGATGAACACCAGTTTCACCGCCTCCAAGCCCTCGGCTGCCGGCAGGGCTCTGATCCTCCAGGCAACGAAGAGACTCGAGAGATCTAGGCTGAGAACCAGAAACGTCCATTCCGCTGCAAGATGGCAAGACGGTCACACTTGGCTTGACGGCGCAGCAGGCACAAAAGCACTCGCAGAACTCTCGGCTGAGAGATCTAAGGCAGCCTGGTCCCGATCCCCTGCTTCCACAACGCCTTCACACAGCCCTCGTCGGATTCACGGAGCAGAGACCAAGATTATCAATACAGATCCCTTAGTTATTTTTCCTCAGGCCGTGGCGCGCGGGAAAGAAGGGCCTGTACAGAATGGCTGCATCAATCAATGCATTCGTCGGCCCTCTCCTCAGATCTACAGGGGAAAGGGGCTTTCGGCTCCCTCCTCATCATTCCAGATACAAGTCAAGCCCATTACAGGCAAAACTCTGTTACTATGGGTAAGCCAGATGGATCTAGTGCAGCATCTTAAGCAGACACTGAATAATAAGCTGGGTATCCCCTCTGCAGCGCAACGGCTTCTCCACGAAGGTAAACAACTTGAGGATCTCTACCCCATTTCTTTTTACGGCATTAAGAAAGATGCAACTATTATTTTGACCCTTCGTTTGAGAGGTGGAGCTGCTGGAGAGCCATCCTCAGCTAAAGTTTTCTCATATAAAGATGCAGTCCATGCTAATAAGCCTGACAACATAGAGCCAACAGCTCAGGCTTTACCCAAGCCTTTCCTGGTTGACAAAGTGGAGGAGGTTCCCTCGGTTGAGGTCTCCTACCCTGAGCTAGCAGACGAAACCCAAAAGTTCGCTGAAAGGGCCATCATATGCAGATTCAATGGGCTTTGGCCACGCTCAAAAGATCTTCAGGATTGGATCCATGACAACTGGACACACAGTTGCAAGATCTACTTCTGTGCAAAAGGGTACTTTATAGTGCGGTTTGACAATCTCGAGCACTACGAAACGGCCTTAGAGGAAGGCCCTTGGTTCATGGGGACGGCAGGGCTCTTCCTAACGCCATGGTTCCCAGACTTTGACCCAGCCTCTGCTGTTATTACGAAGGCCCCGGTTTGGATCAGACTTCCAAATCTCCCAATACATCTGTGGAGAACAGAAGTATACAGGCAAATAGGCAACGCTTTGGGCAGCTTTCTGATGGGAGATTATCAAAGGGAAATACAAGGCCTCTACACATATGCCAGAATTTGTGTAGAGCTAGATCTAAGCAAGGGTCTGCCAGAGTAAATCATTCTCAAGAACAATGACACTATCTGGACCCAGTTTCTAGATTACGAGAATATTGCCTTCCGATGCCGTCACTGTCACCTAACAGGGCACCTTCAGTCCTCCTGCCCATCGCTGACAGCAAGAGCGAAAAAAGGAAACTTTGCAAAGTCCAAACCCAAGCGTTGGGCTCCATGTTCTCCGCAGCCAGCTCGAAACTCCAGCCCTCCAAGTTCGGAGGACGGGGAAAGTGATTCAGAACCGGAACAGGTGCCTCAGCCGATGGATTCACCCATAAACACTGTGGGGCGCTCCTTCGACTCAGCTATAGTCCAGAAACGTGCCCATGAGACCTCCTCAGAATCAGAAAAGGAACTCCCGTTGAAAGAAAATTCCAGTCTTCAAGTTGTCCTAGCCCACTCCCCCCAGGATGGCTGGACAAAAGTTAGCAAAAGGAAAGGGAAAAAACAATGTGTGGTAGTTTCTGCCCCAATGGGGTAATCAGGCAATCTGTGATATCTAGTCTTCTGATGTGACTATGAGTTTGTTTCTTTCTTCCGGAACCGAGGTTGATGTGTCCATCATTTCCGGTTTGCCGGTTTTTTGCTTATCCTGATTGTACTATATATTTCACCTAATAGAATTAGTCTTTGCCGAGAAAAAAAAAACATGTTAGATACAAAAGAAATTGAATTTTTTTCAACTATAAAATTAAAAAACCATGACAATATGAACGAATTACATCACTAAATGAATTCAAAAGTCATTATTTGTATATTGAATAAAACATACATTATATCTCTAATTTAATATTGCATTGTAGATATTTTAAACAATAAAAATTATCATAACTAAGACATATAATCCAACAATATAAAAATGCCTCATAACTTCTCATTTAACACCATATGGAAATCATTAATTTTATTTCAAGATACGATGCATACATCAGTTATATAAACTGTCTTAAACAATTATTCAAAATCACTCATATTTTCTTGCACACCATCAGAATTCACATCTTCAGATGAGTGACTAGATGCTGACGAAGATGTTCCATATTCTTCTCTTTCATCAACTAGTGCCCCATCTGAGTCCACATGCATGCCCAACACTTCAGGTTTCAAAATTCTTCTAGATCTACGACTGGTTTCAGCAGACTCCCATCTCAGCATTGTTCCTTCTGGTAACAACCTTTTCAAAATCTCTATCATCTTGAAGCGAAGAGTTCCTCTCTTTGTTAAATTGAAGTCATAAACAAGTATGTCAACATCCTCCAATTTTAATATGTCTGTAAGGCAGTGATTTATATTTGTACCCTTTCTTTTTCTCTTTCTGCCATTTTTTTTGTCAACTACCATCTCTGGCTTATAAACACCATTGAATGGGTGTGTATTTGTGGCATACCAATGTACTTCAACACTTGTAACATCCTCATTTTCTGTAAAGGCCTTTATAACTTTAGCAACCCAGAATGGATAGCCATTGGGATCTCCATCTGCTAGCACTGCAATCATGCAACCCTCCTTAATATCATGTACTGAACCCCTATAAAGGTCTTCCATGGCTTCACGTTGTGCACAAGATCTTCTGGAACCAATATACATCTCTCTTTCCTCTGCGTGTGAAGAATTAATAATACCTTGAGATTGTTGCTGTTCAACAATGTTTATTTCCTCATGTTCATTTGACACATTTTGTGGCCAAATAAATGGATTTTTCAAAGGTATATCTTCATTTGTTGTTGTTGAAATGATATCAATTTGATTATTGAAAAATGACTCCCACCAAATTGAATCAACAATGTCAAAGTACTCATATGTATATCTAATACATTTTTTAATTTCTTCCAGGCAAACAGAATAATTTATATCTCTATTTTGTCTGTGTGCATTTTGAACTTCACCAACTGATTGTAATAACAATATTTTTGATGCAAATATTGGATGATCTGGAATGAACTTCAAAAATTGCAAACCTTATGATGGTGCCCATTCTGCAGTAGTTGAATACTTCTTGCCCCATATTAGTGTTTTCCCATCAATTTTTTTGATACGAAATTGATGTTGGAAGCTAATGTCATTAAGTTGTTCAATGCATTTCCCCTCACCATATGATCCCAGAATAAACCTTCGCATGTCAATAGTTTCTTCCAACACATCAAAAGTAGGCTCTGGCATGTATGATTTCTTAAGACATTCAATTAGTGATGGCAAGCTCCCAACTTGCTTCCTCCTCAATATGACTGAAAAACGACTGAACATCTGATCAATATGGTCATGAGTGTGCCCAACAAGAAGGAAACCAACCTTTACCTTTTGAAAAATTCTCAATTCAACAAGCATGTTTAGATATCCAAAAACAACTTGATTTTTGTTTTCACGGCAAGTGTTGTCCAATTGTAGATACAGAACTTCAGGAAGAGTACCAGACCAATGAGAAATCACATCATGAATTATGGTTATGATCAGATTTGCATCATTATGAATATTTGGAGCTGTGAAGTACACCCTTGGCAACATTTTCCCATTGAAGACCATACAACCGACCAAGTGAAACTGAATAAAATTTTCCTCCTGTAAATTTTTGGGTGTGCGAAAAAAATGTGGTAAAAGTGTTTTCTTCTGGTCCATACCATCAATTATCAAACCCAAATATTTATTTGGATTATCATAACACTTCTTTCAATGCTTGTACAACTTCTTCCTTTCGTTTGTTTGTTGTTCACGATGATCCTGAAGTTCTTTGACAATTAAATCTACACAACATAAAAGAAATTCATTAAGAAATATGTTTTCATAGTTGATGACTATACAATTTTAAAAGTTAAAGTTATGAATGCTTACCTCTTTCTGACCCTTCACATTTGTCCCTTTTTTATTTTAGAGAAGCACATGTACTGCAAATCCCCATCCTTGTCTTCTTAGGAATACGGACATTGTTGAATTCTTTCTTCCATACTTTCACAAAATATTGATATGTAATAAATTGGCCATGTCCCTCAGCACCTTCTGCATATTCTTTGTATAAGTTGTAGATTTCTCGTCTTGAAATTTTTTTTGGAATATGTCTTGTCTCTCTATTTGGCATACACTCTCCATGCTTTGAAAAGAAATCTTTCATCCATGACATTGCAGTATTTGATAATGGACCAAACTGTCTTTTATGACGTACTTCTGAATAAAATGTGGGATCCTTTTCCAAATTTTCTTGAATTCTCGAGACACGAAAATTCCCAATCGAATGAAACATTATGAAGCTTTTCTACAGATAAATAAAGTCCCAATATGATAATCATAACCTGAAAATGTAGATTGCATGCACCCAACTAAATATGAATTTTGCATGCTTTTATTCATTGACAAATATCTCTTCCTTCTTTCTAATGCAAATTTGAAATCCATATGTTTCAAGCAATATTTTTGGCAACATTCACTTGAAATGAGAGCACTGATAGAACTTCTTCTCGTCAGATATTCTGCTCTACCCCTTGTATAACTAGATCAACTTGCATTGATACGAAAAGGTCTGCTCCTACTCCTCAATACAATATTTCTTGGCAACATCTCCATCATTGGATCATCATTTGTATAAGGCTTTTCATTATCATTAAGAGGAATGTTATCCACACTATGATCAACTCTGCTTTTCAAATATTGACTTGGAGGATATTCTTCATCTTCCGCTTCTTCAATGCTACTGTCTTAGTCCTTAGAATTTAGATTGAATGGAAAATCTGACTCGATGTTTAACGGATATTCTTCCTCATGTGCATTGTCAGTGCTACTCTCATAGTCCCTAGAATTAGGACTACGTCGAAAATGCGATTGTTTACTTATTGAAGATGCTACATCCTGTCCTTTGTCACTGCTACCTTTATACTCATTAGAATTAGGACTAAGTGCATCATCATGTCCTTCATCACTGCTGCTCTCATAGTCCTTAGAATTATGACTAAGAGGACACAATGACACTCCATTCTTTTGAAATTCATCATCACGCTCTTCATAACTATTTCTCTCATAGTCCGCAGAATTAGGACTAAGTGGACACCGTGACACTCCAATCTTTTGAAATTCATCATCCCACTCTTCATCACTGCTGCTCTCATAGTCCTTAGAATTAGGACTAACTGGACACCGTGACACTCCATACTTTTGAAATTCAACATCATGCTTTTCATCACTACTGCTCTCATAGTCCTTAGAATTAGGACTAAGTGGACACTTTGACACTCCATTCTTTTGAAATTCGTTATCACACTCTTCATCACTGCTGCTCTCATAGTCCTTAGAATTAGGACTAAGTGGACACTATGACACTCCATTCTTTTGAACTTCACCATCATGCTCTTCAAAACTGTTGCTCTCATAGTCCTCAGAATTAGGACTAAGTGGACATCGTGACACTCCGTTCTTTTGAACTTCACCATCATGCTCTTCAAAATTGTTGCTCTCATAGTCCTCAGAATTAGGACTAAGTGGACATCATGACACTACGTTATTTTGAACTTCACCATCATGCTCTTTAAAACTGCTGCTCTCATAGTCCTCAGAATTAGGACTAAGTGGACATCGTGACACTCCGTTCTTTTGAACTTCACCATCATGCTCTTCATCATTGCGGCTTTCATAGTCCTTAGAAGTAGGACTAAGTGGAATCTGTGACTCTTTATTTATTTGAAATTCTCCATCCCCTCTTTCATTAATGCTGCTCTCATAGTCATTAGAATCGGGACTAAGTGGAAGAATTGACTTTCTATCCATAGTGGAAGAATTCCCGCTATATTCATCAAAATGAATAGAGTTGTTACGCGATGAAGATGTTGATGGTGTATAAATCGAAACTTCACTATCAGAACAATCCATCCCTTTCAAATAGAAGATGTTGAATGATACAAATGGAGAGTCTCCTAAAGATATTATATAGCTTAAAGAATGAAATTTTCCCTCCAAAAAGTTTCGCGAAAATATTTCCCTCCAAAAATTTTCGCGAAAATATTTCCCTCCAAAACGTTTCGCGAAAATATTTCCCTCCAAAAAGTCTGTTAGATTTATTTACCTTCATTATTTTGTTCTACAATTTATTGAAAAATGTAAACTAAATTTTTTTATGAAATAAATCATTAAAATTAAAATTGTAAACTACAACTTCTACATTAATTATTTTAATAGTTAAAGTATATAATATTTACTAAACAATTGAATTTTTTTTATTTTTATTTTTAATTTTTATAATATATTCTAAAACAAATTATCCCACATTCAACCCGTTGTAAAACAATTTTACAATATTCGCTTTATAATATTTTAAAACAAATTATCCCACATTCAACCCGTTGTAAAACAATTCTACAATATTCGCTTTATAATATTTTAAAACAAATTATCCCACATTAACTGTACGGTAAAACATCTCCGTAATTTCACTTATATATTAAAATTTCATTATCACTATTACTCACATCACATCCAGGCTTTCTGAAAATCGTTGAAAAACTCATGAATTTGTGGAGCAGTTACATCGCTATCAACAACATATTCAACGAAGAATTCTCGCAATTGAAAGGTAAGTTAAATTTTTTTACTTGAAAATTTTCATATTAAATTGGTTTAATGAAAAATAATTTTGTTTTTTAAATTAATAATTTTTCTGAGCCAAAATAACAATTACATCCGTCATGAGCATGGTGGGCCCGATCAAACTCAATCGCCTAATACCCGTGGGTGGACCGCCGTGGTGTCGTGGGGTGGGCGGGGAGGTCGGGCGAGCGGGCGGGGTGTGAGGGCATGGGGGGGCGGTAGGGGGTGTGGGGGCGGCCCAGCGGCTCGCCCGCCTGTCATGGGGTTGGGCGATTCTCAGAATCGCCCAATCCCCGCGGCGAGCAGGTGAGCTGCCAGGGTGGGCGCCACAGCCCGACTCGCCCCCTACCTCCAACCCCCCCTCCCGACACCCTCACTCCCTTCACCCACACCCCGCGCCCCTGCCCCCTTAACCCCCTCAACGCCACCCTCATCCCTTACCACCAACCCCCCAGACCCGGCCCCCTCCCGCGCCCATCCCTCCCTCACCCCCCTCTCTCACCTCCCCCCACCCCACTGGGTGCCCTCACCCCTCCCGAGCCCATCCTTCCCTCACCCCCCTCTCTCACCTCCACCCATGCCCCCGGACGCCCTCCCCTCCCTCAGCCCCACCGGCGCAACCCTCGCCTGAGCACCCCACCCTCTCCCCTCGCCCGGGCGCCCAACTCCACCCTCCTTCCCTCCCTCCCTCCCTCCCCCAACCCTAGGCGCCCTGCATCCTCCCCTCGCCCGGGCACCCCACCCCACCCTGCCTCCCTCCCTCGATCGCCCCGCACCCTCCTCCCGCCCGGGCACCTCACCACACCCACCCACCCACCAGCACCCGCCCCGCCCTCCGGGCGCTCCACCCAACCCCACGCTCGACTCCACCCACCGGCACCCGCCCCGCCCTCCGGGCGCTCCACCCAACCCCACGCTCGACTCCACCCTCCTTCCCTCACTCCCTCCCCCGCCCAGGCGCCTCTTAACCTCCCCACTCCCGAGCGCCCCGCACCCTCCCCACGCCTAGGCGCCCCACCCCAGCCACCCACCCACCGGCACCTGCCCCGCCCTCCAGGCACTCCACCCCACCCCACCCACCAGAGCCTTCCTCCCTCCCTCCCAGCCGGCGCCTTCCCTCCCTCCCTCCCGGCCGGCGCCTTCCCTCCCTCCCTCCTAGCCAACGCCCGATCGGCGCGGGCCTTGGCAGGCGGCAGGGCGACTCCCAGAATCGCCCTGCTACATGCCGGGCAGGGGCGTGGGCCGCCGGTCGGGCGTCGGCCGGGAGGGAGGGAGGGAAGGCGTCGGTGGGTGGGGTGGGGTGGAGCGCCCGGAGGGCGGGGAGGGTGCCGGTGGCTGGGGTTAGGCGCCCGGGCGGGGGGACGGAGGGTGGGTTGGGGCGCCCGGGGGAGGGAGGGAGGGTGGGTTGGGGCGCCTGGGCGGGGGGAGGGTGCGGGGCACCCGGGAGGGGGGGTTGGGGTGGGGGATGGGCGCCAGTGGGGGGGCGCCGGTGGGTGGGGTGGGGGCGCCCGGGCGGGGGTTGTGGTGGGGCGCCTGGGGGGGGGGGGGGGGTTGGGTGGGGTAGGGCGCCGGTGGGTGGGGGGGGCGTGCGCCCGAGGGAGGTGGGCGCCTATGGGTGGGGTGGGCCGCCCAGGCGGTTGGGTGGGGGCGGGAAGGCGCCGAGGGTTGGGGTGGAGCGCCCAAGGGGGGGACGGTGGGTGGCATGGGTGCCCGGGGGAGGGGGTTGGGGGGCTGGGGGCGCCCGGGCAGTTGGAGGGAGAGGGGGGGGCTCTCGGTGGATTGGGGGTGGAAGGGGGGGGGGGGGGGGGGGGGGGGGGGGGCGGATGGGGTAGGGCGCCGGTGGGTGCGGTGGGGCGCCATTACATATATATATTTTTTGTACTTATTAAAAAAATCAGACATTTCATATAATATATATAGTTAATTTTGGAATGTTTTATTCGTGATTTACTTTTTTTACACTAGAATGTTAATGCATACCCTTTTAGAATGTGAGGGGCGGTGGGTGAGGGAGGGGGCGTGGGCGGGTGGAAGGGTGGTCGCGGGGCAGGCGGGTGAGGGGGGCGGCGTTGGCGGGGCGATTCTGATCATACAAATAAAAAATTTATGATATATTTTCGTTGTTAATTTAAGTTAATATGTTTTTATTATTTACTGATTTATGTGTTTCTATTTTTCAGGAAAATGGCATCAAAGAAAATTTCAGTGAATCTTTCTAGACCAAAGACTCTTAAAGGTGCATCTTCAAGAAACATTGGTGAACGAACTCCACCTGAGCTCATGACTACAAATCTTTCAAGTGCCTCAAGTGATAAGAAGATGATTTCAGACTAGAAGAATTCGAAAGAGGTGAAATTTCCATCAAGAATCTGGTATGTGAAAGAAAAAGAAAGCACAAATGTGAATATATATCTATATATTGATATACCGAATGATAATGGAATTTTTGACGTGATGGGAAGAGTCATAGATATGTGTTCGGTACCGGACACTGAAGTTGTTTACATACTTACAAAAGCTCCCAAGTCACATGAAAGAGTTAAATATCGACTATCATATTCATTGTATGACACGAGAGAGGTATCTACAAAGTTGTGTAAACAAATCGTAAATGAGATGACACAAAACATCGTAAGTATTGTTATTTATATTTGTATTTTGCGTTCTTGAAAGTGTCTCGCTATATTTTTAAGTTTGTTTTTTATTGACATATGATATTTTGTTTGGAAGAATTTTGTTGAAAGTTGTTCAATTAGGTTGGGAGGCATTCATTTCATAGAGCATGATATCATGAAAGTTGTCAGCAGTTTTTACTCAGTGTCAGAAGAAGATATGGAAAATAAAATAAATGTAGTAATTGATGATACTACAAAACTACATCCAAAGAATCAGAAAAAAAGGCCTCTGGTGGATAAATCTAGCAAGGGTAAACAAGTTACTTTTGAGGATGATGAAGTTGAAATTGACAGTGAAGCATATGTTGCCATTACTGAAGATGACATTGGAACTGAGAAGAGCCATAAAAGACCAAAAGTAACAATGCCCAAGAATAAATCTATTGGGAATGTTATGACCAAGAAAAGTAAAGTTGAAGATTTTGTAGCAGTCATTACCAGCAGTCAAGAACCTAGTGAAACTTCAAAAGAAAGCAGAGAAATCATTACACCAAGAGCTAATTTAGAGGATGGAATTATCAAAACAAAACAAAATGCCATTCGAGAGAATTTGACAAAGAGAAACTTAATTGATGGTGGTCGTACATTTCAGCTTAATGTCAGGCAAACCTATAAAGCAAGTGAAGGACAATGTCAATATCAAGTTAGAAAGCCACATCATCTACATGTTCACAACTTGAAGACATTGATGAGTTACAATCCATATGCTCATGTGGTTAGTTATGTGCTTCTTGTTGATCCACTTCAAGTTCCCAACAAAGAAGCATTTGATAAGTCAAAATGTTTTGAATACAATTATTATGTGCTTGGGGGGAACCATTCTGTAGAAGCTCAAAGACAATTGATGGAGGAATATCCTAATAACCCATGTTTTGAAACAATGAAATGTATCATTTACACTGGTTTATCAGATACAGAAGCAAAGTTAGTGGCATGGGATCATAATTCATATAATGAATATAGGATGTCTATGACTTTCATCCAAAGGGTTAGATTTATTCATAGTGAATTTGAAGAAAAATGTGGTGAAAGAGAGAGGAGGGAAAATGAAATGAGGTGAGCGAAATGTAGTGAGGGGATGTGAAAATGGTAGAGAGGGATAAGACAGCAAAATTTGCAATTTTGCAAACCCTAAGCAAGTTTTCAATATAATTGTGCAAGGAACTAGGGTTTTGTTTTTTACCTATTGAAACACCATAAAAATTGATGAAAACCCTTACAATGGAAATATGAGATGCTTGACTTACTTGGAAGGAGGAAGTTTGCAAGTTTGGAGCTTGGAGGAAGCGATTTGGATGAGTTTTGGGCTTTGAAGGCAGGTGTGTCGCGCCTCTCTGGTGCGTCGCGCCAGTTACAATTCCAGTGTTAAACCTGCACTGCGTGCGCCACGCCTCTACCCAGGTGCGCCGCGCCTCAAGAATTTTCACAGTTTGCAGCAAATTCACTCCTTCGGCTCAAAAACGACTTGGCTCTTGTTCTCTTTCACTCTTTGGACACAAATGAGCTTCTTCAACATGAAAAAACTTTATATACAAAGGATTTTAATTTTTCACTTATAAAACCCACTTTTCTAATGTTTGGATTTCACTTGCTTTTTTTAAACTCTGTTTTGGCAGTTTGACTTGCTTTTTGCCTTTGATGGACTAAATGCTTTGAAATTTTGACTCTTTTGCAGGAGCTTGGCAAGGTGATCAGAGCTACATCTCAGAATTATTTCATATAGGAAAAATGAAATTACATGAAATTTTGTACATAAAACATAAAAACTCTGTTTTTCCTCAAAACAGGGTTTTGAGGAAAAATCAATCACTGAGCATGTGATTATTGTAATTTTTGTTGCTGAGACTTTATTTGACCTCCTCATGTGCCTGCTAACCATTATTGAGCTTTTGCAAGACTTTATTGACAAAACTATAGACCTAATGAGACCTAAAACCCTAAAAATGACTTTTGCAGATGTAAAGAAAAAAAATGACTACAAATGACCTAAATGTATGAAAATGGGCCAGCAGGTAAAGATCACGAGGGAAAATTTATAATATGCCACTGCCATCAGATGATACATGACCCTAATGGAATGCAAATGATCGGATGAGAAACCTAAAATGCAATGCAACAAGAGAATTTTGATCATTGATGGAGGGATGAAGATACTGACGCTAACAGACTTTACAGGCGCGGTTCGATAAGTTTTGAGTTCAGGTAAAAGGGACTTTCATGTGTATAAGGTGTAAAAACCGAAATACAAGGGAAATTGCCCGAAGCGATAAAGCGGACCTAGAAGGGAATTATAAACACGGCACCATGTTATTCGAGTTCCGTAAAGGCGGGATTTCAGGCAGGCCTCAGGCGGAAAGCGGTATTGTGCTAGCTCTGCCCAAGCCCACACACTGGACGACACATGGCTCGCGGAGGAGAGAGGAAAATTTCATTTTCAGGTGGGTAACCTCCCTACTCCTAAGCTGCCCGAAATTGGATATCAACCGTTGGATCGGAGATCCTGCAGATCAACGGTGGGAATTGCAATAGTGGCCAAAGGCGGACGCGATGTGATTTTAGGGCGATTTTGATGTTATTTGAAGTCTAATAAAAAGGATTTGTCAGGTTTTTGAATGTTTTCCTGTGTATTTGGGATCTCGCCCAATACGTTAATGCAATGCGATATAACGCCTAATGGCAGACCCGATAGGGATTTTAGGGGCGATTGAATGGGATTTCAAGTTCAAAAATCATGCCCGATAGCGTATTTTGCATACATTCTCTGTGTAATGGGATTTTCTCAATTTTTGGGTTTTTGTCTATGAGAAGGCCCTAAAACCTCTGTAACCGCTCCTGATCATCATGCGACGCTGCAAGCAGGCGTTTTTATAGGCAATGATGCATTTTGAAGCCATGGAGCCACAAATCCAGATGGCCAGTCTAACTGACAGGGAGCAGAGAAGCTTCAGATCCGCAAAGGAATAATGAACAGCAGAGAAACAGCTGAGGAAGCCGAAAAGCCAGAAAAGTACCTCAAAGGAGGCAGAGAACTCAATAGAGAGCAGGCAGAAGCAAGAGAGCAAAGAGAGCGAAAAGCTAATGCGTAGAGCAGTTGAGGGAGTCTTTGGAGTCACTTGGAGGTCAAGTGAAAAGCCAAAGAGCCGAAAGTTGTAGAAAACCAAAGCGAAAGCCAAAGAAGCTAGAGCCGAAGAGCCGGAGCCAGAGCTGAGAGCCAGAGCCAGAGCCGAGCGCTAGAGCCAGAGCCTAGAGCCAGAAAGCCGAGAGATTCAGAGCCAGGGGATAAGATGGTGTTTTGAACCCATTGTGTTCTGTGTAAACCAGTGGAGTTGAGCGTGGAGCTTGTAAAAGAACTTAGACCATAATCCTAGAGAGCCTAGTTGAGTTGACTAGAGCTCAAGGAGATGTAGCCCAAGAGTTTTGGGTGAACTCCATATTAAACTTCTTGTCTTATGTGTGATGCTCATTTGCTACATTGTTTCACTGTTATATGTTTTATATCAGTTTAAGCAAATCAATTTACAGCACATAAACAGTTTAAAACAACCATAAGCATACACCTTATTTTCAAGCACATATTTAATTCCGCATTGGTTAATCATAAAGACTTGGGAATATTTAAGCTTTGGAAGTGGGAGAGGTGCTTGTAAGTTAGACAAGAAGCCTAAGTGCCCCATTTTCAAATCAGGTGGTATCGACGCTTTTGATTGATTAACCCCACCTTCAAAGAAGGTTATATCAGAATGCTTGATGGACAGAGCAAAGATTGCTTGTCTGAAAGGTGTTTGGGCAGTCAAGGATTGATTGTCTGATTGATTGTATGCTTGTTTGCAGACTGACTATTGTTTGAGTTTGCAGAGGTGAAGGGAAAGCTATTGATAGCTCAGTCTAGGAAGGACAAGAAGGAAGAAGGGCTGAAGGCATTCTTCTATCCCAAAGGACCTCAAGGCAATCCTTGAAGCACAAGAGGTTTGTTGCAAAAGGTTGTTGAATAAGCTCTTTATTAATCTTGTTTGAAGTTCTTTTGTTCATTTGCATAATGAAAACTTCTACAAGTGAGTCCTCAAATTCCCCCTTCATCACAAGATCCTTTGATGAAGACATGAAGCAAGACTTGTTCACCATGATGGATATGGTGAGGGAAATGTATGTGGATGGAAGGAAGAGCAGCATACTTAGAGAGCAGTTGGATTCCATGGAGGAAGAGAAGCAGATGCTTTCTGACAAATTGCAGGAAATGGAAAGGCAACTTCATATTGCAAATATGAACCTGAAAAGGATGCATGAGTTGGAGTCACAGATCTTTGTTGCCAAAGAAGCCTTAGTCAAGTATCAGCTTGAAGAAGAGGTAAACCATTTCAGTTTGTCTTCAAATTCTTCTAAGAATGCTTATATTGGTTCTTTTGAAAAACATACTAGAGACATAGGTTCCAAGCTAATGTCCAAGAAGGGCTATGAAGGAAAAGGCTTGGGCAAACATGCAAAAGGTATTATTGAGCCAATAATGTTTGAGGAAAGGCATAAGTATTTGGGTCTTGGCTATGGATAGTCTTATAGAGATAATTCCAAAGCTTCCATGAAGGCCATTGAAATAGCTCCAAGAAGGAGTTGCATTGCAGAGTGTGAAGATTGTATTCAGGAGGAATGCAATGGCTTGAAACAGAATTTGCAGGATGCAGGTGTTCAAAAGCACACACTTGAACCAGAGAGTTGTGGAAACTCTGAAAGCCTTGAGGAGATTGATGGTGTTCCAAAGGGAGCCACTTCTTCATTTGCTTCACCTCCTCATGAAGGCAATAAAGGTGAAAGAGGCAAGTATAAATCTGGTTCTTATCATATTCCTTTTGATTATGCAAAGCATGATAAATTTCCACATAGATATGGGGAAATAATTGCATGTTCCTTTTGTGGTTTGGATAACCATACTGTTTCTAGATGTTGGAAGAGAATGGCCACATACAGGAAACTTTTGAAGGAAAGGAGGCAAGAAGCCAAAGGTCCATTGGACAAGGAAAATCATGTTGTCAAGAGGATGCACATGCAGTGCACTTACTGCCATAAGCAAGGGCATCTTGCTGAAAGGTGTTGGACTCTGAATCCAGCAATGCTTCCACAAAAGCTGAAGAAGGTGGAAAGAGAAAATGGAAAAAATGGAAAGGAAGTTTCCATGAATGATGTGTCTCAAGATGATTCACATGTTGATGCTGATGTGCAGACAAATGTAGTACCTTTGAAAGGGATTGGTGAGAAATGGTTATAGTTCTTATCCAATTAAGATTGCATGTCTATTGATGCATCTATTTTCATTTCTTTGTTAATGAGATGCAAGTTGCAGGTTCTTACCAAGAAGGTGAATGGAAAAGTTGAGTAGGAGGCTCAATTTGTTGCTACAACATTATATTTCATTTCAACTTTGAAAGTACAGTGTGCTTAAGTGAAAATTGAAGGATGCAATGCATGCATGAGCATGAGATGCATGAACACAGGGATGTTGATGTTTTCCTTGTATTTTAACATGTATGTGTAATTAACTTGAAGGTTTGATTGCTTTAAACATGCATGTAATGTTGACTTGAGTGAAGTAACTTAGTCTCCAAGATAGAGATAATAATGAAGTCCTAATGGTATTTTTCTACATGCTTGACTTAAAGGGTCATTTATTTTAAAGGCATGTTTTTTGGGTTGGTTATCTAGTCCATCATTTGTATGCAGATGTAAGACATGGAGGTGTTCACAAGATGTGAAATCTGTTTCTTTTATTGAAGTAGGAGTTTAGTCCATCCAGTTGTTGTCTGTGTTTCTGTTGTTGTTAACAGTTGTGTTGACAGCTTTTCAAACAAGTACAAATGAAAATTTTGTGGAGCAGATGTACTTCACATTTGTTTGAGCCACCTTGGATCAATGATCAAGGAAGAAAAGTTCAAACTACCTTTTGTGACCATCTAAGCAGGAGTTCTACAGGAAGGCAAGGAGGAAGGTAGTTCTTCCCAAGAGGACCAGCACATCCAGGAAGGAAAGTGGTCAAAGGCTTTGGTTCAGAGTCACTATTCAAGGCAAAGTGTATGGAGGCTGAAAGAAGAGGGTGTTGTTACTCTCATTTACTGTTCAGATCAGTATCAGTCTTTTGGAGATCAAAAGTTCTTTTAGTGGGAAGGCGTGATCCAAAATGGATTTTGGATAGACTTCTAAGTCAAAGTGTTCCTCACAAAGGAAAATGAAAGCCCAAGGAAGTTCTTGGAAATAGCCCCATGGTAGAGATTTTTTCATCCTGAATCTACTGCAACTTGAATGGGGAAAAATGGACTTAGGATGTAGAAGTTATCGCAGAAAGAAGATGCCATTTGTTCTTTGGAAAAATAGGTAAAATCCCCTAAAAATGGCAAAAAACCCTTATAAAGGGAAATTGCATCGGAGATGGTCCAAAAGGCAGACTTAAGCGGAAAGCGGAGAAACCTCGATTGCTGATCCCCGACATATCGGGTCGGAGGCAGGCTTGTGCATATAACCTAAGGCAAGGACCCCAGGCCGATGCAATATTGCGGTCACTGATATCAGCGGATCAGTGTCGGTGATGCCACAAGGCAAAGGACAAATCCCCAGGCCAACGCAACTTGCGATTGCAATATATCGCATCGCAACATCACCTCGCAGTGATGTAAAAGGGGTGATAACGATGGACCCGATGGACTTTATAGGTGCGGTTCGATAAGTTTTGAGTTCCGGTAAAAGGGACTTTCCTGTGTATAAGCACGTTTCGGTGTAAAAACTGAAATACAAGGGAAATTGCCTGAAGTGATAAAGCGGAACCAAAAGGGAATTATAAACACGACGCCATGTTATTCGAGTTCCATAAAGGCAGGATTTCGAGCGGGCCTCAGGCGAAAAGCGGTATTGTGCTAGCTCTGCCCGAGCCCACACACTAGTCAACACGTGGCTGGCGGAGGAGAGAGGAAAACCGCCTTTTCAAGCGGGTAACCTCCCTACTCCTAAGCCGCCCGAAATTGGATATCGACTATTGGATCGGAGATCCCGCAGATCAACGGTGGGGATTGCGATAGCAGCCAAAGGCGGACGCGATGCGATTTAGGGTGATTTCAATGTAATTTGAAGTCCGATAAAAAGGATTTTGTCGGGTTTTTGAATGTTTTCCTGTGTATTTGGGATCTCGCCCAATACGTTAATGTGATGCAATATAACGCCTAATGGCAGACCCGATAGGGATTTTAGGGGCGATTGAATGGGATTTCAAGTTCGAAAATCACGCCCGATAGTGTATTTTGCAGACATTCTCTGTGTAATGGGATTTTCTCAATTTTTGGGTTTTTGCCTATGAGAAGGCCCTGAAACCTCTGTAACCGCTCCTGATCATCATGCCACGCTGCAAGCAGGCGTTTTTACAGGCAATGATGCATTTTGAAGCCACGGAGCCGCAGAGCCAGATGGCCAGTCTAACTGACAGGGAGCAAAGAAGCTGCAGAGCCGCAGAGGGATAATGAACCACAGAGAAATGGCTGAGGAAGCTAAAAATCCGGAAAAGTACCTCAAAGGAGGCAGAGAACTCAATAAAGAGTAGGCAGAAGCAAGAGAGTAGAAAGAGCGAAAAGCTAATGCGCAGAGCAGCTGAGGGAGTCTTTGGAGTCACTTGGAGGTCAAGTGAAAAGCCAGAGAGCCGAAAGTTGCAGAAAACCAAAGCCAGAGCTGAAGAAGCCAGAGCCAAAGCCGAGAGCCAGAGCCAGAGCCAAAGCCGAGAGCCAGAGCCAGAGCCAAAGCCGAGAGCCAGAGCCAGAGCTAGAGTCGAGAGCCAGAGCCAGAGCCAGAGTCTAGATCCAGAAAGCCGAGAGCTTCAGAGCCAGGGGATAAGATGGTGTTATAAACCCATTGTGTTCTGTGTAAACCAGTGGAGTTGAGCGTGGAGCTTGTAAAAGAACTTAAACCATAATCCTAAAGAGCCTAGTTGAGTTGACTAGAGCTCAAGGAGATGTAGCCCAAGAGTTTTGGGTGAACTGCATATTTTACTTGTTGTATTATGTGTGATGCTCATTTGCTACATTGTTTCACTGTTATATGTTTTATAGCAGTTTAAGCAAATCAATTTACATCACATAAATAATTTAAAACAACCATAAGCATACACCTTATTTTCAAGCACATATTTAATTCTGCATTTGTTAATCATAAAGATTTGGGAATATTTAAGCTTTGGAAGTGGGAGAGGTGCTTGTAAGTTAGACAAGAAGCCTAAGTGCCCCATTTTCATATCACAAAGGTATCACTGGACCCTAATTTTGCAGAATTTCTGGGGCAGAATGCACAAAGGAAGGAGGTAGTTACTGACTTGGAAGCTTCATCATCAATTAAGAGTTGCTATCAAATTCGAATTTTTCTTCTTTGTCACCATCAATCCATAAATATAGTGCCAAATAGATTCATTAGTTTTGAGTGTCCTTTATTTAAGTTCTATTAATATAAAATAGTTTGAGATATTTGTAAAACCAATCTTGATATTTTTTTCAAGATATTTCAGTTTAGAATTTGTATAAATACTTCTTCATTTGAAGTATTTTGGGTGGATTCTATTAGACATTTCTATAAACTTTTTGATTAGAAGACCCAGAAGGTTATTGTATCATTTTCTGAGCCAGCAAGCTGGATTGATAAATAAAGATCAGATATTTCCAAGGATTCATGTGTTGAGCGAATTTTAGACAAGTATTTTCATGTGTTATTGTTATTTTTCTCAAAGTTATTCATAATCTTTAATGTGTTTCTCAATCTAAATGTTATAACTAGAATAATACTTCAGAACTTGTTTAATTACACTCTGTCTTAACAGTTATACATTTAAATGTTTTCTGCTGATATCTAAATTAAAGAATTCTTAATTGCTCTTTGGTTCAGATTGACTTCTTGAATATCCAGGTTAAAGGATTCTTAATTGCCCTTTGATCTTGATTATCCCTTCATTCCTCATTCTTTATATGGGTCTGAGAACCCTTAATTGCTTTCTCACCCCGAGTGAAACCCTTTCACCCCTCTATCTCAAAGATATGAAAAAACACTCTACTATCTTGCCCTTGGAACATTCCCTTTAGTGAGTTAATCCAGTTTTGCTCCCTTATTGTTTGACTCCATAGCCCAATGGTCTAAAGACATCATTCTATCCATCTTTCTAAGTGATCCCACCACCCAATCTCAAATACAAATCAAAAACCCCTTGAACAATCATAACTAGCCTAAAAGTATCTTAACTAAAACAAAGTTAAATTTTAAAGAGAGAGCCCTCTCTGAGCATCAGGAAGGCTAGGTCCTGATCTCCAAAAGCGGTTTGTGGTTACCTTTGGTTTTTCTTTCTTTTTACTTCAAAATAATTATCAGTGATAACACTTAGCATAAGGGTGCAAATAGACATGGACTAGCCATTTGGGAATGGGAGAGGATGAATATATAGGTTGGGAAAGGGAGTAGGGTCTCTCCAAAGATAGGAGTAGGTCCTCATATCAAGGAGGTAGGTCATAGGGATAAGGCCAAGAGGCCAAGTTGGGAGAATTCGACCTCATCTATAACAAACAACCTCCATCTTGCCGCTCTGGAAGCTTCTAGATCACGAAGCTTCTCATCCTCTTTGGGAAAATTTCCTTTTTGGGATCATCACGGGTACACAAGTGAATAGAGCAATGCCATCGTAGGTCAAGTACAGTGCAACATGCGATCATCGTTGTTTTGGGTCTCATAAGGGTGATGATCCTCAAATTAGGGTTTTAGAGCTATTTTCTTCAAGGGAGGCTCAAGGCATTTTCCCATCAATGTCTTAGGAAGGATCCGAGTTGCATATATGAATGAGTACACTACATGATGGTCATGTTTCGAGCACTTCGGGGTATGTCACAGGGAAGTGCAGGAGGTGTGACAAAACAATGTGTAACATTTCACTCTTATTTTTTATGCTCATGGTTGTTATTATGTCCCTGGTTATTACATTGAAATAACGTTATGTTAATGTCGAGGAGTGTTGTTCTTGCATAAATGAGGAATGTAAATGATTGTGTAAAGATCCTGTGAAATGGTTCATAGCTTGTGAATGTGTTTATCTTGAATTAACTTAAGAACTCTATGTTAATGAACAATCACTTACTCTAACATGTTATTACACTAGGGTATTATATTAATGACTAGCACATGTTAATAATAAGGAATATGGAATTCCCACATAAAAATGCCCTAAAATGACGTTCAAAGATGCCTTATTCTTGTAAACTATCCTGAGTTGTGGATTGGTCTATGTGACCTCTGTGTGTGAAGAGGTAGATGACCTCTACTAATTAGATTAGTTTACTGCAGGGAAATGACGAGGCTAATAAGCCTTGGTTTATAATTGTAGTCTTGGGAGAACTAACATTCATGTATATACACATACATGTTTGACATATATATATCGAGGCGCTAAGGGGAAAATCCCTTGAAAACCACTAGATTTAAGCTATCATGCATAATGATCAAGCAGGGTCATGCCTCATTGCTTTTGAGTGTTGCATGCTAACTCTCGATAGACCTGCGCGCATAGAACCGCCGTGATTGTCCTGAATGTGGAGAAATGTTCTTAAACCATTTATATCGTAAGTGTTTTGAGCTAGATTTCATGAATGGGGAAGCTTAGAAGGCCAAAACCCCATAACCATGTGACTGTGTGTAGTGACCAAGCATGTACTTAGGGAGATATAGACTATTGAAGGACGGACATCCCTGACCATCAAATGAATCCAAGTGCATTGTCCTTGGAAACCCCCTATGGATCACCAAGAGGGAACTCCCAGGATTAAATCCCTGGGATGAGGTGGAAGTGGAGTTGATTGAATGCCTAGCGCATAACGATGAGGAGATTTTGGGTCAACCATTGTGAGAAAATTGACAGCGAGATCCACATATATGTGGTGAATGATGTGGAAGTTGCATCAAGGGATGGCATTGTTTAGTGGGTGGGACTGATGATGTCACCCTAGGCCCTATTCCCTGGATATTTCTTAACAGAGCGCACAATAGAATGCCCAGGGTCTAAGTCCCTGGGTGACTCAGCATGTGAGGCTCGTTTAGTGGGGTGTACCCTATGCAACATTATCACTTTACGTATAAGTCTAAAGGGGGGTGTTAAAAACTTATTATTAAGTCTTATAGTGAGGTTGCATAGCCACGTAGCCTAGAGGGATGTCCCCAAGTGTTTCGGCGTGGAGCAGGATGGTAACCTGTAGGGGATTTTATGCAACGGGGTGACGTGGCCTTCAAAGGGCCCGCACTCATAATACCTCTCATATGATGCACAGGTGTTAAGGTTTGGGTCACGCCTATTGTATAGCAGGATTATCCATGACCAAAATGAACAGGTCAACAACTAAGGCAACACTGCCATTTGGCAGTGAGCTAGCCAATTGGGATAACCATGTAGGTGCCCCATGGGGTGATCCGAACTTAAATAGGAATGAAAAAACTTATAGATATAATCATAAACATAGAGATGCAGTAGAAAAACACTTCATTTCATTAATATAAAAATATTGAACTATGCTTACAAACAGAATGGAAATAAGATAGCTTGGGCGATGGTAGCTTATCTCTGAGAAGAGATGTGGCGGCTACATGCCTCTGAATTGAGTTACAATGAGGCTCAAGGGCCTTTTTATTATTTAACAATAATAGAAAACCTTAAACAACCAAAACCCTAACCTGAGGAGATGTAACACCAAGAGTTTATGGGCCCTGTTGGGGTTAGTTGGGCAACCAACTTCCCAAGGTCGTAACTTGGTCATGTTATCTTCATTTGACGTGTATGACACTTCGTTGGAAAGATATCTTCGAGGACTAAAATAGCCAATGTGATTTCCTTAGAAATGGTTGAGAATTTTTTCCAAAAAATCGTCGTTTAGGGCCTCAAATTGGCTCCTGAAGTTCAGGACCCAAAAAATTGCCGAAAATAGTAAATTGTGCTACAATTAAGGAAAATGAAAAACTAAAAGAAACAATGGTGAGGGTTCAAGTGGAATAGGTGGGTGGCCTCCAATATCCACCAGGATTAGTCCTCCCACCTTAGGAAGCAATGGTCCCCATTGCGTTGAGTTCCTCCATGAGATGAGGAAACTTCTGCTGAACTTGGTCCTTGGTGAGCTAGTTTCCTTAGTGAAGGAGTTGGCCTGCTTTGACGACTCGATATTATTGTATCCTCTGTTGCTGAGTGTTCTTGATATGTGTCCATGATCTGATCAGTTATGGCTTGTTCCATGCAGTCCAGGTTGATCTTTGTTGGTGTGAGTTATTCTACAATGTCAAATGTGTCCAACAATGGTGGACAGTATGGCCGAAGGCGATCAACATTGAACGCTAGGTGCAGACCAAGGAACGGTTGGATGTTGAGCTCAAAGGCATTATCACCGACTACCTTGGTGATGGTGTATGGCTCATATTGGAGTGGGTGAAGCTTGCGGTGGGGTCCAGTAAAGCACTCCTTCCGCAAATGTAGCCAAAATTTATCGCCCACCTGAAACTTGTGCGGCACTCGATGTTGATCATGGCAATGCTTGTACTTATTATTAGCTCTGTCCAATATATCATGGACCTGTTGGTGGATGTGTTGAATGCGCTCAATGAAGCTGTTAACCCTTTCAGCTTCGGACTGCACATGAGCCGAATCTACCTGAGTGGTTACAAATGGTATGGCCACATCAATGGGGCATAATGATTGAAATCCTAGCCCTACCTGAAAGGGGTTGTGGCTTGTTGAGATGTGGAGAGCTATGTTGTAGCTTTGTTGGACATAGGGGAGACTTTCATCCCATGTGTGTCGATGCTTCGAGTTGTACATGCGCAGAATGTGTACGATCATCCTATTGACAACCTCTGTTTGGTCATTAGTTTGAGGATGGAAAGCCATGGAGTTAGTAAGTTTTGTATCCAACATCGACCAGAGACTTGACCAAAATGCACTCAGGAATCTGTTGTCTCAATATGAGATAATGAACTATGGGATCCCAAAGTGTACCCACACTCGCTCAAAGAAGAGCTTAGCAGTGGCCTTTGTTGTGATACTCTTCTTGCAAGCCGCCATGATGGCCACCATAGAGAATATTTCGACGACCACGAAAATGCATTCATTGTCATGCTTAGTAGAAGGAAGGCCCAACATATAATCCATGGAGATAGATTCCCAAGGCCGACTAGGAGTAGGTGGAGTAGTATACAAGCCTTGCTTCTTAATGGTTGGTTTGGCAATGGTGCAGGCGATGCAAGATATAATGTACTTCCCAACAGCCTGACGAAGTTTCGGCCAATAAAAATACTTTTGAAATATCGCCACTGTTTTCTCTACTCCGAAATTTCCAGTGACCTGACTATAGTGCGCCTCCCAAATCATCTTGGCACGCTCACTTGAAGGAACACAGATGTGTCCCAAGTGGCATAACAATGCATCCTGAAGGTGAAATTTTGGAACTTGCTTCCCTTCCAGGAGTGTTTGGTATATGCTACTTAATTCTAGATCTCTCTTGTAAAGATGTGGCCACCCCGATGTCTCATGCCCACATGAGTCGAGCACAGTGATTAGCACCATGAGCGATGGTCGACTAAGGCAATAAATGAAATTATTGGTGTTGTCCTTCTTATACTTAATGTTCAAATGGAACTGTTGTAGATAGGCAGACCATTTCTAATGACGATCATTCTGCAACTTCCCTTATGTATGTATGAACTCTAGAGGTCGGTGGTCTATGTGGATGACCGTTTCCTTCCCCAGAATGTAATTCTTCCGTTGGCAATAGGCTTGCACAATGGAATACATTTCTTTGTCGTAAGTGGGGTACTTTCGGACTGTGTCTGAAAGTGTCTCACTGTGGTAAGCCACTGGATGCCCATGCTAAGTAAGAACCGCACCAATAGCATAGTTGGAAGCATCTGTCTCAATCTCAAATGGTTGTTGCAGGTTTGGTAATGTGAGCACCAGTGCATAACAGAGACGATTCTTCATCTCGGAGAACACTCGTTGTTGGATTTCCAACCAAAAGAACTTTGCCTTCGCTCTACCCTTGGTGACTTGACTTAAAGGCCAAGTGATATGAGAGAACCCCAACACAAACCTACGAAAGAAATTGGTAAGACCCAAAAAGTTGCGGAGCTTTGTTAGAGTGCCTGGGGCTGGCCAATCCCGAATGACTTGTATCTTGGATGGGTCCACATGCACACCCTTCTCATCAATGATGTACCCCAGATATTGAACCTGGGTCAAGCCAAAGGTGCATTTCTCCAAATTAGCACACAACTTGTTTTGTTGAAGGGTTTGAAGGACCTGTCGAATATGGTGGAGGTGCTCTTCCCAACTCTAGCTGAAGATCAAGATGTCATCTAAATACACCACCATGAATGCATTGGTGAAGGGTCACAAGATGTCTTCCATTAGTCTCATGAAATTTGTAGGGGTGTTTGTCAATCTGAATGGCATGACCAACCATTCGAAAGGCCCTCCTTGGATTTGAAGGCAGTCTTCCACACATCAAAGGGTTCAATAGGCACCTGGTGATAACCTGACTTCAAGTCAATCTTGCTGAAATATTTCCCCCCCTTGAGCTGGTCCATAAGGTCATCAATTTGCGGGATTGGGTACCTATTCTGGACAGTGATCTTGTTCAGCGCCCGATAGTCAATACAAAACCTCCAGGTCCCATCCTTCTTCTGTATCAATACAATCGAGCTCACACAAGGTGATGAGCTTGGCTTGATGTGCCATTTCTGCAGTAGTTCATGAATTTGCCTCTTTATCTCATCGTTCTCCAGAATATAGCGTCGATAGACTGGTCCATTGGGCAACAGAGAACCCGGGGTTAGATCGATGGAGTGCTTGACCTGACAGTGCAGAGGTACCCCTGTGGGTGAGGCAAAAATATCCCTATACTCCTCCACAACCTTGTTCATCTGCTGCTATTATGTAGACAAGCCTTACTTGGAAGCCATGGCCACAAAATTCTTCTTGCCTTACAGGTGAATCATAAGAAAAACAAATTTCCTGGTCTGGGAAATGATCTTATTGCATTTCTTTGCAGTGATCAAAGAGATGGCGGTAGGCGGGGCTACCTCCAGTATCTTGTACAAATTAATAGCCAAAGTAACAATCACAGAACGAGGTCTAGAATCATATACAACATGTCACTTCCACAAGTATGGTTTTCCTAACAATACATCAGAAACTTCAAGAGGAGCAACGTCACACAATACCTCATCTGTTAAGGGCTTGATGTTGTAGGGAAGGCGACACTATTGGCTGAATCGAAGATCTCGTCCTTGGTGAAGCCACTTGATGGTGTACGACTGTGGATGTGCTATAGTCTTTAGGCCCAGCCGCTTCACGACCTCTGTTGAAATGAGGTTCTTTTGGCTCCCACTATTGACAATGAACTGCAACGAAGAACCCTTCACCCACATCTGTGAGTGGAAGAGTCATTCCCCCTCCTCTAGATCTTCAGGCTCAATTTTCTAGACCTTTGTGGTGGCCATGGTAACAATGGGTTCCGCATCAATGATCTGCTTCCCTTTGTCAGTGCCTTTATTGGGTTTTGATTTAGAGTTGTAACTTGCGTCTGATTCGGAAGCCTTCATCTTGGCCACTAGTGACTGCTTGGCCCAACACTCACTTGTATTGTGAGTGGAGGTCTTATGGAACTCACACCATTATCCCGTGTCCTTCTTTGTCTTCGTGGTGTTGTTCTTTGCTTGTGGCTTCAGTGAGTTGTCCTGGGTAGCCCTGACTTGGCTTGGTCCTTTGTTTTGTGCTTTTGGGGCGCCTTTCCCTTGCTTTGGATTCGCATATCCAAAGTCCTGCTTCTTCTGTTTAAACTTCTGCTCAATCTTTACAGCGTACTGATACGACATGCCGAGTGAGGAGATGTCCAGGAACTCCATCTCGTCCTGGATGTACTTGTATAAATAGCCGCGGTACTTGAGCACCAAATGCTACTTAGTATCCTTGATACCTAGCTTCGTGCGAAGGGTATGGAAAGTATTTGTGAACTCTGGCACATCTTGGTCCCTTCCTTGCCGTGGCGTGGTCCACTTTATGTATTTATCTTCATAGATTCCGACAGGGTAATACTGTTCCTTGATGGCATCTCAGCTAGAATTCCAAGTGGGTGTGGCTAAAAACAACGAAGGTTCACTCTCGTCCTTTTGTTCACAGTAGGTTTCCGACTAGTCCTTGACGTGTGGGGCGACTTTGAGAAGTGAAAATGTAATCTTTTCCTGATTACAAAAGTCATGAATTGAAAAATATCCTTCCAACATATTTAACCATTTATTTACGGTGTCTGCATCTATCAGGCCTTCAAATATGGGAATATCGAAGTTAACTTGTACCTCAAAAGGAGTGGCATGTCCAGAGTGGCTGCTGGATGAAGATGCATCGCCTGTGGGTAGTCATCGAAGGATTTGGTCAAAGTTATCCATAATCGCGTCCCTCTGTCACTCGAGGACTTCCTCGAGCAACATTTTGAAAGGATCTCCTGCCTCCTCGTCTTTCTTTTCTTCCGCCATGGGAGGTCGTCGAGTTTTGCGAGGTTGATCCTGCAATGGTTCAACCAGATTGAGCCCTAACTCCTTATACCTTGACCTCATTGGGGACATGCAAAGAAAAACAGAGAAAGAGTAGACCGCTTTGATACCACTGATCCGAACTTAAACAAGAACACAACAACTTAAATATATAATCATAATCACAGAGACGCAGTAGAAAAACACTTCATTTCATTCATAGAAAAATATTGAAGTATGATTACAAACAAAATGGAAATAAGATAGCTCAGGCGATGGTAGCTTATCTATGAGAAGAGATGTGGTGGCTACATGCCTCTGAACTGAGCTACAATGAGGCTCAAGGGCATTTTTATTATTGAACAATAAGATAAAACCCTAACCTGAGGAGATGTAACACCAAGAGTTTATGGGCCCCGTTGGGGTTAGTTGGGTAGCGAACTTCCCAGAGTTGTAACTTGGTCATATTATCTTTGTTTGACATGTATGATACCTCGTTGGAACAATATCTCCGAGGACTACAACGATCACTGCGATTTCCATAGCAATCACCAAGAAATTTTGCTTAGAAAACGTCATTTAGGGCTTCAAAACGGATCTGGAAGTTCAGGACCCGAAAAAATGCCAAAAATAGTAAACTGTGCTATAATTAAGGAAATTGAAAAACTGAAAGAAACTATGGTGAGGGTCCAAGTGGAATAGGCGAGTGGCCACCAATATCCACCAAGATCATGGGGACCGTGTGGGAGCCACACGACAAGCTGGTGAAGTGGCGTTAACTAAATGGCTAAACTTTATGAGGCCATATCTTTTGATCTAGGAACTAGATTAGAACAAAATTTGTATCATCGAAATCATCTTGAGGAAACGAACACAATGATATTATTCATTTCGAGTTCTGGAAGGGTAAAAGAAAGTGAAAATTTAGACCCCATTTCCATAACGTGACATTGGGATTTGAGTCATCATAATAACTACCTTCTTCTACCTTTGGTTAGGGCCAAGGTTAGTAGGGGGTGTGTTACACTTTCCTCGTGGTTCTGAGTGGCCAGGGTGGGGGCTTTGTTGTCTTGATGTAGGTAGATGTTTGAATCCATGCAAGCGTAGTTAATGGTTGAAGGAATTTTAGGTTAATTAGGTGTTGGAAGTTGTCATATGTTGAAGCTGGAAACTTGAGTGAGCTGACTAGTGCCATACTAAGCAGGGTGCCTCGCTAGTCAACTCTTGGAGCACATATCGTGCAACCCTTAGTCACTGGAAGGTAGGTGGAGTTGGACGAGAGAAGGTTTGTTTGCACAAAACAACACATATCATCTAGTCCATAGGCCTGGGGCTACATTCATAATGACAAGGGAGAGAGGTCGAGTGAAAAGAGGGGAAACATACTATGAGGAGCGCGCCCATAGAAGGAACTCATGGTTACAAAAAAAATAGCAAGATTTATAGCAAGATATAGAGAACAAATTCCTCTGAATGTGCAGGAAGAATTGGTCGGGTCTAAGGGGGGAGCCTCCTCTTAATGAACTTCCCTATTAGAATTTGAAGTTTTGGTGAAGTGGAAAGGATGGATCCCTAACACGGGGCATACACATGACATAGCTAATCAATATATGCAAACAATAGATCTGTACTAGCAGATGAAGTTCTTCTTGGGACGCATGTTACTGGACAACCAAGAGTCTAGGAGGGACTTGTTATAATCGTTGGACCATATGCATGGACACATGAGACACTATGATTACAGGTTGGAAATGATAGATCACAAATTGAAAAGGATTGATCAAACATCATCTCGACATCCTTCCAGCAGCTGTTAAACCCACGATCGACCCAGCAACCCTTGTCCCAATTACAGAATCTTACTCTGAACCGCTTCCCTAAATATGTGATGGACGGTTTTTATGGTTTCTCTATTTGTATTTGATTGTGCATTTGGCCAAATAGGTCCATATGCTCAATTATATCTTCTCTATTTTTCTATGTTCTCTCTTCGATTACTTTTCTATAAACTTTTAACAATATTTCTTTAATTGCGTTTCTAGAAATTGTTACACTTATTGTCAGGCCAGGAGTAACTCCATTTTGGCATAAAACTGATTCATCTTATTCCATTAGGCATGTTATTGTTATATACAAAAGGATGTGACTGTTCAATTCATCTTCTGATGACTGTCCACATTCCTAATTTAATTATTTACATGAATTCACCCAATCGTGAGGATTAGGTGTCAACATTCCCCCCCTTAATCTGAAGGGATGTTGGTGAGTCCAAGCATCATTCTGAATCTTTCAAGCTTTTCCCTTCCAAGCGCTTTGGTGAAGATGTCTGCAATTTGCTCATTTGTGGAACAATGACAAAGATGGATTGTTTTGGCCTCAACATGATGTCGGATCAGATGATATTTAGTATTAATGTGCTTTGTTCGATCATGGAATTTTGGGTTCTTAGCCAACTTTATTGCAGAGGTGTTGTCAATCATGAGTGGAGTTGATTGTACTTGTTTTACCTGCAAATCTTCAACAATTTTCCTGAACCACACAATTTCTTTTGTTGCTTCAGCTGCTGCCACGTATTCTGCTTCTATTGTGGAATCTGCTGGAACTGATTGTTTGCGTGATCTCCAGGAGACAGCTCCTGATACAAGACTCATAGCATATCCTGAAGTTGATACCCCAGTTTCTTTGTCTCCATCGAAGTCTGAATCAGAGTATCCAATCAAACTGAAGTCATCCACCTGTGTGTACTTGATTCCAAAGTCTTGAGTTCCCTTCAAGTACTTTAGAACTCTTTTTGCAGCAGACCAATGTCCCTCACAAGGCTTTTGCATAAACCCGGAGAGGATTCCAACAACAAATGAAATGTCTGGTCTGGTAGTAGTTAGGTAGTTGAGATTTCCTACAAGCTGTCTATACTTTGTTGCATCCTCAAATTCCTTTCCTTCAATAGATGTGAGCTTCAAGTTTTGTTCCATTGGAGTAGTAAGAGGATTGCATTATGTCATGCCAAACCTGTTCAACAAATCTCCAATGTATTTCTTTTGAGAAATAAATATGGACTTTGGATGTTGGGTTACTTCAATGCCAAGATAGTAATGAACATAGCCCAAATCAATCATTTCAAAACTTTTTCCCAATTCCTTCTTTATGGATGCAATGTAGCTTTCATTGTTCACTGTCATTAAAAGATCATCTACATATACCACAAGATATACAACTGTTTTGCCAACTTTCTTGACAAATAAAGTTGCATCATCAAGATCAAAATGATTGAAATTGAGTTTCAGAAGATGCTCAGTTAGTTTTTCATACCAGGCTCGCGGTGCTTGTTTGAGGCCATACAAGGACTTCACAAGTTTGCATACTTTATGTTCATGTCCTTTCACATCAAATCCTTCAGGCTGGGACATAAAAACATTATCTTTTAGATCTCCATTCAAGAAAACAGTTTTTACATCCATTTGATGGGCTTTCCAACCGTTCTGAGCTGCTAGTGCAAAGAGTGTCCGGATGGTGGCCCATTTTGTTGTGTGGGCAAAAGTTTCCTCATAATTGACCCCTTCCTTCTGTGCAAAACCTTTTGCCACAAGCCTAACTTTGTGCTTGTCAAGTGAGCCATTAGCTTTGTACTTGTTCTTGTAGACCCACTTGCAGCCAATTGGTTTGGTTCCAAATGGAGGGTCAACCAGCTTCCAAGTGTCATTCTTTATGAGGGCATCATACTCCTTTTGCATCGCTTCTTTCCATTCATCATGAGAAGCAGCTTCTTTGAAGGAAGTTGGTTCAAAATCTGTAGACAAGTTCAATTCACAATCATAAGAAACATCCATATCAACAGGTGAATTAGAGTCATCTACATCACCTCCATTTTGTCGGTTTGAATTTCTGGTTCCTGTTTTTCCAATTTCATCAGGATGAACACTTTCAAGTGTCTTTGTCAGCCACTTTGGGGGACCTTTCTGAGATGGTCAAGGCTGCTCTGTTGATTGAGTTGGGACTGAATCAAGATTGAGTCTCCCAATTCTATCAATTACATCACTTAAAGCATCATCCGTTGTTGGAGTTTCATTCAGGGAAGAGTGTTCTTCAGAAGAAGATTCCACATGTTGATCTAGAATAGGAATCCCCCCTTCAAGATGTGGAATCTGATTATCAAATTCTTGAAATGATTTTGTTTTTGCGAATCTATCCAAGCGATCATGTTGCCGGTCAACAACATTGTCAGATTTGGATGATTCAAGAAAAATTACATCTCTAGATATACCAACTTTTTATTTACTTCATCATAGAGGCGGTATGCTTTGGAGGTGTTTGAATACCCCAGGAAGATACACTTACGACTTCTAACACCAAGTTTGTTTCTATGTACCCTTGGTATCAAAGCATAACAGGTGGAACCAAAGACCTTGAGATGTTTTACCGAAGGAACATGTCCATACCACAATTCATAAGGAGTCTTGTTTCTTATAGCATTAGATGGACATCTATTCTTTATATATGCAGCACATAGAACAACATCAGCCCAAAACATTATCTTTACATCTTTGAAGAAAATCATGGATCGTACCATATTCAAGATTGTTCTATTCATTCTTTCAGCTACACTATTCTGTTGGGGATTATAAGGCACAATTGTTTGATGTTTGATCCCATGTTGGCGAAGATAGTTTTCAAATTTATTTGATGTATATTCTTTTCCATTATCAGTGCAAATAGACCCAATATGAGATTGTGCATCATTTTCAATCCATTTATGAAAATTCTTGAATGTTTGAAAAGCATCAGATTTGTTCTTCAATAAATAAACCCAACACATTCTGGTGTAGCCATCAATAAATGTCATGATATATTTATTTCCATTTGCAGAAGGAACAGGCATTGGACCACATAAATCTGAATGAATAAGTTCAAGCTTCCTTTGTGCTCTTGAATGTGAATCATGAAAACATTGTTTGCTATGCTTTCCTAGAATGCAAGCATCACATTGCTTAAGTTTTCTAGGAATTGTAGGCAAACCAGCAACACCATTTTTCTTCAATAAGCGGAGACTATCATAGTTTAAATGTCCAAATCTAGCATGCCATAATAAACTTGATGGAAGTGTACCTTCTTCATGATGAGAAATATATGAGAAATGTTGTGCATGAGCAGAGGTTCCTTGCGGTTTGAGAAGCCTTTCTTCTTCTATTCCCCTCATGACAAGTGAGTGGTCAGATGCTTTTCTTACCTCAAGCTTGCCATTAAACATATTAATGGAGTGACCTTGCTGACGAATGTGGACCAAGGACAGCAAGTTTCTCTTGAGCTGTGGGAGATATAGAACATGATCCAGAAGAAAGTCTGGAAGACCAGGCAGTTTAAGCCTGATTGTGCCAAGCCCTGATGGCTTGATTTTTTATTGATCTGCAAAGTATACTGCTCCATCAACATTGTCAGTGAAATCTTCAAAAAAATCTTTTCTATGAGTCATGTGACAGGTTGCTCCTGAATCAAGCAACCAATCATTTTTCCATGAAGCAAATGAAGCATTAAACAAATCTTCATTTACTCCAATGATACATTGTGCCTCAACATAGTGAGCGGATTCAGGTGCTTTACCTTTGTCTGCATCATCAGTTTTACCTTTCTGTTGATTTCTTTTCTGCTCAATTTTTTCCCATGGTAGCTTGCATGTAGAGGCATCATGTGATCCATTTATTTTGCAGCGAATGCAGTGCAGATCTGCCTTTTCTCCTTGAGAATGTCTGCCCCCCTGCCTCTGAAATATCTTCCTCTTCCTCTTCATCCACCTCTTCCTCTTGTAGAATCTTGAGCAGGATGCTTTTCTTTATGAGCAAGGCACACAGTCTCTTCAGAAGATTCAGGGGCCGTCTTCTTTCCAAAAGCTTTCTCTCTTTCAGCAAACTTTTTCACAAGAGAGCCAAAGGTTATATCTTTGAGATTTCCATTTGCTTGCAATGACTCAAGATAATTAGAGTAAGTAGGATAAAGTGCCTTGAGAAAAGCAATAAGAAGGATATCCAGCTCAACCTTAGTGGATTTGATATCATGCATTATAGACTTTACTTCAGATGCAAGAGCAAGAGGATCATTATTTTGCAGTTCAAGGGTGAAGAGTTTAATCATGAGTTGAACAACTTCAAGTGCAGAATGTGAGTAATAGAGTTCTTTCAGCTTTTGTAAGGCTTCAAAGGCAGTTGAATATGACGAAATATGGCAACTCACCTCTTCATTTACAGATGCTGCAATTAATGCATAAGCCTTGCTGTTCTTGTTTTCCCAAATGACGAGTTCTTTGTCTGAGGTAGGCTGTACAGGGTCATTGTCTCCTTCTCCGACACACACTCCTTTCCACAACTCATTGAAAATGAGGGTGTGTTTTATCATCCGGGACCATTCGGGATAGTTCTCCTTGCCAGTGAGAACTATTCCCACCATAGATATGATTGAATGCATTGTAAAATCCAAGATCTGTAAAAATACTTCTGCTGCTAAAAGAAAATTGATTCTGATATCAAAATGTATTCTGGCCTCAAATTTAAACACAGTCCAACGCAAGAGCGTTAACTATGTTAGTCACTTTGAAAGCAGCTTTATAAAAGAAAAACAACACTATGGTAGCCCAACAGCGTGGTATATATTTCCAGCAACCACAACAAACACTATATACAAAGTGTATTAAAGTCATCCAAATGCAATTGATATACTATTGATCATTGGAAGGCATGAACAGAGTTCTGCTGCGCTAAAGATCTTTACCAAACAAAATGCTTTAAGAGTATCAAACGCTATTCATAAAATGTGAATAGAATTCCGCTTCAGGTAGTGTTCACCGTGTCTCAAAATTAGTGTTCACGGAGCCAAAACCCGC
This sequence comes from Pinus tabuliformis, assembly GCA_031772625.1. Taxonomy (NCBI): domain Eukaryota; kingdom Viridiplantae; phylum Streptophyta; class Pinopsida; order Pinales; family Pinaceae; genus Pinus; species Pinus tabuliformis. The sequence continues at coordinate 483,189,226 of CM062820.1, forward strand.
AGGTCATATCAACAGCAGCGTTAAACAACGTTCAAAACTCCAAAACGTTCAACACACAGCCACAATTTTCAATTTAATCGTGGAGTATTCAAACAATTTTAATATTACTGTATTATTCAGACCTCGAGCAAGGCAAAAGGAGAAGAATCAATTCGGAATGTGATACCAAACTTTGGAATAGAATGGGTCTCGATTCGCCAGAGAGCGCTTCCGCTGCGCCACAACAGCTGCAAAACTTTGGAATAGAACAGGTCTCGGTTCGCCAGAGAGCGCTTCCGCTACCCCACAACTAGCACCACGCTTTTGCTTCGCCAGAGAAGTGTCCACAACTCCACAGTTCGATCGTGCTCAGAAAGGGTTCTTATGCACTGGAGTTCTTTTTTATAAAAAAAATTGTGCGACCAGTAATCACCGAAGGTCCACCAAGGATGAAGATATGTAGCGCTCAACAGATGGAGCACCAAGCCGAGGAAGGGCCCACGGCTTATAAAAATGGCAGTCACAAGTTATACGAAGGTATTTGATATAACATCACAGTGCATGCATTCCGCAGACAGAGACAACATGAGACCATCAACAATAGTCTGTGGACATACTTCCGCGTGAAAGTGAGGTGGGAGTCCTTGGTTCTGCTCGAAGGAACCTACAACGAGCGGGAGATGCTGGGGATCCGCACAGTCATAGTATGCAATGATACCATGTCAGGCGCAGTTACCATGTCAGAGACGTTTATGAATCAGTCAGAGAGCTGAACAGTCAGACAGGACAGAGTAATCAGGTGAATGCAATTCATGCAATGGAGGCGCAGATGCAATAACACTCCTCTTTTTTTGTTTATGAATCAGTCAGGCAGAGGGGCAGCTAATTTTATGAAGAACCTGCTCAGCTATATGAAGAGCAGACAGGGAGTTACAAGGGACACAAAGGCTAAAAAGAGCTGGCTCTGATACCATGTCAGGCCAGGAGTAACTCCATTTTGGCAGAAAACTGATTCATCTTATTCCATTAGGCATGTTATTGTTATATACAAAAGGATGTGACTGTTCAATTCATCTTCTGATGACTGTCCACATTCCTAATTTAATTATTTACATGAATTCACCCAATCGTGAAAATTAGGTGTCAACACTTATCCTCGTTGAAATTATTTTTCACTTTTGTGCGTGTTATTTCCCAATCTTGTAACAAGGTTGAGTAGCTTTGTAATACTAATATTATTATATTACAGGAGACGTAATGATTGTACACCATGTTTTTTCCATGCCCAATCCCCCTGACGGTACAATATGCAATTGCTTTAATAGTACAGTCGCATCTCAAGAGATATAATTTAGACCATGTAAATAACTAGATATATAATTATATATATTTTTAAATGGAGGTTAATAAATTTAATAAGACCATGTGCTCGAGGGAAGCTCACACGTGTTCACGTGATAAGACCACGTGACCTTCTTACGTATATCATGACGTGTTTTTTACTTTATATTTTTATTTTCTGACATAAAGAAATGCAATCGTGCAAACGAAGTAAACATCCACGCTGGAAGTCGCCGACTTGCCAAGTGTTCTATAAATAAAATAAAATCCACGTTGGATTCCACTAAATTTTGATTCCAGCGTGGCCATTGACAAGCGTTACATAAACCTCGCTTTACTAATTTAGCAAACTAACCATGTGTGTAACAATTTTTTCATATTATTTCACTGAGAATTTATCAGCTTGCGGGCTTGATAAAAATACACATTATTATTTAAATATTCATTAATTTTTCATAAATTTAAAATGATTTATATATTTTATATTAAATATATAAAAAATTCAAAACTGCAAAAAAATTATAGCAATAACAACATTTGTTCATTATTTTCTTTTTAAAACATAAAAAGAAAACAATATCTCTTAAATAAAAATAATAATCCAGAGCAGCTTATATTTAACATTGATTTAATTTAGGTTTAAAGTTTATTATTTTATTTTTAAAACATAAAATCAAAAAAATATACATATATATATCTTTTAAGTAAAATTAATAATCTGGAGTAACTTAGGTTTAACATTGATTTAATTTAGGTTTAAAGACAATGTTGTTAGGGTTATTAATGTAAAATAAGTTTAGATTTTTTTTGGTCAATATTTATGGAGGTTTTGAATCTTGAATCTCACAATTTACATAATTATTCATATTGCAATTGTTATCCATTACACTGTCCCCTATTAACTTAAATTTATAAGTAAACTTACATATTAAAAATATTTATAAAATTATATATATATATATATATATATATATATATATATAAACTGGAAAAAGTATTTATATTATGCAATTCTAAACATGATACATAGCAAATACATTAGATATTATAGAGCTAATTCATCAAAATTTTCCAATTTTTTTCTTCCTTTTAGCAGGAATATATGATTTTCTTGAGGAGAATGTATCTCAGTAACAAAAATAGGGATTTTCTAGGTGAATACTTTACAAAATTGCTCCAACAAAGCAAAAAATTCACAACACATAAGGTTACCAAGATTTTTTTTTAATAGTATTCATCCACCATTAAGGAATTACAAGAAGCCTAATTTGACCATTATTCTTTAATTCAAGTATCTTGATTTACACCCCTCATTAGCATACTTGTTTGCTTCTCTTTTGAAGTCTCTTAGGACGTGGAAATATGCTTTGGATGGGATAATTTAACAATTTTCCTGATTCTTTTTATGATGTTTTCCATAAATTTCTCCTTTAGAAGGGAGACTTTGACCGGGTGATGTAGGAGTAGGAGAGAATCTCTCATAATCGTAAGTGTATCCACCTAATGTTCTTTGGCTAACAAAAGTCCTTGGTAGAGACCAAGACCCCATGAGTACCTAAACATGTTGTCCTCCTTAGACCATAAAGTACCTCTCCCCTTTAAGCATGAAGATATTATATTAATAAAGATTTTGATTCTTTTTTTTAATTTTATAAATTATATTTTCGTAAATTTAATTCAAATTTTAAGAAAATTTTTAAATTTTAGAAAAAAATAAAACAAAAATGAACCTGATTTTTTTAAATGTACAATTAAATTTATAAAAAGTAAATGCATAAAAAATTTATTTTTTGCTAAAAATGAAGAGAGTTCTACATAGATATATTTTATCTAAAAAAAAAAGCATAGAAAGTGGAATATTGTCAATCTTTGTAGTTATTATTCTTTATAGATGGCTTCAACACTCAACTTTTCCTCATAAGATTTGAACCAGTAACTTGATATAGGTTAATCTTATAAAAATCATATACACTTCATAATTAAAAAGACATAAAACTTATTTTCAATCTTATAAAACTTAATTTTAATATTGCTTCATTAATCTAAATTCTTTTCACATGCTATTTAGTTTTAGAAGATTTAAAGTTTTCCTCACTTTGATTTTTTGCATTAAACTTAATGTTTAGAAGAAGAAAAAGAAATTATTTTAAGATCCATGAGGCTAAAGATAGCTTATGGGACATGTTGTTTCTTCATCTGCTTGATGTATTCGACCTTTTTTCTGTGAAGCTTCACAATAAATGCTCCCAGCTTCTCCACAAACCCCTCGCTAAATAGATTATCCCAAGAGCTAGCTGCCAACATATCTGCATAACTTTCCCTGTTGTCTTTGAAGGGCTCACATTCTAAAATGAAATGCTTTTTTGTTTCCACTTTTCCAGAAGAACAAAAAATGCATACTCTTTCATCCCATACTTCTTTTGGCCTTTTCTAGCGCCCTGTTTCACAACAGAGTTGATGAGAATTAGTCCTTAATTGAGCAATAAGTATTTTGGCTCTCCAAGAGATATTGACCTCTATGTATGCTTTTGGTTGATGACTATGAGTGAGATTAAAAATAAACACTTCAATACAGTACTTTTTCTTTCTTCCTAGCTCCTTGTCCCAAGTACACTTGTATAACTTATCGCTCTCCATGAGATGTTGGCGTCTATGTATGCTTTTGGTTGATGATTATGAGTGGGATTAAAAATAAACACTTCAATATAGTACTTTTTCTTTCTTCCTAGCTCCTTGTCCCAAGTACACTTGTATAACTTATCCATAACAAAAGCTTTTGTCTCTTTGTTGTTTATGGGACACATGTTCAAGCAAATACCCCATTTTCTAAACCATTTGCTATTTTGCTGAGTTTATTTATTTATTTATTTTATTTTATTTTTAATTAAAGACAACCTTACGCCATCTACCCTCTTCCATTTGCTCAATTTTTTTTAAATACCTTATGACTAGGCACTATAGCAATTGCTTTAATAAGAGCAACCCCTGTTTCACTTAACAAAATAGCATAAAGAACTACACTTTTAATTTGTAATCAAACACTTCTGAATTTTCTCAATTTATTTCCACTTATTTCTATATAAAATAAAACAATTAATACTTTGCATTCTAATCACTATTTAAAAATTTATATTCAAACTCCTTTGTAGTGCTTCTTTTTCTTAAAATAAAATAATTTTTTTTTTTTTTTTTTTAATGTTACGTGATACATATGATAAGAGGTGATAAACCAAAACATCATATCTAAATGGGCGTACCTAAATTTAGAAACACCCTAGGAATACCTAAATGCCCTACTAGTGCTAGGGACACTAATCCTTCTTTGTATACACTATATTTATCCACCAATGAGTTTGTATAATCTTGGAGTATCAACTTTCCACCACTAAAAAGGATTATAGTATTAATTTATTTTGCCTTTTGTAATCCACTCATGCTCTAATTGTAAACCAGGTAATCATGTGAATGTGATTGCAAACTAGGTAGTCATGCCATAGATTTAATGGCCTCCCTCCCTCTATTATGAATGAATTTATTAAATAAATTCACATTAAGCCACACTATTGTTTATGGCTTACTGTGTTTACAATAAGAAAACCATAGATAACGTCCATTTCATGCCATTTCTGCTTTTGCTTAATATATGTTTACTTTTGCTTATTATATTGTGATTTGAAATTCTATTCTGACTTTGTAATAAATATTTTTTTATAGATTTTATATTAAGATGAGATGATGTTAAAATAGAGAAGCAAATTCATTGCAATGAATATATTGAGTGCACTAAAAAAAAGTTAAATTGATTTGGAATTTAAATATATAATTATTTTTGATAAAATGTTTATTAATTTAAATGAAGTGTAATGATTAATATGTGGTAGCTAAAGTTTATATGGGGTAGTTCAAGTGACAATGGTTATGAAAATGAAATCTTACTAAACCGGAGATCTTGGGTTCGATTCTTGTGCTACCCTCCCCAGAAATGGGGTGAATAATGGACGTGTAAAAACTCAAAAATGAGAAAGTCTTACCAAACTTAAAAAAAAAAGTATGTGATAACTAAAAGAAAAAAAATATATAAATTATAATGTAGGTAAAAAAATATAATTTTGTTTTAAATGTTGTAAAAAAAATAAAAATATTGTCCTATGAAAAAATTCCTTTATAACCATATTTATTAACATACTTTCAACGTATAATTCATAAATTTGAAAGATTGTGATGACCACACTAACAAGGATCAAAATGACTTTACACTAAGGATTTGCGAATAATATAGATATTGATGAATATCTCATTTGTTTTATCTAAATTAGTGGTAAAAGTCGATAAGTTAATAAAAATAAAAGATATTTTACAAGAATACAAAAGCATTAGTAAAAAAATATAAATAAACTTTTCTTTCTTAAAATATAAAAACAAATTAATAAATTATTTTAATTATTTGTAATAAATATATCGTAAAACAATATTAGTGAAACTAATAAAATTTGTCTTAACAGAAATATATAATAATATTATTTTATATTTGATTTTAGATTTTTTTATCTATTTTTATTTTTATAGTTAGTTTTCAGATAATTATATTGGCAAATATGTGATGGTTGACGTTTGGAACCTACTAATTATCTTGGCAAATATGTGATCGTTGACGTGGAACCTACTAATAAGGTTCATCTTCAGGATCAAAGTGAGCAAAAATTGATCAAATCAATAAGATTAAATAGTAGCTAGACGCATCAAGTTTAGCCTTTAAAATAATAATATTATTTTAACAATAACTACTAGTTTTTAGTAAAGAAATTTTAACTAATTTAATCAAATGTAAGAGAAATTATTAAATTAATAGAATTTTAAATTAATTATTATTAAACAAAAATTAATATTAACAACTATATAAAAAATTATAACAATTTTGTCAATGGTTAAGGAACTATTAAATCAATAATATATATATATTTTTAACTAATTATTAATTATTAAATAATTATTATTAATATGGTCAAAAGGAAGTGAACAAAAATGCGCACACACACACACACACACATATATATATATGAATTTTATCAATAAATAATCAGAAAGAAAGAGCATGAATCCAACTCTTGCTCAATTTCCAATCATCATCTTTATTGAGATTTTTGGCCTGCTTCTCAATTTCAATGGTCTCTCTCAACTTCCTATGGTGGAAATTATCAAACCTTGCAATGACTTCAGAATCTTCAATGCAGACATGGTGCTTCGTTTTCTCTGCATGTTCAGTAATAGCTGAGGAGTGGGAATGATTATACATGATCTCTGTTGCATGTTCTTGAATCATCAAATTAATGGAGCGACTGATTTCTCTAATGTAGGGAATCCCACATGGGCAGGGGATTGAATAAACCCCTTTCATGTCCTTAGGATTCACAGGCTCCTTAACCGATCTAAGGGAGCTCCTAATAGTGTGAAGGGGCTTGAAGGTAGCAGAGACATTATTTTTCTTGAGAACATGAGCAATCTTATCAGTGGTTCCATGGATGAATGAAAGGAGAACATTTGAAAAATTTTCAGCACAAGACTTTTTAATTGATGAACCTTTACAAGCTTTTTGGAAAGCTACAAGACCTTGATGTCTACTATAGCCATTAATTTCAAAAACTTTCAGAAGGTGGGGTTTCTCATCTTCTAGGTGGTTTTCGTCATAATAAGGGTTACATATTTACCATTGAAAACGGGTATAAGAATGATAGTTACATCAAAAATATATTAATAACAATGATTCGATTAATAATGGTTCAATTAATAATTATATTAAAATTAATAATAATAATAATATTAAATCATCTAACCCTTTTTGTCATAATGATAGTAAGAATATTAATTCCAATAAATTCAATAATAACAATATTAGCATCAACAATTATAATATTAATAATAATACTACCAATGATGATGATGATGATGATGATGATGATGATGATGATGATGATGATGATGATGATGATGATGATGATGATGATGATGATGATGATGATGATGATGATCTTCCCCCTCTTAATATTGTTGTTAATTTATCTTGTATTCATTTGGACCCTCATGTTTTTCACCTCTTGAATAGAGAGCTTAATTTCGCCCTGGCTCCTAGAAAGATTCCCATTGAGGACATCATTTGTAACATCGAATATGGTATTAGAGACCTTATTGACAATACTAAGGAAGTTATTAGGCAAGATTGTGCCCTTATTCTTAGGAAATCTAGGCCTCCTAAGAGCAACATTAGCAAGAGTGAGTTTCTTGCTCTTAAGTCCTTGAAAGATAACCCTGACATTGTCATTCTTAAGGCCGACAAAGGTGGGGCTATTGTCATTTTAGATAAATCTGATTATGTTAGTAAAATGTTAGACCAGCTGTATAATAATGGGAGTTACAAGAAACTCTTGAAGAATCCTATTAAAAAAATGTCTAAGGAGGTCATAAATGCAGTTAAATTTAACCATGCTCTTGACCCCCTTAGTAAGAAGCTTATTGAGAGTAACCCTCTCACCCTTAGAATTTATGGTCTTCCTAAGATTCATAAAGAAGGGGTCCCTTGAAGACCTATTGTCAACACAAGAGGTGGACCTAACTATCTTCTTGCTCAGTTCTAAGCTCAGAAGCTCAAGCCTCCGGTTGGCGGCACAAGCTCCTTTGTTAAAGATTATGCTTCCTTTATCTATCAACTTAAAGGTATTAGGCTAAACCCTGTGGATTTGTTGGTTATCTTTGATTTTGTTACCCTTTACAAAAAATTCCCCTTTAATGAGGCCATTAATGTCATAAATCAGATTACTGATGATGACATCACCAAATTAGTTGGTCTTTGCCTGACATCCACATTCTTTGGCTTCCAGGGTGAATTTTATTGTGGAGTTACCATGGGTTCTTCGCTCTCTCCTGTTGTTGCTAACTTATTCTTGGAGGATTTTGAGACTAAAGCTTTGGTCTCTGCTCAATTTCAACCCAAGCTCTGGAAAAGTTTTGTAGATGATACTTGTGTTGTATGGCCCCATGGTTGTGAGAAGTTGGATTTGCTCCTTGTTCATCTTAATTCTCTATCAGAATCCATCAAATTCACAATGGAGGTTGAAGTTGATGGAAACCTTCCTTTCCTTGATGTTCTCCTCTCCGAAATGGAAGATGGTTCCTCGTCTCACTAGGTGTTTCGCAAGAAGACTCACACTGAACAATATCTTCATGCCAATTCTCACCATTTCCCAGCACAAAAATTCGGGGTCCTTAACACTCTTGTTACCCGTGCATTGAGGGTATCTGACGAAAACCACATAGAAGATGAGAAATCTCACCTTCTAAAAGTTTTTGAAATCAATGGTTATAGTAGACATCAAGGTCTTGTAGATTTTCAAAAAGCCTGTAAAGGTTATTCGATTAAAAGTATCGTGATGAACATTTTTCAAATGTTCTTCTTCCATTTATCCATGGAACCACTGATAAGATCATTTGCGTTCTCAAGAAAAATAATGTCTTTACTACCTTTAAGCCCCTTCATACTATTAGGAGCTCCCTTAGATCGGTTAAGGACCATGTGAATCCTAAGGACATGAAAAGGGTTTATTGAATCCCCTGCTCATGTGGGATTCCCTACATTGGAGAATCTGGTTGTTCCATAAATTTGAGGATTCAAGAACATGCAATAGATGTCAAGCATAATCGTTCCCGCTCCTCAACTATTGTTGAAAATGCGAAGAAAATGAAGCACCATGTTACATTGAAGATTCCAAAGTCATTGCAAGGATTGATAATTTCCACCATAGGAAGTTGAGATAGGCCATTGAAATTGAGAAACAGACCAAAAATCTCAATAGAGATAATGGTTGGAAATTGAGCAAAAGTTGGATCTTTGTGATTATTTATTGATAAAATTCAAAGAATATATATGTGTGTGTGTTAAATTAATATAAACATTTTTGTTCCCTTCCTTTTGACCATATTAATAATAATTATTTAATAATTAATAATAATTTAGAATTAAGAATTAATTTAATTTTTTTTAATATTGATTTAATAGTTTCTTACTTATTGTCTAAATTGTTATAATTTTTTATATACTTGTTAATATTATTTGTGATTACATTTCATTTAATAATAATTAAAATTTGAAATTCTATTAATTTAATAATTTCTCTCACATTGACTAAATTATTTAAAATTTCTTGACTAAAACTAGACGTTATTGTTAAAATAATATTATTATCCTAACGATTAATTCTGGAACTTAATGTATGATGCTATTTAATATTTTTGATAAATTGATTTTTTTCACTTGGTCCTAAGGATGAACCTTATTATTAAGTTCAAAAAATCAGCCAATGTGATTTATTTAAAAGCTAACTACAAAAATATTATTATTATTATTATTATTATTATAATATAGAGATTTAAATTAGGAAATATTTGGGTTATTTTTATGTTTTTAATTTAAAAATAAAAATAAACCAGATTATAAGTGATGTATAAATGGTTTGCATAAAAGATGTTTAGAAAAATGTATAAGGAAATTATTTCTTAGTTAAGAACCATTAAAATGTATAAAGAGATAACCCAACCCTAATAAGCATTGAAATTTAAATATATGTTTTATGTTTTTTTGGATGTATAATTATTCATTTTATTTATAATATAGTAATTTTTAATTGTTTTATTATTTTCCTGAATAATATTAAAACATAATTTATTTTGAATACAAAACAAGAAAGAAGAAATGAGTTGATTTTAAAATTTATAAAAAATTTACATTTTTTTTTTTATAAATTTTAATCTCATTATATATATATATATATAACTAACAATTCGCCAAGAATGTATTTTAATATAATTTATTTTGAATACAAAATAAGAAAGAAGAAATAAGTTGATTTTAAAATTTGTAAAAAATTACAAACTTTTTACAAATTTTAATATCATTCATATATATATATATATAACAATTCACCCACAATGTATTTTATGAACTATCATTGAAATGTTAGATTAGCAGTGGCTACGAGTTGTGAGGCTCTAAGTGAGTATTAAAAATACTATAGAAGTTTGTAAGTAGTGATATTGTTTTTAACCAATATTAAAACATCAAATCACTTTTCCTCATGTGTCAACTTTATTACAATGTATAAAATTATGAGAAACAAATTGTGGCTTGGAACCCAATAGAAAATTTGATGGTTGAGATGAGGTGAGTTTTTGAAAATTTATGTATTATTCATGAAATGATGAATGCTGTGTACGATTTATCATTCCAAAGTTATATATCTAAACTAATAAAAATATACAAATAAATATTATATTGTAGATTTTGTTATAAATTTTATTGTTGGCATATTAAAGATTATTTAAAAGTTAAAAAGGAAGCTAATTAACATAATATGGTCATTAATGCAAGTACAACATTTAGAAGTAATGAATAAAAAAGTAGTGTAAAAGGCTCAACCAAAGAAATCATTTCAATTAATGAGTAAGTTCATTGTATTAAAGTTTATTATGTCATTTGAAAGAATTAAATCTAGGTGAGGAGGATCCTAATCATTTCTCTCATCTACCCGAGATAAATCTATTTAATGTGTCATGATTACTAAACATTATAGTAATAATATTTTGATCAAGACACTTTCCATACATATAACAAAGTTTCTTAATCTTAAATAATATAATATAGATTCTTTTTATTATAATGTTTTTCTAATATATTATATTGCCAAAGAAATTTAAACATGCTTTACAATATTATAAGAAATATTTGATACTAATTATCACATCATCAAATTTATTTATTTGATCACACTATATTAAAAAACAAATAATATAATTAAATCATAATCCTACCAGTGAACTACCATAAATTAATATTATTAAAATAAAATTTATTTTTTATATCATCATTTAACATTTTTATAATTAAAAAATATCATATTTACAAATCTGCTATATTGTATATTAAATCATGAATGGTTTAACCAAAATGCATCTATGTTCTTATCATCAATATCTATATTGATGCTTTTGTAGTTTCTGCATGAACAAGTAAGTTAGTACAACACACTAAATTGCCTAGTATATTTATTTAAGAACCCAAATATCAAATTCCTATAGATGCCTTAGTGTTTTTACATTTTATGTGTTAAAGTTCTATACTATAACAAATGCAATAGTGTAACAATAACGGAGTTCATGCATTAGTGTAACAGTAAATAATTGCATAATTGATACAACTTAGTGTTGGTATTTTGAATGTTATTGTATGGATGCAATAGTCGAAATGATTATATATTGCACTTATGTCTCTGAGTAAATACTACATTTGTCCATATAACTATTTAACGCACCAATATGCTTTGCATACATTTCAAATTTAGAAGAATTTACATACTACCATTCTAAATCTAAAACACCCCCAATGTTGAAAGATGTAATGCTTTGTCTTGCTTTTTTTTTTTTTCAGCACGAAAAAAGCTATATTTCCATTAAAATTCCAAATTGCAAAAAAATAGTACATCATAAGGCTATATGGAGATCACAAGATAAAACTGATTTTGCAAATCAAACCAAAACTAGAGGGGTCTCATAACCCCAATACTACAGACCTTCATCAGATGTACAGTAAGTTCAGCAAACAGATTAAGACAAAAATATGGGGCATCAACAGATAAACATGGTTGTATATTGAAGAAAAAAAAAAAAACATATATATATATAATAAAATAAAATAAAATAATAAATAAATAAATAAATAATAATAATAATAAAATCTAATTTATGGGGCCAGATGCATACCAGATTGACGGTGAGAAGAAAAGAGAGTTATGTACCCGGCATGATAAATTCCTGAATCTGGAAAGATTTGTTGTCCACTGAGATACTCATCATCCAGACTTCATGTTGAGATGAAAGTCCTTTCTTCGATAGAGCATCTGCCACCTTGTTTTTTTCTCTGTCAATATGGCTTATAGAGTAATTATTTCTGTAATTAAATGCTTTGTCTTACTTAGTTGACCAGCAAAGTTAGTGTTCACAATGCTTTTTTATAATTTAAATTACTAACCATCAATAAAAAAAAAACCAAGGGAAGTATATTGGTCTTTTATGAGAAACACTGTAAAAAAACATAATTTCATTGTCCTACCTAATTCACTTACATAGTTCATGTTCAGATGAGAAAAAAAAAAAACCAAGTGGAAGTTGGTTTTAGATACCTACTTCCTATTTTAGTAATGTAAATTTACTCCTTATATCAAAATCATCATTTAGATGTTAACTCTATAAATATGGATGAACCGAGAAGGTTTTCTCATAAAGCAATAATAACATCGAGTGGTATGCCCAATCATAGATGATCGCTGATTGTATATTTTGTAATTATGAATAATATTTTTGACTATTTTAATAACAAAAAGGTTATTTTATTATCAATTTTGATAATGAATTATTGTAATTTTTTAAATATTTATATAAAATATTTAAAATAATATAATTAATTATAATTCGATGTATATTAATTATGTCACAATTATTGTTATAAAAAAATGGATGCATATTCAATAATGAGATGTAGAAGCATTTTTGCAATTTCTGTTTCTAGGATTTTTGCTTTTGTTATCAACACCTTGCTTTCCAATGGTACCCCATGGGGCTCCTACAAAAATCTAGTTGTTTCTAAATCTAATTAGGCTACCTCACACAAATTCAACAATTCCTCAACTCACAAACCACAATCAGAGGTGAAGCCATCTAATACAACCAACAATGAAGCTGTGATTGCTACCTCTGTTACTCTAGCAACAAAAATCCTAAAGCTAATGGTTCATGCCTTCCTCAGACAATCAAAGATCCCCTCCTCGAAATCCCATTAGGAAAAATAGGGGCAAAAACTGAACATATGATAGAGCATGCGGTAATATGCAAATTTGTACATCTCTGACCCTCAGAGAAAAACCTACTCAACTAGATCTGAAAGAACTGCACAGTCAAAGGGGATCTTGACCTCAAGTGGGGATCCAGGGGTTTCTTCGCAACCATATTCAACAATATAGAGGATATAGTAGGATATTTCAAGGAGGACCATATTTCATGAATTTGATCGGCTTATTCATGAAGTCATGGGTTCAAAGATTCCACCTCGAAAAAGAAGACATTTCCGCAACCCCAGTCTGAATCTGTCTTTATTTTCTTCCTCATGAGTTTTGGAACCCTAAAATATTAGAAAGCATTGGTAATGCCATAGGGAATTTTGTTATGATCTCAGATACCACAAAGCAAGGTCGATACACTTCTTATGCCCACCTTGTACTTATCTAGACATATCCAAGCCCTTCCTAGCAAGCATTCAACTAAGCAGTGAAGATGAAATATGGGAATAACCAATAGATTATGAGAAAATCCCATTTAGATGCTGAAAATGCCACAAACACGACCATATATTCATAGAATGCCTAGCAAACAAAGTCCAACAAAATGCACAAGTAAATTTGTCCTCAGATCAAGATGGGTTTACCAAGGTCACCAATAAAAAGAAGACAACCAAAAAAGGAATAGAGAATCTAACCTCTGAAAATGAAACGAGCCATAATTGGTACACAGTCCTCCATCAGATGGAAGAAAACAAGATAGCTACAAAAGGAGAAAAGCCCCAAATGAAAGAGATTGGGAAAACCAATCAACAACCACCCAACCAACAAAATATGTGCATGCACAGTTAATTGACAAAGATTACCAGGAGGATCTAGAAATGGAGGATAAGACCCAATATTTTTCTGATGCAAAATATTTCGAGGCAATGGACATGCGAAACATTGATCTACAATCTCTTGTACAAGAATGTAGAAACAAAGACCCAAAAACCATTCTTGAGGAGCAAGTCCGAATCATCACCATAACATACATTTGAAATCAAGATCTAATCTTTGTCAAACTCATGAACTAGATAATACCCCAAACCATATCTCTTATTTTTATTGATTTCGGGTAGCGTCGGATGTGCTCTAGCCACGAAAATTGGTGGAGAGGCTAAAACACATGAGATCTCCAATACCTAGAAATGGTTTGGGAATATTCTAAACAGTGTGGGAAATATTAAAATAATTAATATTTTTAATGGAGTCCCTAAGTCTAAACTTGGGAAAAATAAAATATTAATGTGAATTAATATAAAATTGTGTTAGAATGGTACAAAAGTCATGGATCAAGCCAGAGCTAATCTTAGTCGTTGATTAGGGACTTAATCTCAGTCGTTGATTTGTCAATGAGAAAAGTATAAGAGGAGGCTTGAGGGTCACTTGGAGAACACACCAAGAGATCAAGATTTCGACTTTCTAGGGTTGGGTTTGCTGAGAAAGTTGAGAGAGTGATCAGAGTTGCAGCTGAGGGGTAGTGAATACAGAAGAAGAGAGGCAGAGATAGCATTGGGAGGATCAACGCAGTAGCCGGAGAGAGGGACGTATAAGCAACCAAGGGTTCATGCAGAGCCAGCCAAGGCTCACGCAGAGCCAGCCAAGAGCTGCATAACGCTTCAGAGGGCCAGCGTGGGTGACACAGAGGGCCAGAGGATTGATGCAGTGCCTCCAGAGGCTGATGCAGTGCCTCCAGAGGCTGATGCAGGCCAAGCTAGAGTGATGCTGGGCTAATGCTGGGCTAGAGAGAGGCTGATGCAGTCCTTAGAGGCTGACGTTGGGGTTTCGTGGGGCAGATTGGAGCTTTGGAGCTACCAGAGTGTTTATCCGGGGTTTCAATTGGAATATAGGCTTCCGAGTAGAAAGGTACTACTGCCGATATTTTTCTATGTTCGGTGAGTCAGATTTGGCACTTAGATTGTATTCTGAAACTGCTTAATAAATCAAACCCTCAGATAGCTGCACTAATTTTCCTACTTTGGGTTTTTCAGGGACATTAGTCCAAAAACAACGGTGTCACTTGTGTGCTTGTTTCTGTTTCCTTCAGTTGATGATCTTTATTGTGTTGAGCATGTACTTGTGTTTATTTCCGGTATTTACATGGTAAATAACTTGTTAATTAACAAAACAAGTAGGTAGGAATAAATCAGAAAGTACATGAAGGGTTTCTAATGGGTTAGACTTAGAAATTCCAACATGGTATTAGAGCATGGTTGCAAATCACAGGAGAACTGAGGTTATCAACCAAGCAGAGCAGCAGCTGCAGAAAACAATTGTCCCGAGTGACAGAAGTTTTTCGTAACAGAGTAGCAGTAAGGAAGGGGTGACGCAGTTCCTGCATCATCAAGATTGAGTCAGGAAGAGGCAGTGCAGAGACTGAGGGAGGCAAAGACAGGCTCACGTAGAGGCCAGGAGGGCTGACGCAGTTGGCTGAGGAAGTTGATTTGCCGATGTCGGGATTGCACAGAGCCTAGGAGCTCTAACCTTCCATTTTTTTGGGTTTAGGAGGCTGTGGGTAAGTTGCAGAGTAGAGCTGGTGGGGTGTTGTAGTCAGAAGAGTACCTAATAGGGCAAGGCCAAGGAGGAGGGAGTTGCTACCGAGGATTTCTAGCCAAGAAATCCAGATCAGTGATGCAACTGCACTAATCGGTCAGAGTGGCGGCATCTCGACATTGGCAGAAGCGTTTCCAGGAGGGAAATCAAGACTCAGAGGGAGTCACACTGAGAACTTCCAGGAGGGAAGTAGAGGAGCAGCGAGATGGCAGTGAACGAGGTAAGAGACCAGGACAGACTGGACAAAGCCTCAAACTTCGTATTCTGGAAGGCCAAAATCTTATCCGTTCTAGACAGGAATAGTGTCAAGCACTTCGCCTTGAGGACGATAGATATCCCGGTCGACCCAACTGATAATGACAAGTACGAGGAGGCAATGGCAAGGGCCAAGAGAATCATTCTTTACGGGTTCAAGGACCATGTAGTACCACATATTGCCGAAAAGGACACAACAAATGAGATGTTGGAGGCCCTAAAGAAATTGTACCAACATACTTTTGTGCAGAGAAGGATGTTACTAGAAAATCAGTTGCAACCATACTAGATGTAGAAGGGAGAATAGATCGACCCCTTCCTCGGTCGATTGAAGGAGATTCGGGATCAACTGACTTCCATAGGGGCCACGCCGGATCAAGAATTGATAGTGAGAACAACCCTAAACGCAGTCTCAGAAGACTAGGAGGTGTTTGTCCAGAGCATACTGGGTAGGGTGACCCTTCCAGATTGGGAGGAAATGTGGGCTACTCTTTGCCAAGAAGAGATCATAAGGTTGAGCAACGCGGGAAGCAGTGGAAAGGGGATCAAAATAAAAAAGGAGGAGATGGATGTTGCCCTGGCATTTGATGGAAAGCAGGAGAAACAAAAGAAGAAGGACCTCTCCAAGTTCAAATGCTTCCACTGTGGGGAGCTGGGTCATTATGCGACCCAGTGTCCAAGGAAGAAGAGCAAGGGAGAGGCCTCTGAGACCAAGGCTGTGCCAGCAAGGGCAGAGAAGGAAGTGGAGACAGACAATGACTGTGTCATGAGTGCACACACACCACTTGAGTGGAAGTGGGGATACATCGAGCTGTAGTTAGATGGACTACAGGTGATGAGGGGCAGGATCCTCGAGGTACCTAGCCTCTTGGCTTAGACCTTGCTACGGAAGCCCCGAAGAGGAGTAGCAGTATTGGCGATGTCAATAGAGACGGATGCAGATGGAGCAATAGAGGGAGCTACAACGTAGGATTCTCAAGACAACGTGAGGTAACAATGCGAGAAGCACGGGAGTGTTCCACTAGTGCAAGATGGCACAGAGAGGTGTGCAACGGTGCGAGATGCATGAAGTTGTTGCAGCAATGAAGAGGTTAGAGAGGGAGCACTTGTCAGCGACAGAGGGAGCTTCAACATCGGGAGTGTTTCTAGCCTGACGGAGATGTCAGAGTTGGGAGATCAGTTACTTACTTCTTAGTAATTGAGTTGTAGGTGCAGCAGTTAGTAATGGCAGTGCTATGGGTAGCACAATGAAGCATGATGAGAGGGGTTGTAGTGCAGATGCAGCGGTGGCAGTGGCAGGGCCATGGGCAGCAACACAAATGCAGAGGGAGCTGTCGTACAAATGCAATAGTGACAGTGGCAGAGCCATGGGTAGCACTACAGGATGCAATAGTGCAGAGGATGTTGGGCAGCAGGCCTAGCATCAGCATAGGGACTGATGCCGGATGATCAGGGTGATACTCAGTGAGGAGTATTACTAGAGCAAACTCCTCGCTAAGAGGGAGTGTTGATTTGGGGTAGCATCGGATGTGCTCTAGCCACGAAAATTGATGGAGAGAGTAAAGCACATGAGATATCCAATACCCAGAAATGGTTTGAGTAGATTCTAAACAATGTGGGAGATATTAAAATTAATATTTGACTTAGGGAAAATAAAATATTAATGTGAATTAATATAAAACTGTATTAGAATGGTCCAAAAGTCATGGATCAAGCCATAGATAATCTTAGTAGTTGATTAGCGACTTAATCTCGGCCGTTGATTTGTCAACGAGAAAAGTATAAGAGGAGGCTTGAGGGTCACTTGGAGAACACACCAAGAGATTAAGATTTCGACTTTCTGGGGTTGGGTTTGCTGAGAAAGTTGAGAGAGTGATCATAATTGTAGCTGAGGGGCAGTGAATACAAAAGCAGAGAGGTAGAGATAACACCGGGAGGATCAGCGTAGTAGCCGGAGAGAGGGACGCAGAAGCAGCGAAGGGTTCACGAAGAGCTAGTCAGGGCTCATGCATAGGCAGCCAGGAGCTGCGCAGTGCCTTAGAGGGCCAGTGTGGGTGATGCAGAGGGCCAGAGGACTGACGCAGTGCTTGTAGAGGCTGAAGTTGGGTTAACGTTGGGCCAGAGAGAGGCTAATGCAGTCCCTAGAGGCTGACGCTGGGGTTTCGTGTGGCAGATTGGAGTTGTGGAGTTGCCAGAGTGTTTATCCGGGGTTTCAGCCAAAATATCTGCTTCCGAGTAGAAAGGTACTACTGCCGAGATTTTTATCTATTGGGTGAGCAGGATTTGGCACCCAGATTGTATTCTGAAACTGCTTAATAAATCAAACCCTTAGATAGTTGCATCGATTTTCCTACACTGGTTTTTTCCGAGGACATTAGTCCAAAAACAACAGTGTCACTTGTGTGCTTATTTTTGTTTCTTCCAGTTGATGATCTGTAATGTGTTGAGCATGTACTTGTGTTTATTTCCGGTATTTACATGGTAAATAACTTGTTAATTAACATAACAAGTAGGTAGGAATAAATCAGAAAGTACATGAAGGATCTCTAACAGGTTAGACTTAGAAATTCCAAAAAATTTTCCTCTCATGGAATCAAAACAAACACTCCCATGAATAAATTGAGTATTTTCAAAGAACCAAAGAAGAAATGGAAAACAAAAAATAGTCAATTACTACATGACCTAGGGTATTACTTGGTGAATACTTCTAGAGTGTCACTAATGGTTACAACTTTCAACCCTCCTCTCAACATCATCAATGAAAACCATCTCTTGGAACACTAGGGGTTTTAATTCGAAATCCAAGCAAAGACTCCTAAAAATCAAAATTTTCCAAGAACACCTTGACATCATGATGATTTAACAAATGAAATGATATTCTGAATCTCTGAACAAGCTCTTAAAGAATCTATAGATAAAATATGATTATCTAGCCTAGGATGCCTAAGGAGCATTAGGAGGTATTGTTATCACATTGAACCCTTCCTTAGTCACTCTTAGGGATTCCTTTTCTCTTTACTAAATCCTATCTATTAACTTTCAACTCATTGGTTCACTGAAATTAAGTTTTAGAGCCAATGTTTATGGCCCTAGTATTCATGTTGACAAAAAAATCTTCCTTCAAAACTTACAAAAGAGCCTAAAAGCTTATAGGGGAAAACTTCTAGATTATAAGTGGGGATTTTAACATGATAAAAAATCTCAATGAAAAGAAAGGTGGGATTCATAGACTCAATGAAGAAAGCCCCCTCTTTGTGGAATTTATTAATAACTCCAAACTTATAGATCTAAGCACACATAACATTATATACACCTAGAAAATAAGAAATGCAACACATCTCAAATAGATCAAGACTCGATAGATTCCTCACAGCAAATTCTCTCTATTTTTCAGGCACCAATTTTGAGGCTTTTATTCTCCCTTACCATGGTTCAGATCATTGGCCCATAGAACTCTTTATGGATTGGATTAGTAGTCTCAGGAACAAGCCCTTCAAATTTGAGGATTTTGGATATGGCATCCCGATTTTCACTCTAATATTGAAAAACGGTGGAAATAATTAGATCATTTTCCTATAACCCTTATGTATCAATTCTTGTAATGATCAAAATATCTCAAAATGAAAATAAAGAACCTGAATATTGAAGATTTTGGTAACATCCACATTTAAGGAAAACTAAAGTTAGAACAAGAGACAGCCACCATCTAACAAGCAATCATATCAAATGGCATATCTAAGGAATTGGAACATCAAGAAGTGGCCACTCACCTCAAACTAGAGGAAACATTGAAGCAAGGGGAAATCCTCTGGAGACAAAAATCCCGAGTAGGATTAAGGTGGGAGAAAAAAACACTAAATTCTTTTACAAATCCATGATCAACCATAGGCAAAGTAATATAATATCAAGCATAAAAGCACCTAATCACCAAAAAGGGGAAAACCATGATGCAATAGCTCAGGAACTCTTGAATCATTTCCAAGCCTCACTTATGGAAATGGTTCTCGATAGAAGGCTTGTTGTCAAGAAAATAACATAACACATTCCCAAACTTATAACAAGGGAACAAAATGATCCCATTTTGAAGGAGATCACCATGTAGGAAGTGGAATCAGCTATTATGGTAATGCCTAAATGCAAGTCCCTAAGACCCAATGGGTTTACCACCGATTTCTACCAAGATTGCTAGAAAATTCTAGGTTATGATGTTTGATAAGTAGTATAAGACTCTCAACCCTCCTCCTTTATCATAATAACCCTTGATGCTACCTTTATATCTCTTATTCCTAAAAAATCTTGCATTGATTATCTTTCAGATTCCAGGCTTATTTCCCTATGTAATGTTATCTATAAAATCATCTCCAAAGTTATCACAAACCAACTAAAACCCATTCTCCCCTCACTTATCTCTCCTAAGAAAATTGGTTATGTGGAAGGAAGACAAATTATGGACAACATAATACTAGCCCATGAACACATTCACTCACTTAATTCTAATAAGTCTCCAGGTATGTTCATCAAACTTGATATGTCAAAAGCATTTGAAAAATTGACTTGAAAATTTATTTTTCACATGTTCATTGCTTTTGGGTTTGTAGAAATATGGATCCACTGGGTTTTTTCCCTCATTTTCAAAACTTTCTTCCCCATCCTAGTTAATGGGTATCCCTCTCCCAATTTTGTCCCCTCAAGGAGTACTAGGCAAGGAGACACCATCTCCACTTACGTCTTTCTCCTCATGGATGAAGGGATAGGTAAATCTATCAACTCATCCCTATAACTTGGCTAGCTAGAAGGTCTTCTTCTTGGTTCCCATGATCTCTCTTCTTCGCACCAACAATGTGTGGTCAGATACCATTCTCTTGGGCATCCCCATTGTCAAAGCAACCACTACCCGTAAAAACATCCTTTAAGATTTATCTAATGCTTCCGGAACCTCCATTAACATGAAAAAATCTAAAATATTCTTTTTTAATACCCCATTAGCTATCCAAATTCACATATACCATTTACTTGGTTTTCAAAGGAGCTCTTTTCCATCCAAATACATGGGATCACCTTTAACTAGAAATCCTCCTAGACAAAAGATATGGGGAAAAATTCTTCTTAAATTTGAATCCAAACTTTATTGTTGGACTCTCAGATCACTCAATCTAGTTGTTCGATTTATCTTTCTTAAATATGTCCTTCAATCCCTCCCCACCTATATTCTCTTAGCAATGGAAGCCCCTAGAGTCATTTGGAACAAGACCAAAAACATATAGTGCAAATTCCTCTGTGGGGGTGGGGGGGGAGGTGGGAAAAGGGACAAAAAACAAACTCTAGTTGACTGGAAAAAAATCTATCATCTAAAAAACTAAGGAGGCCTTGGTCTCTGTGATCCAGATATACTCAACAAAGACTTAAGTACTAAAAACTAGTGGACATGAATAAAAAACCTGGAGGCTTTATGGTGCAAAATGTGGAAATATAACTATACCCCCAATACCCAGGAATCTCAGCTCATCAAAATGATAGGAAACATTAAGTATTCTCATATTTGGAATGCTACTTAAAGCAACAAACATCTTTTCCAAGAGCATAGTTTTGGGGAAATAAAAAATGGGAACAATGCATTGTTTTGGTATGACTCGTGGCATCAACGGCCAAGATTATCTAAGAATGAATAACTCCACCCAATCAAGGACTTCCTAACCTCTACGGGACAAATATTAGTCGCACATTACTTGGAATCATCCCCCTGCAATTCCCAAAGGCACAATTGGAAGTCATATGAGGAATGGATTGAATCTCCATCCCAAAACAAAAGCACAATTATCAAGAAAGAATTAGCAAACAAAAGAATTGTGGTTCAAGAGGGCAACCATATTCTTTATTAGGGTTATAGTTGGGTCTCTCATTTGTTATCTGCAAACAATATTACAAGATCGTTATTGAAGGCGATTCCAATACCATTATCAATATCTTCTGGAAAATCCAATGTGGATTAGATCCTTCCAAAGTCTCTAAGACTTGGAGCTGAAGGCTCACATAGGTAATACTACAAAAATCTTGGAAAAAATCACAACTCCACTCCTCTCCCAAGGATGTAGAGAAGGCAACAAATTTCCTGACACGTTATCCAATTTTGGTCTTAGTATAACAACTCATCCCCTTTACTTGGATTGGAGTGAGGACACTCTAGGATCCATTCGAACTCACTGTCAACATTTGGCTACAAAGGATCTTATCCCACAAGGAGGGTGCCTAGGAACGAGTGTTACCATCCTTGCCTTGATACGATTCCAACTCACATGAAAGGGGGGGTGGTTACTAGAGCGAATGCCTAGATATTCTTCCCAATTGTTGTTATGATTCACTGGGTTTTTGCTTGCAGCACTAGTACTCTTTTTTTTCTTCTCATGTCAGTTATGTCAAGGTTTGATACAACCAACCTATTTTTATAAGTTTCTATTTATAATATGCTTTACTTAGAGGAGGTCTTAGAAACCTTGAGACTTTGAACTTATATCACTCGTTTGGTTTTCCTACAAACAAATTCGTAACAAAAAACTTTTGGTCTATGTAATCCTCATTTGACATAATGCAAAATGCCTATTTTTAATATATATTAATTATAAATGACAAAATAACTTAAAAATAAAAATAACATGGACATTAATTCTTCAAAAATTAAATATATCTTCAAATAATTTCATTATATTTATATAATCCAGTTTTATATATATATATATATATATATATTTCTAATAAAAAATATTTTTATAGGTTTATGTTTTTACTCTCTATATGAAGTTTTTTATCAAATCAACTTCTATTAAATATAGATTTATATGTAAAAATAAATATGTTATAAAATAAAAAATTAATTTAAAAATTAATATCTTTTCATCATATTTACTAATTTATTTTTTTCAATATAAAAAATATCTTTCGTTAATTTAAACCAAATAGGTTATGCATTTCTCAGTCTGTGCAATCATTGTACCAATAATCAGCATAGATCCATTTTAACCACATATCTAACATGGGCGGAGAGGGATCAAATTTCTTAATCAACATAGATCCATCTTAACCACATATCTAACATGAGCTTAGAGGGATCAAATTTCTTCAGGGGTAAACTTATTTTAGAGTTCAAAAACAATGTGTAATTTTTTATTGTTTAAATTGTATTTTTGAATGTTATAGAAATTACATAACATATGCATTGAGTCATTTTATGGGCGCACATTAAATTGTTTTTTTTGTTATTAATATATTTTTAAGTATAAGTCAATATTAATTAATATTAAAATATTTTATTCATAATCCATATTGGATATTTTATTCTATATAACATTAAAATATTTTTTTAACATTTTTTTTCTATATATAGATATATATGAAGTTGATATCACTTGTTAAAATATTTTTGAAAATGATAAAGTTAAACATCTTACTCACATAATTTTTTTAACTTATAATTATTTAAAATAAAATTATATTAGGTCATATGGACAACTAATTAAATAAGCATAACATTTATTATTATTATATAATTGATATTGTTTTTCTATTTAGAGAATATTTTATATTTATTTTAAGACAGGTGGACATACTTACACATCGCCTTAGGCTCAATTACAAACATAGTAGTGAAAAGTGCAAAAACATCAAAATGACAAATACCAAAGCTAAAGCATCCTATATAAAAGTCAAAGAAATGGATCAATGAAAATATAATAAGAGATTGCTACAACAATTAAAACTTCATCAACAACAAGCAATAAAACGTAATGCATGACCTTATAAAATCAACATCTCTACTCTCATATTGGTACCAAAGTCTCCAAAACAATAAAAATATTCACTAAATTTAAAACTATTTAATATTTAAAATATTATAATTCAAAATTATATATATATATATACTATCAACCCATAGACAGGGGTTTTAGACAGTGGTTTCAGCCCCATACAACTATCCTGTCATATTAGGTAGATGGGGATGGAATGAGACAAAGTAGGACCACTTTCTTTTACCTAGTTGAATAAGGAAGCTCATAGGAATGCTTCTCATATCATATTTTGTTTTTGGTCATTGGTATCATCTTTGAAATTCAATGTAGACATCCACATAATGGTATCCTATGGCTTTTGACGTATCCTCACCTTGACCTTTTCAATGGTTTGGAAAGTTGCTTTATTTCCAGTGATTAAAATTTTGGTGGACATGTCACCATGGTTTATGAACACATACATAGAGATTTAAACGTTTTTACTTACATTGATTATTAATATTAAAAAACTGAAAGGTTGGTTTTTTTTTCTCTTCGCGAAATTAAAAACATTTTATTTGTTAAGTATATATATATTTTTTTTTCTAGGTTAAGACTAAACTAAGTACCCACGGGGAATTGAACCAGTGACCTATCGCAAAGAGTGCCTTAACAGCGCACCCATTCACCGTCAATCCAAAGCCCCGTGGGCATTTGTTAAGTAAATATTGATAAATCAAAATTCCACTATTTTATCATATTCAATATTTCTAGCATATTCAACATTAATAGTAGAGTCTAACATTAATAGTAGAGTCTAAGTTGATGATGTTTTGATCGAGATCTTTTTATTTTTTTTATATATAGAATTTAGTAAATTAAGGAAGTTTTTCACTAAAATTTAATAATATAATTTTGTGAGTTTTTTTGTTTGTTTGTTTGAAATGTATTTTTGAATATATCAAAAAATTCAAATTAAAAATTTAGTACGATTACTTTTTTTTTTGCTTGAAATGTATTTTTGAATCTACTAGAATTTTTTTTAATATATATATCTTTTTTGATGAATCAAAGTCTAACATTCCATTCTATCAATATTAGCATCATAATAAAAGTTGATGATAATTTGATTGCTGACTTTTTTATAATTTTTGCAATCTTTAGTAAATTTGGGGAAGTATAATTGTTATATGTTTTTGTCTTCTTTTTTTTCACTAAAATTTAGTAATACAATCTTGTGAATTTTTTTTTGATTGTTTGAAATGTATTTTTGAATGCACAAAAAGATTTAAAGCCTCAAAAAAACCCTCTCAGACTCATTCTATTCAAAGTTAACAATTCAAATTTATTATTTCAAAATCTTTTAACCAAATTTAAAAGAAAACTTATTGACAGATATATTAAAAAAAAACATAAATATAATAACATTTAAACTATACTAATTATTTTTTCCCACTAATTTATAATATAATGAAAAATATATTTAAAAAAACACACATATATATATAGTTTTAATAAATTATAAAATGAATGAAAATATATATTTAAAAAAACATAAATATAATAACATTTAAACTATATTAATTATTTTTTTCCACTAACTTATAAAATGAAATGGATATTCAAAACCATCGGATTAATATTGAAATCAACGACTTTACAAATATACCAAAATATGATATAAAATGATTATATAATTTTTAATTATTAAAACAAAGATGTAAAGTTCTTCCATTAACAAAAATAATTAATTATTTAACTAGTAATAATTAATTATTTAACGATTGTTAATTTTAGATAGAAACAAAGTTTCGAGAACGAGAGGATGGCTCCGCGGTTGAACCCTAGCTCTGCCGCCTCTTTGCCCTCGGCTGCCATCAGTCCCTTGATCGCCTCTGCGGCGGATGATCTTGAGATTCTCAAGCTCGGGTCAAGGGAGTTCTCACTCTCTGCAGACACGCAGAATGCTAATATCAGGAAGGCCGGAGCCGCAAACATATGTCCTCAAGAGGTTCTCTCTGCAGATAACGCTGGGGTAGCACAGCCTCAGCCCACGATTCCACTACACGATTTAGAAGCCATCTTCAGATTGCTGGCGTAGCAACACAGGGAGTTCAAGCAGAACCAAACGCAGTTTCGCCTCCGATCTTGGTAGTGGGGAAGGAAAAGCCTGCACCGACTAGCTGTAAGCCTCTTCCTCTTCACCAGGAAACGAATGCCGATCATCACGCGAGCCATCTCTCTACACAGATCTGCAGGGAAAGGGGCACACGGACTCGGATCTCTCAGCCTCGTTCCAGATCCAGATCAGGCTCCTTTCTGGAAAAACTCTGCTACAATGGGTAAGCGCTTCTGATCTAGTGCAGAACCTCAATCAATCTCTGGAATTTAGGTTGGGGATTCCCTTCGCTTCTCAACGACTCCTCTACGAAGGTAAACATCTTGAGGATCTGTATCCCCTTTCTTTTTACAGCATTAGAAGAAATGCCTCCATCATTCTTGCCCTCTGTTTGAGAGGGGGAGCTGTGGGACAGTCATCTTCAGCTGTGGCTTTTTCTTACAAGGATGTAGTCCATGCTCAGAAGCCTAAGAAAGCTGCTCCACCAGCTCGGGTCCTAAACCGTTCTTGGTGGATAAGCTGGAGGAAACCCCCTCCATTGAAATAACGCATCCTTCGCTGGATGATCAAATCCAAAAATATGCAGAGCATGGCATTATTTGCAGGTTCAATGGACTATGGCCTCGCACAGCGGATCTCTACCAATGGATCCACTCACACTGGACCAACAACTGCAAGGTTTTTCTTTGCTCAAAGGGTTTCTTCATTGTAGTTTTTGCTTTCACCGAAGATTACCAAAAAGCATTAACTGAAGGCCCATGGTTTTGGGGCTCAGCAGGACTATTCCTCACCCCTTGGTTCCCAGATTTCGATCCTTCTTCAGCGATCATCACAAAGCTCCCCATCTGGGTCAGACTACCTAACCTCCCGGCGCATCTATGGCACTTTGCTGTATTCCAAGGAATCGGTGACTCTCTAGGCCGCTTTCTAGTAACAGACACCTCTAGGGGGGAAAAAGGCATATACACCTTCGCCAGAATTTGTGCAGAAATAGACATGAGCAAAGGTCTACCGGATCAGATTAATCTCAAAATTGGAGACTTCCATTGGACCCAGTCCCTAGACTACGAGAACACAGCCTTTCGCTGCCGAAACTGCCATAACACAGGGCACCTTCAGAACTCTTGTCCCTCGCGGCCTGCCTAGAAGAAGAAAGCCAATCCTAAGCCGAAATCCAAAAGTTGGAAGCCTCATGATCCTCCTCCTATGGATGATTTGGATTCCAGCTCAGATGAAGAAGCAGAGGATGCAGAAGGAATGGAAACAAAGCAGGCACAAGATCCGCCTTTGACTGGTTGTGCGGATACTTCGGTCCCTCCAAACTCACAGAAAAGAACTCATGAGTCCTCTCCCTCGGATTCAGACAAGGAGTCCTCTCCGTCAGCCCAGCTTAGTTTGCAAATCATGCCAGTTCAGCAGAGTCATCTTGATTGGGTCAAAGTTGGTAAAAAGAAAGGGAAAAATGCCGAATAGTTGATCCTACCCACGTTGGGTAGAATCCTCTGTTTCTTCGCCTGTTTCTCTGTTCCTCTTGTTACTTCTTGTTTAGCAATGTTCTCTTCCCAGTTTCTCTCAGGGGCCGAGGTGGATTTCCATTCCTTTCCGGCTGCCTGTTCTCTTGCTTCTCTTGGCTGTAATGTT
Source organism: Pinus tabuliformis (assembly GCA_031772625.1). Lineage (NCBI taxonomy): Eukaryota > Viridiplantae > Streptophyta > Pinopsida > Pinales > Pinaceae > Pinus > Pinus tabuliformis. The sequence goes on from CM062820.1 coordinate 483,216,789, forward strand.
ATTTTGTACCATATTTTCTCTTAATAGAATTAGTTTTTACCAAGAAAAAAAAAATTAATTATTTAACTAGTATAATTTTTATAATAGAATATTTTTGAATATGATTATACATTAAAACTCATTTTGGAATAGAAGTTTTTTTTTTTAATAATAAATATTTATTTGGTAGAAATCATATATGAGAAAATTTAGATAACATATTTTGAAACGGCCCATTAGAAACTTGTAGACAAAATTTTCTCACATATAATTTCTTAAAAAAGAGCTTCCTAATATAATATAAATTAAAAACCCGAATTCAAAAATAAATATCTATTCTTTTTAAATTTAATAATATATATATATTAAATTTAAATAAATTTTAAATTTTAATAATATGAAAATTAATATAAAATAAATAATATATAAAAAATAATATATAAATTTTTAAATTAATAATTATAATTATGTGATCCAGTGAATAGCCTAGGATCGTTGTAAAGTTATGTGGTAACTATATATCCTTACAAAGAATTATATCCTTTTAATTTCTGATCCTCCTAAGAAGAGACTTTCCCTACATTCCTCATAATTTTGAAATTCCTTTCCCTAAGTTGGTTGTGGTGCTCTATTTAATTTTTATTAAATTAAAGTTGTTCAACAGAGAAAAAAAATATTATAGAAGAACCAAATTGCTATAATTATTTAAACGTATATTAATACACATGCATATATTAAAATATTAAGTATAGTATTTATAGAAGTGTTTTGTTTGTTTTTTATTTTATTTTCTAAATGGTTGTTTTTTTTAGTTGATTAACGTTAATATCAAATTTTGTAGAAAATAATTATAGTTATAATTATTTGTGTTTTTTAGTTAATTTAATTTAGTTTTTATATTAATATTCGGTAGGAATATATTATAATTATTTGTGGTATTTTTTAGTTAACTTAATTAGTTTTTATATTAATATTTCGTAGAAATATATTATAATTATTTGTGATTTGTTTTTTTAGAAAATAAAATCATAATAAATTAGAAAAAAAAAACAATATTTAGTGTTTATTTATTTTTTTGTTGACTAGCGGAATCGGCAATGGTGGTGGTATCGTACTCGCGTTACACGGGGTTGAATCCCACCAGTTGTCACTATAACCTCTAGGAGGAACCACCCAGCCTGCAAGAACGACCCTCGGGTAAGACGAGACTCGAACTCGTGACCTGCACAGCGGCACAGACGACTTAACAGATCGTCCGCTGGCCACGAGACCAAACCTCTGCGGGCTGGTGTTTAGAAAAGTATTTTAATTTTCAAATATATGAGAACAATAAAACTTATATAATATTGATAATATTTTAAGAGTTAAAAAATATAAATTATAGGAAATTATTAGTTTCTGTGAAGAAATTATTCAATACAAAATATGATTAATTTGGTTAGCTTATGAAGTTGTATGCTTGTGTCTATCTATTCTAGATGTTTTTTTAGGATCTTCATCAATGAAGATAGGGTTGGAAGGTGTGCCTTTCAATCCTTGAGTGTGTTTAATTGCTACAAAAAGATGATTCTCATTGTCTTAAGAGTGAACATTATGATATCAATATCAAAGACAACTTTGTAGACCACCTCAAATTTCCTATCCATTAGGTTCAACTTGTTAAGGATAAGTTGTTGGTATTCCCCCTTTTCCTCCAGAACTTGGCCTAAAAAGACTTTGTTTACCCAATAGAGTTCACTAATCCTGGAGATTTTGGTATCCCTTGTACAAGAAAACCCTAAGTTAGGAATCAAATCCTTGATTTAGCTTCAAATTTTTCTTTGGAAGGCTCTCTCGGTTTTTGTAGAGTTGAATTCTACATCTAGGCCATCTCTTCCTTCACTTTAGAGGAAAAGTATTTGTGCTAATTGTCAGTTCCCTTCATAGGATCCCTATGTGCTTTGGTTACACCTTGAGGAGGATTCTAACTGGTGGATTTTTAAACATTTTCCATGTACCCCCATTAGAGTCCCCTTTTGTTGGAGTTTACGCCCAAACTCATTACCCATTTTTGGCATTGTTAAATGTAGAAGCAAGACAGGGGTGACACAATAGAGGTAGTGGAAAGGGACACATGAAAGACTTAACACTTGAGAGGAGAGGATCTAAGGCCTAGGAGGAGTTCACTTACCCCATAGAGAATACTAGAATTGCATTCCCAAATCTAGGCATTTATGGATGTGAAACAAAACTATAGAACTAGGGATGATAGAGTCCTAAAATAGATGGTTCATAATCGAAAAACTAATTGGCACCAAGCCAGGGGAGTTGAGCTTGGGGAAGAGACCATCACTACTGCTTTTATTTGCAATTTCAAAAAATTCAATTGGAATACATTTTTTAACATAGTTGCATAAAATTTTAAAGAAAACCACGTAACTCTTTACCCTTTTAAAATCCAAAAACTGTAACACCCCAAGATGCATAAAAATTATTGTGGTTGCTTAGTTTGATCTTTGCCATTTACTACTTTAGTTTTCTTACCCTATGATGTTAAATAATAAATGACTAAGGCTGGAAGGCCAAGAAACATACATTTGGTTGCCTAAATGATTGGTAATTAGGAGTATAGGTACTTTAACAAAAATATAAACTGTTTACATTAGTTAAAATAAACAATTACAAAAAGACAGTTACCCATATACCCTGAACGGAGATTTAGATGGGGGAAAAGAAGCCAGGAGATATCCTAGAGCTGGGTGGAATAAACTAGTGGGAGAATTCTCAAAAATAGTCAGTAAAAAAGTACAGGACTTGAGGCGGGACAGGAGTCTGGACGCCTAAGGTACTTGACTGTGGCTGGAATTATTTTAACTGTGAACAGAAGAAAGTGCTCGGGGGAGAGTCTGGACGTAATTGACAAGCTCGCAGTTGGAGGAGAGACTTTCCAGAAAAGATTGAATATTACAATTTGCTAATATTGAACAAATAAGTATCATAATAAGATCCATTATGAGTTAATGCTAGACTATGGAAAATTATGTAAATGATAAAATAGAACTGTTCATTACGAATAAATGTTGGAAGAATTTTTAAATGAAAGAACAACTAGGAAAATATTTTTTTTGAAAAATGCATTATAACAGAGAATAGAAATTACCAGATTCACAATGCAAACAATAGACAATATGTTATGGCAAAGAAGGTAATACTAGTAAAGTAAGGAGAAATAACTTTATACAGTAGTTAAATATGCATGCGTTCTTAAAGCATTAAGAATATTTTCTTATTATGAGAAGTGGAACAATCTCTATGAAACATTATATGATTACTAAAGAATTTATCTATTTATTGTGCTATAGAGTCGAATATAAACTGAGCTAGGTACCACAAACCATTATAAGGTAATTCTAGCTTATTCATTATAAAAAAATAATACAGCAATGAAACATTCTGGAAATGTCAAATAGATACAAGAGTCACAATAGAAAATAAACTGCGTGAAATACTACATGACAACTGTAGAGCTGAAAAGCAAGCCCTCATAGAAGTAATCTAGGTGACTTATTGTATAAACAATCCTTAAAGAATCATTCTGAAAATGTCAAACGAACTAAGATAAACTCGCTAACTTCTAATACCCTGAGCAATGAATCAGAGGTAATCTCGGTCCACAATTAAATCAGAGATGAAACAACTACATTGTCATTCAAATGAGACGCACTGAGTTTGATTAAATATAGTCACTGTAATAATAACTTAAAGAAACAATGCCACATTTTAGAACGGCTCAACAGCCTGAATACACCGACATGAATAAAAACCCCTAAAATTTCATTCAATGTATAACTTAACTCAACAATGTTTAAATAGAGAAAATATCCACAAAAAGCCTCTCAGTCAAACAAGTGTTGAATGTTCACGAAATAACATATGCCATGCACAGTAAATGGCTACTCTGTTATACAGTTAATTAAATTAAAAACCAAAACCATAAGCAACTCTCGGCGGAAATCTCGGCTCGATGCTTAGCCTTTATCGCCGAGTAGTCAATCATTTGTAACTAAATATTCAGGCACCTGAGGTAAGATGTTCCAACTTGGAAGTGACCACGGAAGCCGTAAGCTCCTAAACCTTTAAGGGACGCATTCCAAGCTTGAGTGAACTAGACAGATAGGGGAAAATACCTTCATACAACTGCAAGCAACCATGGAATCAGTAAGAGTTTAACCCTGCGAGATTTATAACATGCACGATGCCAGAAAGAGGGTCATTCTTACCTGGAATTGGAGGGTTTCCACATCAAGCAGCCTACCTGCAACACAATACACCTCATCATTTAGCAAACGCTGAACAAAGAGACTATAAATACTCAAAAGAGGACATATTGGTTTGTGTGCTTACCTCCCGAAAAGGATTGTCGGAGCAAAGCCTCTTCCGTGGTGTTAGCAAACCATCGAGCCACCCTGGACAGCGGCAACAATCATTCAATCTCGACACGAAGCGGAGGTCCAATGCGGAAGACGAATACAGACAATGAAAATAATCAAAACCACATAAAGTCAAGCTGTTGGGGTTACCTGCGTTCGCAGGGCTAACCATAACCTCCATGGAAAATAGCAGAAGGACCCTGCGCTGGCCGAAATCCTCACCAGACAAATTGGTTGCAGAGCAGCAAGATGCTAAGGGCCGAAGACAACAACTAACGCTACCCTCTGCCAGATGCGGAAAAGTGGTTAGGGGGTTAAACCCTAAACCCTCCCCACCGTCGATTTTCTCAGCCATGATCAGATGACATAAAATGAGACAAGTGTTAACCAGGATCAACACCAATTGGCGGAGGCATGCAACGATTTCATCTACCCACGTGCCATAGGATTCAAAGTACATAGGCCAGATAACCAAGGCCAGAACGCGGATGGCTAGCCCACCATGGACCATGTGAAATTTAATTGCCATCAACCATATACACAACACTAACTGCGAGGTCTGATGTACATGCATTAAAACATTATATAAGTGTTGTTCGGTATATGCGAGCTCAATTTTATTGCACATTAATAATTCATAAATCCTCATTATAGGGTCCATTATCGAGGCCTATATAGCCATGTAAATATTTTTTTTATATGTTCCGTAGTATAAGGTTTTTATTTGTTATAGATGGTATCAGAGCTCAGGTTCGTACATTGAGACTCTTTGGGAAAAATATATTCGAAATGGATGTGATTTCCTTAAATTAACTAAGTAAATATATGTGTGAACACAGAGACCACATCAATACAAAAGGGGTAGGATGCAGAGGAGCCCAGGACCACCCAACCCACCAGAAACAACGTATGTGAATGCTAATCCTGATATTTGGATACAGTTGGGCGAGGAATCTCGTCAAGCTAATGCGGTTTTACTCGAAATTGTTCAACAGCTGCGTGTTGAAATGACAAATTTAAGAACAGATAATGAACGACTATGTTTAGAACAGGAGAAAATTCTCAAAAGTCTGTCCAATCGACAGAACCAACGACATCCCGACCCCAGTGCTGAAGACAAGGAGAAGACCCCAACGGCTCAGCATGGAGAGGAAAATGCTGAGTCAGCAGAAAAACATGGGGAAGATGAAGAAGGACACTCGAACAATGTTTCCGACCAGCACAAGACAAAAAGACAAAAATCTGAATTACAAGGAGAATTTAAAAAGATTAAACCATCACTCTTTGAAGGGGAATCTAAAGAGGCAACGGAAGCATGGTTAATTGATATGGGCAAATATTTTCAAATTTATGAGTACACCGATAAACTGAAGGCACGATTGGCAGTTTATCAGTTAAGGGGTAAGGCTACCCTTTGGTGGGAAGAAATCAAAACAGTGAGGAAAATTGACGAAGAGCATGTTACATGGAACAAATTCCTAAAGCATTTCAAAGACAAAGTATATCCGCCCCAGTGTGTCCCCTTGGGGAGCCCCCGTAATGTTTGTACGAAAAAAGGGTAGAACCTTGAGATTATGCATCGATTATCGCCAATTAAATAAACTTACCATCAAGAATAAATATCCTCTACCATGTATCGATGATCTATTTGATTAGGTGCAAGGAGCTAAAGTATTCTCAAAAATCGACTTAAGATCCGGCTACCATCAAATAAGGATAAAGGAGGAGGACATTTACAAGACTGCATTCTGTACTCGTTATGGTCATTACGAGTTCGTGGTGTTGCCATTTGGCCTCACAAATGCCCCAACCACCTTTATGAGTCTAATGCATGGTATTTTCCAGCCCTACCTTGATAAGTTTGTACTGATTTTCATTGATGACATTCTAATATACTCTAAGAATCAGGAGGAGCATAAAGAACATCTGAGAATAGTATTGCAAACTCTGCAGGAAAATCAGTTATATGCTAAATTCAACAAGTGTGACTTTTTCAAAGATCAGATTCAATACTTGGGTCACGTTATATCAACAGATGGAATAGCAGTAGACCCAAAAAAGATCAAAACCATTATGGAATGGACAACTCCAAAGAATGTCGCTGATATCAGATCATTCCTGGGTTTGGCCGGGTACTACCGTTGGTTTATCGAGGGATTTTCAAAAATTGCCTTCCCAATGACCTCTTTACAGAAAAAGGGACGCGCTTTCCAATGGACAGTCGAGTGTCAGCAAAGCTTTGAAAGACTAAAACACCTGCTTACCACTACACCTGTGTTAAAGGTAGTAGATCCAGAAAAGTCTTTCGTGGTTTGCACAAATGCGAGTAAAGAAGGTGTTGGCGGAGTGCTGACACAAGAAGGAAAGGTTATTGCTTACAAATCAAAGAAATTGAAGGAGTATGAACAACGATATTATGCTTATGACCTTGAATTAACAGTGGTAGTGCATGCACTTAAAATGTGGCGACACTACCTGTTGGGGAAGAAATTTATGTTGTTAACGGATCATAGCAGCCTTACAAATTTCTTCAACCAGTCTACCTTAAATGCTCGACAGGCCAGATGGACAACATTTTTAAGTGAGTTTGATTTTGAAATGAAACATCTTAAAGGGAAGGAAAATCGAGTGGCTGACGCATTGAGCAGAAAAGTACATTGTATTTATGAGGTCCAAATGAGCCAAGTACGCTCAAATATTCCTGAAATCATAAAGGGAGCATCTATCAAAGATCCGGAGTACACTTTTCTTTGGCAACAGACAAAGGAAGCTCTGCTGAAAAAGGAAAAATCAGATTTCAAAATAAATTCTGATAACCTCCTTACTTTTAAGGACAAAATTTATGTTCCTAACCAAAACTCGATTAAACAATTGATATTGGATGAGTTTCATAGGAAACCATGTGTTGGCCACCCAGGTTACCAGAAACTGTTTTCAGCCATCAAGAAAGGGTATTTTTGGCTTGGGTTAAGGAAGGATGTTACTGAGTACTTGTCCAAATGTTTGGAGTGTCAGCTGGTGAAGGCAGAACATCAGCATCCCGCGGGTTTGTTGCAACCATTGCCCATTCCGGAATGGAAATGGGAGACCATATCTCTAGACTTCATCACCGGCTTACCTCGCACCAGGAAGCAACACGACTCAATTATGGTGGTAGTAGACAAATTGAGCAAAACTGCTCACTTCATACCTGTGAAATCCACTTACAAAACTGTGGAAATCGCAGACATATTTATGAAGGAAATTTTTTGTCTGCACGGAATACCCAAGGTGGTGATTTCCGATAGGGATGTAAAATTTACATCCACATTCTGGAAAACTCTCTTTTTAGGATTGGGTACTTAGATCCAATTTAGTACTGCCTACCATCCTCAAATGAACGAACAGACCGAACGGGTAAATCAAGTGCTGGAGGACATGCTATGCATGTTTGTGATGCAGCAGCCACATAAGTGGGAAGACTATCTCCACCTAGTGGAATTTTCATATAATAATGGACATCATGAATCACTGGGCATGAGCCCCTTTGAAGTATTGTATGGAAGAAAGTGCAGGGTGCCCATAGATTGGAATAATCCAGTTAATAAGCTAGCATTGGGTCCTGATATGCTAGCAGAAATGGAGGAGACTGTTAAGAAAGTTCGACAAAATCTAAGGGCTGCCCAAGATAGGCAGAAAGTGTATGCAGATAAAAAGAGGACATACAGAGAATTTCAGCCGGGAGATCATGTATATTTAAGGGTAAAGCCCCGGAAAAGTTCCTTACAATGGAGGGGTTGTGCTAAGTTAGCACCCCGGTACTGTGGACCTTTTCAAGTCTTGGAACGATTGGGGTCGGTGGCCTATAAGCTTGCGTTACCAAGCCACATACGGGTCCACAATGTGTTCCACATGTCTTTGCTAAAACAATATGTGTACAATCCTCAGCATATCATTAACTGGGAAAATATTCAGGTAATCGGTTAAGTGGAATATATGACTTTTGGATAGACTGTTTTGAAGAGGTTGTGACTATGAATTGTTTTTGTGTAGGTCGAACTAGAAGGAGAGTTTCTGGCAGAACCTCTTCGTATTCTCGATCGGAGAGAAACCACCTTGCGGAAGCGAGCCATCACCCAGGTTAAAGTGCAGTGGAAGCACTTTGGCCTAGATGAGGCCACCTGGGAAGAGGAGGAATTTATGAAGAAAGCTTATCCCACGTTATTTTCTGAAAGCAGAAAGAACACCAGGGATGGTGTTCCTCATATGGGGGGGGGAGATGTAACACCCCAAGATGCATAAAAATTACTGTGGTTACTAAGTTTGATCTTTACCATTTATTACTTTAGTTTTCTTACCCTATGATGTTAAATAATAAATGACTGAGGCTGGAAGGCCAAGAAACATATATTTGGTTACCTAAATTATTGGTAATTAGGAGTATAGATACTTTAACAAAAATAGAAATTGTTTACATTAATTAAAAGAAACAGTTACAAAAAGACAGTTACCCATCTACCTTGAAGGGAGATTTAGATGGGGGAAAAGAATCCAGGAGATATCCTAGAGCTGGGTGGAATAAACTAGTGGGAGAATTCTAAAAAACAGTCAGTAAAAAGGTACAAGACTTGAGGCGGGATAGGAGTCCGGAGGCCCAAGGTACTTGACTGTGGTTGGAATTATTTTAACTATGAACAGAAGAAAGTGCTCAGGGGAGAGTCTGGACGTAATTTCTAGGCTCATGGTTGGGAGGAGAGACTTTCCAGAAAAGATTGAATATTACAGTTTGCTAATATTGAACAGATAAGTATCATAGTAAGATCCATTACGAGTTAATGCTAGACTGTGGAAAATTATGTAAATGATAAAATAGAACTGTTCATTACAAATTAATGCTGGAAGAATTTCTTAAATGAAAGAATAACTAGGAAAATAAATTCTTTGAAAAATGCATTATAACAGAGAATAGAAATTACCAGATTCACAATGAAAATAGTAGATAGTATGTTATGACAAAGCAGGTAATACTAGTAAAGTAAGGAGAAATAACTTCATACAATAGTTAAATATGCATGCGTTCTTAAAGCATTAAGAATATTTTCTTATTATGAGCAGTGGAACAATCTGTATGAAACATTATATGATTACTGAAGAATTTATCTATTTATTGTGCTATAGAGTCAAATATAAACTGAGCAATGTACCGCAAACCATTATAGGGTAATTCTAGCTTATTCATTGTAAAAATAATATTAAAAGGAAACGTTCTGGAAATGCCAAACAGATACAAGAGTCACAATAGAAAATAAACCGCGTGAAATACTACAGGACTACTGTAGAGCTGAAAAGCAAGCCCTCATAGAAGTAATCTAGGTGACTTATTGTATAAACAATCCTTAAAAGAATCATTCTGAAAATGTCAAACGAACTAAGATAAACTCGCTAACTTCTAATACCCTGAGAAATGAATTAGAGGTAATCTCGGTCTACAATTAAATCAGAGATGAAACAACTACATTGTCATTCAAATGAGACGCACTGAGTTTGACTAAATACATTCACTGTAATAATAACTTAAAGAAACAATGCCACATTTCAGAACAGCTCAACAGCCTGAATATAATGACATGAATAAAAACCCCTAAAATGCCATCTAGTGTATAACTTAACTCAACAATGTTTAAACAAAGAAAATATCCACAAAAGCCTCTCAGTTGAACAAGTGCTGAATGTTCACAAAATTACATGTGTCGTGCACAGTAAATGGCTACTTTGTTATACAGTTAATTAAATTAAAAACCAAAACCGTAAGCAACTCTCGGCGGAAAGCTTCCCGATGTGGGTGATTGACAGTTATAAAGGTACGATGGAGGTGCGCAAGATGGGCAAGTGGCAGCCCATCTGCGTCAGGGGTATGAGTCATGGCCTGGAAAACTGGCCTCGCACAAATACATTAATGGTAGCATTAACTCTGCCTTCCCTGCTTCTGGTTATAGGCACGATGGCGCTCCGTTTCATTCTCATTGTTGCTGTTCTATCGTTTGCATTCGGCTCCATCAAGGTCGCAGTCCTGGGCGACTCTCCGAGCGACAGTTCGCCCACCTGCTTCCTGTCGGCACTGGTGCATGCTGAGAGTTCTTCCCTGTTGGTCTTGCTCTGTAGGGCTATTTGCGCCTTTACCTTCTCCGGCCTTCATTCAGCTCCAGTTCCTGACGCTTACTGCTTTTCTCGGGCTCAGTCTTCGGCTCTCTCGGTGCATTCGCCCCTCAGTCGTTTATCTGCCTTCCCTCCTCCGTTTAACAGTCCCCATCCCATAAAAATGCCAAAATAAAGGCTGAGAATGATAAGCATGCGCAACGATTCACGTGGTCGAGCCACCACCCAGCACTCCTCCACCACTTTGGACCCCTCTGAAGATGCGTCGGTCTTTCCAGCCACCAGAAGTGGCAGGGGCTGGGGTCGAGGGCATGATAGAGGCGATGCCTGTATGCATCACGTGCATCCCACTGCCCGCTTCCGCATTCCTTGTTCACTGGCAAATTCCTCCTTCATCGTATCTGTGACTATCGAAAGGTGTGAGCACAACTCGGGTTCGGGAGCAGTTCAACAGAGGGCTACGGAGGAACAGAGGTTGGCAAGTCAAATTGCCACCCCGCGCCAAGTCACCAAAAGCATGCCTACTATGCACTCTGAGGCCAATGTCGGCCCAAGCACGAGAGGAGAGCCTTCAAGCTCTGTGGTCCATTCTTTTGACTCCATGGACTTCGGGCAATTTGGGTGCCGAGTTTTAGAGGAACAACCGTCTACCTCAGATGAAGATTGAGCCAGACAACGCCTCTGGTTTTATGGTTTTGCCTCCGAAGACGAAGCTCACCTCCTTTTCGATTCACAGGGTTCATGCCTGTCTCAGGATTTTGTTTATGATATAGGTCGGGGTCTGTTTATGTTTCTGTTTATGTAAAAATCGGTCCTTGAAACAACAGTGTTTTACTCAGTCCGGTATCGCTGTTTGGGTCAGTTTTTTGAGTCTGTCTGGTATGTTCAATGTTCCTTGAAATTATTCTCTCTGATGTAAGTCATTTTGACGGTTCTACAGTCAGGATGTCAAGTTTTTCTGCTATATGCCAACCTCATGGCATGAATTCTCGAGGCCAGCCTCGCTGTAACTTTTTTGTATGAATATAGGAGTAGACTAATTGAGAAAAAAAAACTCTCGGCGGAAAGCTCGGCTCGATGCATAACCTCATCGTCGAGTAGTCAAACATTTGTAACTAAATATTCAGACACCTGAGGTAAGATGTTCCAACCTAGAAGTGACCATGGAAGCTGTAAGCTCCTAAACCTTTAAGGGATGCATTCCAAGCTTGAGTGAACTAGACAAATAGGGGAAAATACCTGCATATAGCCGCAAGCAACCATGGAATCGGTAAAAGTTTAACCCTGCGAGATTTATAACATGCACGATGTCGGAAAGAGGGTCATTCTTCCTTGGAATTGGAGGGTTTTCGCATCGAGTAGCCTACTTGCAACACAATACACCTCGTCATTTAGCAAACGCTAAACAAAGAGACTATAAATACTCGAAAGAGAACCTGTTGGTTTGTGTGCTTACCTTACTGGCGGAGGCATGCAGCGATTTCATCTACTCGCGTGCCATGGGATTGAAAAGTTCATAGGCCAAATAACCAAGGCCAGATCGCGGACAACCAACCTACTGTGGAGCATGTGAAATTTAATTGCCATCAACCATATACACAACTCTAATTGCGAGGTCTGATGTACATGCATGAAAACATTATATAAGTGTTGTCCGGTATATGCGAGCTCAATTTAATTGCGTATTAATAATTCATAAATCCTCATTATAGGGTCCATTATCGAGCTTGTATAGTCATGTAATTTTTATTTTTATTTTTATTTTATATGTTCCATAGTATAAAGCTTTTATTTGTTAAAAAACCAAATTTGATTTTAATGGATAAATTATCATCATCCTTAATATAAAAGAATAATATTATTTTGATTTGAAATTTAATTTACTTAATGCCAATATACTAAAATAATCTTTATTTTCATGCTCTCTAAATTATTTAGTTTTAAATATCAATATGTCATATCATTATTTTTACATAATTCTAAATTTGTCTCTTATGTTTAAAATTTTATTTCACATTATTACCTTCTTCCATTAACTTTATTAGTTGAATTTGTGATTATTAAAAAAAAAACATTTTATTTTTTTACAATTCAATTTTCCATGCCTCATAAACATAACTATTAACAATCTTAATACAAGGTTTGAATGTTGAGAATCTTCCCTTGTTCACTATCACTGTTCCATTATGTATTCCACTATGTAGTAGCTCCATCTTAACTATGTAGTAATTATGGTATAAGAAAAATCTAACAATGGATTTTGTTCATTTATGGAGGAAGTAGAAATTTCTCCTAAATAGACTAGTCCTAGTGAGTGGAGATGCTTCTCCTTGGGTGAAGGAAAGGACAAGGAATATACTCAACTAACGGAGGAAGTAGAAATTTCTCCTAAATAGACTAGTCCTAGTGAGTGGAGATGCTTCTCCTTGGGTGAAGGAAAGGACAAGGAATATACTCAACTAACGTCATAGATTACTCAAATTTTACCAAAGAGTCACTTCCTCATTATGATGAGTACACTTATCCATATAATCTCTTTGAATTATCTCAAAGGTTAAGTCTCTTATAACCTTCCATTTTGATTGTGGGTTAACTCTTATAATTTTATTATCCTTTTAAGTAGTTGAGAGTGTTTTCTCACCAACTTGGAATTGATAAAGACAATCACATACATCTTAATCAAATATATATAATCAAATATAATATCAATCACATACATCTTAATCAAATATATATAGTCAAATATATATAATAGGAAAGTCAAAATAAAACAAACTTTCCATTTTCTTTTATTTAATTTATTATAAAATTTGCCACATATATGATTATACATTTAAAAATCCTTACATTTATTGATTTATTGTGAAATGTGTTATAAAACACATTACTATCTAATTCCTCTTAAATTGGAAAAGATACTCATTATCTTTTACAAAATCAATTCACATCAAATCTAATATATTATATAACACTTAAGATTATCTTTAATGTACTACGTTAATAACTTCCAAACTTAAACACATTGCCATCTAATTCTTTTTAAATTGAAAGGATACACACTATCTTTCACAAAATTAATTAGCATCAAATCTAATATATAATATAACAATTAAACCCACTAGATCACAGGTTCAAATCTCACGGGGAGCCACTTTTGCCAGGGGTTGAGGATGGGAGTCACTTTTGGCAGAATTTTACGATAACATTCACTGGTAATGGGAAGCCACTTTTGGGAGAATTAAACTGAGGGGTTGAGGCTGGGAGTCACCTTTGGCAAAATTTCACGATAACACCTGTAACATTCTATTGACAGGCAGATTGTTCCAATATAGCTTCACCCAACAATCTGTCCAATATAGCTTCACCCCAGATTGTTCCAATATAGCTTCACCCAACAATCTGTCCAATATAGCTTCACCCCAAGAATCCTAGTGATAACATCCCACTGGTGGGTTCTATATAACTTCACTTAGCAATCCTAGTGATAACATCCCACTGTTAAAAAGTTCTATACAAAATATAAAATTACCCTTATATGTAATCAAAATTATTATAAATATGTGTTAAACTCAATCTTATGATAAAATTTTGGATTTTTCTCCTTGTTAATTATTTTTTACCAATTTTTAAGATATAAATATTATCCATTACTTTTTTACTGGTCTTTTATATATAAATATTTTCAATTATTTTAAATATTTTTTTCATTTTTTTTCCGATCTTTTGGATATAAATATTTTCAATTATTTTAAATATTTTTAATTTATATTTTTCTATCTTTTTACCAAATCTTTGGGATATAAATATTTTAATTTATTTTTGTAGATATAAATATTTCAATTATTTTAAATATTTTAAATTTGTTTTTTTCCCTCTTATTTATTATATTTGATTACTTGCTGTTATTGTTATTAATATTAAATTAAATATTTATTATTATCATCATTATAAAATTAAATATTTTTGTATGGTGTAATCCTAGCCACTTGTGTGGACCTTCTTTTTCTAGATATCATTATTAAATTAAATATAGTACAACAAAAGATGTAAAGATATTTAACTTCATTGTTTTTGATTGGCGTTAATAATTTTAATAAAACCATGTGCTTGGAGGCAATACGAATAGTCAAATTTGGAAGCTCGCATGTGAAATGTCACATCAAACGCGTAACATGATGTGCTTTTTAATTTATAAATTTACTTTATATAATAATAAAGAAAAGCACCATAGTGAACCAAAAAAATTAAAAAAATAAAAATAAAAATCCACCTGGATTTGCACCCAGTTTTGTTTACCACAGATGCCACCTGGCAATGGTGTATAAACCCTGGTTAATTAAGCGCGAGTCATTATCTCACCAAACTAACCATACCATGTGGATAACATTTATTTGTTATTTTCATTAAATAATTTATCAACTGGGAGGACGTGAGGAAGAATTTTGTTCCGTACATTCAACGAGAATATGCGAAGGAGTTTTCTGCAAATCTGAAGGTGTAGCACATGTGCATCGTCAAATTGTTGGAGATCCAGTCAAGGGTTTATTATTTCTTTCTCCAATTCTGGAGAAGAAAAGGAAATGACGCGGTCAAATGGACACTTGGGAGGTACACGGTGCAGAACAGTTAAAGGTTTAAAGTTTAAATTTTTATGAGAGTTAAGTGGACAGGGGTTCCAGAGAATTAAAACTTACTTTAATCCGAGATTAAATGGCCTTTGAAGTTATTTGGGGTCTGTGGATGAAAATTCTAGATGATTTCAAAGATTCTGAAACCAGAATTAGGGTACGAATTTCTTTCACCAAACCACAGACCATGGAAAACCGGATTTACCGACGAACAATTTCTACGAGAGGGTTTGGTGACGCGGGGGCAAACCCACCGAACCGTGAAGACCCGAGTCCATAGATTCTACTATTTTTTTTTAATCGTCATTCTAGACGTAACGGCGTTAGAGCGCCAAAATCCTGGCCAGCAGAGCCGCCGGCAAAACCGCGTGCCGGACACTTTGGTCGTGGCCTGCTGTGCCCGGGGCCCAGTCCTTACCTGCGGTGCCGGTAAGACCCGGCTGCCTTTGAGTCAGCTGCCTATATATCCGCGTTTTGCTTTGCTTTACGTTACTGATTTACAGAATTGGCATCAGAGGCATTTCTTTGGAGTAGAGCTTTGGTGGGGTGGAACCTGGAACTATATAAAGGAAAAGGGCCGAGGGTGACCTCCAGAGCGATTTTATCTAGGTGTGTATTCGATTTCATTTGGGAATTTGATTAATTTATTTTTTAGTTTTAAGGTCTGGTAGTGAAAGGAATATGGGATCGATACTTCGTTGTATTCTGCTTCTAATGAGTTCCTTTTGTGTTTATTTGGTGTAGAATTCTTTAGTCTGCATCCATTTAGCCTCTTGGTTTGTGCTTTTTTCATTGTTATTAGAATCAAATTTCGATCTCTTGCAGTATTCAGGTACAGGATTTTGCCAAACCGACTCTGGGTAGTAGTCTGTCTTTTTTTCTAGAACGAAAATCACACTGCTCCCCCTTTTTTTAACTGAAGGTTACTCAATCTGTAGCTCTCTTTTCCATTTTCATTTTGTTTTGAATGATCATGATTTAGAAAAGATGTGTTCCTGATATGCTTGTAACTTTTGCCTCCAGATGTTGGAATAGACTTACGAGGGTTTTCCCTCCTTAATTACTGAACCTCCGTAGTTTTTTACTTAAACACTGCTATGTAAATCCCTCTATTAAGTTCCTGCCTTTGGGTGTTGTCACTTAATCCGTTGCTTTGCACCCTTCTGTCTTGGGCCATTCACTAAGGTTTATTGTTTCCAGAGTTATAAACAAGTGCTTGTGGCTGTGACACAAGTGTCAGGTGTTTTGTGCATAAGAGCACAAGCTTCTGCTGCAGGCCATAGAAACAGGACTAAATATGCGACAAAATGCACTTTTTTGGCATCCCTTCACCGGGATCCAGTGAAAATCTACTACGAATCACCTGGAATCCGCCCGAAACACAGCCTGGCGAGGCCATAAATTGATCGCAGACGCCAAAACTCCACATGGCAGGTAGAAGTGTAAAAAGATGGGGTGTTGTTTGACAGTTTTGTAATCTTCTACCAGATTCCAGCAGGAAACACAGCGGAAAAGGTTGCCGGAACAGTGCTTTTTGTTGCAGTTCTATCCTATTTTTGGTGGATATGTTAAGTGGATCATCCGTTGATGGCATTTCGTCCGTGTAAGCAGGCTGCTTGTGGTTACCGCGCTTTCCCCCAAAAAATTCCTATTATGGGTATTATTGGTTCATATACCTGATTTAAGGGTTGTGCAGTAGATTTCTTTAACACGTATTTGTCTTGGCAATTCTTTTAATGTCATTTACAATTTCCATCTAAGAGTTAGAACTCCTTCACAGAAATTCTCAATGGTTTTAGTCCATTTCTCAGCCAATTGCTTATTTATTATGACATTTGGCCACTATCCGTTGCAAGCCATAAAGAGTAGTAGGAAACAACGGTCTAGGTTGTGTACTGCCCACGCAATTGATTTGTCATGGCTCAAATCTCCATTTGCGGGACTGCGTTTCTTGCTGTCAAATTGCTTTGTCACAGAAGGGGACTATCTGTTCTTCTGGAAGGTTGTTCGTAAAGGACAACTCTCAGACTCAGGAACCACTGTAATGCCTACGATTTTTCCACTTTTTCTTCGCAAAGGGCAGCATTGAGTAGTAGAGTCTGATTACTGGATTGGACCTATTAAAGTGAACACCGAGAAGTCTTTTAAGGTCTCTAATTTTAAGGCCCCTAATTAATAGGGAAGATTACAATCTAGCCATCTTTTCGTTTTGTGAAAATTGTAAACTTTATATGAACAAGCAGCTTTGTTCCAAAAACGACTAGGGTCTGCTTATTTTCCTTATCCCATCTTTCTGAGCTTCAGATTTAGGTTGGTTTGTCACTGAAGGTCTAATATTAGAATCACTTGAAACAACCATTGTCGAAGATATGTCCTTAAGCTTGCGATGCATTAAAAGGGGTTGAAACAATACGGTTTCAATTTTTAATCAAATCCACAAATTAAATACAAAAAGTTAACAAGTGCAGTTATTAGTTAAAAGAAGGGACTTTAGATGCACCTCTTCTTGTCAAGAGGAGAGGAAGAAGACATCACTGGGAAGTTTAGGGGCTTGCCCCTCTTTACATACCAGACTCTGTAATGAACAGTTTCATGATATTATTTCATCCTTTTGAGACACCTATTTTACTACCTTCTGCATGCCATTTGGATCTTACACTCACTCGATCGATTCTGCCTTTAAGTTGTCCAACCGTCCACCCTATTTTTCTAAGTCAACCTGAAGTTTTTCCGTAGTACTATCCTCGTTACTTTGAAGATTTATCAGCTCATGAATGTTTGCTGCCGTCCTGATAGAATTTTGGTAACTCATTTAGGGATCTGTTCAGGATTTCTATTACACGGTTCTCCATTCCTCTGCCGGGATAAGTACAATCATCTTTCTGGACCTAGTACTTCAAGATCATCTATGGCAATCGATGTCGCAGGGTGTACCATTCTCTGCTTGACAGCCCTTATACTTCTGGAAGGCCCGCTTAAAAGTCTTTTAGAGGGTTTACGATCTCAACCTTTCTCCTTCGCATAAATTTCTTGTATATCACTGTTTCAGCGCTCTTTCTATTGACCACTTATTTTCCGCGCGGGATAAGGGGCGTTTATTTCTCCCCCGCCAGACTACACATCCGGCAAGAGTCTTGGAGGAATTAGCCTGTGAAAATTTACCCTAACCACAAATTACAAGATCGCCCGCCACAAACTGTACCGTAATTTTAGAATATAATCGTGTCTGTCAATCTACCAAAATGACTGAAATCACCATAGAGCGACAAAAATAAGTGATTCAATAATCACGAGGTTGCCGGATTCAGAGGCAAAATCGAATCCGAGGAACACAGGTTTAAATTCGAACCGAGGAAGACTAAACCTGTAACAGAAGGTACTTCCCCAGCACCCCGTAGTACAAATACGGTGAGTTAAATCTTGTTTGAATAAGCTGGAATCCCGCTGAAGCACAGCATGGTGCGACAATTGATCGATCCGCAGACATCAAAACCCTCTAGAATAGGCATAACTGTGAACAAATCTTGTATTGAATTTGAATATATAATATATGTCGAAATTCTAGCAATTGAACGCACTCATTTAGGTCCTGTCATTCCAAATTCGAATGTTCTAAGCTGACCCCTTTAGTAGCCTTGTTATCTGCAGAAGTAAAGAATCTTCTTCTGGATGAATAAAATAAATGTTCTGAAGGGATGCAGTCAAACTCCTAGTCTCCTATCCTCATCAACGAGATCATGCCACTGAATTCTTGGGTTCATTGATCTTTATATTTTTCTTGCTAGCAATGAATCCTCAATTACAGTCAGTCTCTTGATTTGCATGTATTTAGAGAGCTGGAGACACCTGGAGTAAAGGCATTAACTCCGTTATTTTCCATGCCAGAAGAATGCCTATAGAATAAGGGAGATTCACGTCATTCGTTTTTTCTATATCGACAGGAACGGTATGCATTAGATTAGTAGTTATTATAGCAATAAATAAAAGGTGCATTGTCATTTAGAGGGAAAACATGCCGTAGTTAACATGAATGCATAGTTTTAAGGGTTGCTTGACCCATTAAAATTTAAAAATTTATGCATGTGTATTTAAATTTATTTGATTGATGTTTTTGAGGAGGTTTGAGTTGCAGTTTACGACAAATTTAATTTAGAAAATTGCTTTTGTTATAAATGTTCAAAGTTCAAACAGTGCAACATAAAGAACATCGGATAGGTGACTTATTTCCTGCTTTTTGCAGATTATGGCGAAAAGCTAATGATGTAGATGTTTGCAAGCAGTCCTCACAGCATTTCAAAGAAATACAGTGGTTAATAACCAAGCAGGTAGAAAATCTTAGCTGGGTATCGTGATTTGATCCTAGAGATCTTTCAGGAAGCAATGTCCTTAGCATCTCCATGCCAGGAATCGATGAGGGGAGATGACAACAGTTATCAGACTAGTTCTTGGTATCGTGGAAACCTCCCAGGTGTTCCCGAAATCTCCAAAAACATGGGGATGCAGTACATGCCTGGAGGAATCGGTCTGAATCTCCAACGTGGTTGGGGAAATTCCTTCAGATCTTGTTCAACAAATTTAAGCCCAAAACAGAATGGCAACTTTGCTATTGATCACACATCTACGACTGGTGAGGGTAGTGCTGGAACCCTGAAGATGATTGATCAGAGGTCTCCAATTTCTCCCCTTTCTCCTCAAGGGATTGGATCTGACGGTTTGCCTCAAACCAGTCAGAGTCAAAGACTTTATTCCAGTGACAGAAACCAAATGCATGATGATCTAATCCACAGTTCTTCACACAATCATGGTTCTTTTAAAGATCAAGTATACATTCATGAAAGTTTTCCATGTAACAATGAACTTTCACGCGAGAGCTCTATATGTATTCAATCTTCTGGTGGAAGTCCTTTGTCTTCACAGCACACAATCCTATTCTTCTGATTCTAGATATTTCCCTTCAGCAGAGGATGCAGCCGACCTAGTCGGAAATGCTTACAGTGGCAATGGGCAGCCAGCGAATTTGAAGAGTTTAGAGGAAATAAAAACAGCACTGTTGGGACCTGATGGCGACGATCCTGTAGATATGGACTATGCCTATGGGGATCATACACTTAATTCTAATTCAGAATGGAGTTTGGAGGCGTTGAGTGACTTAAACGATTTTCTTGACCAAACCTCCAACCCTGGTTACTCCCAAATAAATAATGCAGATAGCTCCAGGGTCCCAGATAACTTGCAGCAGCTAACAAATCACGGGGATCGAAATGTTAAAGAAGAAACAGTGAATGAAGTTAACTTGAAAATTGAACACTTCTCAACCAGCAGTTCTGATGAGGAACAACCGGAGATCGAAGAGTTGGAGATTCCCCAGGGTGATGTAAAATCTTTGCTTATTGAATGTGCTAAAGCTATTGCAGATGGTCGTAATGCAGATAATTTGATTGCAGGGCTGAGACAAGTTGTAGATATATTTGGGGATCCATTGCATAGGTTAGCTGCATATATGGTAGAAGGTCTTGTAGCAAGGTTGCATTTCTCAGGAGGACATATTTACAAAACCCTAAAATGCAAGGAGCCTACCAGTTCCGAACTCCTTTCTTACATGCATATTCTATATGAAGTTTGTCCTTATTTCAAATTTGGGTATGTAGCTGCAAATGGTGCCATCGCGGAAGCATTTAAAGACAAAGACAGGGTGCACATTATTGATTTTCAGATCGCTCAAGGTAGCCAGTGGGTAACATTAATTCAAGCATTTGCAGCAAGACAAGGTGGTTCGCCTCATGTTCGCATCACAGGTGTGGATGATCCTCAATCAGAGTATGCTCGAGGTCAAGGATTAAATTTAGTTGGCGAAAGATTATCAAAGCTTGCAGAAAGCTACCAAGTTCCTTTCGAATTTCATGGTTTGTCTGTTTTTGGGTCTGACGTTCATGCTGACATGCTTGAGATTCGCCCCGGGGAAGCTTTGGCTGTAAATTTTCCTTTGCAGCTCCATCATATGCCTGATGAGAGTGTGAATACAAGTAATCATCGAGATCGGCTTTTAAGAATGGTCAAAAGCTTGTCTCCAAATGTGGTAACGTTGGTGGAGCAAGAAGCCAACACTAATACTGCACCTTTCTTACCCAGGTTCATGGAGACTTTGAGTTATTACACTGCTATGTTTGAATCTTTGGATGTAACTCTGCCAAGGGATAGCAAAGAGCGTGTCAGCGTGGAGCAGCACTGCCTAGCACGTGATATAGTGAATGTTATTGCCTGCGAAGGTGATGAAAGAGTAGAGAGGCATGAGCTTTTTGGTAAGTGGAGGTCTCGTCTGACTATGGCTGGCTTTAAATCTTACCCGCTGAGTGCACATGTTAACTCCACTATCAAGGTTGTCTTGAACTCCTATAATGAAAATTACAGACTGATAGAAAAGGATGAAGCTCTTTATCTGGGCTGGTTAGACAGGGACTTGATCGTGGCTTCGGCATGGAAGTAACAATGTGTTAACATAGCCTCTCTCAATGAAGGAAAGCATTTGATTGTGATTTGGGCCCAACTTATTAGAAACATTTAGCAGTACATGTCCAATTTCATCGATAGGACTTGTATGAATGGCGAGAGTATCTTATCCACAAGGTTATCGAGGTTGTTAGAGCTAAATTCAAGAGCCGAAAACAAGGGTATTCCCATTTGTATTTGGGAATGACCAGAACTGAAGGGCAAAGGACTGGGAACTTCCCTTGTTTATTTTGAGTTGTCTTTGCTTCTGGCTTTAATGGACACGATTTTGTTAATAATTAATTGTTTCACTTTGAGAATCTGTCTTAAATATGTGTCCGAGGACACAGATTCCCTAACTAAATTTAGATCTCAAACAACAATATTGTTGGTGTATAGAAAATGTTATTATTTCAACATCCTTGTTATTTCAGTCATGAACTAATGGGTTACCTGATTAGCATCTCTGTATTCAACTTATCAAAGTTCCAGTTTGTGGCAACAGTTAAAACTTTAGTCACGGCATTCGGCACGTTTGAAAAAATTGATATTGGCCGAATCTCTAGCACTGGGCAGTAAATTTGTGAGATCGTCCATGCCACGATTCGAATCTGCCGGGCAAGTTAATTTAATAAAATTCGTTAAATATTTATTTTTGTTAGACTTAAAGACACAAAGGCATTTAAACTGTGAAGTATTCTCCTTAACTTGTTAAAATGCTCATCTTAAACTGTGAAGTATTCTCGAAAATTCGTTATTGGAGAATACTTCACAGTTATCTGAGAGTAAATTCGTCAAATACTTTTTTGTGATTTGAAGACACAAATGTATTTAAACTTGAAGTATTCTCCGATAACTTGTTAAAAAGCTCAGCTTAAACTGTGAAGTATTCTCCGATAAATGTGAAGTATTAAACCATTATTACGTGATATCTTGAATCCTTTATTTAAATATTGCCCCAGATTGCCTTCCATACACTATTGAATTTGAAGCCGGGTGTAAAATGCATAACGAACATAAAGAAATAACTTCTGTTGGTCCTTCCTGCATTCGTATCAATGTACAATTTCTTTCTATCCATCTGTCGTAGAATCTTTATGGCTATCGCTTCTGTATCAAACCGGAAATATGTTCTTGGACTACATGTCTACAAGCATAAAATGAGCACTTTGCTTGGGCTTCCAGTTCTACAGTATTTTTGAAAGAACAATTATTAATCCTATTATTTTTTTATTTTCATCTCCACCATGTTATTTCTTGTTATTTCATCGATAGGAGAGAGTTTCTTATCCACAAGGTTTGCTTGGAAGTTAGTAACGAAAAACATTTGGAGGACATTGTGAATCAGACAGGAAATGTTTCGTAGCAATGGTAATAATCGTAGAATGGTTTTGCAGTGGGATGCAGTGTTACAAATGCACGTTATTGGCTATTTTAGCGATCTTTCAGGTTCTCTAATTGGTTACCCACTTCTGAGCAACTTGTCTAATTAAGAATTTCAAGTCAATTCAGCGCTTTTCCCTGTAAGTCAATTCATTAGATGGTTTTCTCTATAAATGACTTTCCCTGAACGTCATCTTCTATCTGTTTTGCTAATAGGGCTGATCTAGTCAAAGTCGGTGTTTTTCCCAACGTTGGGACGCTAGTTAAATTCCATTGGAGTCAGATAACAAGTGCACAATATCAAAACAGTCACAATATTGGTGGTAAAGATATCACCAAAACAATCACATCTTTCAGGTTCTGTAATTGATTACCCACATCTGAGCAATTCGTTATATTAGGAATTTAAATCCAATTAAATGTTTTTACTCAATCCATTAGATTATTTTCTCGAATGAGGACTTTTCCCTGTTATTTCCCATGTTTGTGCCTTGAATTTCGTCTTCTATCTGTTGTTGTAGAAGTGTCGATATAGTGAATTGAGTGTTTTTCCCAACTCTGGGACACTAGTTAAATTCCTTTGGAATCAGATAATAAGTGCATAACATCAAAATAGTCAATCTCATGGGCAGACGAATCTTTTCCAAGTGATTGGATTATTCCACTTACCTATGAAGCTTGTGCCTGTTATGGTTTCCTCTATCCAGCTTTATATCTAGTGACTTCCCTACTGTAAATATTGCAGTGGCAAGGCTACTTCCAGAGTGCACAACGAATAATATCACAATTAGTGTATAATGGAAAATCCACCCGCGCATAAGAAGTATATACTTTATGGCATACAATCATTTACATTTATAACATCTATCAAGATGCAATCATTACATTTATTAAAGGCATCAAAATGGCTTCTGGTAATTAAAAAATACGCTACGATATTTTTGGTAAATGTGAACCAATCACACCATTAAACACTAAACCTGGTCATTAAAAGTATACACTTTATGGCATACAATCATTACATTTTTACATCTTATCAACATGGGTTCTGGCCATTAAAAAAACATCAGAGAAATGGCGTTTAGCCATTACAAAGATAGTCTTATGCTGTTGACTCTTTCAATCAGATCAACAATAAAACATCAAAGACTGTTTGCACTAAACCCTCTCGGCAATTAACAGTATTTCGAGTAAACATGAACTAATCACATTATTTAACACTAAACCCTCTCGGCAATTAAAAGTATAGACTTTATTGCATGCAATCAATTACATTTATTACATCACTTCTGGCTATTAAAAATATCAGAGAAATGTTGTTTAGCCATTACAAAGATAGTCTTAAGCTGTTGACTCTCTTTTAATCAGATCAACAATAAAACATCAAAGACTGTTTGCAGACACTAACAGTATTTCTAGTAAATATGAACTAATCACATTATTTAACACTAAGCCCTCTCGGCATGCAATCTATTACATCGCTTCTTCTGGCTATTAAAAATATCAGAGAAATGTTGTTTAGCAACTACCAAAAAGTGTAGTTTAATTGTTGTTGTTTAGCAACTACCAAAAAGTGTAGTTTAATTGTTTTACTTTTGTTGTATTTTGGACGGGAAGCGTAGTTTAATTGTTTTACTTTTGTTGTATTTTGGGACGGGTTTTGATCAACTTTGGGCAATCTAAATTTCCTTGAAATTTGTTGAAATTGCAAGTTTGAGCTAAACATCACAGAATACCAAGGCCTAGTGAAACTGTTTTACCTTTGTTCTTTTCAAAGTATATTGTTAGTCTAATTTGGGCCTAGTTAACTGTTTTACCTTTTGTTCTTTTTAAAGTATTTTGTTAGTTTAATTTTGCTCAAAATGTAAAGGTTTAATAGAATTGCAAGTTTCAATTGTGTAGTTTGTATAATCCAATTGTTTCATGGCTTTCTAAGGAGTGTAAACAATAAATTATAATTTTGAATTTAAACAATAAATTATAATTTTGAATTCAAAAATGCATTTTAAACAATGAATTATAATTTTGAGAAACATTATATTATCTAATTTTTACCAAACATAACCAAAACATATAACAGTTACACTGATTAAAAATAAGAGTGAACGTCTTGTCAAGGCTTGTCCAATGTTGTTTGGTAGAACTCACATCTCCGGTAATCTGGATTAAAAGATCATTCAAAGTCAGTGAATGCCAAAAACCTCGTGTTCAATCGATTTGTGTGGGGTTTAGTCCACCAAGTCACATGTTCAAATCTCATGGGGAGTGGTTGAGGATGAGAGCCATCTTTGTGGGAATTAAACTATTCCAATGGGCTTCCAAGTTCGGTCTTCCAAGTTCCAGTTTCACACAATCCTAGTCATACCTCCCATTGGTGGGCAAATTGTTCTTCCATCCAATTTTGGTGTTGGCCTTGGCCTAGGCTTAGCCTAGTTTGGGAAAAAAAACCTATCTATTATAATCTTAGATTTTCCAAAAGCAACCAATCACCATTCATTTCCTATTGGCTTGTTTAGTCTTAGAAGTTACCCCATCAAGACGTTCTTCCAATGACAAATAACTTAATCCTTGTTACAAGCCTTGTTAAGACTAAGTAATCAATGTCCATATCCAATTGTGAGAAATTAAGAGTAAGTCACTTTAAATTATGAAGTATTCTCCCAAATCCACAAGATCAACCTTTGTAGATGGATCTTGTATATGATTCATCGATTTGATAACTAAGCCAACATAGATTCATTTTAGCTCCGGATTTATCAAGAGCCCAGAGGGATCAAATATTTTGAGGTGCTAATCTTTCCTTAAATTTTACACTTGAAAAAGATTTCCATCTTGAGAGATTTGATCCCTCTTGGCATTTAGTAGATCTCAAGACACAAATATTTTTTGAGTGTAAAACTTGAGGAAATGTTTGCATCTCAAGAGATTTGATTCCTTTGGGCTCTTGACAAAACACTAATACAATGCTCAAACTATAATATGTTTTTATTTCGCTCATTTTATATAATATACACATAGTTGACTTTGGAATATTTATTTGTGATTCACTTTCACCACATTAAAATGTTAATAGATGCCCCTTCATATTCATAAGTAGAGAACATCTTTCTCATATATATAAATATATTTTAAAATGTTACATGTTTACACACACAGGGTTATTTTATTTTTGTTATTAATATTTTAAAAAATATTACATGGCAACTCTATATTAAACATTGAAAGAATTACAAATCTCTCTCATATCTTAAATTAGAAAGAAATAAGGACACTCTATTTTTTTTCTCTACAAAAAATTGATAAAAGAATTATATTATTTAATATAGATATTGAAATATTTTATTTATGGTTGACACACATTTTTTGTTATTAATATGCTTTTGTTTTAAATATTACATGTTAAATAAACAACTCCCTCACATTGTGTTGTAGAGCGCATTTTGGTGCAACTATAGTTGTCAAAAACCTATAATATTTGTCCCCTAGGATAAATCCACCCATAGTAGAGACCCAAGAGCCATTAATTCAACCAAACTATGGAACCATTGCCAAGATTCACCTTAAATTTTAAAAATGACTTTCTAAAAGAAACACTAGACCCCCAACCCATAAAGTTGCACATTTTGAGACATGCACCATAAAAAATTCACTAAAGAGTAATCCTATCAACTAGTGACTTATCCACATGTCTAGGAACCTTGACCTTGTTGTCTGCATTCAATGTATGGAAGAAATAAATTAATTGAGTAACACCGTAGAAAGTATGAATCAACCTTTCTTCAAGTAATAACTTGTTTTAGGTCAATTAGATGCCCCATAGAACTAGAAAGTAATAGCTCTCGTCTGCGTGAGGTCTTGACTATGAAACCTCCTACATAAACAAGACTCCACATTTGATTCTATTCATGGATTTTCTAGATTTAGCCACTAGGAGACATATCTAAATTTGTAATGTGAAAGGATAAAAGATCACAATATGAGAGATATTTTCAACATTGTGTTTACATGAAACACAAATTCTAAGTCCTTGAGTTTATCTGTTTTGGATTAACTCCAAAGTTAGAACCTTATTTGTCAATACCAACTAGATATGTAATCTAGTTCTCAATAGTGCCTTCACTTTCCATATCTTAGAACACCACCATTTTAACTCTAGATGCCCTTCATTCCTTAGGGCTGTGTATCTTAATTTGGTGATTTGTAAATTGCTATGGTAATTCCATTGGATAAGTCGTCACAAGAATGCTACTAAAATATATTCGAAAGTCCATAATATGAGTGTTTATTTCTCCTTAGATTTTTGGATATGTAAACCACTGTTTGTTGCGTATACATGCAAATTGTAATTATGCAAAAATAGAGAAAAATGAAATAAAACTCACAAACAAAAAATTAACACAAAATATAACTTAAGAAACTCTTTTGAGAGAAAACCGAGCTGAAAGGTGAGGCTTCTCTACTCTCTTTCTCTAAATGGAAAATGGATACAAGTACAAAGAAGTAAGGAATGTGGCTTGTGGGATGCAACACTACACAAATCATTTATGTTTTCTCTCTTCCTATCCACTCTCAGCTACTTTTTTTTATTTATGGAACAAAATGCACTCGAATGGAATGGAATTCATTTTCCTCCTAGTGGTTTAGTTATAATGCAACTCGATAGCCTACTAGTGGTTAAGTTTGACTCCAAATCTTAAATAGAGTTATAATGTGGACCCTTCTAGAGTCTTCTTCATCGTGTCGCTAGCCCCTTGTCCATGGGAAATGATGCAGAATCCTCTCAAATTATGGTGGTCAAAAAATGAAAGTCAACTTCCGAGTGGCATAAATTTTGCACACCAACTCCGATTGAGGTGATTCTTATGCCATTGGAATGATTTCTCTATGTAGAGTAGCACAAAAAAGTGCTACACTTAAGTAGTAAAGTTTTATCCCCCAAAATATGCCATTTAATGCCTCAAATTGCTCCCCAAAGGTTTCAGACACCAATTTGCCAAATTGGAACTTGTCGGTAAAAGTGGTCATGCAAGCTAATTCTTCCACTTTTTCCATTCTAAAATCTTCAATATGAATGTCACATAATATAATGATCCAATCCAGATCACACCTCCCCATTTTGGGAGGCTTTTGGTCCCCAAAAGCTTCAACTAAATGAGGTAAGAAAATTTTCTCTCTACCTTCTCTTGGGTGTATCATTTAGTTTTTTCTGGAAGTTTTCCTTTCAACCCCAATTTGCTAAAAAATATGTTTCCCATTTCTTGTAGTTCTGGACCTCTTTTGCAAAATTGTATCCTCTGTCAACTCTACCTAAGCATCGAGTGCCAAATCCTCTACAAAAAGTAGTATTTGCTCCTCTTCCTAATCTAGTATTGAAGGCTGATAGAGTTTCAGATTCTTTACATTCACCACTGAGTAAATGTGCATGTATAGGGGTACACTGAATCCATGGGTGTTATCTTCCACCCTTTCCAGTATCTCAAAGGGACCATATCATAGAGCCTTGATTTTCTTACCAGGACTGTGTAACCTCTCATTGTTCAACTATAACCATACACTGTCTCCCACCTTGAAGGACTTCTCTATTTTGTGTTAATCATGGCCTTATTCCTGTGGCTTCTATAATGTTTTTTGTGTTGAAATATAATGTATCTATGGTTGGATTTTTTCATAAAAATTATGGAGAAGAAATCACTTACAAGTCGGCTCAATAAACTCTACAAATATGCTCCTCCTCTACAAGTCTCCATAAGAGGTTTTTATTTCGGCCCTACTAGGGCTAATTAGCCCTCATTTGACACCTATAAATAACTGATCGATTGCATCATTTCATCCATCATGAAGATCATTGTTTTGGTTTGCAATTACAAGAGTTCAAAACTTTATTACAGGGTTACTCACATTTGTGAAGAACTTTTTCAAAGGATCTTTTGACTGTCTTTTACTTCCTTCAATGGTTCGTTTACACAGTGGCTTTAGATCAATTTTATCCCTATTTTGTTGAAACTTTTGTGGACGAAAATAGTGCAGGAAGACTTGTTCTATATTATGACTTATTTCTGAAGATTGACCGAGTTCTATTTGGGTATATATCTGTGTTATTCATTGATAATTGCAATGGTGTCTTCGTCCTTCCTTGAAAGCAGCCTCAAGAATACAATTTTGACTTTCCTTGAAAGTAGCCTCAAGAATACAATTTCGACCTTCCTTGAAAGCATCCTCAAGAATACAATTCGACCTTCTTATACATACTTCTCTTGTTGGACATAAGTGATATCTCTCTCATTTTGTGCCGACTTTGATTAAGTATATTGTTGGAACATTTAATGTATTGTTGAAGGACAAAATATCTCCCATAAGGAAAGGTTTCTTGGGTTTTCCCCTCGTGGGTTTTGCCATGGCTATGAGCCTAATCTTGGTGTCTCTTGTTTATTATTTATTGCTCATTATCTATTGTGATCTCTATTTACTTCTCTTATAGAAGAAACTATTGGTTGAATTTTTTCTTGTATATCCACTTATTGACAAAAGTATAAATAAGAAGAAATTGCATCTATAGAAGTAGTTATCAGTTTGAAAAACTATTATAGTCACCTCATCACTAGAATTTTAACATGGAATTAGAGTTGTTGTGAAGGAGAAGAGCAAATAGATCATCTTAAGGAGCACTTGAAGATCACTTGAAGAACATATTGAAGAGAATTTGAAACATTTTTTGGTTATGTACTACATTTTCACCATGAATGCCTCATTCATGAAGACCGAAAGAAAGCTTGAAGGAGCTACTAAGTATAGGGCATGTAAGACAAGAGTTGAGATCATTCTTGAAAGGAACAAAGTCTTGGTAATTGTCACAGGTAAAGTCACTGAACCATTTGATCAAGGAGGAAAGGAAAAATATCATGAAGATGATATTTTGGCAAGAAGTATTTTGTTGGATTCTGTTGGGGATCATTTGATTCCATATATTGCTGACAAGATTGCTAAAACAATATACGATGCAAACATTGGATTATACATCATCAATAATATGAATCAATCTATCAATATAAGAGGCCAACTTTGTAACATCAAGTTGAAAAGGATGACACATTGGCATCATGTTTTGTCAAGACATCTCAAATTAGATGCCAACTCAAATCCATTGATCAAGAAGTGTCTGATAAGGAATTGGTAGTTGTTGCTTTGGATGGCATCCCTAGATCCCGGGACTCATTTTCTTTAGGTACTAGTGCAAGAGAGAATTCTCCAACCTTTGACAAGTTATGAGCTGCATGCACCCAAGAAGGGTCAATACTCTATTATAGAGGAGAAATTGAAGACCCAAGTATATAAGCTTTTGTAGCTTGTGCAAAAGGAAACATGAAGAAGAAACCAAATTTTGGCAAATAACAAAGAAATACAGATAAAAGATAAGGACCTAAATTTGCTTCAAGGAAGGACTCTACTTCTCATAAAAGGTCTTCTCCTCCATCTCTAGATAGAAGAGATAAAATAAATGATAGAGTTAGAAGAAATTAAAGAGATAGATGAGATAAAAGAGATTTATCCAATATTCAATGCTTTTGTTGTTAAGCTTATGGTCACTATCAAACTCAATGTCCTCAAAGAAATCAAAGAGATGACTATGAAAGGGATGATGATTGTAAAAGAATTAGAAGTCATCATGCATCTGCTCGTGATCTCGATGAACCATCTTCAAAGAGAAGGCATAGAAAAAATGAATCTAATTCTGAACGCTCATTCTAGCTTTCTAAATTGCTTGAAAAGAAGTTCCAAGGATGGATTTAAGAGGGAGTTGTCTTGATCAAAAAAATAAAAGTATCTTGTGTTTTTTGTTGTTGTTTCAATTAATGCAAATATTGAACTATCTATATTTTTTTATTTAATCCTAGGTTGGGTTTGGAGAAGAAAAAATTAAGTGTAATTAACCCTAACCCAAATTGGTTATTCCCTCTTATGAAGCCCTAGCTTTTGATTTCTAGGGTTTACATATAAAATCTAGGGTATGTGGCAAAACCCTAGCAAGGGTTGAAGTAATAATGATACCTAGGGCTTGAAAGTAAAATCCTTGTGGCTAGGTGATTCAAGTTAAAACTTAAAACCTTATAAGGACATGCCATGGAATTTCTAGGGCTTGCACCCAGAACCCTAGAAGCACACCTTGAAGAAATCATGGAAACCCTAGATTGTTAGAATTGACATCATGCTCTTGATTTTTTGTATATTTTTGCTTGGTTGTACTTGTAATTGAAAATTGTAGATTCACTATGACAATGAACATGATGGAAATGTTAAAAGAATATAGCAAGAAAGACTCAACTTGACTTTAGTCTTAGTCAAATTGAGTAAATCAAATTTCCATATCAGTAGGAAAAATTTGAGGTAGTTAACTAGTGTGACATGGCTCTTGTCACTCAGTTAGCTCAGTAAATTCAAGTTAGGGGCTTGGAGCTCAGTCCTGCATGTATTGATTGCTAAATTTTAGCAATCTAGTTAATTTATTTTCAGTTGTATTTAGTTAATTGATTTCTAACTATTGATAGAGTTAGTTGAAGGTTAGTTGTGCAGTGGGACAATAGTCTAACTCAAAGATCTATAAGTTAAATGATCAATTAGCCCAAAATAGCTCATGCATGCATATAATTCAAATTGCTTAGCTGAGGTGGGGGAAACAAGGCCGGTGTAACATGAGTTGTATACTAGTTGAGTGTACAACTATTGCATGCCGCTAGGAGATCAATTCCTTGGTAATTGCGTAAGGAAATGGGGAATTACCTATTGTTTAGGAGCTCCAATTTTCTCATATTTGTGCAAGTAAGTAGGAGGTTGGAGGAGTAGGAAATTGGCTGAGCGTTGGATAGAGGCTCTCATTCAGAGAGCAATTGTTCTTTTGCAGGTTGTGCTCAGAGTTGGAGCAAGCAATTGTAATAGTTTGTCTATTCAAATGATTAATGCAAAGAGGCTTGAGGGGTTTTTCCCACATAGTTTCTCATAGAAATCACTATGTACTTGTGTTTTTGCATGTTGCATGTCTATGCATGTCGTTATAAATCGTGATTTCCATTCCGCAGATCAGGAGAGTGGAATTGTGTCTCTTGTTTTTCAATTTGAAATCTTGAGCAGTTGAAATTTCTATCAAATTTCTACATGGTCTTAGAGCCTTGAAATCATATTAGAACCAATATTTCGAATTTGTCCCTTAGGAATTTCGAATTTACGGCTTCAATGTAACAATTTTTTTTATTTTTTATTTTTTTTTATTTATTCTTTTTATATTTTTATATTTTATATTTTAGATATATATATATTTTCAGAATCAGGAGAATGTCTTTCAACGGACTGAGACTAGAGTACGCCCTAGAGGGTAGCTCCAATTTCATAGCCTAGGAGGATCGAATGGAAGCAGTGCTTGATGATAATGGTGGGTTAGAATATGTTAAAACTGACATTAGAAAACCCCAACAATTTGATGCACACCATTTATCCAAATGGAAGAAGGATGTTGCAAAGGCCAAGAGAATTCTTCTGGAAGGTCTGAGAGACCATGTGCTCTGAAATATCCATGGAAAAGAGACATCATTTTCTATGTGGAAGACACTGACTAAGCCATTCGAAAATAAAAATGACCATAGAAAATTGGCCGTGAAAGGCAAACTTCGAAACATTAGGATGCAAAAGAATGATACCATTCCACAATATTTCTCTAGATTTACTCAAGTTAGTGATGAGCTTGGAGGGGTTGGGGTGAATGTTGTAGAAGATGACTTGGTGAGCCTAGCTTGTAGAAATTTTGAATAATTTAACACATATTCAACAAAGATTATCCTGATCATGTACTATTGCGGAATACATACACAATACATAAGCTCCTCTACGTTGATCATCAATATAGCAGCATCAATAACAATAAAACATCAAGAGCATCCACACATTAACACAGTATGTAACCCGGGGAAAGCATCTCGCTAAAAACCCCACACTATCTGTATATTAATGATTGAGACCATGTAACATTACAAAGTACAATGCTTATCACAAGAAATCCAGTACCAGCGCCACCTGTTACACACAATACAGCTAAGATCTGATCTCCAAATCTATTCCACTGCTTGCCTGCCTCCACTGCTCAATACTTGCTCAAGAATGAATGAGAATGGTCTACCAAACTCGTATTTCACCTCCAAAGAATCACTCACAATGTGTAAGACGTGAGCAGAAGCTACAAACTAGGCAAATACATGAGCAAACTCATTGGCATACTCAATCCCTTGATTGTGCAAGATCTGATGCACAACTATAGTCACAACTGATAGCAATCTGATTCTCTAACACCTGTCCCTACTGAACTGAACATGCACTGACATGCAACTGAGTTAACTGATGTATTCTATAGTTGTATTATGAGTTAATAATTAGTTTAACAACTCATCATTAGTCTATTTGCAGTTAGACTAACTACAACTAGTTTAACCAAGTCAAACTGAACACAACTCCATCAACTCCACAATCAACTCCACCAAACTCAACTGATTGAGTTCTAACTGAAGTCATGCATGCAAATATTAGTCATCCCATAGGTAACCACGTATTTCCCTCTGGGATCTGCATGTACCACATCCGTAGTTCATCCTGAAGTGCTCCAAGAGAATAAGATCAAGTTTATAGTCCAAATATTATTATGAGACAATAATATTTGACTTTTCTATTTTTGACACCCAGTCTAAAAATAGACTTTGATCACTCACACTGTGATCACTCACACTTTGGTCACCCACATTGTGATCACTCACACTGTGATCAAAAATAGAACTTGCGCCATAATTTTCCTGCGGGCCCACTTAGTGAAGGCGACTCTTTTCACTAAGCTCCATCATCTTGTTGCAATCTCAACACTCCCTCTCGACAAGATATGGATTATCAGCAACCCCTATCCTGCCTCAGTGGTACTCGAATTTGCTCCTGGTGAGAGCCTTCGTCAGAATATCAACATCCTGATCCTCTGTTGGAATGTATGAAAGCAACATGATCCTCCGCTGCACACAATCTCTGATATGATGGTACATGATGTCAATATGCTTAGATCTATCACGAAATACAGGATTAGCCGAGAGTTTAATGCAACTCTGGTTATCACAGTAAATCACAGTAGGATCCAAATGAGAACCAAACAAACCAACCAGGATCTTCCTCATCCATATAGCCTCGCATGCAGCCAAACTTGCTGCCATATACTCGGCCTCCGCTGAACTGAGTGCCACGGATCTCTGCTTCCTGCTGTACCAAGAAACTGCTGTCGATCCAATACTGAAGACCCCTCCTGATGTGCTCTTTCTGTCTGTTGGGCTCCCTTCCTAATCTGCATCCGTGAATCCACATAGCTTCACCTCATCCTCCTGTCTACACCACAAACCATATCCCGATGTGCCTCTCAAGTAGCGCAATACATGCTTGCCCGCCTTCCAGAAGAGCTTGGTAGGCTTAACCATAGCTTGTGAAAGCTGGTTAACTGCATAGCATATATCAGGTCGTGTATTGACCAAATACATCAGCGACCCCACCAACTGTCGATAAACAGTGGCATCCACTTCTTCTCCCGAAGTGGCATCCTCCTTCCTCCAACCTCCAGGAAGAGGAGTATCAACAGGCTTGCAGCCATGCATGTTGAACTTCTCCAGTATCTCTCGAGCATACTTGCCCTGAGAAACAAACAGTCCACCACTGTGCTACCATATTTCCAATCCTAGGAAATAGTGAAGGAGGCCCAAGTCCTTCATCTCAAACTCTGTAGCAAGATCCTTCTTGCATGACAGTATCAACAGCTCATCACCCGTTAGAATCAAATCATCAACATACAGTACAATGATAAGCAACTTACCCTCCACCACAATCTAGTATAGGTTAGGATCCGCCTCGCACTTGAAGAATCCAAGTCCTGTGAAATAGCTGTCTATCCGTGTGTACCAAGCACGTGGTGCTTGCTTCAACCCATACAACGTTCTCTTGAGCCTGCACACATGCGACTCGTTGCTGAAGACCTCAAAGCCTTCGGGCTGCTCAATGTACACCTCCTCCTCAATGACTCCATTGAGGAACACAGTCTTCACATCCATCTGATGAATGTGCCATCCCATCTACGCTGAGAGAGAAAGAATCGTCCGTATGGAAGAATACCTTGCGACAGGGGCAAAGGTCTCCTCATAATCGATCCCCTCTATCTGTGAAAAGCCTCGGGCAACAAATCTTGCCTTGTACTTCTCCACACTCCCGTCAGCTGCCTGCTTGACCTTGTAGGTCCATCTCGAACCCACCACTGATTTCCCTTCCGGTCTAGGAACAATCTCCCATGCACTGTTTCTGACAATAGAATCATACTCTTCCACCATGGCGTCTACCCATGCGGGATCCTCCACAGCTTCCTCAAAAGAGGATTGCTCAGTCACAACACACTTGCTCATCAGAGCCATGTATCCAGTGTACCGATCAGGTGACTGTCTCTGCCTGCGTTGGGCTGTAGGTGGTCATACAACTTTCTCTGCATCTTGAGCCAGTCGCTCAGCTTCTGTCAAGCGCTTTCGCCCTCTGATGGTTGGCGCTGCATGAGTGGTCTCTTCCACTCCATGAACCTCGTCCTGTGGTTGATCCACGTCCTGAAGCTCATCCTTAGGAACTAATAGCTCCTCATCTACATGCAAGTGTAGCTCCCTCTCAAGCGAACACTTCATGGCTTTCTCCTCCTGAAATTTTATATCCTGTCGCACAATAGTTTTACCACTGTCTGGCAAATACACACGATAGTTGTGGGGTGTATCAGTGTACCCCACAAATATCCCAACCTCTGCGGTCGGCTCCAACTTCTTCCTGGCATCCTTCGTCACATGCATGTAAACGTTAGCACCAAAAATCCTCAAATGAGAAAGATCAGGCTTCTTACCAGAATAAGTCTCCTCAGGTGTACTCATGCCAAGTATCCTATGAGGACAACGGTTCTGCACATAAACTGCTGTATTGCATGCTTCCGCCCACAAGTGAAGGGGTAGGCCCTGATCATGCAACATTGCCCATGCAGCACCCACAATCGTTCTGTTCTTCCGCTCAGCTACCCCGTTCTGCTGTGGGTTATGGGGAGCTATGAGCTCTCTATGAATCCCTTCTGCCTTGCAGAAATCCTTGAACTCATCCGAGATGTATTCACCACCATTATCTCTCCTAAGAGCCTTCACCTTCTTCCCCGACTCCTTCTCGACCAGTGCTTTGAATTCACAGAACTTTGAATATGTCTCACTCTTCTTCTACATGAAGAAGATCCAGCACTTACGAGAGAAATCATCAACAAAAATCACATAATACCTGTGTTTTGCTGTCGAAGCAACTGAGAAAGGTCCACATACGTCTGTGTGAATTCTCTCAAGGATCGTCATGGCGCGGCTATCCTTCTCGTGAAAGGTGGCTTTCACAAACTTCCCCAAAGTACACCCCTTGCACTGATCTGACTGCGCAAGTGTGCTTTTAGGAAGCCCTGTAGTGATCTGCTGCAGTATCTTCAAGGCTCCATGGTGAAGGTGACCCAATCTCTTGTGCCACAACTCGCCATCATCCCGGCTCACCAATCCTTCTGCCTTGCCCGCCATTGCTGCGAATCCATCTACATGCAACTGATAAAGGTTCCTCACTCGAACCCCTATCTTCCGGGTCTCACCAGTTGTCTTGCTGCGCATGAAAGTCTTTCCCTCGCTGAAAACAACATCATACCCCTTGTCTTCTAACATCGCCACTGAGACGAGATTCTTCGTCAATCCTGGAACATGCATGACTTCCTTCAATACGAAGGGTTTACCAGACTCCCTCTTAAAGGAAATGGTACCGATACCGGTTGCACTGTATCTACCATCATCGCCCATCTCGATGTGCACTCCAAGATCTTTGTCCTCCAGATCAGAGAACAAATCTCTATCTACCGTCATGTGAAAAGACGCACCACTTTCCAAGAACCACACTGATCCCATCACACTTGAAACCAAGCATGCGATCAATGAAAAATCAAGCTCAAACTGTGAGGCTAGAGCCTCTCCTGCTGAAGATCCAGCAGCCTGCTTATTCTTCTTCTTCTGCGGACAATTAGTGGCATAGTGTCCGTGCTGGTGACAGTGAAAACACTTCACCTTGGACATATCCTGCTTCTTGCCTTTTGCACCAGACTGAGAAGCTTTCTTGCTCTTCCCTTTCTTTGCTTTGGCAGCCAAAGCACAATTCTCTTCATCAGATACCTTTGATGAAGATCCATTCTCACCTTTATTGTTTCTGAGTTTATCCTTGAGCGCCAGGTTGCTCTTGCTTTGGAATAACATTTGCAATCCGTTGAAAGACATTTCAACACCACTGCTGCAAATTCGATTTTCCACCAGCTCCAAACTCAACCACCTCCGATCTAAAATTCGTGAGAACACAATATTTCTCGTACAGAGATTGACTGTATGGGCATTCACCGGATATCTCACCTTCCAAAGGAAGGATGAATCCAGAGGCTACCTGGCCCGATTACAGACTCTGTCTGAAGAAATAGAATGTAAACACTTCCTGAATAGTAGATCTGATGATCAATAGCTCTGATACCATGTAGAAATTTTTCTACAATTATCTAGCTCGCTCCGATACCATGTAGAAATTTTGAATAATTTAACACATATTCAACAGAGATTATCCTGATCATGTACTATTGCGGAATACATACACAATACATAAGCTCCTCTACGTTGATCATCAATATAGCAGCATCAATAACAATAAAACATCAAGAGCATCCACACATTAACACAGTATGTAACCCGGGGAAAGCATCTCGCTAAAAACCCCACACTATCTGTATATTAATGATTGAGACCATGCAACATTATAAAGTACAATGCTTATCACAAGCAATCCGGTACCAGCTCCACCTGTTACACACAATACAGCTAAGATCTGATCTCCAAATCTATTCCACTGCTTGCCTGCCTCCACTGCTCAATACCTGCTCAAGAATGAATGAGAATGGTCTACCAAACTCGTATTTCACCTCCAAAGAATCACTCATAATGTGTAAGACGTGAGCAGAAGCTACAAACTGGGCAAATACATGAGCAAACTCATTGGCATACTCAATCCCTTGATTGTGCAAGATCTGATGCACAACTATAGTCACAACTGATAGCAATCTGATTCTCTAACACCTGTCCCTGTTGAACTAAACATGCACTGACATGCAAATGAGTTAACTGATGTATTCTATAGTTGTATTATGAGTTAATAATTAGTTTAACAACTCATCATTAGTCTATTTGCAGTTAGACTAACTACAACTAGTTTAACCAAGGCAAACTGAACACAACTCCATCAACTCCACAATCAACTCCACCAAACTCAACTGATTGAGTTCTAACTGAAGTCATGCATGCAAATATTAGTCATCCCATAGGTAACCACGTATTTCCCTCTGGGATCTGCATGTACCACATCCGTAGCGCATCCTGAAGTGCTCCAAGAGAATAAGATCAAGTTTATAGTCCAAATATTATTATGAGACAATAATATTTGACTTTTCTATTTTTGACACCTAGTCTAAAAATAGACTTTGATCACTCACACTGTGATCACTCACACTTTGGTCACCCACATTGTGATCACTCACACTGTGATAAAAAATAGAACTTGCGCCATAATTTTCCTGCGGGCTGTGATGAAACCAGCTCACAAAAGATAGAAAAGAGAGATCCACGCCTTAGAATTCAGCTTCTTCGAGGGGGCAACCTCCTTTACATTACATAAATGAACAATTCTTGGATGATACAAATGACAAAACCTCCTTTCTATATATAGGAGTCTATGGAGTCACAATATAATCCAACCGACCTAACAATAATAATATAAAGCCACAAAAATAACAATAGAGGGATTCTATGGGCACATTAATAACAATATGGGGGTAATGGGGGCACAACAATATAAATAAGGGGTATAACTACAATAGTAATGGGGTAATCACTAGTATTATAGGGACCCAACATGCCCCTCTCCTTCAAAAAAGTGTTGTCCTCAACGCTTGAGTAGTTCTGGATACTTCTGCATAAAATTCTCATCCTCCCATGTGGAATCTTCAGCGGATAAGTTCTTCCACTTGATAAGATACTCTGAAATTGATCGATTTCGTAGCTGTCGAGTTCTTGTTTCTGTGACTGCTTCCGGTTCCAATATAATTTTTCCTTCCTCGTCAAGTTCTGGCAATATTGTTTGAACTGGGAGCTTGTCGCCTATAACCTTCTTTAAACATGAAACATGGAAAACTGGGTGCAATCGAGAAGCTGCAGGAAGCTCCAATTTGTATGCCATAGTACCAATCTTTTGCAACACCTTGTACGGACCATAATACTTTGGTGATAATTTATTATCCTTCTTAGCTTGCTTGAGGGACATTTGCTTATATGGTTGTAGCCGTAGGAATACCCAATCACCTACATCAAAACTTCTTTCACTGCGATGTTGATCTGCCTGTTGTTTCATTCTATTCTGTGCCAACACGAGGTTATCCTTTAAGAGTTGGAGGACTTGTTGTTGATGTTCGATGTGATGTTCCACTGCCTGAACCTTAGAATTTTCTCTTAAATATGATGTGATGGATGGTGGTTGATACCCATAAAGTGCCATAAATGGGGTCATTTTTGTTGCTGTATGGAAGGAAGTGTTATACCACCATTCAGCCAGAGGCAACCATTTGACCCATTGTGTCTGTTTATCAGATACAAAGCAACGAAGATATCCTTCCAAACATTTGTTTACTATCTCAGTTTGCCCATCAGATTGAGGATGATAAGATGAGCTATGAGCTAACTGAGTACCAAGACAAGAAAATAATTCTGTCCAAAAATTTCCAGTGAAAATGGGATCTCTGTCACTTACAATAATCTTTGGGTTTCCATGTAGCTTTTGAATTGTTTCCATAAATGCAGTAGAAACTGTACTGGCTTTAAATGGATGTGATAATGCACAAAAGTGTGCATACTTGGTAAGTCTGTCAACTACCACCATGATGACACTCTTTCCCTCAGACTTGGGTAAACCTGTGATAAAATCCATTGAAACCTCCTCCCAACGTTGGCTTGGAATGGATAAAGGTTGTAATAGACCCGGTGTCTTAATTGTTTCAACTTTATTTTGTTGGCAAACCAAACATTCCGCCACAAACTTTTGAATATCTGATTTAAGGCCATCCCAAAAAAATTCCTTCTTAACCCTGTGGTAAGTTTTTAAAAATCCTGAGTGCCCTCCTAAGGGAGAAGTGTGCAATTCCATAAGAATCTTTTGTTTTAGCTGGGAATTCTTACAGAGGTATAAGCGATCTTTGTACCATAACGAATCATTTTTCCAGCTAAATGTATCAGACGTACTGGAATCTTGTTGTAGCTTTCGAATAAGTGCCCACACTTCTTCGTCATTCTTCCATTCCTCCCTTGCTTCATTTATCCAATCTGGTTGGATAATAGAAATGGCGCACAACAATGCTTCCACATCCTCATCCTTTCTTGAGAGTGCATCTGCCACCACATTTTGCTTCCCTTTTTTGTAGATGATTTCAAAGTCATAACCCAACATCTTTGTGACCCACTTTTGTTGCTCTTCAGAGGATAATCTTTGTTCTAAAAAGTATTTAAGGCTATCATGATCCGTTTTTACCTTGAAGTGTCTTCCCATTAGGTAGGGTCGCCATTTCTTAAGTGCATGGAGTATTGCCAACATTTCCTTCTCATAAATAGCTTTGCTTAAAAACTTTCCCTTGATTGGACGACTTTCAAAAGCAATGGGTCTTTCATCTTGCATTAGAACAACACCAATTCCATTTCCTGAAGCATCACATTCCACAATAAAGGTTTTTGTGAAGTCCGGTGTAGCTAAGACCGGTGCTTGGCACATTGCCTCTTTAAGATGTTCAAAGGCCTTTGTTGCTTCCGGAGTCCATGAAAATGCATCTTTCTTCAATAATGTTGTTAGAGGTGCTGCTATTCTCCCATAATTCTTAACAAACTTGCGATAATACCCTGTCAACCCAAGAAATCCTCGCAGATGCTTTATGGATGTGGGGATTTTCCATTCCTTAATGGCTTTAATTTTGCTAGGGTCTACCTTAACTCCTTCATGAGATACAATATGACCCAAATATTCCACCTCCTGGACTCCAAAGAAACATTTGGATCTTTTTGCATATAATTGTTTCTCCTCCAATAGTTGTAGCACCCTGTCAACATGTTCAACATGATCCTTCCAAGACTTGCTGTAGATTAGTATATCATCAAAAAATACTAACACAAATTTTCTAAGGAATGGTTTGAAAATTGAATTCATCAAACCTTGAAATGTTGAAGGTGCATTGGTAAGGCCAAAAGGCATGACCAAAAATTCATAATGACCCTCATGAGTTCTAAATGCTGTTTTCGGAATGTCTTCAATCTTCATTCTGATTTGATGATATCCTGAACGAAGATCCAACTTGGTGAAGTAAATTGATCCATGCAATTCATCCAGTAATTCATCAATGACAGGAATGGGGAACTTATCTTTAATAGTGAGCTTGTTGAGCTCCCTATAATCCGGACACATGCGCCATGATCCATCCTTCTTGTGCACCAATACTACTGGAGCAGAGAAAGAACTTTGACTCGGTTGAATTATACCAGCCTCTAGCATTTCTGCAACCATACGTTCAATTTCACTTTTTTGGACATAGGGATATCTGTACGGCCTGATGTTTGGAGGAACACTTCCTGGAATCAGATGAATAGCATGATCATGATCACGCATAGGTGGGAGACCTTTGGGAGTCTCAAATACCTTGGAATGATTGTCCAGGACTTTTTGGAGATCTGGAGAAATAGATGATTCCAATGTGGAAACATCTAGCGAACATAATTGTGCAATTACACCTCTTTGCTCCTTTTTTAGAAGCTTTGTCATACCATTAGAGCTGATTATCTTTCCTGGTTTCCCTGCAATACCCCTTAATTCAACTTCCTTTCCTTCCACAGAAAATTTGATGAAAAGTTCTTGAAAATTAAAAGCTATTGTACCCAAGGATTGTAGCCATTGGACTCCTAGTACAACATCAGCACCTCCCATTGGAATGGAAAGCATTGGGCTAGTCAATACATATTCTCCCATGGATAGCTTGATATTATGGCACTTTCCAGAGCAATTTATTGTTCCTCCATTTGCAATCATCACTTGACACTCTGGTGCTGGATATAGGAAGCAATTCAATTCTTTTGCTACCCTACAATGAATAAAATTGTGGGTGCTTCCTGAATCAATCAACACTATTACCTTTTTCTTCTTGATTTGTCCTTCTATCTTGATGGTTTGAGGAGTGGTAATTCCCGCCAATGCATTACAAGATATGGTCGGATTTATTTGTTCTTCATCTAGGCTTTGTTCCTGGAATATATCCTCTTCTTTTGACCTTTCTTGCTCCTTTTCTTCTTCCTCTTCACAATCTATGTAGAATAATTTCTTCTCAGCACACTTATGACCTTTAGTGTATTTGCTATCACAATTGTAACAAAGCCCTTTTGCTCTTTTTTCTTCCAATTGTTGTGGTGTCAACCTTATAGGTTGTGGAAGACTAGGGGCAACAACACTTCCGTCTTTATAGTTGTGAGTGGTATGCTTCCTGGTTGCCATAATTTTGCTTTCCATTTTTCTTGCTAACCTGAATGCCTTCTCTAATGAATCAGGTTCCCAAAGGCGAACATCATGTTGGATATTATCCTTTAAAGACCCTATGAACACATCAATCCTATGCTCCTCTGGAATATCTTTTACCCTTATGTTCAATTTTTGGAACTCCTCAATGTGCTCCATTATTGAACCCTTTTGTTTGAGACTTATCAATTGGCTAAAAAAAGTGTTGCTTTTTGTATCCTCATAATGTGCTATCAATTCTTCCGTAAAAATTGCCCAAGTGATAAATTGTTTACGAGAGCAAAGCCATTGATACCATACAAACTGATTTGGTTCCAAATATAAAGTTGCCATACGTACCTTTTGTGTGTTTTGCACATTATTGAGATCGAAGAATTGCTCCATCTGTAATATCCATGTGGCGGGATCCTTGCCATCAAACTTCCTCATATCGATTTTTGGAATATGGTGATTCTTCGATCCAACATTAGCGTCTATGGAATCATGATTAACATTTCTTTTGTTCTCATCATGAGTTTCCTTTAGTACCCTTTCACCCTTAGGACGATTTCTTGTAGCAACTTATTCATATTTATCTTCAATTCGTCCATGTCTGTCTTCAAATCTATCTTCAAATCATCCATCTTAGCTTCCACGTCAATCATCTTAGCTTCCACGCCTTTCTTTAAACAGTCCATCTTAGCTTCTACACCTTTCTTTAAACCATCCATCTTAGCTTCTACATCTTTCTTTAAACCATCCATCTTAGATTCTGTTCCCTTTTGTGCAAGGGACAGTTGTTGCACTTGGTCTTGTAATTTTGATATATCATGTTGCATTTCTTCCTCTTCTTCATGAGTCATGCTGGAGCTTTCAGGTTCCCTACTAGGTGTTTTCATTTTCTTTCATCGGGGCATCAGTTACCGATAATAATGTTTTACTATGCCCTTTGAATTCCTTCAAACCAAGATTATGCAAAAATAAAAAATACAAACTACACACCTTTTTTTACTTTGTAGAAGCCTGATATTGAATCTGATGTATCTCTGTAATTTCGAATCATCCAGTTCTAAATTTGTGACCTGTAGTAGCCTTCTATGTCCTCTTTCCAATGCCACTAGTCTGAACCAAATTGGATTCTCCAAGAAAGAGTTATGCCCAATCTCCCGCAGTGACCTGATTATAGACTAGTTTAGTAGAGCGAACTTGTATGAAGTGCCACGTGTCACTGTTTCAACCTTTGACTCTGAAAAATATATAAAAGAAAATTACAGTCCGTCCTCTTTCTGTACCTTCTTACAAAATTTCAATCCGATGCTTAGAAAGAAAGTTATGACGATTTTCCCCAGGTCACCTGTTTTGAGTGTAATTCAGGAGTCTGCAAAAAGACCAACTTCCTGAGATCATATCTTTGAAAATATCGCGCGAAAAGCTCTGAAATTCGGACCCAAGGTTCAACGCAATTTCTTCTCAAATGGGTTTTTTTTGCGACTTCTGAAACGTCACAGAAAAAAAGTTATAGTGAAAATGCCACAATGACCTGTTTGGAGCAGCGAAACCCTAGAATCCAAAGCTCTGATACCAAATGTTATGAAACCAGCTCACAAAGAGATAGAAAAGAGAGATCCACGCCTTAGAATTCAGCCTCTTCGAGGGGGCAACCTCCTTTACATTACATAAATGAACAATTCTTGGATGATACAAATGACAAAACCTCCTTTCTATATATAGGAGTCTATGGAGTCACAATATAATCCAACCGACCTAACAATAATAATATAAAGCCACAAAAATAACAATAGAGGGATTCTATGGGCACATTAATAACAATATGGGGGTAATGGGGGCACAACAATATAAATAAGGGGTATAACTACAATAGTAATGGGGTAATCACTAGTATTATAGGGACCCAACACGGGCCCACTTAGTGAAGGCGACTCTTTTCACTAAGCTCCATCATCTTGTTGCAATCTCAACATAGCTCTTCTAGGCCTTCCAAATTCCTAGCACAACTACCAGGACTCTATGAGTGGAAGGGAGAAATTACCAAATTGGGAAAGGTTGTGGTTCGATTTGGTTCAAGAAG
This sequence comes from Pinus tabuliformis, assembly GCA_031772625.1. Taxonomy (NCBI): domain Eukaryota; kingdom Viridiplantae; phylum Streptophyta; class Pinopsida; order Pinales; family Pinaceae; genus Pinus; species Pinus tabuliformis. Next base: position 483,261,599 of record CM062820.1, read on the forward strand.
AGTTCAGGAGAAATACCAGAGATGGAACTTCATTCAGAGCTGAGGATGAAGATAATTTTTCCTTGGTTGGAAAGGGGAAGAAGGAGAAAAGAAAGAAGACCCTAAGCAAACTTGAATTCAGCCAAAATAATGGCAAGAAGAAAGACTTGAGCAAGATAAAATGTTTCCATAGCCATGAATACAAGCACTGTGTAACAAAATGTCCGCACAAGAAGTCTAACAAGAAGCCTTCAGGAGGAGCAGGAGGTGAAGCATTGACTTCATAATTCAAATTACACTTCACCCTAATAGCATGCATCGCTAGCAATGTTATGGGGAGTGTGTGGTACCTTGATTTTGGTGCCTCATTCCATATGACAAGGTGCAAGGAGTTTTTCAATAGCCCGAAGGAGAAGGATATCTAGATGCATATTGAAATGGGGGACGGAGAGAGGTACAATGCTACAGGAATTGGTACTGTCACCTTTGAGAGGGAGAAAACCTTTCATCTTAGCCTCAAAGATGTTATGTTTGTACCTGGGCTAAATAAGAGCCTAATCTCTTTAGTAGTATTGGAGGATAGAGGCTATGATGTTATTTTCAGTGAAGGGAAAGCCTTTTTGAGACACATAGCTACCGAGCAAGTGAAACAGATTCGAATTTGAGTGAAGAACCTATACAAACTTGAGGTGAGAGAATGCACTGCATTGAGGAGCAAGGCAAAAAACATCAGGGGAATTTTGAGGTTTAAAATATGCTCCCCAAGAAAATTGTACAACCAAAATAAAATTTATAAGAACCAATAAGATTCAAGATGATGATGTCAACCATGAGGGATGATTCACCATTTTTGGAGTAAGAAAGTAAAAATATTAAAAAATAATAAAATAATAAAACTATTTTTTTCAACTCATATTTTCAATTTATCTCCCTAAGGTTTTATTCAAATTTCGAGCGGGAGTACTCGTTGGATGCAAAATTTAATTCCTCATCCAAAAAATACCCATGTTACATACTTTCAATGGACCTTCCTACATGAAAAAACATGATTGCAATCACTTTTTTCATGTATTTCTCATTTTTTGTGTAGCAAGATCCATCAAAAGTATGCAACATGGGTACTCCTTGGATGAGGAATCAAATTCTGCATCCAGTGAGTGTTGTCACTCAAAATTTGAATAAATCCATAGGGAGATAAGTTGAAAATACGAGTTGAAAAAATAGTTTTTCCTTTTTTCCCTCTAAAATTTGATGATGTAATCTAATCATATTTTATTATTTCCACTATTATTTTATAATTTCCTTAGGAGGCACATTTTAGACCTCAAAATTCCCCTAATGGGTGCATAGTAGAGATGTTGGAGAACTCTAGCACGAAAGATTGGGTCATTTACACCATGATGCATTAAAAACCATGCAATAAATTATCACTGACATTAGTGAAAATTTCAGCATAAAAGTGGCCTCCTAAGGAAAAATTAAGATATTAATACAAGATGCGATGTAGACAATTTTTTGATATTACTTTTATCTATGTTCCACAATATTTATTAACACGAGATTTAATATATATTTTTTAATATGCTATTTCTAATTTTTTACTTTTATCGAAATCGCTCAAAATATGGAACTTATATATATATATATATATATATATATATATATATATATATAAAACTATTTTTGGGTGTTTTTTTTAACGACATTGTCTGCTCAAGTCACAATTTTGCCTAGAATTTAAATTTTTGGCTAGAATACGGTAATTTCTCTTGTTTGGAATATGTTTTCTAACTATTTAATTATTTGATATTTCACTAATTTTTAACTATTTAATTATTTTATATCTAACTATATATTCTATATTTTTTGTTGGAATCTGGTAATTTATCCTTTTTGGAATATGTTTTTTAACAATTTTATATTTATGGTCGAAATCCAACAATTTGTCATTTTTGGAATACATTTTTTAACTATTTAGCTATTTTATATTTAACAATAATTATAATTTATTTTTAACTATTTTATATTTAACTGTAACCGTCTATATTTATATTTTATTTTAACTCTCTATGTATATTATTTAACTCTCTATGTATATTTTACATTTAAATATTTATGGCCGGAATCTGGGAATCCGGTAATTCGTCATTTTTGGAATATGTTTTTAACTATTTAACTAATTTATATTTAATTATAACTGTTTATATTTATATTCTATATTTAACTGTCTTGTATAATTTATATTTAATTATTTTTTGGTGTTTTTTGGGGCATGGTTATTAATTTCAAATGAGCTTGCACTTTTAATTTATATTTTCTCACTAATATCAAGATTTACATTGTATTAATAACTTTTTGATATGTTTGACAAAAAAATATTTCGGCAAAAATCCATAGGAGAAAATCTCGTCTACGCATTTCGAACCAACTAGTGTGGTTCATCTTCAGGACAAGATGAGGAACCCGATCTAAGCATCGAAATAAATAGATGTAGAGGAAAGCTAAATAACCATTAGATTATAACGACTAGCTTGACTCAAGAACCGTGTTTTATATATATAATTTAATACTATAAATTATTCAAAATATATTTATTATAAATAATATTTATAAATCTATAGAAAGAAATGGTTCAAAAGAAATTTATTATAAATAGTATTATTAAAAATAATTATTGGTAAATTTTTTTATTATTATAGATAATATTATTAATAAAATTGATTATAATAATAATATTACCAAATAAGACATATACTAAGATTATAACGGACTCAAAAACCGTTGTTAATATTAATAAAATAAAAATTATTTTATAATAAGAAATAATTTATTACCATAAATTATTCAAAATAAATTTATTATAAACAATATTTATTTATAATATTTATAAATTCATAGAAATAAATTGATCAAAATAAATTTATTATCAATAGCATTATTAAAAATAATTAGTAGTAATTTTTTTATTATTATAAAAAACATTAAAAATTGATTATAATAATAATATTACCAAACATGACATATAAAATAAAGAAACCAATAAAGAAAATAATAATGTTATTATTATAAATATTTTTATTAACAAAGAAATAAGGAATAAATTAAAATACAATAAAAAATAACTTCTAATCAAAATTAATAATAAAGGTTATCAATCAAAATAAAGTCAAAATTAATAATAAAGGTTATCAATCAAAATAAAGTCAAACTTAATAAAAAAGACCTAGGAAGATAGGGCATGGATCCAACACCCACTGATACTCCAACCATCGTCCCTATTCAGATTTATAGGTCTGTTTTCAATATTCAAGGCCTCCCTAAATTTACGATGATGAAAATGGTCAATCCTTGCAACGACCCTAGCCTCTTCGATGCAGATGTGATGATTTTTATTTTTTGCATGTTCTGCCAAAGCAGAAGAGCGAGACCTACCATGCTTGATGTCGACAGTGTGCTCATAAATCCTTTGATTTATTGCTCGACCAGTTTCACCAATATATGGAGTCCCGCAGGAGCAAGGAATGATGTAAACACGTTTCCCGTCTTTGCGGTTCACAGGGTCCTTAACCGATCTTAGAGAGCTCTGAATAGTGCTAAGGGGCCTAAATGTCGACGGAATATTATGCTTTTTTAGGACCCTTACAATCTTATCCACAGTACCTTGAATAAACGGAAGGTGCACTCCAAAAAATCGATCCTTGGGATCATTCCTCTTCCTAGGACCTCTTTCTGCCTTAAGGAAGGCTCTAAGACACTGGGACCTGCTATAACCATTCTTATTAAAAACCTTATGGAGGTGGGTTTTTCAATCTTTGAGGTGATTTTCATCAGAAACCCGTAATTCATATGGGTAAGGTAGGTAAATAATATTAATAAAATATTTCATGGATACACAAATTAATAATAAAATATTTCACCAATATCCAAATTATAGACACCCAAATTAAACAATTTAAAATTATTTAATACATGTACCTCTTTTTAAATTTAAAGGATTTTGATTGGTTTACATATTATGACATGGAAATTACGTGAAAATTTCATGGACACTTTTAGGCTGAAATTTCATCTAATGTCTCCCTAAAGGCTCCCATTGACTAGCAGGATGTTTGCAAGGGATGCACATTGGGGAAATATGCCAAATCCACTTTCCATGGCCGAGATAACAGAGCAGATGCAATCTTGGAGCGAGCCCACTCTAATGTTTATGGACCCTTTTCTACAACGTCCACAAAAAAACATAAGTACTATGTTATTTTTATTAATGATTTCTCTAGAAAATGTTGGATCTTCTTCATGCAGAAGAACGATGAAGTTTTCTCAAAATTTGTTGAATTCAAAGCATTGGTTGAGAAGGAGACTGGGAAGAAGGTGAAGGCTCTCAGGAGTGACAATGGAGGTGAATTTGTTTTGAATGCCTTCAAGGATTTCTGTGCTAAAGAAGGTATTCAAAGAGAACTGATATCAACCCTTAACCCACATCAGAATGGGGTAGCTGAAAGAAAGAACAAAAGCATAGTGAGAGTAGCAAGAGCCATGTTGCATGATCATGGGATGCCATTACATCTATGGGCAGAAGCATGCAACACCGCAGTCTACTTGCAGAACCATATTCCTCATAGAATACTTGGTATGATCACATTGAATGAAGCTTTCTCTAGGAGAAAGCCTGATGTGTTTCATTTAAGAATTTTTGGAGCTTTAGTTTATTGTCATGTCTGTTGAAAAATGTAACTAGGTTCAGTATTCATAATTGTATTTGAGTCATAATAAAAGCACATATGAAAAATAATGAAAATAATTTTTTTTATTATTATTATGACTTATTAAATCATGAGTTCCATGCTTGGGTCATCATGTTTTAGGTCAAAGTCCCCATTGAGGACTTATAATATTTATTCTAAGCTACTAGAGTCATTGTACATTTAAAGAGACACCTCTTGGGCTTTTGAATCATCTAAAAATAATGATTTTTGAGTAAAAAATGAATTATGTCACCTCCACACCAAGTCGGCCTCAAGAAGATCAAGTCAGCCTCAAGAAAGGTAATTCGACCTCACCAGAAGCCTATATATTGAAGTAGTTCGATTATTTTGGAGGAAAAATCACACACACAGGTTCGATCTCTTAGAAGCAGTTGTGAAAAAGTGCGAAGTTGCAGTGGAAGAAGGAGAATTGAAGGATCAAAGATTTTGGGTTATCTCTCTCTCTCTCTCTCTCTCTCTCTCTCTCTCTTTCTCTCTCTTAAATGTATGATTTTCTGGGATACAAAATCAAGGTCGAAGTACAACATCAAGGTCAAAGTATGACATCACGTTCAAAGTGCTGCTTCAAGATAGAAGTGCTGCTTCAAGGTTGAAGAGCTAAGTGCTAAGATTGAATTTGTTAGGTCGAAGATACTACTACATCAAAGTGCTACTGCTGCATCTAGGTTGAAGAAAGTATTGGAAAGTGATCATCCACTGAAAAAGGAAAGGTTGACTTGGTGTGGAGGAAGTCTGTGTCTATGTCAATAGTCTTGGATTATCTCAAGAAAACTATTGAAGGAAGAGTTGTTGACTAGGTTTCCCCAAGATTGGGGTTTTTCCTTGGCTGTCTGCCTATATCTGGTGTCCTTGATCTTCATGCTATTGTTTTGGTAATTTCTTGATGAACTAAGATAAAAGAATAACATAAGAAAGTTTATAATAACACAATAATCTCACAAGTAATTATCAAGTATAAGAAAATCTTTATTCCTTTTCAATTTTCTAACAATGTCTCCAAGGATTCGAGGAAGAAACTTGAGTCTATAATAGAGTTGGGAGTTTTTGTAGGATACACCAAAACTCCACACAATTTCTAGGTGTATTTATCTTCATTGAGGATGGTAGTTGTGAGGAGATATGTCAAGTTCGATGAGGAGAAGGCTATGAGATGCTCTCTGGAACAAGAGCTAAGTATCCCATCAGAGAAAGAGACTCTAGCTCTAAAGGAAGAGCCTCAGGATGAGCTTCAAGAGGTTGCAGAGTAGCCACATGCAGTGGAGCAGAAAGGAGCCAAAGTGGAGGAACCCACTCAACCAGAATCATCCAGAGAGGGGAGAAAGAGAACCACAGAAGCTGATAGATTATTGCAAGATGCTATGGAGAATGTGGGACCCCCTAAATCAGTACACAGGAAGAGGAGGTCACTTGAAAGGTACATTGGTTACATGGTTCTCATGACAAACATCATTGAGTTAGAGGCTTCTTTGAGGAAGTAGTTTCTCAACCTGTTTGGGTTGATTCCATGGTAGAAGAATATGAATCCATCATGAAGAAAAATGTATGGGAGGTGGTGCCAAGACCAGAAGGGAAATTGGTGGTTGGTTCCAGATGTATCTACAAAGTGAAGCATGCAGATGATGGGAGCATCGAGGAGTACAAAGCCATATTTGTGGCCAAAGGATTTTCTTAGGTAGAGGGAGTTGACTATGAGGAAACATTTGCCCCTGTGGCAAGGTATTCCTCCATCAAATCAATTCTTGCATTATTTGCATAGATGGGGTGGAAGATCCACCAGATGGATGTGAAGATTGTCTTTCTCAATGGTATTGTTGAGGAGGAAATTTACATAGAGCAACCAGAAGGATTTGAGACATATAATTGGGAGTCACATGTGTGCATACTTAAGAGAGAATTATATGGTCTCAAATAGGCACCCTGAGCATGGTACACATAGATTGACAATTATCTCAGTGGATTGGGCTTCACCAAAAGTGAAGCAGATGCGAACCTCTATCACATTGTGGTCGATGGTAAGTTGCTTATTCTTGTTTTGTATGTTGATGATTTAATCTTGATAGTGATGAGTAGTTGATTTTCTCTTTTAAAGAGGATCTTGCAAGGGAATTTGAGATGAAAGATATGGGCTTAATGCATTACTTCCTCGGGCTGGAAGTATGGCAAGGTGATGGTGAATTTTTCGTGTCTCAGGGGAAGTATGCATATGAAATACTTTAGATAGTTCTCATGGAGAGTTGTAAGCATATGGAAACACCTCTAACTACAAATTACAGGAAGGAGAATGCCACTTCAAGTGAAGAGGTTGATGCCACCATTTACAGGATGCTTGTGCAGTCTTTGCTGTATCTTGTGAACACAAGAACCAGCATGAGTTATGCACAAACCAACTTAGTCAAGCTATGGTGAGGCCTACCTGTGAAAATTGGTTACCCGATTCCTACTTCAGCAAACTTATTATATTTCACCTACTTGTTAAATTAATTAAACAAGCTACTTGTAGTTTTCTACGAAAAACACTGAAATACATACACTGCAACCTATACCAAAATAAAAATACGAAAACTAAATACAACACATGAGAGAAATAAACATCACATAGTTATTTTTGGACAAATGTCCCCGGAAAAACCCAATGCAGGAAAACTGGTGCAACAACTGAGGGTTTTATTATTATGCAGTAGTTCTGAATACAATCTCTGGATGCCTTGCTGGCTAACCAGTACAGACAATATCATTGACAGAAGAATAGTGAGAAGTTGTTCACACTATCATAGGCAATCTGACTGATCTAACCACAAAATGGCTTGTCTCTTGCTGCCTTTGCGCTACCTCTACATAGTCACTACGTCATCTCAATGTCACAGGGTCTAGGGACAGCGTCATACCTTCTGATAATCAATTTTCTTATCAGGAACTTCGATTTCCACCTCTCAGTCTTACACCCCGGCTTCCGGATTCAGAAATCGATTCATCCAGCAAAAATACGAACCTCCTCAAGGCTCTGCGTTGCCTCTGTGTCAACCTACATTGGCTAGCTTAGTCTCTGCGCTGCCTCTCCCAGATCTCTCTCTGCCTCCTTTATTGAGAATTCTAGGATCATGAGAAATCTCCAACTGAAACTATCCTTGCCCCTCACTACAAAATATCACTTCGAATTTCTCTCCTGGACATTGTTGTGCTTTATAAATTTGATCTTTTGATCTCTTCTCGATGTGTTTTCCGAATGCCCATCAAGACTCTTCTTATAATCCTTCTTGTTGAGAACCAATGGCCCAGATTAGATCCTAATCAAAGGCTCTGATCATTTTGGCTTGATCCTCGTCTTCTTCTAGAAGGTTCACCCACAATTAGATTAATACCCTTTAATTATTTTAATTTCCTAAGTTTAGACTTAGGCACCCATTAAAAATAATTAATTATTTTATTAAAACTATCTTTGGGTGGAATTTCCCAAAACGATTTCTGGGTATTGTGGAATACATGTGTCGAAGCCTCATTGCAAATTTTGAGGCTTAGAGCACATGCGATGTTTTTTTTTTTCTATGTTAAGACTAAACTAAGTACCCACGGGGAATTGAACCGGTGACCTATCGCAGGGAGTGCCTTAACAGCGCACCCATTCACTGTCAATCCAAAGCCCCGTGGGCAAGCACATGTGATGTTGCCAAATATCAACATTCCCTATTAGTGAGGAATGTGCTCTAGTCATGCAACCTAATAAAGCATCACCCTGCTCTGTAACATATCCCTATGTGACGCTGATTTCTGACATTGTTGCCCACCAAATACTGCACAAAATGTTGCATCTATACTGCTACTGACACTGCCTCTACCAACAATGCATCCTTACTGCAATTCCCTCTCATATTATGCATCCATGTTGCTGCTGGCCCTGCCACTGCCAACATTGCATCCTTCTCCAACTGCTGCTACTACTGCATCAAAAACGGAAAAAAAATCCAAAATTGCTAAACTGGTGTTCAACATGATGCATCTGTTGCTGTAGTTTTGACTGTTTCTAGTCTCTGCGCTAACCCTTTGAAGCCTCTGTGCTGCGACTGACTCTGCTCTGTGCCAATTGCACTGCTGTCAACTCTAGCTTCGCGCTGCTCAGTCTCTGGTGCTCCTAGCCACTTTGATCCAAATGGATCCGAGAGAACTCTCTAAGTCTTCATGAAACTTTTAAAAATCATTCCCAAGGCCCAAAATCCTTTAAAGGATCAAAAATATCGCAAAAGGGATGCCCTTAGCATGGCAGAGAAAACCTTCAGAATGAAGAAAAACACTATCGGGAGGCCCAAAACCCGTGAAATCAATGAAAAAAATAGAGTAATTGAAGGTGGAACAAGTGATGCACAGTAGCCGTTCGATCTGGCCAATCAACGGTCTAGATCGGATCAGTAATCGCAATCGGCGGTAACCTTAAGCAGAGATCAGCACTTAACACATATATATGGCGACGATGAATGGTGAAGTTAATATGGACTATCGATCAAGCACTCAGATTGATGGCCCATATTACATCGGCGGGTCGCTATCAGAGGATGCAACGGAGCACTTACAATGGCACAAGGGTTATTACAATGAGCAATTGCGATATATCACATCGAAACTATGTAGAGGAGCGGTTACAATCGGTGGGGGGTCATGTGCGATATGCGATATCGCGTTAGAACATGGAGCGGAGCCGATATCAATACACCATGCGACAACCGGATGCGATAACATTATAAAGGAAATTTGATACAATTTCAAGTCCATAACAGAGCCCTTTTTAATGTATTTTCACGATTTTCGTGTATTCCCAAAATACAAAGGAATGGTTCCTTCCGATATGCGATAGCAACCTGTGGGTGGACCCGATAGGGGAATGAATCATATTTAAAGGACTTTGAAGTCCAGTATATTGAGTTTTGGCAGACTTTCTCTGTTAAAATGTATTTTCACTGAAAAATAGAGCGCAACTGTTTCAGGCGTTTCAGAGACCCGAGGCACTCTAGCGTTGCGGAATGGGTGGCCACCTCCTCTCCATGCGTTAAGCAATGATTGTATAATGCTGGCAGAGGGATTCAAAGTGTTCAGAGGCCGGGGAGACTAAGAGCCGAGGATATGAAACGAATAGGCAATGCAGTTGGCTTAAAAAGCCATAGACAGAGAGCAAATAGGAGGCAGTGTTGCAAGCAAGTGCGAGACAGAGTTAGGACAGAGATTGAGAGTTGTGAGGGAGTCTGTGTACTCAGAGGAAGCTTGAGGGATTCAAGTGAGGCTCTTATAAATGCATCTGTTGTGTGTGAGGCTCAAACTGAGCTCACTATTGTAAAAACTCTGTTTGAAGACTTAATAGAGAGGCCACCACTGAAGGCCAGACCAGGAGATGTAGCCCAGGAGTATTGGGTGAACTCCTTATTAAATCTGTTGTGTTTTTATGTGTTTTATCTATTACAGTCTTTAATTGCTTCAATGTCTATGTATTTCGAAATCTAATCGATCCATTGCATAAAATAACATAGGCACATCCATGCACATAAGTCTGTAATACCTTATTATTGTCTTAGATCTCATTATCAGATCAAGTGGTATCAGAGCTTTAGGTTGCTAAGGTTAGACAAGCTTGTGCTGGACTGTTAGTGTATGATAACTAGATCCAAGCTTAAATTAGGAGAAGGAGGATTGGTTGAAACTAACCCAGAAATTGGTAGAGTCTATCTTAGGAGGAAAATGTCAGAAGAAATTCCCTTGGAATCAGACTCTCAGTTCATGGACAGTTTCATGACCATGAGAGCCATGGTAGAAGAAATGTATAGAGAATTTAAGAAAGGTCGGATTGAAGATTCTTCCACTTCCAAACAAGACAAAGGAACAAAAGAATATCTTATAGATGGCCATTTTGAAGGAAAAGGGAAAGGAAAAGAGGTTCCTCTGTCCACACCTCTTGACAGCCCTGAAATTAAAAAGAAGAAAACATCTTTGATTAAATTAGATGTTAAATTTGATTTACCTATTTATGATGGAGAGTTAAATGCAGAGAAGCTAGATAACTGGATCAGACAGATTGATGTGTATTGCAGGGTGTAGAATATTGATTCAGATAGAAGTAAAATTCAGCTGGCCAGCCTACTCCTTGGAGGAACTGCCTTGGTATGGTGGGAAGGTAGAACACAAGCTGAATTGAAGAAGCATGGTAAAATAATTTCTGTCTGGAGTGAATTTGTTTCTGTAATTAAAAAATAATTCTATCCACTAGCTCATATGTAGCAAGCTATGATGAGTTGGCAAACTCTTCGCCATTTAAAAGGACAAAGTGTACAAGGCTACACCCAAGAGTTTAGAAAAAGAGCTTTGATTCTAGGCATTTCGTTAGAATCACCTGAAACTTTGCTGAAGAATATAGGTGGTCTACATAGTTATTTGAGACATACCATTCTCATGTTTAACCCTACTGGCATAGATGAGGTATCTGTTCAGGCTACCCATCTAGAGGCTAGAGGCAAGAATGTGAACCCAGAGATTGGGGGATCATCAAAACCCACTGCAAGTAAGAACATTTGAAGCATGTGAAGCAGAATCTAAATGTTTTGAAAAAGGAAAATCTCTATGTTAAATTATCCAAATGTGAATTTGGTAAAACATCTTTGAAGTATTTGGGTCATATTGTAGGGGGTGGTGAATTGAAGATAGATCCCTCTAAGGTTGTAGTCATTGTAAATTGGCCTAAGCCCAAGTCTGCTACAGAAGTTAGAAGCTTCTTAGGGGCAACACAATATTGGAGAAAGTTTATTTCTAACTTTTCCTTAATTGCAGCTCCCTTACATGCTTTGACAGGATTGAACAAGGTGTTTCAGTGGGGAGGCAAACAACATAAAGCCTTTGACACCTTGAAAGAAAAAATTAGTACAACACCAGTACTAACATTGCCAAATCTTCAACAACCATTTGAGATCGAAACCGATGCCAGTGATTATGCCATGGGAGCAGTGTTGATGCAACATGGTAAACCCATATGCTACCATTCTAAGACTTTTAATTCTGCAGTAGTTAATTATGCTACATATGATAAAGAATTGTATGCATTAGTCCAGAGTGTGAAAAAGTGGAAACATTACTTAATGGGCAAAGAAACAGTTATACATACTTATCATCAACCACTTCAATACTTGCACTCACAAACTAAATTGTATCAATCAAGACACTATAGGTGGATGGGTTTCCTACAACAATTTCATTTAGTCACCAGATATAAAAAGGGCATACACAATAAAGTTGTGGATATGTTGTCCAGACCAATTATAAATGCATCTACTATACTTAAGCATAACTCAGTAATGCATGAAAGCTACATTGAACAATATGCTCAAGATATAGACTTTAAAGATGTATATGCAGCTTTAAGTAATGGGAAAAAGGTAGAAGAATTGGATTACTATGTTAAGGACCGACTCTTGTATAATTTGGGAAAGCTATGCATTCCACAAACAAAGAGAATTAATATAATTAGGGAAGCACATACTTCTCTGATATCAGGTCATTTTGGTGTAAGTAAAACAATTGCACAACGAAAAAGATACTGCTATTGGCCAAGAATGCATGAAACCGTTTCTAGATATGTAAGAGAGTGTATCATGTGTGCTAAAAGTAAGCCCAGCAATAGAAAACTAGGCTTGTACACTCCACTACTAGTCCCTTCCTGTCCTTGGGAAAGTGTTTCCATGGACTTTGTTGGAGGACCGCCAAAATCTAGAAAAGGTCATGACTATTTGTATGTTATTATGGACAGGTTCAACAAAATGTGTATTTTAATACCTTGTAATAAGCAGATTACAACTGAACAAACAACGAAATTGTTCTTTTAGCATGTCTGGGTGCATTTTGGGTTACTCACTTCCATAGTATCTGATCGAGACTCCCGAATTGTTGGGAATTTTTGGTCAAGTCTATGGGAATTAATGGACACCAGGCTGAAGAAAAGCACAACCTTCCATCCACAAACAGATGGCCAAACAGAGGTAGTCAACAGGACAGTGATCTAGTTACTCAGGGGTTATTGCAGCAAGCATCCCAAGCTTTGGGATGAACACTTATGTTATGTCCAACATGCTTACAACAGTGCTAAACATTCTTCTACACAGAGATCTCCTTTTGAGAACTGTTTTGGTTTTATACAAAGGTCTCCCTTGGATTTTGGCTTTGAAAAAGACATAGCAATTGCTGGACACTGTGATGTGGACAAAGCAACCAGATTCATTGAAAAAATCCAAGAGATTCACCAGGCAGTGCAGGAATAGCTGGAAAAGAGCCAAGCCAAATACAAAGCAAGTCATGATAAACACCGGGTGGAGCACTACTTCCAAGTTGGTGACCAAGTCTGGCTGTATATCAACAAGGACAAAATGCAAGGTGAAGGGAAGAAGCTGAAGCCAATAAGGTATGGGCCTTTTAAAGTACTTGAGAAAATTGGTGAGAATGCTTTTTGCCTTGATCTGCCAACATACATGCACATCTATTCAGTAGTAAATGCAGAAAATTTAAGACTGTTTGAACCTTCATTAATTGAAGATCCTGAAGAGAAAAGTCAATTGCCTTCCATTGATGATCTGTTGCCTGAATACATCAATGGGATGCAGGAAGATACAGTTCTGGACAGGAAGGTGAGGACAATGCATAGAGGAGATGTTGAGTACCTAAGGATTGGACTCAAAGGTTCAAAACCCAGCAGTGAAAAATGGATAGAGATTGGACAAGTGAGGCAGCTGTATCCTCACTTGGTTGATGCTTGAAAACCAACTTTAGGTGGTCCAAAAGCCTTTTTCAGTGGGAAGGCGTGACCCAAATGGATCCAGAGAACTCTCTAAGTCTTCATGAAACTTTTAAAAATCATTCCCAAGGCCCAAAATCCTTTAAAGGATCGAAATATCGCAAAAGGGATGACCTTAGCATGGCGGAGAAAACTTTCAGAATGAACAAAAACAATATCGGGAGGCCCAAAACCCGTGAAATCAATGAAAAAAACAGAGTAATTGAAGGCGGAACAAGTGATGCATAGTGGCTGTCCAATATGGCCGATCAAAAATCCAGATCGGATCGGTAATCGCAATCAGTGGTAACCTTCAGCAGAGATCGGCGCTTAACACAGATATATGGCGACGACGAATGGCGGAGTTAATATGGACCGTCAATTAAGCGCGCAGATCGACGACCCATATTACATTGCCGGGTCGCTATCGGAGGATGCAGCGGAGCACTTACAACGCCACAAGGGTTATCATGATGAGCGATTGCGATATATTGCATCGTCGCATCGCATCGAAACTATGTAGAGGAGCGGTTACAATCGGTGGGGGGTCATGTGCGATATCCGATATCCCATCGGATAATGGAGCGGAGCCAATATCAATACACCATGCGACAATTGGATGCGATAGCATTATAAAGGAAATTTGATACAATTTCAAGTCCATAACAAAGCCCTTTTTAATGTATTTTTGCGATTTTCATGTATTCCCAAAATACAAAGGAATGGTTCCTTCTGATATGCAATAGCAACCTGGGGGCGGACCTGATAGGGGAATGAATCATATTTAAAGGACTTTGAAGTCCGGTATATTTAGTTTTGGCGGAATTTTTTTTGTTAAAATGTATTTTCACTGAAAAATAGAGCGCGGCCGTTTCAGACGTTTCAGGGACCCGAGGCACTCTAGCGCTGCAGAATGGGTGGCCACCTCCTTTCCATGCGTTAAGCAATGATTGTATAACATTGGCAGAGGTATTCAAAGTGTTCAGAGGCTGGGGAGACTAAGAGCTAAGGATATGAAACTAACAAGTAGCGAAGTTGGCTTAAAAAGCCACAAACAGAGAGCAAACAGGAGGCAGTGTGGCAAGCAAGTGCGAGACAGAGTTAGGACAGAGATTGAGAGCTGTGAGGGAGTCTGTGTACTCAGAGGAAGCTTGAGGGATTCAAGTGAGGCTCTTATAAATGCATCTGTTGTGTGTGAGGCTCAAACTGAGCTCACTATTGTAAAAACTCTGTTTGAAGACTTAATAGAGAGGCCACCACTGAAGGCTGGACCAGGAGATGTAGCCCAGGAGTATTGGGTGAAATCCTTATTAAATCTACTGTGTTTTTATGTGTTTTATCTATTATAGTCTTTAACTGCTTCAAAGTCTATGTATTTCACAATCTGATCGATCCATTGCATAAAATAACATAGGCACATCCATGCACATAAGTCTGTAATACATTATTATTGTCTTAGATCTCATTACCAGATCACACTTCAACTGTCACTCCAACACTCCTCTGCATCAACTGACCCAATCCATCTTGCTGCTACTGATCTAGGGTCCCGTAGCAAGGTATTGATCCGAGAGGTGGACTCCTCAAGGATCTTGCCCATCTGCAGTTATTTCAAACTACAGTTCTATATCACCCCACCTCTTGGTGATCATGGAAAACTTCTTCTCCTCGATCTGTGTGGATGCAACCTTCGGATCATGCTTCTCATCTTTTCCCTTATTCTTGAGAGGACACTATGTACCGTAGCGACCAAGTTCGCCACACTGGAAGCACTTGATCTTTGAAATATCTTTCTTCTTGTTCCGCTACTCCTGCTGCCCTTTAGATGCAAGGGATGCATTCTCATCCTCCTCCCTTGGCTTCTTCCCACTTCTGCTATTGCTACTGTCAAATTTTTACTTGACTAAGTGTCTCCTCATCTCTTCCCGCTGAAGAGAGGCCCACATCTCTTCCCATTCTCACAATTTCTCCCTACCTAGGATGCTCTGGACAAATAATTGCCACTATTCTGAAACTGAGTTTAGGGCCAACCTCACCATATCGGTAGGTTGAGGTATTGACCCCACAGTTCATCATGGGTCTCCTCAAGTTTTATAAGGAATGGATCAATGTGTTCGCCCTTCTGCATCTGTGTGGATCTCATATTTTTCTCCAAGTACATCTTCCGCTACTCAGAAGATCCCTAATATAGCGTGTATAAGGCATCCCACATCTACTTAGAAGTCCCTTTTCCTGATATGTGACATACTACATGATCCTTCTCTCCATCGAGGATCATCTGCTTGGCCTTTGCCATCTCTCCCTTTTACTTCTTGGGTAGATCTAGATCCGTGGGATCAACTACCACACTGTCAACATAGATCTTGAGAAAATGTTCATCCAGAAGGCATGCCATCATCACCTTCCATATCACATAGTTGGATGCACCATCCAACCGATCTTGACCTCTCAACCCACTAGCTGCCATCTCTACTAATCGAAAAAGTTGAATGACCTCCTCTCTCCTCTATGTTGCTGCTGGGCTAGCCTACGCACCCCCTGCTGCAGTCAGTAGATCTGTTGCCCCTTGTTGCTGCTCAACAAATGAGAATTTGAATTCCTTGGTTAGGAATTCTCCGAGGAAGAAATTCCCTCAAGTGTGTCTCCTTCTCTCCCATTGACTCTATTTTTCTAGCAAGTGTTGCAAAATATTTGCGTCCCAACTGAAGATTTGCTCTACAAGGAAAAGTACGATGCTCACTTTGGCATCTAAAAAGCTTCGATTTGGAGATTGAATTTATTCATCGACTCACTCAGAGAAATCGAATTCTCCTCAAAACTTCGACCTCCTTGGCCCACAAACTGCGCTGCCTCTAGGGTTTTGAATTGCTACTTTTGCAGTAATTTTGAACTCCTCTTCCTTTCTGCTTTTGATCCCTTCTTCTCACGATTTGTGCTATGTTACCATGTGAAAAGTCGGTTACCCAATTCCTACTGCAAAAAACTGATTATATTTCACCTACTTGTTAAATTAATTGAACACAATACTTGTAGGTTTCTACTGAAAATAATGAAATACATACTCTACAGCCTACACCAAAATAAAACTTTGGAAACTAAATACAACACAGGAGAGAAATAAACATCACACACATCTACACAGTTATTTTGGACAAACGTCCCCGGAAAAACCCAATGCGGGAAAACCAGTGCAACAACTAAGGGTTTTATTATTATGCAGTAGTTCTAAATACAATCTCTGGATGCCTTGCTGGCTATCCAGTATAGAGAATATTATTGACAGAAGAATAATGATAATGACCTCACACTATCACAAGTGATCTGACTGATCCAACCACATAATGGCTTTCCCCTTGTTGCCTCTGTGCAGTCACTTCGTCAGCCCAACTTCACAACGTCCTGGGATAGCGTCACTCCTTATGCTGATTGATTTGCCTCCTAGGAACTTCGATTTCCACCTCCCGGTATCACACCCCAACTTTCGACTTCAAAAATCGATTCCTCCAGCAAAAATATGGACCTCCTCAACGTTCTACGTTACCTCCGTGTTAGCTTACGCTGGCTAACTTAGTCTTTGTGCTGCCTCTCCCAGATCTCTCTCTGCCTCCTCTACTGAGTATTCCCGGATTAGGAGAAGTCTCCAAACCAGAACTATCCATGCCCCTCACTACAAAATATCACTTCGAATTTCTCTCCCGACAACTGCTGCGCTTCAGAAATTTGATCGTTTGATCTCTGCTCGATGTGTTTTCCAAATGACCATCAAGTGTCTTCTTATAATCCTTCTTGTTGAGAACCAATGACCTAGATTAGATCCTAATAAATGGCTCAGATCATTTTGGCTTGATCCTTGTATTCTTCTAGAAGTTTCATTGACAGTTAGATTAATATCGTTTAATTATTTTAATTTCTAAAGTTTAGACTTAGGCACCCATTAAAAATAATTAATTATTTTAATAAAACTGCCTTTTGGTGGAATTTCCCAAAATGATTTATGGGTATTGTGGAATACATGTGTCCAAGCCTCCTTGAAAATTTTGAGGCTTAGAGCACATCCGATGCTACCAAAAATCAACACTACCAAGATGTATTGGAAGGAAAGAAAGCATTTGTTAAAGTACCTCAGAGGTAATACTGAGTATGGATTATGGTACAGGAGGATAGAGGGAGTGAATCTCCAAGGCTTCATCGATGCAGATTGGGAAAGGAGTCCATCAGACAAGAAAAGTACTTCAGGTGCTATATTCATTGTTGGGTCTTCAACTATTTCCTGGTACAATAGGAAGCAGAGGTCTATGGCACTCATCTTAGCAAAGGCTTAATACATGGCTGCAAATCAAGCAACAAGTGAGGCCATATGGATGAGGAAAATACTTGTGGGTCTTTTTAGTAAGGAGATGTATCTGACAGTGATATATTGTGATAATTAGAGTTGCATTAAAATCTTTGAGAATACGATATTTCATGACAAGTCCAAGCACATTGATATCCAATATCATTATTTCCCGAGCTGTGTATAGAGGAGAATCATGTTGCTACAATACATTCCAACTGAGCAACAAGATGATGACATATTGACAAAGACATTGTCAACAAGTAAATTCGAATTCCACAGGTGCAAAATAGGGGTGGTGAAAAATCCCTTTCTTGATAAGAGGGAGTGTTAAAAAAATGTAGCAAGAAAGACTCAATTTGACTTTAGCCTTAGTCAAATCGAGTAAATCGAATTTCCACATCAACAAGACAACTTGGAGATAGTTAACTAGTGTGACATTGTTATTGTCATTCAGTTAGCTCATTAAATTCGAGTTAGAGGATTGGAGTTTAGTCATGCTTGGTTACTAAATTTTAGAAGTATAGTTCAATTATTTTTAGTTATATTCAATTAACTGACCTCTAACTATTGATAGAGTCAGTTGTGCAGTGGGACAACAGTATAACTCAAAGATATGTTAGTTAACTGATCAACCATCCCAAAATAGATCATGCATGCATGGAATTCAAATCGCTCAGTTGAGGTGCAAGAGACAAGGCTAGTGTAACATGAGTTGTATACTAGTTGAGTGTACAATTGTTGCATGCAGTCAGGTGACCAGTGCCTTGGGAATTATGCAAGGAAATATGGAATTCTCTATTGTCTAGGAGCTCGAATTTGCTCAAATTTTCGTAAGGAAATAGGAGGTTGGGGGAGTAGGAAATTAGCTAATTTTTGGCTAGAGGATCTCATTCAATAGAGAGAACAACTATTATTTTGTAGGTTGTGCTCATAGATAGAGCAAACAATTGTAATAGTTTCTCTATTCAACTAATTAATGCAAAGAGGCTTGAGAGGTTTTTCCCAGTTGGGTTCCCCTAGAAATCACTGGGTACTTGTGGATTTTCATGTTGCATGTCTATGCATGTTGTTCTAAATTGCGATTTCCATTCCATAGTTCAATAGACTAGAATTGTGTCTCTTGTTTTTCAGTTTGAAATCTTGAGCAGTTGTAATTTCAATCAAATTTCTACAGGAAGGAGGAAATTAATAACTAGATTTAAGAAGATTGAAGATCAAGAGGGATATGTCATGAGCATTTTGAAGATGTGGATGATGGAATCTTTGATGATGTGAAATATTTTGAAGATGTGTATGATGGACTCCTTGATGATGTGAACTCTTTGATGATATGGATGATGGACCCTTTCATGATGTCAACTTCTTGACGATGGCATGAAATCAGTGATGATATGATGATGATGATGATGTTGAGGATTCCTTAATGATGTGGACTCGTTGACGATAATAACAATGTGGAATAGTTGATGGTGATAACGATGTGAACTTGTCGATGATATTGATAATCATGATATGGACTTGTTGATGATATTAATGACGATGATGTAGATTGGACTCCTTAGATGAATTTCTAAATGATGATATGTACTACTACTTGATGATGATGATGATGATATGATAATGATGACTGCTTGTTGATGATAATGATGTGGATACGTTGATGATTAGACTTCTTGATGATGATGAAGATATGATTTCTTGATATTAATGATGACGTGGAAGGCTAAGATCAAGAGAGATTTCACACGCTCTCAAAAGATAAGTATTATCTTGATTATTTCTATTGATTATTTCATTATGAGTCTCTTGGCTTGCTGGGGTGTTATTGTTCTTCAATAGCATCCTAGTGAGGTTTGTAGTTACATTATGAAGATTTATAAGGTGTGGCATATAATTGGAATTGACGAAAGAAAAATCTGAAAAGAAGACTCGTGATAGGCTTTGTACTCAGAGGGAACAAACACGATCATCTTGATAGAAGGTTTTTCTCATAAAGGTGGCCAGAAGCTTTAAAGACTAATGTTGATCTAGATATGATAAAAATGGGCCTATGATTTCTATGTAAGAGGGAACTGCTTTTAAGGCATGAACTTGGTGATATCCTTAGCATAATGAACTACAGGTCCATTAATATCTTCCTGATGAATGATTTGAAGAAGCTGCAAGACTCTGATATTTGCTGGATTCGATTATGGTATGCTGAATTCTACTATGGTTGATAATGCTTGTTTATGTGAGAAACCACTAATTATTTGTTGGATTTGATTGTGGTCTGCTATCATTACTGGTTTCTTCTGAGAGAATACTCGACTGAAGATGGATGAACAACTAAATGTTGTTGTTTTCTAAAATATTTGAAATCCACCATGACTGCATTTCTAATGATGAACCGGTTGCTGATGTTTATGTGAAGAAACTAGAATGAATGAGAATCCCCTTGTGAGGGTGCACTGATTACATAACATCATGATTAGACCATCTCTTGTAGGTTGTGTGCTAAGAGACATTGTTGTCCAAGAGATGTATTGATGAATTCCTCTTGTAGGATGTGTGCCGAGAGAAATTGTTGTCCAGGAGATGTATTGATAAATTCCTCCCGTGGGATGTGTGCCGAGATATATTATTGCCTGGGAGATGTATTGATGAATTCCTCTCGTGGGTTGTGTGTCGAGAGACATTGTTTTCCAGGGGATGTATTGGTGAATTTCTATCGTAGGCTGTGTGTTGAAAGAAATTATTCTTCGAGAGATGTATTGTTGATTGCTCCTGTATGTTGTGTGCCGAGGGGCATTATTGTTTAGGAGATGTATTGTTGATTCCTCCTATAGGTTGTGTGCCAAGAGACATTGTTGTCTGGGATATGTACTGATGAATTCCTCCTATAGACTATGTGCCGAGAGACATTGTTGTTCGAGAGATGTATAGATGAATTCCTCCCGTAGGTTTTGTGCCGAGAGGCATTGTTTTCTGGGAGATGTATTGTTGATTCCTCTTGTAGGCTATGTGCTGAGAGACATTGTTGTCTCGAATATGTATTGTTGATTCCTCCTATAGGTTGTGTACCAAGAGATTTTTTTTTTTTTTTTTGGGAGATGTATTGTTGATTCCTCCTATAGGCTATGTGCCGAGAGACATTGTTGTCTAGGAGATGTATTGTTGATTCCTCCCGTAGGATATGTGCTGAGAGACATTGTTGTCTGGGAGATATATTGTTGATTCCTCATGTAGGCTATGTGATGAGAGACATTATTGTTCGAGAGACGTATTATGGATTAATCCTCTTGTAGGCTGTGTGCTGAGAGATGTAATTTTAATTCCTCCTATAGGATGTGTGTCGAGAGACCTCGTGGTCCGGGAGATGCCTTGTTGGTTTCTCCCTTAGGCTGTGTGTTGTGATACCTTGTGGTCAGGGAGATGTGTTAAGATAGGTGTTATGTATCTTTCCTTATTATGAGTTTGAGAGAGAGAAACTTGGATTGTGTTTTGTTCCTTAGGCTATGTGCCGAGAGACATATGGATTGGTAGGGAAGATGGATCTTGAGAGAGAATGAAAAACTACCTCCCTAGCTAAGAGGGAGTGTTGAAATATAAGGTAACTATGGTCAAAATTTTTCATAAAAATTATGGAGAATACATGACCTATAAATCAACTCAATCACCTCTACAAATTTTCTCGTTCTCCTCTACAAGTCAGCTCCATAAGAGGTTTTTATGTCAGCCCTACTAGGGCTAATTAGCCCTCATTTGTCACTTATAATAAGTGATCAATTACATAATTTCGTCCATCATGAATCTCATCAATTTGGTATACAATTAAAAGAGAGCTCAGACTTATATTACAGGATTACTCACATGTGTGAAGAACTTTTTCAAGGGATTTTTTGACTGCGTTTTTTACTTCCTTCAAGGGTTCGTTTACATAGTGACTTCAAATCAGTTTTATCATTATTTTGTTGATACTTTGGTCCTTGAAAAAAGTGCAAGAAGACTCACTCTATATTATGAATTATTTCTAAAGATTCGTCGAGTTCTATTTGGGTATATATCTACTCTATTTGTTGATAATTTCAATGGTGTCTTCAACCTTCTATGATAACATCATCATGAATATAATTTCAGCCTTCTTATACAAACTTCTCTTGTTGGACAAGAGTGACATCTCTCTCATTTTGTGCAAACTTATATTAAGTATATTGTTGGAACATTTAATTTACTGTTGAAGGACATAAGCTCTCTCATAAGGAAAGGTTTCTTGAGTTTTCCCCTTGTCGGTTTTTTCTTAACTGTGAGCCTAATATTGGTGTCTCTTGTTTCTTATTTATTGTTTATTTCTCATAATCTACTACGATCTCCATTTATTTCTCTTGTTAAAGAAACTACTGGTTGAATTTTTTCTTTCATAACTACTTATTGACAAAATTATAAAGGTGATGAAATTGAAATCAACAGAAGTAGTTATTAGTTTGAAAAACGATTCTAGTCACATCATCACTAGAATTTTAACCTCTTGTACTTGTATATGGATTTTCCCGATCTTCTCAACAATTTTTTTTCCCTTAGGGAATCCCCTATAAGATCCTCCCTCACTCCTTGTTGTCCACATTCAATATCCAAAGGTGAAGGTGGAAAATATCCATTTTTTTTTTTTAAATGGGGACTTACCAGTAGAAGTGTGGATTACTCTATTATAAAAGCGCTGGATATATACCATATTTTTGTCTTAATTGTTCTGATGCTTTTGATTGTAACCCCTCAAAATTTTCACCAAAGTCCTATGGACTTCTTTTATTTTCCTATCTTTTTATGGATGGAATGTTGTTGAACTCTTTAACTTCGTGTCCATTTTCTCCCACAATGTAGTCCAAAACGCATTGATAAATATTGTGTCTCTTTCTGAAATGATGCTCCTAGGTATCCCAAAGTGCACCCGATCCTGTCCAAAGAACAATGTTGCTTCTTCATTCCCATTGATGGTATTTTTACAGGGCATTAGAACACACATATTGTTGAAACTGTGAACTACCACGAATAGGTAGTCATGTCAGTTATGAGTTGTTGGTAAACCTCCACAAAGTCCATGGAAATGTTTTCCAAAGGACGAGTGGGTACAGGAAAAGGATGGTATATTTCTTGTTTCCTGTTACTAAGCTTTCTAGTACAAAAATCATCCATCAACTTATCAACCTAACTACATTCTTTTTCATTGTGGGCCAATACACACACCTTTGCAAATTGGCCACTATCTTATCTATACCAAATTTCCCTACAACCTTTGAGGTATGAGAATCTCTAATCAACTTTAGTCGCTCAACTTTAGGAACACATAACTTATCCAGCTTGTAGAGTAACCCATATTGGAGATGTTAGCCAACTATGTTTTCTCCCTCATGCATATGACTCTGGCTCTGCAATTGATGAAACAAATCCTTGAAGTCTCATCCTTTAAATATGACTCTCTGTATGCATCATGAGTGAATGGTTCTATGTGCATCAAAGTTTCCAAAGCTGTGATCTTTGATGTGGGTGGCCTTGAAAACATGTTGGCCAACTTGCTTGTTCTTCCATTCTTATACTTGATCACTAAATGAAATTGCTATAAAAATGCCATCCACTTGTAATCCCTGATTTGCTGTAGCTTCCTTTAGGCTTGTAAACACTACAATGACTAGTGATTTATGTATTAATATCCACTTTCCCATCAAATAGTGTTTCCACTTCTTCAAATCTTGCACTAAGACATAGAGCTCCTTGTTGTAGGTAGGTTAGTTGAGGATTTCCCCATGAAATACTTCAAAATGTTAGCATATAGGTCTTCGTCCTTGCATTAAGACCGCTCTCATAACATAACCACTCACATTTGTCTCCACTTAGAAGGGTTGTTGCAAGTTCAGTAATGCCATAAATAGTGCTTGACTGGTCTTCTTCTTTAACTCCTCAAAGGCACTTTGTTGTTGCTACTAGAAACTCTTGCTACTTGTTGTTATGGTGTGGAGTTGTGCTGCTATAGTTAAATACGAGGCTATGAATTTCCTTGAGTACTATCCTACCCCAAAGGAACTTACGAACTTAGAAACCTTATTGGGCACCAACCAATTCATGATGGCTTCCATCTTGACATGATGTATCTTCAACTCTCCTCCACCTATCACATACCCCAAATACACCAAACAATGTTATGTAAACTCACACTTCTTGATATTTTCCAGTAACTGGTGATTCTTTAATATCTCTAGCACCTGCATCAACTATGAGTGTGATCCTCCCAAGTAGCACTATATGAAAATATATCATCCAAATAGACACTAACAAATGAATTTATAAAATGGTGCAATATATCATTCATTAACCTCATAACATCACTAGTGCATTTCATAGGCTAAATAACATGACTAACCACTCATACAAACCTTGCTTGGATTTGAAGTGAGTATTCCATGTACCTTCTCCTCTAACTTGAACCTAGTGATATCCAAACTTTAAGTCCATCTTAGTGAAGTATTTGGCTTGCTGCAACTGATCCAACAAATCATCTATCTTGGGAAGGGGGTACCTATTCTTTAGCCTAATTTTGTTTGACCCCTTGTAATAAATACACATTCACCAAGACCCATTATTCTTTGGCACAATGATGATAGCTGACCCACATGGTGATGTACTTGGTCAAATGACACCCTATTCTAGTAGTTGCTGCAACTTATTCTTCACATCAATTGCGTTTTTAATGAACTACCTATACAAGACAATGTTTGGCAATGGGGAGCTTGAAAATACTTGGATTTTGTGCTCCACTTCCCTCTTCATGGCAACCCTTTAGGCTCTTGGAACACATCCCTATATGCCTATAACAACTCTTAGTCACTGGTTTTGTTTCTTTGTATATCCCTCCGGGGATGACTTTTCTCTCACTGACTCTTCTACAAACTAATTTTCTTTAAAAAAAGTAAAACACGATTATTTCTAGCACTGATAAAATTTTTGGCTTGATTAACACTTTCTAGCAAAATTTTGGACTTTCTCTTGTGTGTGTTGATGGTTAAGGATTTTCAATTCTTGATGATGTGGTACTGGTTGGCTATCCACATGAAGATTGCATCCTGCATGTACATATATGGACTTCCAAACAACACTCCACATACATAAAGGGGAACTACATCTAGTTCTACTTCATAAATAAAATCAACATTGATAGTGAATCTAATTTTGCATTGTTTGATTACCTTTATTTTTGCATCCTTATTTAACCATCCTAATGGATATGGGCATGGATAATTACAAAATTTCAATCCAAATTTATTGACCAACTCTTCTACAATGAGATTCCCTTGTGATCCTGAGTCAAACAAAGCCTCAATATTTGTCTTCTTGACCTGTATCTTTATATGGAAGAGTTTGGGATTTTCATTCTCTTCTTATTGATGAAATCTACTTAGATTCACCTCTTTCTGCACTAATGTATAAACAATATTCTCATCCACGTTTGAGCTACTTTCAACCTGGTTTCTCGAATCAATGGCCATGAGGTTCTTCTTCTTTGCATATTTCGTTTTTTTCTTTGGGTTGACCTCTGGATGGAACTTCCAACATTTCTTGCTTTATGACCGTTAATGCTACAATGGTTGATAAGATCTTTACACTGGTGTGTTGTGGTTTCCATGTTTTTATATTTTCCAGCTTTTCACTTCTTCTTCCCTTAGAAATTTCTTTGTTATTCTTCTGCTTATACCCATGTTATTTCCGTTTCTTTTGGCCTATGTTCTCCAAGTAATGTTCTTGTATACAAGCCTCTTTCATCGATCTAGGTGTGAACAACATCATTTGTTTCTACAGATGGTTGTGTCGACCCATAAGTTACTTGAGGAGTATGTTTAAGTTCTTTGCACAGATACCCAATGTTATGACCATCTTTCTAAAATATGTGATGTACTCTTATACACTCTTCTCTTCCATTTTCCTTGAGTAATGCCACAAGATCTAGTGGTCCTCTTCATAACCAATTGGGTAAAATCACAGGGGCTTCACTAGGGGAGAAATACCATACCACGCGTGTTTATATTGGGGGATATACATTGAGGAAAAAAAGACATTATGTATTGAGCATATAATTTGGGGTAAATAATTTTTATATTGGCAGGTATTAAAAATGGCACTCAAAGTCAATGAAAAAATATAAAGGGGTGTAAAATGTTAATGAAAAAATGGATACCTATAATATCTAGTGAAAGTAGGGGTTTATAAAATTGGGAAGGTGTATTGGGTTTATATTGGTAGGGGGTTAAATAGTGTGATTTTTAGAGGTATTTCCAAAATGTAGTCAAATTAAGGTTATTGCTTAGTATGTCACGAGCACACGTGATATGTCAGAGGTTCATTGAGTGAAGTCCCTGTGGGTAAAATTGTGAATTTATGAGGGTTTTGAAATTCCCCCCACTTCGTCATGGGAGGATCTCCCTCCAGCCTCAAGTTATCCATGTGACTTTCCCACCAGATCAAGGCACGGATCTATAATTTCAACCAAGAAATATGAACAATAAAATAAACCTCTAACTATTGCAACTAGTGATTTAGTTTTAGAGCATCAATATCACCTTGATACAACATGATGTCGACCTTCACTTCCATTTTGGATAGCGAATGTGAATGGTTCATGACACTCGAACTGGGTTGATCCTTTCTAGGTCCTTTCTTAGATTCCCTCTCTAGTTCTTTATGATCTGCAAATTTCCCCTTCTATC
The DNA here is from genome assembly GCA_031772625.1 of Pinus tabuliformis. Classification (NCBI taxonomy): domain Eukaryota; kingdom Viridiplantae; phylum Streptophyta; class Pinopsida; order Pinales; family Pinaceae; genus Pinus; species Pinus tabuliformis. Next base: position 483,288,203 of record CM062820.1, read on the forward strand.
CAACCTTCACGCGAGAATCTCCATCTTTTCCGAATTTCCAAAGATTTAGGGCCATTGTGAGGAGGCTCACATTATATTTTATATCTATGACTTGTGCTTCCAGCTGCACAAACCTCTCCTCTATGGGATCATGAGGGTTATTCACAAAATTTTCACCCATGATTGGGGTCTTATGACTTTCAACTCATTAGATAAATTTTGAGGTAAAAAATGGGCCTCAAAACAAACATATACAACCAAAATCAACTTTATAAGAATCAATAGGATTCAATATGATGATGTCAACCATGGGGGATGATTCACCATTTTTGGAGTTAAAAAATAAAAATATTAAAAAATAAAATAAATAAAAACTAATTTTTTCAACTCATATTTTTGATTTATCTCCCTATGGTTTTACTCAAATTTCGAGCGGAGCACTCGTTCGATCCAAATTAATTCTTCATCCAAGGAGTACCCATGTTTCATGCTTTCGATGGACCCTACTACACAAAAAATGAGAAATACATGAAAAGATTGTGATTGCAATCACATTTTTTCATGTATTTATCATTTTTTGTGTAGCAGGTTCCATCGAAAGTATGCAGCATGGGTACTCCTTGGATGAGGAATTAAATTCTGCATCCAACAAGTTCTCCCATTTGAAATTTGAGTAAAATTGTAGGAAGATAAGTTGAAACAATAATTTTTACTTTTTTTCCCTCTAAATTTTGATGATGTAATCTAATATTATTTTCTTATTTCCACTATTATTTTATGATATTCCTTAGGAGGTCCATTTTATACCTCAAAATTTCTCTAATGTAACTAGTGTAAATCCCCTACAACTCCGCACAATATACCAAAAGAAACCTGCTCTGATACCAGTATGATCTATAAACTGCCATGGATATTCCATTGCACAATTCATTACAACATATCTACTAAAATATATTTGAAAATAAAAATATGAATTATGAGGGTTTATTTCTCCTTAGATTTCCAGATTTGTAAATTACTATTCATTTTGTATGCATGCAAATTATAATTATGCATAACATAGAGAACAACAAAATAAAACTCACAAACCATAAATTAATGCAAGACATAATATGGGAAATCCTTTAGGGAGAAAACCTAGTTGGAAGGTGAGATCGATCTCCTTTCATTCTCTAATTGGAAAATGGATGCAACTACAAAGAAGTGAGGCCTATGGTCCATGGGCCACTATAATGCACAAATCGTCTCTATTTTCTATTTCCTTATCCACCCTCAACTACTCTACTCATCTCTAAAACAAAATTCTCTCAAATAGAATAAAACCTGTTTTCCTCCTTGTGGCTTGGTTATGACACAACCCGATAGCTTACCAGAGGATAAGTTTGACTCCCTCAACTTTTATCTAGAGTCACAATATGGAATCTTATATAATATCGTTCATCATGATCATGTGGCTAGCCCCTCATTTTCTATGAATAATGGGGTTGACATGCCATGCTCTCAAATTATGGTGTTCAAAACATGAAGGTCAACTTTCTAGTGGCATAATTTTTTCATACAAACTTTGATTGAGGTGATTCTTGGATCGTTGGAGAGCTATTTGTGTGTAGAATAACATAGAAAAATGTTGTGCTTAAGAAAAAAATTATTTATCCCCAAAAAATTCCATTTAATGCCTTAGAATCCTCTCAAAATGTTTCAGAGTCCAATTCCCCAAACTGGGACCTGCCAGTAATAATGGTCATACGAGTTGATTCCTCGACTTTTTCCACTCTAAAAGCTTCAATATCGATGACAAAGAATATAGTGTTCCAATATAGATAATTTGACGATGTACTAACCACCAATTTTGTTAATAGACCAACCTTATTTTTCTGTATGCTCCCTAATATTGATGATCGAACTACCTTTTTTTAGAAAACACATACTTTGACCCCAACATCCTTAAAAATTTCCACCCTTGATGTCATATATCAGTTATACTTACATCCACTATTTAATCCATAGTGTAAATCCCTTCCTCTTATGATTTTATCATATTCTCATGAAGAACATATCATTCCCATAGCCCATAAGTGATTCAGATTCGATCATTATATTTTCTTTTCATCCATCTTGATGTTTTCAGAGTGGAAAAAGTGGAGGAATCAACTCATAGGATCATTTTGACTTGCGAGACCCTGTTTGGCAAAACAAGGTTTGAAACCTTCTAAGAACGTTTTGAGGAATTAAACAACTTTTTTTGGAGGTAAAAAATTGTGGCTTTAGCATAGTACCTTTCTTTATCCTATTCTACACTCATATACCTTTCCAATGATGCAATAATAACATCAAACAAAATTTGCATGCAAAAGTTATGACACTCAAAAGTTGACCTTCCTATTTTCTCCACCATAATTCGAGATGATGCCACGTCAGCCCCCATTATGTTGGGTGTGGAGCTTGATTATCTTCTGTATTCAAATGTCTTAGCCAGATGTATACCCCAGGAAGACTGTACACCTCTCCATGCGGGGGGGGGGGGGGGGGTGTGTGGGGGGCTAATCCCCCCCGGTTGGGGGGTCCGGGGTCAGCGGTCCCCCGACGAGGGTTTGGGGGCAGTGCCCCCGAAGCCAAAAATAGATGTAAAATTGACTTGTAAAAGTCTAGTAATTTCTAGTCAATCTGGGCCGTTCATTAGGCAGATGATCTGACGGTAGAAGTTATGTTAATTTAGGGTTTTTTGCCCTCGAAGGCAACCCGTCGCTATATATGAGGGAATTGTATTGCATCTATGTAGATCTGTATTCTGAGTGAGGAAGAGAAAGGAGATTGAGAGCGAAGAGGGTGTTACAGTGGATCTGCTGTAGGTTGTATCTCTTCAATTTGCTGGATAATATAATAAAGAAGGACTGGATGTTTCTTCGTGAATGTAGCCCAAACTGGGTGAACCACGTATATCTGTGTCTCTCTTGTTTTATGCGTTTTCTGTGTTTATATTTTTGCAATATTTTATGTGTTCCATTTCTCTGTAATATATAATTTTCTAACAATTGGTATCAGAGTCGAAGGTCTATTTGGCTGATAAACTCACAGGAGAGAAGGGTTCTTGGTTCGAGTGGGAGAAATGGCAGAAGATGGTAGGTTTAGGGTCAAAAAATTCAATGGCCAAAACTACCAGCTGTGGAAGATGCAGATGGAAGATTATCTGTATCAGAGAGATCTGTACCTACCATTGAGCGGAAAGACAAAGAAGCCGACGAGTATGACAGACACAGAATGGGATATTCTCAACAGAAAGGCACTTGGAACAATATGGTTGTGCCTAGCGGCGTCAGTAGCATTCAACATTTCAAAGGAAACGACAAGACAAGGTTTAATGTTGGCATTGGCCAAACTATATGAAAACCCCTGGCCTCAAATAAGGTATTTCTTATGAAGCGTTTATTTAATATGAAGATGTTAGAAGGTGGATCTGTTGCAGATCATTTAAATGATTTTAATACAGTTACAAGTCAGTTAAGTTATCTAGGGGTAAATTTTGATGATGAAGTTAGGGCTCTGTTATTTCTGTGCTCATTTCCAAAAAGTTGGAATGGTTTAGTTATGGCCATTAGTAACTCTGTCTCTGGATCTAGTACTTTAAAGTTTGATGATGTTGTCAGTGCAATCCTTAGCGAGGAAATGCGACGAAAAGCTCCGGTGAGACATCAGGTAATGCTTTGATTGCAAAGACTAGGGGAAGAAAAATGGAAAGAGGAAAGAGCGCAGGATATCGCAGTAAGTCAAGAAAAGGCATATCCAAGTCCAGATTGGGGATAGTGTGCTAGAAATGTGGGAAGAAAGGACACTTGAAGAAAGACTGCAAGTCTTGGAAGGGAAAAGAAGGAGACACGCAGTAAGAAACTAACCATGAAGCGAATATAACAGGTGATATATTACAATATGCTTTGATTCTTTCATTAGAAAATATTATTGATGCCTGGGTGGTAGATTCAGGGGCCTCATTCCATGCCACACTTGATAAGAAAAATTTTCATGGTTATGTTCAAGGAGATTTTGGACAGGTTCGATTGGGTGATGATAAACCCTGTAAAATCATTGGAATGGGTACATTTTTAATAAAATAGCAAAATGGAAATTAGTGGCTATTGAAGGAGGTAAGGCATGTTCCAGATCTGAAGAAAAATTTGATTTCAACAGGGCAGTTGGGAGGTGAAGGTTGCATAAGTACTTTCACAGAGAAAACCTGGAAGGTCATTAAAGGATCCTTGGTAATAGCGAAAGGAGGAAAGGTTGGTACATTGTATTTATGCAATGGTATTTCTAATTTTGTTAATGCTTTAACCTCTATAGGAGAAGATACGGCATTGTGGCATCATAGGCTCGGGCATATGAGTGAGAAGGGGATGTAGATTCTTCACTCAAGAAATTTGGTGCTAGGTTTGAAGCATGTTGATTTAAAATTGTGTGAGAATTGTGTTTATGGAAAACAGAAGAGAGCCAGATTCCTTAGAGTTGGGAAAGAAAAGAAGAGCGAAAAATTAGAGCTTGTGCATACTGATGTATGGGGACTTGCTCAGGTATCATCTCTTGGTGGCTCTCATTATTATGTTACTTTTATTGATGATGCAACCAAAAAAACTTGGATTTATTGTATTCGAAATAAATCTGATGTATTTGATACTTTCAAGAAATGGAAAGCTTTGGTTGACAATGAGACAGGTAAAAGGTTGAAGTGTCTTAGATCAGATAATGGAGGTGAATATTGCAGCAAAGAGTTTGATAGGTACTGTTTAGAGAATGGAATTCGCAGAGAGAAGATAGTTCCAGGAACACCACAAGAAAATGGTGTGTCAGAAAGGATGAATAGGACAATCATGGAGCGTGCAAGGTGCATGAGATTGCATGCAGGATTGCCTTTACAATTTTGGGAAGATGCTGTAGATACTGTTGTTTATCTAATAAACAGAGGGCCTTCAAGTTCCTTGGATGGTGGTATTCCAGAGGAGGCATGGAAAGGTAAAAAGGTAAACTACTCATTTTTAAAGACTTTTGGTTGTGAAGCCTTTGTCCACATTAATAAAGAAAATAGAACAAAGCTTGAGGCAAAATCAAAGAAATGTACCTTTATTGGATATGGTGTTAATGATTTTGGTTATCGCTTATATGATTATGAAAATCAAAAAATCATTAGGAGAAGAGATGTAATATTCAATGAAAAGGTATTGTATAAGAATCAGTTGCAGGAAAAGAAACAAGAAAAGGAAAACAGAGAATACACAGTGCTTGACGATATCACAGGAAAAGTGATGGTGCCTGAAAATCATAATGATCAACAGCCATAACAACAACCACAACAGCAACAAGTACTTCAAACACCTGAAAGTGGTGTTAGAAGATCTACCAGGATAAGTAGACTCCTCGAACGATACTCTCCTTCATTATATTATGTATTGTTAACTGATTCTGGTGAACCAGAATGTTATGAAGAAGGAGTGCAGGTAGAAACCAGGAAGAAGTGGGAGCAAGCCATGAAAGAAGAGATGGACTCTTAGCACATAACTAGACATGGGACTTAGTCAGGTTGCCTGCAGGTAAAACATCATTGTAGAATAAATGGGTTTATAGGCTGAAGGAAGAAGATGGAGGAAAACAGAGGTACAAAGCTAGACTTGTGGTGAAGGGGTTTGCACAAAAGAAAGGTATTGATTTTGATGAAATATTTTCTCCTATTGTTAAAATGACTTCAATTAGAACTATTTTAAGTCTAGTAGCAGTTGAAGATTTTCATCTTGAGCAGTTAGATGTAAAGACAACCTTTCTCCATGGGGATTTGGAGGAAGAGATATATATGCAACAACCACAAGGATATGAGGTAAAAGGGAAGGAGAAACTAGTGTGCAGGTTTAAGAAGAGCTTGTATGGCTTAAAATAGGCTCCAAGGCAGTGGTATCTAAAATTTGACAGGTTTATGTCTGAACAAGGTTATACTAGATGTCACTCTGATCATTGTGTTTATCTCAAAAGGCAAAATGATGGCAGCTATATTATATTGTTATTGTATGTAGATGACATGCTTGTTGCAGGTTCTAACATGCAGGAAATAAATGTGCTCAAAAGGAAATTGGCAAACTCATTTGCAATGAAGGATTTGGGTGCTGCAAAACAAATCCTTGGTATGAGAATAACTAGAGACAGGAAGAATCACAAATTAACATTGTCTCAAAGTGAGTACATAGAAAAGGTGTTGAAAAGGTTTAATATGCAGAATGAAAAACCAGTTAGTATACCTTTGGCTAGCCATTTCAAATTAAGTAAGGAGGAGTGTCCAAAGACTCAGAAAGAAATGGCTCATATGTCTAAAGTTCCATATGCATCAGTAGTTGGAAGCTTAATGTGTGCAATGGTCTGCACAAGGCTTGATATTGCACATGCAGTGGGAGTTGTAAGCAGGTACATGAAAAATCCAGGAAAAGAACATTGGATGGCAGTGAAGTGGATTCTCAGGTATTTGAGAGGTACCACAAATCAAGCATTATGCTTTGGTGGTTCAAACATTGCTCTACAGGGATATGTTGATGCAAATATGGCATGTGACAGAGATAATAGGAGGAGCACTACAGGATATGTATTTACTGTAGGTGGAACAACTGTCATTTGGGTTTCAAAAATCCAAAGTGTTGTTGCACTTTCAACAACAGAAGCAGAGTATGTTGCCACTACAGAGGCTAGTAAAGAAATGATTTGGTTACAAAGGTTTCTGAATGAATTGGGTAAGAAGTAGGAATTGGGCAAGTTATACAGTGACAGCCAGAATGCCATACATCTTGCAAAGAACTCTGAATTTCATTCCAAGACTAAACATATACAACTCAAGTGCCATTTCATACAGTCAACATTGGAAGATGGACAGTTGAAGTTGGAAAAGATACACACTAGCCAAAATCCTGCAGATACGCTAACAAAAGTTGTAACCAGGGAGAAACTGAGAATCTGCTAAGTTTCAATTGGTCTTCAAGTATGATGAAGAAGATGAGAAACAACTAGGTCTAAAGTGAAGTCATTGTCTAGCAAATGAAGCAGCAGTGGAGTTGCTATAATCAGTCTCCAAGTGGGAGATTGTTGGGTGTGGAGCCTGATTATCTTCTATATTCAAATGTCTCAGCCAGATGTATACCCCAGGAAGATTGTACACCCCTCCTCGCGGGGGGGTGGGGGAGACTTGTCCCCCCCACGGGGGTTTGGGGGGGCTAATCACCCCTAGCTGGGGGGTCTGGGGGCCGGCGGTTCCCCAGTGGGGGTTTGCGGTAGCGCTCCCGAAGCCAAAAATAGATGTAAAATTGCCTTGTAAAAGTCTAGTAATTTCTAGTCAATCTGGGTTGTTCATTAGGTGGATGATCTAACGATAGAAGTTATGTTTAATTTAGGCTTTTTTGCCCTAGAAGGAAACCTATCACTATATATGAGGGAATTGTATTGCGTCTATGTAGATCTGTATTCTGAGTGAGGAAGAGAGAGGAGATTGAGAGCAAAAAGGGTGTTACAGCGGATTTGCTGTAGGTTGTATCTCTTCAGTTTGTTGGATAATATAATAAAGAAGGACTGGCTGTTTCTTCGTGGATGTAGCCCAAACTGGGTGAACCACGTATATCTGTGTCTCTCTTGTTTCATGCGTTTTCTGTGTTTATATTTCTGCAATATTTTATGTGTTCCATTGCTCTGTAATATATAATTTTCTAACACATTATTCATGGAAAAAGGGCTAGCCACATGATCATGATGAATAATATTGTAGAATCATCTATATTGTAACTCTAGTTAAGAGTTGAGGTAGTTAAACCTAATCACTAGTAGGCTATCAAACTATGTTATAACTGGGCCACTAGGAGGAAAAGTGATTCCATTCTTTTGAGTGCATTTGTTCCATATCTAAGAGAAAATACCGAGATGGATAGGAGATAGAGAAAATAGAGAGGTTTTTTGCACTGTAGTAGCCCACAAGACACATACCATACTTCTTTGTACTCATAGACATTTTCTATTTAGAGAAAGAGAGCAAAGCAACCTCACCTTCCAACTGGGGTTTTCTCCCTAAAGGGTTTCCCATGTCATATCTTGTGTCAAATGTGTGTGTGAACTTTTATTTTTTTGTTCTCTATTTTATGCATATTTTTTTAATTTCACATGCATGCACTATTAACAATATTCTACAGATCCATAAATCTAAAAAGAGATAAAACTATAATAGTGTAGAGTTTTCAGATTTTAAATATAATTTTATCAGATCTGTTCTGACAAACTGTCCAGTGGAATATCCATGACAATTTATGGATCATATTGTTATTAGAGCAGGTTTCTTTGGGCATATTGTGGAGATTTATAGGGGATCTATATCAGCTAGGCCAAAAGTCATAAAATTCTAATCATGTTTGACAAATCTGTGAATAACCCTCGTGATTTGTAGAGGAGAGGTTTTCATGTCTAGAACAACAAGTCTCGGATATAATTCGTAATGTAAATCTCCTCATGGAGACATTGAGAAACAATATTGGGATATTCAGAGAAGATGGGGGTTCTAATGTAGAGGACAAATCAAAAGGGGGATCAAGAGATAAGGAAGAAACAAGGAACTAGTTAGAGAAAGAATCTGATAAAGATCAACCCAGTTCAAGTGCTGTGAATCAATCATAGTCCATGTTCAAAATGGAAGTGAAGGTTGATATAAATCCATACCACGACAAGATCAATGCTTTGAAGCTAAATCACTAGTTGCTACAACTGTAAGTGTATTTCAGTGTCCATCACATTGAGGAAGAACAAAAGATTTTATTTACGCAGCTGAAATTAGAGGGTTATGGCCTGACTTGGCAGGAAATCCACATAGATACCCTTAGGTTGGAGAGAAAGCCTCCAATGACTAAGTGGGAGGAATTTAAAAACCTCATTAAGTCAAAGTTTTACCCTATTAGGTGTGTGGAGAACCAATGGATTCGGTGGCACTACTTCAAGAAAAATCTGGGGAAAAGCGTGCAAAAATACACCATAGAGTTCAGAAAGATGGCCATAATGCTAAGTATCTCCCCAAAGAACCCATATATACTCCTCAAGTATCGAGGTGGATTAAACTGCCGTCTGCGAGAAAAAAGTGATGTTTTTCAAGCCTAGATCAATGGACAAGGCTTATGTACATGCGTAATACCTGGAAAACATAGGTCCGAAGAAAGAATAGTCAAGTGGATTGAAGTAGAAGGAGTAGCAAGGTGCTTTTAAGGAGGGGAGGTAGAAACAGAAAGGAGGAAAATATAAAAATATGCAACTACAACACACTAGTGCAAATATCCTATCAACCTATGCAACCACTATAACATTGACGACCATACAAAGGAGAAGTGATATAAGTTGCATCCATAGCTTAACCTGACAAACAAAAAGAAAGGCAATAAGAAGAAGAATCTCATGGCCATTGATTTGAGCAACCAAGTTGAAATAAAATCAGATATGGATGAGAATATCATCCTTACATTAGTGCATAAGGAGGTGAATATGAGTAGCCTTTAGCAAGATGAAGAGAAAGAAATGACCAAACTCCTCCATATAAATATATAGGTCAACAAGACCAAGATTAATGCTTTGTTTGACTCAAGATTGTAGGTGAATCTCATTGCAACAGATTTGGCCAAGAAGTTTGGCTTGGAAGTTTGTGATCATCCAAACCCATATCCTTTGAGATGGGTAAATAAGGATGTATAATTGAAGGTAGAAAAATAGTCACAAAATTAGATTTTCTACTAGTGTTGATTTTATTGATGAAGTAAAACTAGATTTGGTTCCTCTTGATGTATGTGGAGTCATGTTTGGGAGTCCTTGCATGTACATGAGAGATGTAATGTTCATGAAGAGCCAACCAATACCAACTCTTCAAGGATGGAAAAGTGTTCACCATCAATGCACACAAAGGAAAGTAAAAACTTTCATTGGTGAGGATTAACCAAGCCATGAAATTGATCAGTTCGAATAATAAGTATGTTTTGTTGTTTTTAAGAGAAAATTAGTTTGTAGAAGAGCTAGTAAGACACAAGGCATCCTCAGAGGGGTGTACTAAGAAACAAATACAAAAAATGGAAGAGTTTCCATAAGCATACAAGGATGTGTTCCAGGAGCCTAAAGGGTTACCACCTAAGAGGAAAGTGGAGCACAAGATCCAACGATTGACATACTACCCATTTCCAAACATTGATATGTTATAGAAGCAAGTGAGGTGAAGAAAAAGTTGCAAAAACTAATGGAATGGGGTATAATTCAACCAAGTACATTACCATGTGGGTCACCCATCATCATTGTGCAAAAGAAGGATAGGACTTGGCATATGTGTATAGATTACAGGGCATTGAAAAAAATCATGGTTAAGAATAGGTACCCCCTGCCCAAAATAGATGATCCACTAGATCAGTTGCAACAAGAAAAATACTTTACGAAGTTGGACATAAATTCTAGATATCACCATGTTCGATTAAAATAAAAAGATACCTAGAATTTTTCCTTAAAAACCAGGTAAGGTTTGTATGAGTGGTTGTTGGCTTGTAGGGGCCTAACCCAGGTTTAGAGGTGATTTAGCCAAACAAATCCCGGCACTACTGGCCCTTTCGGCAACAGTACGCAGAGCGCAGACTGAGGTCTCAACCGAAAGTAGTATGGGAGGGTGCTAGAACTAGGTTTCTGCACCCTAGAGATGTCTGATGATTTTAGGTGGTCCGCGGTTTGAACCTACGCGCACGTCGCTACACGCATCTATTAATACCTCATAGCCTGTGATGCTACCTTCGCGCAGCCCTACTCGGGGCCTGATCCGTGTTATTACCCAATTACTTATTATTAACTCGATATTAGTTGATCACTTAGCTTATATGTATGTGTCTAGTTATACTTAACAGTGTTCAACATTCATATAAGTGCATGCGATAAATAAAACAGTATAATTGCATATGGTATCAAATAGGAAATAACACAAGAACAGATACACAAGATTTGGAATCAAACTTCTCTTTATTATTCTTCTTCCTTGGTTACAGACTCGACTCCGCCCTACGCACTTAGCTGCAGGGGTCCGCGCACTAAGTTGCAGACTCTACTAGGCCTCTGTGCACTCAGCTGCAGGGGTCCGCACACTTAGCCCCAGACTCTACTAGGCCTTTGCGCACTCAGCTGCAGAGCCTCTTCCTACTACTACGACCCAAAGCACTTAGACTCTTACTCTATGCTTGCTATCTTCTAGACTCCATTCAGTTTGCTACTTGCTACTTTACAACTTAGAGCCTCGCTCTATTTATACAATCCCATGGTCCGCAGACCATGGGTAGGCCGACACTACATTCAAAACTTAGGGCGGACAACCCTATGACTCTAACATACAATTTGCACTCCACGCTTGCAATTCGTGGAGTCTTTACAACAATAGTACTCAAAACTTGGGCTTTGAGCCCCAAAACATGCTGTGGGGGGATTCCATGCCCAACAGGCCCCCAACACAAACATCATGACTTGCCCTCGAGTCACTTTGTCGGCGCAAAGATCTTGGTGCAGAGTCCCTCCAGCTGGTCCCAAACGGTTTGGATGTTGGTAGCGCACTGAGCTACTACTTGCTGAACCTGCTGCATTCTCGCTTCTGAACCCTCTATTTCCGGCGTGCTGCGTTGCATCTGTGCATGCATCCCTTGAATCTGTATGAGATTTCCTTCAATATCTACCGTGATTGTGAAGGCTTCATCAATCCATGGCTGGATGCGCACTTTTAGAACTGCTTCCTTGTGGCGTGCTATGTCCACCTACTCTTTTAATGCCTTGGCTTGCTGCATCCTTGCAAGTCGCTGAGTAAGGACTACTGTCTGCGCAGTCCCTCTAATGCTGTCATATTGTTGCTAGAGTTCGCGTGCCTCGGTTTCTAGCCACTGGATGTTGGGGTTCTCCTGCAACATCGTGAGGACCTCAAGCACCTGCTCCAACATGTTGGTACAGTCGCAGACTGCACCTCCAATCTTTTCCATCCCTGCTGCAATAATGCTGGTGCGCTGCTCTCTGACCTCTGGGGGAGTGAAAGGTTGTGCCTTCAACCACTGGTCAATAATATGGAGATTCAGCTCCAGCTGCACTCTTGTTGTTTCTTCTTGCGCGTCACGGACTCCACTTTCCAAACAATGAATCTGCACTTCTACCGGTAGGTTTGCTACAATGAACAACTCTGGGACGTGCCGGAAAGCGTCATCAACTGTCTGCACCAACTGTCGGTTCTGTGACACCAACTCGTCATGCTGCAAGCTAAGCTGTTCTATATTAATCTTCTGCTCGTTCAGAACCTAGATCGCACGGCTCTCTCTGGCACAGAGTTTTGCTCTTATCCCATCCTATAGCTAATATAGTGTGTCGCGAGGGAGGGCGACCAAATTAAGGCCAATGCCTTTCATTGTATTGAGCGTCACCAGATCCATCGTGTTCTCCGAGACTAGTGCTCCATCTGGCAATACTATCGTATTTTTCATCTTCGTGCATAACATCTGTTCTGTTACCAACGTGCCTGCTACGACGTGGGTAGACAAGATACCTTCCTGCGGGGGCCACATCTGTAACTCCTGCAGCTGTGCCCTTAGGGCCCCTGACACAGTTTGCTGCTCCGTCATAAATTCTTGGAGCGCTTCACTGGTGACATCGCGAACTGTCTCATCGATGTCATGGAGATCACCTTTAGTTAAGGTGATCGGGTCGATGGCCAGCTTCGAGGCTTTGAACTTCTTTCTTGGACCCAATCTTTCTGTGATGCGCGACCATTTGAGCTATGTAGAGGTGGTCCCTGGGTCCATGCTCTCTTCTGCAATTTTTGTGTCCTCTGCCCCCTTTCCTACGGATGCTTCTTGGCCCTCCTTTTCCTACACTATTGCGGCCTCTGCTGTTTGCACTGCTGCTGCTACTTCTGTGGCTTTCTTCTGCTCTGTGGCTTCCTGTACCGCTTTGTGGACTGCCCTTACCTCGGCTGCTGCTTTTTCATTCCACCTTCTCTCAGCCAGTTGGGTGACACACAGCTTGGCATCATCCTTCCTTTTCTATTCTTCCATCTTCTCTAGCTCCGCCAAATCTGGGGCACGCCACTCGGGAGGTCATGTCTCTAACACTATAAAGATCACGTTGTCAGTGGCTATAAATGGGAGCTTTGTCCACTGCTGCGCTAGATCCTTTCACGCCCTGATGTAGATGTTGTGCATGTCTGCCTTGAAGTCTGCGCGCGGCCTCCTATTAATCCACATCTGGATGCTCGTCTCCATGAGCACCCAGAAAATCTTGGTATCATGAATCCGTTTCGCATCCTTGGTGGCCTAGAGCGAAGCGTACTTCGCGGCCTCTGGTAAGTCTTGGTCAATGCTCGGGAACTGACTATCCTCCGGCAGTTCTCCTGCTACCAACAAGATGGATAAGAGCAACCACATGTAGTGGAAGGTCTTACCCTACTCCTGGGCCTTGTGACAGTTGAGCAAAAACTCCTCGCAAAGGAACTCGGCCTAGTTGAACTGGACCCTCTCTACACATTGTTTGGCCAGTGCAATCATCGCCGCTGGTACTTCATCGGCGCGACATTTTCTCATTACTTTACTAGCCAAGAGTTGGGTGGCTACGTGCACCCCTTTGTCCTTGATACTGGTGATAACGTAACCCCTCTTTTTCTTCTCGAGCTTATATTTTGCCTTCATGGCCTCCGCGAGAGCCAAATCACTGCTTTTCTTGGCTATCGTCGTGGGGTCATTCCCCTTACAGGGAAGCCAAGAAATTCGGTGGATGAGATCTGCCGTGATGGGAATAGGCTCCTCCAGCCATAAGTACCCATCATTCACCAGGTAGAGCAGCTGCCTGATGACGAAAATGGTGATGGGTGTGCGGTGGAAATGTGGTATCCATAGAAGATGAAGCAACCCGACCTTTTCCACACTGCGCAACCATTTTCATGGCTCTAACGTTATCATCGGCCCCTCACTATCTGTGAGGTCCCACCCTTCAAATTTCATGGTGGGCACACGACTTAGGAGCAAGCCCTCAAAGGTAATTCCATCGGGGAGGAGCGGGGTCTAGAGTGCACTCTTCGTTGCATCCAGATCCTTTGGTATTTTGGTTTTCCCTTTTCATGGAGGGACATACTCGGGAAATTTTGCTGCAGAGCGCAATGATTGGATGTCTTCCTCCACGTCTTCTTCTTCCTCTACGGTGGCAATCAGAGCCTGCAAGTCTTCTTCCTCTTCATCTATTTCAATGGTGACTTCCTTTCCTTTTTCTTCCATTGATAACTTACTGTGGCGTGGAATCTCCAGGGACATGTGTACTGGTCCCATTGCCTACTTATCTTTCTTCGGTCTTGGCGTCCAGGGTGATTTAGGGATTTCTGCCCCAACCCCAGTGCCTTCGGGAACATCGTGTACCATGGGGGTCTGTGCGGCCTCGCCAGTGGTTCCTTCTTCAATGCCCAACCCATCCTTAGTGGCCGTCATCATTTCTGCATTTTATGTAGTATTTCGCGAACCCAGGGGGCTCTATTATCGCTCGGCTCTCAACACTCTGCTCTATTCAACCGCTCAAGTCTCAAATGACCAAGTGTTGTCTGCTGGCTAGATCTTGGAGTTTTGTAGCACCCTTTGAATTCAAATTTGACTGTTCCCCCCATTTCCAGGCCATCAATGCTTCCTTGGAGGTAGATTTTCCAAAATCTTACCCATAACTTTTGTCTTAAATGCTTGCCAACTGCTCCATTTGGCCTCAAATCGTCAGACATTCATGGAAGCTAAGAAAAGCTTCATGGAGGCCTCCACTTTAGGTAGTAAGGATCAACTAGAACCAAGGATGGATCCTTCAGTGCTCACTACCTTTCTGGAGACATGCATGAAACTGCCATGCAACAACAAGGCTGTAAAAGCACTACAAGAACTTATCACTAGGTGTGCGGGGTTAGGAGAACCGCGTGTGGTCCGGAAACTTGGAAAGCATGCATTGCGCATAGGAAGGGAAATGATCATCTAAGCATAGTGAATTTTTCTCAAAAATCATTTTGCGCTTCTTCAGATTTATGACTCCGTTCATATCAGTGGCCCAGTCTATGTCCAGTAGCACTGGATAGGGATTGCTATCGTCGAAAATCTCTATTACTTCGAAATCCGCAAGCGTGTAGCCTCGCTATCAATGTAGGGTAGTCTTATGCCTCATGATCAAACTGAGTACAATATAAACATGATGTTCTCGTCGGATTCATACAATCGCGGGCATAATGTCCTTGCCCTTCACAATTATAACAAATTAGTTGTCTGCAACCCCTTCCTAGTCCCATTCCACCTCGACCTCATCCACACCCCTTAAATACAGTGCGCGCCATTGTTGCATTCAGGTCGAGAGCTCGCATTTCGGTTTGTACTCTATAGGTAGGAGTCCGATCCATCATTAGTTTGTAGCTTCTGCAGGTGTGCTCATCATGGCCTACCGACCTGCAGAAATTACAAAACAATTGTTGGGACATTTGTGTGTACTTCTGCAATAGATGACAATTATCCGTAGTGTGTTTCCCTCCTATCTGATAGATCGTGCACCAAAATGCAAGTGCTGTGCTCGGTCCTGCTTATGCCTTAGGTCTTAACGACATTAGCCTTCCTCCCGCCAAGTAATTTGTGAAAACTGGACAATGGTCCTTGTCATGCCCCTAGCCTTTGCATTTTATGCACCATATCTCCTTGTGTGCCTCTTCCCAAGGTGTCCTGTCTTGTTTCAAACTATGCATTTCCAGACACAAATTTTGCAGTTGCGCATGGATTTGTTGGAATCCCAGACCAGGATCTTGTATAGGGGACTCATGCAATCTCATTACCATCTCCAAAGCTTCAGCCTGGGTGGAAAGCTTTTGTTGTGACAGCGCCGTCCTTAAAGGCGATGTTAGTGGCACTACAAACCATGCACGGTGCTGTCCATCCGTCAAGGTCATGTTGGCTTCGTGAATCATACTCTTCAGTCTCTGGTCTAGATCCCAGGGGTTCTCACCTGGGAGCATCGCGATTTCCTTAAACCCGATAATTGATTGTGTCTCTGATTTTGGCCTGCTAAATTCCTTGTTCAGCGCAGCCTGGATTTCTGCGATTCCTGCATTTGGATGGTCATTAGAATGCTTAATGTACCATGTTAATGCACGATCCTACAATGCACTTACCAGCATAGCCTTATTTATATTGTCATCCACGACTCCTTGTGCTTCCCATACCACCCTTACCACGAACCAAAATTGGTCCGAATCTTTGTTCCCTACTCCTCTGAATACCGACAGTTTGATCGCGCTCACCATACTGAACTATGGTGGTGGCGGAGGTGGGGTGGGCAGAGATGGAGGTGAAGATGGTGAGACTAGTGGCAGTGTAGGTGGAGGTGGTAAGCGCAGAATTCGCTGCCTTATCAGACTGACCGCGCTTCTCGGAGAAACTTTCGCGAGCTCTTCCTCGCTTTCCCGCGAGGGTGAAATTAAGGGACTAGTTTCTAATTCTTCACTACTTCCGTTTATGTAGATCTTCCCACTTCACGTAGTCCCAAACATTAATTTATTCACATAACCCGCTTTTCACACAATAACATCTTAATCCAAGTGTTCAAAGATTTAATATACTTACCTTGCAGTCCTTTGAGGAAGCATCGTTCTGCCTCGCTGTAGCTAACGGTCATATCTCCTGTGAATTCGGTGATAAATCCTCCTATAATTCGATTGAGCCAATGGTCCACAGCTCGCACAATCTTACCTTCTGACGCTTCTAGTCTGCACACTAATTTCAGGGTCCACACGATTGGTTTTTCGAGCCTACACCTTTCCTGACTGTCTGCTAACTTCGCAATCCACTCATACATCTCAGAAGGAAAGGATGCAAAGAAAATTTCGTGGATTTCTGTATATAAGTAGCGTTCCAACCACTGTTCCTTAGATACTCGCGGATTCTTGTTTTCCTGCGCCGCGAACTAGTGAATCTTCTTGTCCAACCACCCTTCAATTAATTTCTTTGTTGGATTCTAGTGACACATCATCAGACATCCCTTATGCAGATCCCGGTCCTGGCAACAGAACCATTTTTTGGCTTGTAGGGGCCTGACCCAGGTTTAGAGGTGATTTAGCCAAACAAATCCCGGTACTATTGGCCCTTTCGGCAACAGTCTGCGGAGCGCGGACTGAGGTCTCACCCGAAGTAGTATGGGAGGGTGCTAGAACCAGGTTTCCACACCCTAGAGATGTCTGATGATTTTAGGTGGTCCGTGGTTTGACCCTGCGTGCACATCGCTATGCGCACCTATCAATGCCTCGCAGCCTATGATGCTACCTTCGCACAACCCTACTTGGTGCCCGATCCGTGTTATTACCCAATTCCTTATTATTAACCCAATATTAGTTGATCACTTAGCTTATTTGTATGTGTCTAGTTATACTTAACAATGTTCAACATTCATATAAGTGCGCGCGATAAATAAAACAATATAATTGCATATGGTATCAAACAGGAAATAACACAAGAACATATACACAAGATTTGGAATCAAACTTCTCTTTATTATTCTTCTTCCTTGGTTACAGACTCGACTCCGCCCTGTGCACTCAGTTGCAGGGGTCCGTGCACTTAGCTGTGGACTCTACTAGGCCTCTGCGCACTCAGCTGCAGAGCCTCTTCCTACTACTACGACCCAAAGCACTTAGACTCTTACTCTATGCTCGCTATCTTCTAGACTCCATTCAGTTTGCTACTTTCTACTTTACAACTTAGAGCCTCGCTCTATTTATACAATCCCATGGTCTGCGGACCATGTGTAGGCCAACGCTACATTCAAAACTTAGGGCAGACAGCCCTACGACTCTAACATACTATTTTCACTCTGCGCCCGTAATTCGCGAAGTCTTTACAATAATAGTACTCAAAACCTGGGCTTTGAGCCCCAAAAAATACTATGGGGGGATTCCACGCCCAACAGTGGTTAGTCATGCCATTTGGCCTATGCAATGCACCGACTATGCTTATGAGATTGATGAATTATGTACTGCACCATTTTATGTATTCATTTGTTATTGTCTATTTGAATGATTTATTGGTATACAATGATACCTATGAAGAGAACATCCTGCATTTGACACATGTGGTAGAGACATTAAATAAGCACCAACTTCTAGCAAATATTAAGAAGTGTGTTTTTGCAGAATAGTATTTGGTGTATCTGGGGTATGTGATAGGTGGAGGAGATCTAAAGATAAATCTTTCTAAGATGGAGGCCATCATGAAATGGGCAATTCATATGAAATTTTTTAGGTCACGAGTTTCATTTGGGAATGACAATACCTAAGGAAATTCATAACCTTGTTTTCAGTAGTAGCAACACCGTTGCATGCCATAACAACAAGTGACAATAGTTTCTAGTGGGAAAAGTGTTAATAGATGGATTTTTATGAGCTAAAGAAGAAGATCAGTCAAGTACCAATTTTTTCATTACCAAACTCGCATCAACTCTTTGAAGTGAATATAGATGCGAGTGGGTATGTTATTGGAGCGGTCTGGATGTAGGGAGGAAGGCCTGTATGCTACCATTCTGATTTCATGGGGAAATTCTTAAATACCATTAGTATGAAAAGGAGATATATGCCCTGTCACAAGATGTGAAGAAGTGGAATTAGTATCTGATGGGAAAGGAGACAATAATCCACACATATCACCAACCACTACATTACCTGCAGGCCTCAAGTAAGTTACAATATACAAGAAATTACAAGTTGATGGGGTTTCTACAACGATTTAATTTAGTGATAAAATACAAGAAGGGAAACCTAAACAAGTTGAGCTACATGATTTCAAGGCCACTGAAACCAAAGATAATAGTTTTGGGAACTCTTATGCACATGGTGCCATTCAACCATGATGCATACAAAGAGCCATATTTATAGGATGAGGAATTTGAGGAGGTATTAATGCAGTTGTAGAGTCATAGTTATGTGCATGATGGAGACAACATTATTGACTACCATCTCTAAGATGGGTTATTCTACAAGTTGGATAAGCTATGTGTTCCTAAATCGATTGTAGTTTATTAGAGAGGCTCACACCTCCAAGGTTGCATGGCACTTTAGTGTATGGAAGACCATCGCCAACTTGCATAGATATGCATATTGGACCAAGATGAAAGAAAATATAGCTAGGTTCATAAGAGGATGCATGATTTGTTGTAGCAATGAGCCAAGAAACAAGAAACAAGGTCTATATCATCCCTTACCTATTCCCACTTGTCCTTGGGAAAGAATTTCCATGGATTTTGTGGGATGTTTACCAGTAACCAAAAAGGGACATGAATACCTATTCATGGTAGTTGACAGGTTCAATAAGATGTGTGTTTTCCAAAAGACCATCAGTGGGAAAGAAGCAACCAAATTGTTCTTTGGATAGGTCTGGGTGCTCTTTGGGATACCAAGGAGGATTGTTTAGGACTGGGACACAATATTTCTTAGTGCATTCTAGAATACATTGTGAGATAATATGGACATGAAGTTGAATATATCTACAACAATCCATCCATAGATAGATGGGAAAAAAATAGTCAACAAGACTTTGGTGCATCTTCTGAGGGGATACAACTAGAATCATTTTAAGACCTAGGATGAAAATATGGTATATACACAACATTCTTACAACAGAGCAACCCACAATTCTATAGGAAAGTCCCAATTTGAAACTTGTTTTGGATATTTATTGCCTTCACCTTTGGAAATTGCATATAGGAAACGAGGAGGAGTGAGGGAATATCTTATAGCAGATTCCTTGAGGGATACAATTTTTATTGAAAATATCAAGCATATCCATATATAGGTAAAAGAGACACTGAATAAGTCACAGGAGAAATATAAGGCCAAGCATGATCAACATAGTACAGAGAAATCATTCAAGGTGGGAGATAGAGTATGGCTGCAATTGAACAACGAGAGGCTACAAGGGTCTGGTAAGAAAAACAAGGCTTCGAGGTATGGTTCCTTTGAGATACTAGAAAAGGTGGGTGATAATTCCTATCAACTCAGTTTACCACCATACATGTGCATTTGTTTAGTTGAGAATGTAGAGAATCTGAAACTCTATGATCCTTCCATGCTAGATTGAGGAACAAGTCCTATCTTCTATGGAGGATTTAGCACTAGATGTTCAGGGAGAGTTGACAAAAGATATAGTTTTGTAGAAGAGGTCTAGAAATACAAGACAAGGGTAGCATGAATTGTGGTAGATTTGGTTGAAAGGAAAAATTCCAGGCAAAGCTAAATGGTACATCTGAGAGAAGGTGGAGGAAAGATTTACTCACCTTAATTAGTAGAAGATTTTAGGGACCAAAAGCCTCTAAAAATAGGGATGTGTGATCCATATTGGATCATTATATCATTTTTCATCCATCTTGATGCTTTTAGGGCTGAAATAATGGAGAAATGTACTGACAGGACCATTTTTATCTGTAAGATCCAATTTGGGAAAACCATGTCTAAAACCTTTGAGGAGCATTTTTAGGCATCAAACAACTTTTTTTGGGGATAAAACTTCTCGTCTTTAGTGTAGCACATTTTCTTCCTATTATGCACATAGGGACCTTTCCAACGATGTAGCAATAATGTCAATCATAGTCCATATGCGAAAGTTATTCCACTCATAACTTGACCTTCCTATTTTCACCACCATAATTAGAAAGGATTCCACATAAACCCCCATTATTCATGTAAAAAGTGTTGATGAAGAATACTATAGGAGTGTCTATATTGTAACTCTAGTCAAGAGTTGAGGTAGTCAAACCTAACCACTATTGGGCTATCGGGCTGCGTTATAACCGAGCCATTAGGAGGAAAAGATTTTCCTTTGTTTCAAGTGAATTTGTTCCATGATAACTGAGCCAAAAATAACCGATAGGGATAGGAGATAGAGAACATAGAAAGGATTTTTGCATTACAATAAATCACAGGCCATAGGACATACTTCTTTGTACTCATAGAATGATTTTGTATTTAGAGAAAGAGACCTTACCTTGTAGCTGGGTTTTTCTCCCAAAAGGATTTCCCAGGTCATATCTTGTGTCAAATGTGTGTGTGATCTTTTTATTTTTCTATTCTCTATTTTCTGCATAATTTTTTAATTCACATGCATGCACTATTAAAAATATTATATATATATATGCAAAAATATAAAAGGAAATAAAACTGTAGTAGTGTAGAGTTTTCAGATTTTAAATATAATTTTATCATATCTCTTATGACGAACTGTTTAGTGGAATATCCATGACAATTTACATATCAATAAGATCACCAATAATTTTGACGATGCTATTGCTAACCTACCAAGCCAATATCCTAGTTTCTTAAATTCATGAGGATATCCAATAATATTAAAAATTAAAAATTAACCTAGAACATTATGTGGTGGTTGTCAAAGGGAATACCTAGACATATCACACTCTTTATGGCATTTCATTCCTCTCGTATAATGCTAGTCAATTAAGAGTTCCATTAAATCCAATAAACTATAATTGAAATTTGTCTTCACTAAGAACAAGACTTGATGCTATGAAGATTGCATCCAAACATATTGCGACTTCAATTTAGAGAATTGGATCATCAACAAAGTGGTTCTTGAAGACCACCTTAGCCTATAGAATATACATCTCATGGATTTAATGGAGAACATAGAATCATAAAAAAGTGGTTGTTGAATCTAGGCTAGTTTTAGTCACGTGTAGTCCTAACAAATTTGTTTAACATCTAATTATTTTGATCATTTTAAATATGGTAAATATGTCTAAGATTAATTTGGTCAATTTAATTTAAAATTTGCTTAGTTACCTCAGTTTGTTGAGATGAGAGAGACTGTTAGTAACTTGAATGATGAAAAATGATGAAATACAAATTTTGAGTGGAAAGTATCAATGTAACAATTTTGATAGATAGAAAATGTGAATACTAAGAATATATTCAATTACAAACAATCTTCATTGCAATCAATCTTAAAGTATTTTCTTCTACTGTTCCTATTGTCACACCTATTAGTTTTTCCATTTTCTCATATCGATCATATGAAAAGAGTAGTTGGAATCATAGACCATTCAAATATTCAACTCTAGCTACTGTAGTAAACAACATACCTTGTCTCTGTTTCTCTCCAATATTAATGGTAGTTTTCTCCAAATTCAGTCATTACGACTTATGAAGTGTTAAACCCAAAACAATTTTCAATGGTAGTTATTTTCTAACAATGGTGAGTAATGGAAAATGGGAATAATAAGAATGTGTCCAATTATAAATAGTTTATAGTTTCAAGAAGCAAACATTTGGAAGAATGCACCCAATTATAAATAGTTTATAGTTTCAAGAAGCAAACATTTGGGGTAAGCAAACATTTTATTTAGGATGAAAATTCAAGTATTATATTTATGGTTAAATAATTTTTATGTGCTTACACTGAGAGAGAGTGTGTATGTTTTGGGGGTGAGAAGGAGAGACAAGGGGAGATAGAGATATAGATGGGGGGGGGGAGGGAATAAGAGAGAGGCAAAGACATGGAGGGAGGAAGAGATATAGATATGGAGAGAGAAATTTTAGAGAGAGAGAGAAGGGGAAGAGAGAGAGAGGGAGGGTGGGGGGGGGGGGGAGGGAATAAGTGAGAGGCAAAGACAGGGAGGGAGGAAGAGATATAGATATGGAGAGAGAAATTTTAGAGAGAGAGAGAAGGGGAAGAGAGAGAGAGGGAGGGGAAAGGGAGGGAGGGAGGAAGGGAGGGAGAGATAGATATATATGGAGAGAGAGCTTTTATGTTTAGGGGCTGATATAGAGAGATAGAGAAGGAGAGACAATGGGAGATAGAGATATAGATGGAGGAGGTAGAGATGTGCTTACACTGAAATCAATGCATACGATTAATCTAATTACTTTGAAATTAATGTACATCATACATCTTGTTGCATAAAATCAGAAATAAACAACTACACTAAAACCAATGCATTTAGTGAAAACAATCAAATAGGATTAGAAATCAACATCTATACTGAAATCAATGCATCTAGTGCAAGAAATCAAATAGGATTAGAAATCAATATCTACACTGAAACCGATGCATCTAATGCAAGCAATTAAATATGAGTAGAAATCAACATCTAGGTTGAAATCAATGCATCTAGTGTAAGGTATTAAATATGATTAGAAATCAATGCATCTAGTGTAAGCAATTAAATAGGATTAGAAATCAATATCTACACTAAAACCAATACATCCTGTGCAAGCAATAAAATAAGATTAGAAATAAATATCTACACTAAAACCAATGCATCTAATGCAAACAATCAAAATGAGTAGAAATCAACATCTATGCTGAAATAAATGCATCTAGTGTAAGGCATTAAATATGATTAGAAATCGACATCTACACTAAAATCATTGCATATAGTGTAAACGATCAAATAGGATTAGAAATAAATATCTACACTAAAACCAATGCGTCCTGTGCAAGCAATCAAATAGGAGTAGAAATCAACATCGACATTGAAATCAATGCATCTGGTGTAAGGTATTAAATAGAATTATAAATCAACATCTACATTGAAATCAATGCATTTAGTGCATGTGATCAAATAGGATTAGAAATAAACAACTACATTGAAATCAATACTTCTATTTTAGTGAAAATCTAAAATATTCATGACTTTCTAGATCTAATTTCTATGTTTGTATTTGTCTCTGTGAGGCTTTTTCTTCTTCCCTCTCTCTCTACCTTGCATTATGTGTCTATATACCTCCCCCTCTCCTTCTCTCTCTTCCCCTCCCTCTCTCCCCTGTCTCAATCTATCTTCTTCTCCCTAACTTTCTTTATCTTTCTCTTCTTTCCTCTCTTCCCCTACCATCTATATTTATACCTCCCTCCATCTCTCCTTATTTGTCTCTCTATCTCAACCCACTAAACATATGTCATGCTCTCTCTCTCTCTCCCCCCATCTCTATCTATCTATCTATCCATCTATCTCTCCCTCTTCCTTTCCCTCTCTATCTCTCCCCCCCTTCTCTCTCTCTCTCTCTCTACCCCCTCCATCTATATCTCTATCTCCCATCTATCCCTCTTCCTTCCTCCCTCTCTTTTACCTCCTCCCCCGCCCCATCTATATCTCTATCTCCCATTGTCTCTCCTTCTCACCCCCAAAAGATACACTCTCTCTAACTCTATCCCTTGCCACTCCCTCTCCACCTTTCTCTCTCTATGTATTTATTCCCCTTCCAACTCCATCTCTTTCTCCCCCTCTCTCGTAGAATACAACTTATTTCATCGAATTGAATATTTTCAAGCATTGTATTTTGCATGATTTTTGAGTCAGAGTCCCACCACATATCTTACATCAACACCCCTACCGAAGACACTAAAAAAGTACACATAAAATTTAGCTAAAATAAATCAGTAACTCTTTATATAGAAAACAAACATTAGTTCAGGCTAGATTCTTGGGATAGGGAGTGTGAGTAAACTGCCCAAGATCAGAAACCAAAACTAGTGTCATTAAAAGAGAGATAATTCCTTCTGCACTCATACTACCGGGACCACTCCAGTCAAAGCATAGCTAAATACAAGAAAACATCAGACTGTAAGTGAAGGTAGCCCTCCTTCGCTTACAACTCCTTTGGGTATTATGTGTATTGGGAATCCCTTCGGGGATTTAGGAGCTAAGTCGGGGACTTAGGTATCCTGCCTACACAGCGTATTATCTGTGACTATGTCCCCCCCGGTAGTGTCTATGATTTGAGGTATCCTTAGTGGCCATACTTTTAGGGACTTACACAAGGTGACTGGGGCGGGCTGCCCTTGTACCTAACAAAAACGAACCTACTCTGTCTTTACTTTTTGGGAGGGTGCTCGTCTTCACGAGAGTACTTGGCCCCTCAATCTGAGGTTTGGGCGAAGCTCTAGAGTAATCGTAACTATACATTTGGCTGGCCCTCTCTATTATTCATTATGATATTGGGTTTCATCTCCAGTGATTAGTGCTTATCAGACAGGGTCATTTCCCTCTGTTTTCTGATTGTTTCACTTAGTGTATTTTTTATTGTTATTTTTATTTTTTAGGCACTCGAGTGTTATCATTGAGACTTTAACAAATATCACGATAAAATTTATTGATAAAAATTAATGGTCACCATGGCTACATTCGGCCCTCGTCATCAATCTAGACGATTGTTTGGACTTCTTCCACTCATTGTGGAAGATTCGCCGAGCTCCAGTGAACCAAATTCCCCATCTTTGGGAAATCAGTCTCCAAGATCTCACACAGAATCTGTTTGGACAATCGACGATTCAAGTTTACTATAGGATTTCTTCACTACAGGTTTCTTCCTCACTACAACCGTCCAATCACGAATCCATTGGACCCAATCTTGGTTCGCATGGCACCTTTACCCCTTGTGTCTTTAGTTGCAACATTTCCATCCATCCCATCGATGACTAATAGGTCGTGGAACTTTGTGGACACTTTTGGTCCCCCACCACTTCCCCAATCGACAGTCACCACCACACCATTGATGGCAACCCTGCTATCCCATTTGTCCCAAGTACAAACACTCACATGACACCCTCCATGAGTGGAACCCAGCCTATGCCAGGCTCCACCCCCTTAGTGTCAAACTCTATGCCTTCTACAAGTGCTACATACAGTGCTCTTTATAACGCTCAATATAGCACAGTTAGCTCGGGTCCCTTCAACCAACAATATGGTTGGCATCCATTGTATAGTTCTAACCCCCAGATTCAAGTATCTAGGGGCACTCCCAATATGCATATACCGATCGGGAATGTAACAATTCCCCCTCCATTTTCAAGTATGCATGGTCAGTTATTGACTGACATGAGCACTCCTTATGTTAGTCAAGGAGATATGGTTAGTTCTGTGGCAGGCGAGAATCCTCAAGGATGTCCCACCCAATCCATGGGTGCACCCTACTCATAACCTCAAATGAGTCAAGGGGGCACTGCTTATCCTGGGGGCCATGATATACCCCAACATCACAATCCCCATTGAAATCCACATTACAATTCCATTCCTCAAGGAAACTACTATACCACGCAACCTATGTATAATATTGGGACTCAAACGATGGGAGGACCGCAAGGATCCTCAAGTCATATGTCATCGCCTTGGTCCGAGTTGGGGGCATCACACACTCTGCCTTTTTTGGCAACGTTGGATATCCCCGACTTGTACAAACTTACAAATGACCCCATCTATCATAACTTACTCTGGCTGCCAATCCCGCATAAAATACCGACAGACATCCCCAAGTTCGAAGGGAAACAAGGGGAGGATTTGGGTACCCATATCACCACCTATCATCTTTGGTGTGTTTCTAACTCCATGGTGGATGATAGTATCTGGTTACGTCTTTTTCCCCACACCCTTACTGGCAACGTAGCCAAGTGGTACATTGAGTTACCACGCGCGTTAGTAAATACCTTTGACGCTCTAGCGATGGAATTCTTAAAGCACTTTCAGCTACCCATCCGCTATGAGACTGGGATGGAACTGCTCACTTCATTACGTCAAGATACTGCCACCCACATCTCTGATCATATACATGAATGGAGATGTAGGCGGAGGTTATTCAAAGCTCCCCTCCCAGACTATCTCTTAGCAGACTGGTTCTGCAAGTCCCTACTCCCCCAAATCGAAAAAGATGTCACCTTAGGTGGTGCAGCCACAGAAGACCAATCCATACGTCATGCCCAGCACTTAGATCTGATATATTCACAACCTGGCACTCTTTATGACGTAATCCATAATTCCCCTCGCAACTCCAATGCTCTCGCTACTCACCACCTTGGAGCGCATGCCGATGGGATTATTGACGCAAACTCCAGGGTTACTGTAAAACAACTTAGCAGTCACATTTCCCTGATGTCAGTGGACCCCTCTACCAAATTGAATTCTCTTCCTACCACCGCGATAAACTCTGTGCAGTCTACGCAAAAACTCGGTGGTAAGAACAAGAAGAATAAGAAAAATACCACTCCTTCTAAAGAGTAGTCAACAAAGTAGCAAAACCCAAAGCAGAAGGCCACTACGCCTCCTCACAATGGAAAGGATAAACCCGCCAGATTCCCTTGCAAAATTTGTGCTGAAGACCACATGACCTATCTCTGCCCACGTCTTCAAGAATGCATAGATTTCATTGCTAAAAAGGATACTGGTAGGACCCACACTGTCCTTAATAATCCTCTCCCTGCTCAGCAGTAGCAATACCTGATTGCAAACCAACCCAACCCCCGCAAGGGGGCAATGGTGGTTCACAACATCCTTCAGTTGGTGAAGGACCCTCTACCATTTACACCTTTGAAACGATAGATCTACAAACAAGAGCCAAATCCTATGGAGCTCCTATCACTCATGCAAAGGAACCTTCCTCAAGTCAAAATCCATAGCCGCCCAATGATTTGCATATCGAAAGTCCAGTTGCTAACCTTGTGATTCGCCCCCCTAAAGGGGCACTTCAATGCACAATGCACAATACATCTGCACGTGTCACCAAAAACTACAACATTGTAGAAGACTTGGCGCAAGCGTTGTCGGCTATGTCGGTGCTCGAAGTATTACAAACATGTCCAGCATAAGGGAAAGCTTTGCTTTTGGCTGTTGGTAGTATCGACCCACCAGATTCCATGCTTGCAATTTTCGACATGGAAAAATGTAAACCTCCCCTTTCCCACCAGCTTACATTTCAGGTGCAAATAATTTCAAAAGGTAAAGGTATACATAGAACTATCATAGACAAGGTGCTTCTACCTACATCATGTCAACTTCATGTTGGCTCGCTTTAGCTTCTCCAACCCTATCCCCATCGTCAAATTCCCTTAAAGCTTTCAATGGCCACACTTTCATCCCAAAAGGTTACCTAGCTAGCTACCCTATCACCTTGTATGGGAAAATGGTAACGGTGGACATAGAAGTCATAGATAAAAATCTTGACTATAGTCTCTTGTTGGGTCACAGTTGGACATATGCCATGATGGCCATAGTCACAGTGGACTAGCTATCCTTTTGCACCCCTGATTATTCGCCGTTACCAAGCAACTCTATACCCCTAGTAGGTGGTGTACCCGACTCTTACCTCAGTATCGATGCTAGTCTACTAAAGTCTTCTTCCCTGATGGGTTGTTTCCCTCTTCAGCCACCCAAGGTTTCATAGACGGTCAATATGCTTTCATCCATTCCTCATGAACAAACCAATCCATGGATCCTACCGGCTCCTTCAGACGTTGACACTTACGGAGAACAAATGCCGCTGTCACTAAATGAATTGCCTACCAAGTCATTCAATCTACATCTAAATCTCTGATCACTTTGGTTACGACCAACGGTACCACTGCCCCTCCCATAATGGCTCCTTTCAATCCACTCAATCAAGTCCTACCTACGGACGAAGCTATTAGAGAAATCATGAGTTTAGAAGAGTGACCTTGGGAGGACTTGCACCATCGTGTTTAGATATCTAATTTAGACATGATGCCTCTTCAAATCCTGTCACCTGAGATACTAGAAATCATTTCCTCACCCTATACGACTATCCAAACTTTGGATTCGAAGGGAAACATGGGCAATCTTTCAAAGACATTACTAATCGATATTTCAGTCAAGATAGGCATCGTGGAAAACATACATATTGGAGCCAATCGCAATCTTCAGGAAATTGGGACCTTCACCTACCCTTTTAAGGACTTCTGCGATGTTTTTCCTTGGTATTATGAAGAAATTCATGGCATAGAGCCTTCTATTGTCAAGCATGAGATCAAGAAAGATCGAGCATTCTTTTTATGGTATTTTTCTTGCTTGTTAATCTGAAAAATCCTCAAGTCTCATTCTTCGGGCTTGTTAAACTACCATGAATAAGGTTGAGCATTCTTTTTTTGGTATTTTTCTTGCTCGTTAATCTGAAAAAACCTCGAGTCTACTTCTTTGGGCTCGTTAAACTACTACAAAGAAGATATGAGCATGTTCTTTTTTGGGACTTTTTCTTGCTCTTGAACTGAAAAATCCCCCAGTCTTTCATCGTTGGGCTCATTAAACACATACGATGATAGTCCAAGCAACTCTTTTTTGCTCTTTTTCTAGCTCATTAAATTGAAAAAGATCATTAGAACATTCTTTTTAGGTGCTTTTTTCTTGCTCATAAAACTGAAAAAATCTCAAGTTTTGTCTTTAGGCTGGTTAAAAATTTATAATTATGACCTGAGAATTCTTTTAGGTACTTTTCTTGCTCGTTAAACTAAAAAATCTCGATTTTTTGTCACTGGGCTCGTCAAAAATCTACAACAGCAACTGGAGCACTTGCTTTTTTGGGACCATTTCTCGCTCTTAAATCGAAAAAATCCCCGAGTTTTTCACCTTCTTCGGGCTCGTTAAATCTACGAGCAAGGAATGAGTATTTGTTTTACCTCTTTTTCCTCGGCAATAAACTGAAAAATATACCTTGAGTTTTCTTCATTTGACTCATTTAAATTTGATGAAGGTATTAAGTTTGTCGTCACATGACTCATTAAAAATTCACAACAAAAAACAAGTTTAGTCTGTCTCCTCATACTCGTAACAAAATGAGGTCAACATATATTGAACATAGGTTTCTCTTTATCCGGATTTAGTATATTAACTCACGGAAAAGTAACCGATCCAGGTATACTATTAATCTTTTGTCACACCCGGTTAACAACTATGAAAAAGGGACCACTCTGGAGTCATTCTTTACGATCTTTTCAGACTCTCTAAATATGAAAATACCACCGAGTTGTCTCGTCTAGACTCATTAAATTAAACAGACAAGGTATAGAGTTTCTCTTTTTACAATCCTTTTCAAACTCTTAAAACATGAAAATATTGATGAGTTTGCCTATCTTGACTCATTAAACTAATCAGATAGGGCATAGAGTCACTCTTTTTGTGGTCCTTTTCAAACTCTTAAAATATGAAGAGGTCGACGAGTTTACCCGTCTAGACTCCTTAAACTAATCAGATGGGGAAAGTAGACAATACAACTGCATTCAGTATTAGAAAGCGTGGTTTGGCAGCAATCATTCCCTTGAACATGGCACTCCCTCAGATAAACCTTCCTTGTGACGGCCTCTCAATATGAATCCTACCATCCTATGAGTTTTAGCCTAAATACCCTGATGTTCTTGCATCTCTGTATCCTAACACTCTTTGGTGTTCATGAGTCTAGTGTTGCATGGTTAAAACCATTGTCGTGCCTTCTATTGTTCAAGGGTTAACCTTTTGTTTCCTCCATCAACCCATCAAGCATATCCTTTCATCATGCCCTCTGTCGTTTAGGCCCAATGCTCAAATATTCCTCAAAAAACAAATCATTCTTGTCCCATTTCATGTTGATTGATATAGGACACATTATTGCATACCTTTCGGCAGGTATCTTCCTATCGACTTCAACACTCTATCTAAGAAGACAACCCAGAAACACATTTAGTGCCTTGGTACTTGAAAACAATAGTGGCAGGTCGCCTTGTGTTTGATCAAGGGTTCTCATTATTGGCTCCTGGTTAAGCGATTCTACGGGTGTTCGACAACAAAAACATCTTTCACACTCATTAGATTGTACTATGCATCTTGGAGACCATCACCATTATTGGTGGCCTTCCTTGCATCTGTTAACGGTCTCCATTATTGACTGGTAATCAGATGATTTCGTGCATGTTTGACATCAACGCATATATTCACATGTATCGATCTATGCTATTCAGTGAAGCGAAAATCAAGACCTTGGGTAGAGGCTTGCATCACTCAGCCTTGCTTCCTCTCCCAAGTTGCGTATATTTTTTTTTGGAGACAGCTCATCAGAATGATCCTATTATGACACCGGATCCACATTGTGCTTATCGGCGGCCAACATCATCATATCTCTTTTATGAGAAAATCACTCTGACATAGCTACTGAGTATGGGAATTCCCGACTCAGGACATGATTTTAGTTGTTATATATATATGTGTGTGTGTGTGTGTTGTATCACGTTTCCTGTACCACCCGAAGCTCCGATCCACTCTCTCTTTTTGTCGAAGAAGGGAAATTACAGTTAAGTAAAGTATTTAGGCCGTCATTGCAGCCTCTGATCTCATACTTTAGGGGGCATATGTTATACAGCAAAATGACCCCCTCATTAGCTCAGAGGGGAAAGACATGATAGCTGAAGCAAATTTCAAGATCACAAGCCTTGTTTCCACGTTAACGCTAGCTAAACACTGACAACATGCTTTATAAAGCTTCTTTATAAGCCTAAGGGAGCGTTAGTGACCCTAGTAACTCTACATGTTGGTTCAGGGACAACGTTAGTGGATCCTAATGAGAATCTAGAGGTCAAAGGAGTGAATTGACTCATAAATATCTCTATATTCCTTCCTAAATCTACTCAAAAAAGCAAGGAAACATCTAAAGTTCAACCTATTTGTGGGATTTCTAAATCCTAATGAAGGAGGCAAATGGGAAAGAGCTGACAAGCATGGAAACATCATTTCTTTTACCTTAAGAGACTCATGGAGGAACTTGGCAACCCTAACTCAATTGCTACATAAGCAAAGCTAGGGCTATGGTGATAGAGATCAGATCATTTTAAAGGATAACTTACTTGATTGTCGAGCATAGTCTCAAATCTAAGCATATGAAGTTGGTAAGAAGGGAGAGAGAGAGAGAAGCTGGAGGGGTAAGGGAAGGTTGATTCAATAGATGGTTGTAATCACTCTTCCGGCATTAATATAGAAATGTAGTTTTACTGTCTACTCCATGGTGTTGGTACTATCATTCATTTACTTGTTTGTCCAATACCTTTTAGCATGAGTAGCTTAGTTATGTGTAACTAGATGTCTTGTATGTATTCATGTATTAGTTATCAAGGTTATATGTTGTGATTACGCTTGTCTCTTCTATGTGCAAGACTTGATCTGGAGCCGGCTCAGGGGACTTCCACCTAGCTGCATTGCGCTCTCCAGCAAATCTACAAGGAGGCTTGAGGTAATCAATATGTTTCACTTTGATAGTTAGTTATTGTTTATAGACATGCATGTAACTTTGTGACAGCTGCAGATAATCTTATAGTCTACCAAAGGTCCCAGGAAGACCTTTGAGGGTATCTCCATTCTCCATACACCATGCATTTTATCCTATAGCAGGAGTCTTGGGGAAAGACCAACTTGGTAAGCTCCTCACAATACTCTTCGGTGATGAACTGATACCAACCTTGGCACTACGCTATCATGTCCTTGTACTGTTTGGTGATGTCTTTACCAAAGTAGACTCTTGCCTCCATGTATTCCAAGGTATTTGGTTCTAAAACCTCTATCTAGCTCATCCTAAAGCATGTGCAGAACTATCCTGAGTGTGGCTAGACCACTAATGCACATCTGCATGTTCTCTGCGCTCAGCTACAAGTCATTATTGGTGGCTTCTCACATCAACTATTCTATTTACCCATCGACTTCTAGCATGACTTTGTTCTTCTTGATGGCTTAAGTGAGGGTTCCAATGGAAGGGATCATGCGTTCCCTCACTATGACATCCAAAATCCTAAACAACTGTGGATAGGAAGCCTCAATGTTGGTGATGAGCGGAGGGAGATGTTCATAGGTCCGGATCAACATTTCAATCCTTGTTTCGTCTAGCTCTGCCTACGGTTTCATCATCTTGTGCAAGTAAAGTGGGGCCCCCTTGTACCTCATTGTCCATTCATGTACATGTGCAATGGCAGCATGGATGTCTTTGAGATTTTGGGTTGTCTTTACACATTGTTGTTGAAAACCGTACAAATGGAAAACCTCTTTCTGCACGATGACAAATCTTCTATACATCATTTGCGTGGTGGTATCCAAAGTTGATATCTCTGCATGTATTTATTTCTTCATCTCTACCATAGTGGATCCTGTGGATTTCTTTGTTCTCTACTTGGCCTCTTGCAAGTACTTCACCATCTGATCATTCTGCGCTATCAAGAAATTGATCGTCGAACTCGTGGCTTCTGCATAAGCCTAACAAGCCTCGGCCATGGCATTTGGATGTCTTCTAACATCTGATACGATCATCCTTTATTCTATGTGTGCAGGTCATATGTGATCATCTGGGAGCAACTTTCTACGTGCTTATACAATCTTGTGTTGTGACTTATCAAATGATAGATTGTACACATCCATCTTTGAATCATTGTCAAAGAGAACAACCTCTCCTTTCTCTCTCAAGACCAATTGTGATTTTGGAGGTGGCCAAGACTGTGGTGTGACCTCGGATGCTCTTGGCCTAAGGTTAGTGTCTTGGTACTATGGCTCCTATTCTATCTCCATGTCTTTTGCCTCAACCATCTGCTTAACCTACTGAGCAAGTTCCCGAAACTGCACCTGCTCACCCTCTTCTTCAACTGTCGGCTTCTCTACTGTCTCAACTTATATATGCGTAGTTTTCTTTATCAGTGCACCTTGCCTTTCCTCCTATTTGTGTTTCTGATTTTATTCCCTTTCCCTCTTCTTGAGCTCTTGTTCTTCTTTTAGCTTCTTCTCTGTCTCCTGCAACTTCCTCTCCACATCTTCCAAACTTTGCTTATCTCTCTTCCTCCATTCTACTCTCCTTTCACGTTGTCGCTTATTTTCCTCTATCTCTAAAGCTATTTTCTCAACAAGAGTATCCTCTCTAAACTTGTATCTTTGCTCAACCTCTACGCTCTCGACAATATTCCTCTTGCCTTTGTCTTACGTCAGTTTTCTTCTCACTACTGTTGTTGTTGTTGCTTCATGTGGTGCTACTGCCTGTAGTGCCTCTTTCCATTCTACAACCATGTTGACCAATTCATTGAGCCTAGAGGAGTTATAGCAATACCTCCAAGGCTCTTCCTCTGGCCAATGACATGCCCCGTGAATCCATGGGTAATACACCTTCGCACAGTGGTTCTTACATATGTAGTGGGGATCGTATGGATTAAAAATCTTGGTGTCGAACCCAAACTTCTTCAAGTCCTCGGCCTCGACATCCGCATCCTTCAAGGTACAGATCTCGTACAACCCAATCTACAAAGGAAGAGTAGGCCATGGTTCCTTCTTCCTCATGTGCAATCCTGCTAATAACCTTGTGGAGATGTGGTATGCAACCTCTTGCATGAACAACTTGTCCATGGTAAACCTCGGTAGCTTGTGTAGAGGCTTCTCTGTGCCAAACATCCTGATGAAGGTGCCACCGGGTGAGGCATACCAATTTGCAATGTTAAGCAATGCCTACATCACTTCTTGGGACATGTAAGGTGGATCCTGTTCAAATATCATCTTACAAAATGAGGTGATGAAGTGGTCAGACAGATTCTTGATGACTCCTTGGTAGTTGCACTTAGATAGCAACTTGCAATAGATGTTCACAACATCCTCTGATGGTGTCCATGTCCAACCCATGCCATGGAACTGCTGCTGGGCATAGATTGCATCAAGCAGGTATGCAGACATAAAGAATATTAATTGCTCATCCTTAGCTAGACTCAAGGAATTAGACACATGCACTTTCAGCTGAATAGCCAACATGTCAAACCAATTTAATGGCCTTCCTTCATTTTCCAACTACTCCAACATAACCACCCAACTTTGTGGGAAGGTCTCCGTGCTTTCTTGGCCATACAAGACGCATGCAAAGATAACAAAGAGTTGGTAAGCCTTCCTAAGTGACTTTGTCTTGTAGACCTGGTTGGGTTTCGTTTTGAACTTTGATAGCTCTTTTACCCAACACTTCATTATGTCCCTAGTGTTCACATTATTGTTGGGAGTGTAGAAAAATACATCCATGTAGTTCACCAATTGCGGAAAGTGATACATATAATGGTATTTTTCCATCCTAAAGGTGGAAATTTGTGTTCCATTGGTACTGTTTAGTGTCATCGTCTCGGGATCGATATGTGAGACAATCCAGTGAATGATATCCATGCATGGGAAGGCGAGGTACCTGCATGCAACCCTGTAGAAGCCTGACTTGTGGATGTTGACATAGACTTGTCAATCTTCTAGATCTTCCTTGAAATTGCCTACAAATATGTCCTTTATTTATTTCCATGTAATCTTCATGTCCTTCTCTACGAAAAATTGTGTGTCTGCATAGATAGACAAGTTCATTGGCACCTATTCAACCATGTCTCTAGTGTTTCTCTCTATAGTATCCTTTGATCCAACTCTCTTGGAAACCATGATGCTTGTACTACTGAGAAGCTTCTCAACAATTGATGTACCTAGAGATAGAGCAGACACTGACGACAAACAAATGTTAGCTTAAAAACACAAAGCACTTCAAGGATCAATCATGCAACAAACTGAGCAACTACTAGGCAAGATTGCATAGTTATGACTCTCATAGGTGTGAGACTGTCAGCTAGATATGCGAATTGTGCAGTCCCAGTTTCCAGTGAGAGATACTAATGACTGGAACTGCGTAGAGTGGAGTCCAATATGGATTTTTATGGATTGGAACTACACAATATGCAGTTCAGTTTGACTTGATGTTGGATGGGACTATACATTTCATAATCCCAGTGGGAAAGACTAGGGATTGTCTCTTGGAACTATGTAGAGCATAGCTGGAGCCAGTCATTGGTAGCCTCTGTGTCATCTCATAGCCAAGGCGGATACTTGAGTTCCAAAAATGCACAGTGCATACCGAGAGAATCTAGATCTGAGCCAAGGAAACCCATATTTTCGCAAGGGAAACTTTAAAATGAGTATATCTGAATGCATGAGAAAAGGATGGTGCAGATATGAGTGAATGGTCATGCATGTAGTCAAAGAAATGAAAAAAATCAATCAAACAGATGAACAACAAAGCTAGTGGGGAGAGTCATCGCAACAGTGACCGTTAGTGCAAAATGGGGTTATGAATGTGATGCTTAAGAAATGCAATGAAAAAATTGAAACAACACTTCTACAATTTAAAAAAAACTAAAATTCTAGTGGTCATTCAATAAAACATGCAAAACAACACTCACACAAGACAAAGAAAGAAAAACACCAGAGAAAGTAGCAAAAGACGTGAAAATCAAAATGTACCTGGAAAATATGTGTCAATCATGTCGAAGGTTCCTAGATGCTTTGGGAATGGAAAAAATCCAATATCTAATGTGAAAATGAGCTCTGGCAGCTTCCATTAAATAGATTTGTTCAATTTAGGGTTTATGATGTGCATGCCAAAAATCTAGGAAAAAGTGACAAGTGACGATAGTTTATAAAATTAGCTCAAGTGAAACTCCCACTGCTAAAAATATGTCCCTATTTTTTAGGGATAATTTTTTTCTTTTTTCTTTTTTCTTTTCTAGGAAGGGATGCCATGCATGCATGGAGAAATTGTGCAATTCCATAGGGAACCGAGAACCTGTCGGTACACGCATCGGGCATCAGCTGAGGGAATGTTTCTGTGCAATTTTTGGGTTGAGTGGCTTTGGCTGCCTCTCATGCTCTGTGCAATTTCCTAGTTGAAGAAAATGTGCCAACTGGGTCTACAAATTTCTGGAGTCGAAGCTCACTGCTGGGCTAATCTACGCAATTCTTGAGAGCAAGGCTCACTGTTGGGCTACTTAGTACAATTCCTAAGAGCAAGGATGGTTGCCCATTAGGAATGCGTAGTTTTTCAAGGAAGTGAAAGAACTGGATCAACCAAGTCACGGGGAGTCAGCTTGTGGTAAGACAACAAAGAAAGTAAGTGAGCACAAGCTGTAAAGCAATAGATAAATTCAAATGAAAGCACAAGCACCTAAGCAGTGTAAGACAAGCTGCAAAGATTTTAGGAGGGAGGCTCCAAAATGAAGCGAAGGAAAAATTTTGGAGGGTGGTTGTAGCTGCTACAACATGTGTATAGGAACAATACCTAGATAACATAGGACAAAATAAAGGGAAGTCAAGAGCGTCGAAGAAAAAGGAGCACCAAGATGATTCTGAGGGGAGGAAGAAGTGGAAAGAAGGAAAACACAAAAAGTTTGAAACCACAACACATCAATGCAAATATCCCAACAACTATTGCAACCACTATAACATTAATGGCCATATAGAGAGAAGTGTTGGAAGTTGCATCCAAAGCCTGACTTGAAGAATAGAAAGAAATGTGCAAAGAAGAAGAATTGCATGGCCATTGATTCAAACAACCCAGTTGAATTCAGCTGATACATGGATGAGAAGATCATGTGTACATTAGTGCAAAAGGAAGTGAATCGTAGTATCCTTTGGCAATAGGAAGATAACAAAAAGACAAAAATATTCCATATAAAGATACATGTCAAGAAGATAAATATTGTTGCTCTATTCCACTCAATGTCATAAGAAAATATCATTGCAACAAGGTTGATCAACAAATTTGGATTCAAAGTTCATGATCATCCAATCAGACCAATCCCATATCCATTAGGATGGGTAAATAAGGAAGTGTAAATAAAGGTAACCAAATAGTGAAAAATTAGATTTGATACCAATCTTGATTTTATTAATGAAGTAGAAATTGATGTAGTTCCCCTTGATGTATGTGGGGTGGTTTTTGGAAGTCCCTATATACAAGAAGGATGTAATCTTCATGCAGAGAAATAACCAGTACAACCTCATTACGGATGAAAAATCCTTCACCATTAACATGCATAAGGGAAATTCCAAAATTTCATTGATAAGTGCCACAAACCGAGAAACTAACCAATAATAACAAGTATTTTTTACTATTTCTAAGAGAAAACCAGTTTGTAGAATATTCCATGAGAGAAAAGTCATCCCTAGAGGGGTGTACTAATAAATACAAGCAACAAATAGAAGAGTTTTTATACGAATATAGGGATGTGCTCCAAAATTCTAAAGGGTTATCGCCCAAGAGTGAAGTGTAGCACAAGATCCAGCTATTGTTGAACTCCCCATTACCAAACATTGGGTGGTATAGGTAGTCCATTATAGAAGAAAGTGAGGTGAAGAGGTAGTTGTAGCAGTTACTAGAACAAGGTGTCATTTGACCAGATACCTCACCATGTGGGTCACCCATAATCACTGCACCAAAGAAGTATGGGAAATTATGGACATGTATATATTATAGGGCATTAGAAAAAAGTACAGTAAAGAATAGGTACCCCCTTCCTAGGATAGATGATCTATTGAATTAACTGTATCAAGAAAAATACTTCACCAAGATGGACTTAAAGTTTGGATATCGTGAGGTTCGATTGATGTGCCCCCCAATTAGGTAAAACCTGAGGCCCATCTAACCTTTCCTAGGAACATAAAGGTCACATTATAGCTTCCTTATTGCACTTAATAACAATTTCTTAGCTTAAATGAGTTCCTAGGGTGGTTATAGATATTTTTCATGCTTTATGTGCCTAATATGATTATTGTGCAGAATATTAAAATGATTTTTCACAAATTACAAGGATATTAAGCCAAAGTGATTGACGGTACCTTTCCCCTACTGTAAAAGGTTCAAACTAGGTTGGCTTTAGAGAATAAATACTCATCCTTGTAGCTATGATGTCACTTAAGGAGCAGGATCGATTTTTCTAGCAGTTTTGCAAGGAAAGCAGACCTCTTTTCAAGGGGGATATCCCTCATTCATTTTGTAAAAGTAGAGGGCTCAAGTAGTTCATTAGAAAAGAAAAAAAGTCGAAGCATGATAATAGTAGTCGAGAGCATTAGGAAGTTTAGTTCTCAAGTTTTGAAATTTTTTACTGTGTAAGCAATCCTTCAATTAATGAAATTCATCTTTGGTTCCAATTTTTAATTTGATTTCTTTCAAGGATTTGAGCTTCCTTGGGTGTAGGCCCACCCTAGGTTCTCCAGACACCTTTTTTACCATTATTATTTATGCATTTGTTCATTTTTGCAATTTAATTATGAATATTGCTTTTAAGCATGATTAGTTAGATGATTTATGAATAGTCTTTCCTTGCAAAGATTTTGAGAATTATATGGTAGCATTGGTAGTGTTATATTTTGCAAGTAGCATTCCTTATTATGCATTTTAGTTCACTTCAAGTACTTTTGTTTATTTGATTTTTATCAATTTTTTTTCATTTTGTCTACATGAAACCCTATAGCCACATGTTTTGTTGAATAAATCCTTCTATTTCTGATGTGATGATGTGGAAACAAGTGCTTTATCATTTCTTAGCCTTAATAAGCCTCCATTGCTTCTCAACCTTACATCTAACAAAATTTTTTGCTCATTGGGCTATCTCCTATATAAAAACAAAGATTCGTGTAGAAGCTTGCATTTTCCCTCTGAAACTTGTGCAAACTTGCATCTAAATCATGATTCAAATTCTTTGATGTGTTACAATGTGTCTGGAAACATTAATATGGAATTGAGAATCATAGAGACCAAGTAGATGTGTTGACTTAGTTTGTTGTAGAAATTTCCTTTTTTTCTATAGAATAATGGTTTGCTATTTAAAATTTTTTACTTCAGTTGTGTGTTTTCTTTCCTTGCACAATAGAATTGATATGCTTTCATTTCATTATAGTTATTATGGTTTTCTTTATTTCATTGCAGTTAGCATAAATTTTCTTATTGTTTTAATTCCCTACAATTTCAATTCTTTTCCTATAGCATAAGACAGTTAGAATGGTCTTTCTTTAACTAGATCTCATCTCAACATGTCCACCCATATAAAATTAAGCAAGATAAAAGACTGGTGATCACTACACACATAATGTCGACCCCTCTTATGTTTGTATGAACCTCACGTTGACATTTAAAGTTGATACCCTTGGAATTTGTAGCGTCATTGTTGTAATATTGAGGGCCATCACTATTTGGCATCATTTTTGGGGAGATGTCAAAGTATTTACTATTTTCTTCCCTCATTGACCTGCTCATTTTACTTTCCGAAAAAAGAAAAATATGCATTAGCATTTTAGTTTCCAAAAAATGTACAAAAATAGAAAAATTGCATTTGCATTTTCATTTCAAATTTTTTACAAAAATAGAAAAATATATTTTCTTTTGCTCCTTGAAGAGTTGGGGATAAAATAGGAAATTTCTTACCAAAAATCCCCACTTCCACTAACAATCAACCCCTTTTTGCTAATTGTGATCCTCCTACCCTGTCCATAGGGACTATTGAGGCCCTTTTTGGTGAGAAATCAAGTATTTCTAAGGAGCTTGTAGAAGGAGATATACCTTCACAACCTGTAAATACCATGGTTGGAAATAGAAAACCTAAATCATTCAGATTCCCTATCAGAGAGATAGATGG
Organism: Pinus tabuliformis; assembly: GCA_031772625.1. NCBI lineage: Eukaryota > Viridiplantae > Streptophyta > Pinopsida > Pinales > Pinaceae > Pinus > Pinus tabuliformis. The sequence goes on from CM062820.1 coordinate 483,328,453, forward strand.
AGAATCCAAAATGAATAACCTCGATCTATCTTTCCTTCCACACTTTTATGGTTTTACTACTAAATATATTGACACTTTTATGTTTGAGTTTGTTGTATTTTGCAGGACTTATGACTACACAACTTACAAGAACAAGCTTAAATTGTTCCCTTCCACTCTTGAGGATGCATCGCTTCAATGGTTCATGAGGCTAGAAGGGGGCATCATCACTTCATGGGAGAAAATGTAGTAAGATTTCAACAAAGAGTAATGGGATTATTGTTGAGCAGGAGACAATAGAGATAAGCTATTTAGAATGACTCAAGGAGTAGATGAAGCTATGGAAAATTTTGAGGAAATATTTCAATTGAGTTACATAAAATCACACAACTACACTCTAGATCCAAATTCCTTGAAGTTAGTCCTACTACGAGGAGTTATAGAGAAACTATTGGAAACACTCAACCTACTATCCAATGGAGACATATATCAGCTCAGTTATGATGATATCAAAATGGTATTCAAAAATCGCCCAAGGGCTACTAGAAAAAGAGGTAGAGAAAATAGGAGTTTGGTAAGTCCCTCTTCCTCCTCCTTAATTACTAAAAATGAGATAGAAGGTGTGATAGAGTACATGAAATTGATATCTTACACACCTTTTCTATTCATATAGATACACTACAGATCAAGAGGAAACAAGAAGAAGTAGAAAGGGCATTAGCTATATTTTTCCTTAAATGCACTAAAAGCAATCCTAGCAATGAGTGTCCTTTAGATCTCACAGAAATATGTTTTGTGTGTGAAGAAAACCACTCTACTAAAAAATGTCCATCTTTTCTAGGTTTGAAAGTTGTATTCCAAGGAGTAGAAGGGAGCATGAAGAAACTATTCTTTGTTAATAGAAAAAGGCCACAAGCCCCTAAGCAGTTTCAACAAGGTATAAACTACCACTCTTTTCAATACAAAACATAATGCACACTATCAATCTTGGTGTTCTCCTAGCCCTTCAACCTAGATATGTATAAATTCCTTGTAAATTCAAATTGCATATTGTACTATGATAAAACAATTAACTTGAATCTACTCTACTCATCAGCGGAAACAAAAATTGATCGATGAAATCACAAAGAAGAAAAAGAAGAATCTCAATCACACATAACATAATAATTTTATGGGGAAAGCCACAACTAAAAACCCCTGCTATATGTATATTGCATTAATCAGAAGATCTGAAAAGAAAATACAATGCTTGTTCAACCCGAACAATCTTTGCACAAGTACAATCTATCTCACTACTTCATAAACAAGCTCAAGCTAATACTTAGCCAAATCTGCTACTTGCCAAACTCCACGCACAAACTTATACTTCCTATTGCTTGGTCTCACCAAATCATGCTCACTAAAACAATGGTTAAACTTGTGCCTTCATTCCTACTTTTAAAGGAAATTCAAATGGTTAAAATTAACGAGTTTTCTAATTAAGGAATGATTTATTTTAGGATTTATTCTCATTGCATGCACCATCTATTTAATTTAGATGATTTTACAACTAATAGGACATTATCCTTGAACTCCAATCTCAACTGGGTCTTTCTTTGATCTGACATGCATGAGTTAATTATGAGTGAATCTTCATTTTACTAGTTGAGCTGGTTACATCCCATTACTGGATCTCCCACTAATTCCTCCATCAATTGGAACTAGTTTAACTAAATTTAAATCAATTAAACTGAATTAAATCATTACAACTCAAAAGAACTTAACCTAGGCCCCTAAAATTTAGGGATCACTCTACATGACTCTAGATAGACTCCCACCTTGAACTAACTGAGCCAACTAAGTCAAATTAACTTAGTTAACTATTACAAGTTGCTATCAGAATTATAATTACAATTTAATTCCTAATTTAATTCAAGGACATTAAATTAGGATTTTTCTTGATGCTATTTTTAACATTTCTTGTTGTTATTTTCAACACTCCCTCTCAACAAGAAAGGAATTCAACTCTATCCCAATATGATACCTTTGGAATGTTCTGCATGCAACTATTGTCACTATTTTTGTTGCCACTACAACATTTGCAACAAAAAAGGATCCAAACAAAACAAACTGAATCAATTGTGTTTGCAACTATCTACTAGGAAAATTGTGTTATTGTTGAATCTACTACAGAGCCTCCTGCTCTGTTGTCAACTATGCTCTGCACTTCCTCAATATCTGACTGACATTGATCCTCTCGCTGCTGAATACTGTGGGCCCCCATAGTAAGGTAATGATTCATGAGACAAAAAACACCTCAATGGACCCTGGCCAAAATTTTCAACTCTGGGACTCTAATCTACTCATACTGCTACTTCTACCTCTACATTGTTGCCGCAACTACTGCAATAATGAGTTTGATCTCTCAGATCCTAAAGCACTAGCTTCCATAAGGTTGCTCCCTATGAAACTAGACTCCCTTTGAGTCTCGATCTCTCTATGGGAAATCTCTATACTCCCTCCTGGAAACTTGCAATGTCCTCCTGCATTGGAAACTGGACTACAGAGCTCTGTGCTGGGAATCTCCTGGTGGAAATTGCACCTGCATATTGCAATTGGGAAATTTGTACTACTTGTGTCATTGCAACTAGTTCTGCAATTGTCTCCCGAGCACTGACTGCAACTAGCTATGTAGTTGTCATCTGGATGACTGTCTACACCTACTGACATTGAATCTATTACTATAATACTGTGGGCTCATGTAGAATAGGTGGTGGACCCACTACAACAATCTGGAATTGATCTGGTTGATCCCCTTGTTACAACTACATTGGACCCTGTGTTGGGATCGAGTCCCTTGGGGTCAAATTTTGTAAAGTTTTGTCAAATATTGTAAAGTCTTTGCATTTTAAGGAGCGGAGCATGAGTAGCACAGGTCGATAGGAGTCAAAGGGGCTTTAGGAAGGTAAAATCTCCTTAGTCTGTTAAGATTCAAGTTTTTTTGAGACCCTCCCATGGTTCGCGAACCATGGTATTGTAATGAAGAAGTATATAAAAAGGAGTCATAGAAGAGTCATAAATATAGCTAATTAAGAGGATAGAAGTGCAAGACTTGGGTCTGTTTTGTCTATTTTGTACTTAGGCGAAGGGGAAGGCTCTTGTAGATGTGTGCGTAGAGACCTTGGTAAGTCCTCATCTAAGTGTGCGGGCCCCTACAGCTGTGTGCGCAGGGTTGGAAAGGACTGTAATTGAAGATCTCAAGCATAATAAATGTTTGTTTTGAAGAATTATCTGTGTATCTGTGTATTACTTTTTATCTCTGAATTTACTGTATTTTTTATGTATTGAATACAATTAATCAAGAAAAGTACTTAATAGATTCGTGAAGAGGTAGATCTGTTAATTTATATGATGTTATGAATGTTTAGCGCAGTTGGCAACGGGCATAGAATTGCTAGCTATTAATTGTTGTAACTTCCGGGTCTTAAGGGTTAGGGTTCGCGAAGGTCAAGATAAATCCCTAAGTATGATAGAAACATGTCATATAGTCCTTTGGATGTAGAAATCTGGTTCTAGCATCCACGAATACTTCCTCGGGTGAGACTGCAGCCTATGCTATGTGGGTTGTTACCGAAAGGGCCAGTAGTGTAGGGTTTTGTTGGTTAGCGCAACAAACTTTGAACCTGGGTCTGAATTGCAGTAATTATCAATTTGGAGCCTCTGAGGAATGTAAAGTAGCTACGCACAACATTGGGCCATATAGGATACTATAGGAAGTTCATCAAGGCATATGCACAGATCGCTGCACCCATGAAAAAATTATTAAAGAAGGATGTGACATTTTGTTAGGATGATGATTGCTAAAAATGATTAGATGTGTTGAAGGAAAAATTGTTAGAACACCTATTCTAGAGTTCCCCGATTTGAAGAAGGAATTTCGTGTACATGTAGATGCATATTGCATAGAATTAGGAGAAATGTTAACCCAATCAGGCACAAGAGACATTGACCATCTGATTGCATTTGCGAGTAGGAAGTTGTTTAAGGCAGAGAAGAATTATTCAACCATGGAGCATGAAGGATTGGTGATGGTATATGTGTCCTAGAAGTTCAGGCATTATTTGTTGGGTGCTCACTTCAAAATGTACATAGATCATTCCACTTTGAAGTACCTAGTCAACAAGCCTATGTTAGCGGGGTGGGGGGGAATTTGTAGGTGCTTACTGCTATTTCAGGAATACGACTTTGAAGTAGTTGTGAAGCCCGATAGATTAAATGTTGGACCCAATCACCTTTCATGGATTGAGAATGGCAAAGAAACGACAAGTATTTATGAAGGATTTCCCGATGCACAACTCTCAAACATTGATATGAGATCGGGGTACCATTAGGTATGCATCAAGGATGAAGACATTCATGAAACAATGTTTAGAACAAAGTGTGGTCACTATGAATTTGTAGTTATTCCATTTGGGTTCACAATCACCCAAACAATGTTAATGTGTTTAATGAATAATGTTCTCAATCCATATTTGGACAAGTTGATGTTGGCTTCTATCAATGACATCCTAGTCTATTCAAAAAATTGAGGATGAGCATGTAAATCATTTATCAGAAGTACTACAAATGCTGAGAGAGAATAAGCTCTACGTTAAGCCAAAAAATTGTGATTTTTTCCGGTCACAAGTTTAGTACTTGAGACACATTGTCTCCAAGGAAAGGATAACAATGAATCTAGAGAATATTAAAGCCATTATAAAATGGCCTACCCATCAAAATGTGATAGAGGTCAAATCCTTTATGGGTTTGAATGGGTACTACCAAAGGTTTATTAGTAGCTTCTTAAATATTGGGCATCCAATCATAGCGCTACATAAGAAAGTAATTAAACTTAAGTGGAAACCAAAATGCCAAGCCAAATTTGAGAAATTGAAATATTTTCTCACACCTGCATCGATACTAAGGATAGAAAACCTAGATAAATATTTTGTGGTGGGCATAGATGCCTGCTAGTAGGGGTTCGGTGGAGTCCTCATGCAAGAAGGATGAGTGGTATGTTATGAGTCTAGGAAGCTTAATGAGCACAAACAAAACTATGTTACTCATGATCTAGAGCTATTAGCAATAGTCCTTGCATTGAAAATATGGAGGCATTACCTCCTTGGGAGGAAAATTGTATTAGTGTTAGGTCATGGAGTGCTAATGTATCTCTTTGATCATCCTAATTTGAATGCCAAGCAAGAAATATGGTTGACCTTGATTAGTGAATTTTATTTTGAAATGAAATACTTCAAATGAAAGGAGAATAAGGTATTTGAATCACTCCGCAAAAGGCTACAAGTAGCTCATGTGGTGTCTATCATTTCTTGTGAAGTTAGTATTCAAGAAAAGATTAAGGAGGCAAAATAGGAAGATGAGTATTACTAGCAGATAAAAGAATGCTTGTAGCAAGAGATGGAAGGGACCTTGAGCAAAGACTCGTGAATTATGGACTCCTAAAGTTCAAAGGAAGGTGGTACATTATATTGGGATGGGGTCTGTTGGGCAGCGGATCCCCCGCGTAACGGTTTTTGGGCTTAAAGCCCACAATTTTAGGTAATGGTATTGTAAAGGCTCTGCGAAGTGTGCGGAGTGCGAATTGTAATGAGTCAAGTCAAAGGGTTGTCTACCCAAAAATATTGTAAATTAATATAGAATGTGTCGGCCTACCCATGGTCCACGGACCATGGAAATGTATAAATAGAGCGAGGCTCTAAGTGTAGAAGTCAGTTTTTTGGTTAAGAGTTGATCTTGAGTATTATGGGTTTTTGAATGTGATATTTGCTCTAAGTCTATAAATCTGAGTCTTGGGTTGTAGGAATAGGAAGAGGCTCTATAGCTGTGTGCCCAGAGGCTTGGTAGAGTCCACAGCTATGTGCGCAGACCCCTGCAGCTGAGTGCGTAGGGTGGAATTGGATTGTACTGGAATAGAAGATTAATAAGAGATAAGTTGATTATGAAATATTGTGCATCTATTCACAGATCTATATGTTTATGCTTCTATTATATTTTTATGCATCTCTTTATAGTTTATGATTGCACGCACTGGTTATAAATGTTAAATGAGTAAATACGAATACTGTGTTGGGTGTGGAGCCTGATTATCTTTTGTATTCAAAGGTTTTAGCTAGATGTATACCCCAGGAAGACTATACACCCCTCCACGCGGGGAGGTGCGGTGGGGACTTCCCGCTGGGCGGGTCAATCCCCCTCAGCTGGGGGGTCCGGGGGCCAATGGTCCCCTGGCGAGGGTTTGGGGGCAGCACCCAGAACCAAAAAATAGATGTAAAATTACCTTGTAAAAGTCTAGTAATTTCTAGTCAATTTGGACCGTTCATTAAGCGGATGATCTGACAGTAGAAGTTATGTTTAATTTAAGGTTTTTTCCCTAGAAGGCAACCCCTCACTATATATGAGGGAATTGTATTGCATCTATATATATCTGTATTCTAAGTGAGGAAGAGAGAGGAGATTGAGAGCGAAGAGGGTGTTACAACAGATCTACTGTAGGTTGTATCTCTTTAGTTTGCTAGATAATATAATAAAAGAAGGACTGGCTATTTCTCCATGGATGTAGCCCAAATTGGGTGAACCACGTATATCTGTGTCTCTCTTGCTTTATGCGTTTTCTGTGTTTATATTTTTGCAATATTTTATGTGTTCCATTGCTCTGTAATATATAATTTTCTAACAACTGGTATTAGATCCGAAGGTCTATTTGGCTGATAAACTCACAGGAGAGAAGGGTTCCTGGTTCAAGTGGGAGCAATGCCGGAAGATGGTAGGTTTAGGGTCAAAAAATTCAACGGCCAAAACTACCAGCTGTGGAAGATGCAAATGGAAGATTATTTGTATCAGAGAGATCTGTACCTACCATTGAGCAGAAAGACAAAGAAACCGACGAGTATGACAGACACAGAATGGGATATTCTGGACAGAAAGGCACTTGGAACAATACGGCTATGCCTAGCGAAATCGGTACCGTTTAATATTTCAAAGGAAATGACAACACAAGGTTTAATGTCGGCATTGGCCAAACTATATGAAAAACCCTCGACCTCAAATAAGGTATTTCTTATGAAGCGTTTATTTAATATTAAGATGTCAGAAGGTGGATCTGTTGCAGACCATTTAAATGATTTTAATACTGTGACAAGTCAGTTAAGTTCTGTAGGGGTAAACTTTGATGATGAAGTTATAGCTCTGTTATTCTTGTGCTCATTGCAAAAATGTTGGGATGGTTTAGTAATGGCCATTAGTAACTCTGTTTCTGGATCTAGTACTTTAAAGTTTGATGATGTTGTCGGTGCTATCCTTAGCGAGGAAATGCGGCGGAAAAGCTCCGGTGAGACATCGGGTCATGCTTTGAGTGTAGATTCTAGGGGAAGAAAAATGGAAAGAGGAAAGAGCTCAGGATATCGCAGTAAATCAAGGAAAGGCAGATCCAAGTCCAGATCAGGATAGTGTGCTAGAAATGCAGAAAGAAAGGACACCTAAAGAAAGACTATAGATCTCGGAAGGGAAAAGAAAGAGATGCACAACAAGAAAAAAATCATGAAGCAAATGTGACAGGTGAGGTGTTACAAGATACTTTGATTCTTTCTTTCGAAAATATTACTGATTCCTGGGTGGTAGATTCAGGGGCCTCATTCCATGCCACACCTGATAAGAAATATTTTCATGACTATGTTCAAGGATATTTTGGACAAGTCCGTTTGGCTGATGATAAACCCTGTAAAATTGTTGGAATGGGTAAGGTTCTTGTAAAATAGCATAATGGAAACCAATGGCTACTAACGGAGGTAAGGCATGTTCCAGATCTGAAGAAAAATCTAATTTCAATAGAGCAGTTAGGCGGTGAAGGTTGTGTGACAACTTTCATAGATAAATCTTGGAAGGTCACTAAAGGAGCACTGGTAATAGCAAAAGGCGAAAAGGTTGGTACATTGTATTTATGCAATGGTATTTGTAACTCTATTAATGCTTTAACTTCCAAAGGAGCAGATGCAGCATTATGGCATCATAGGCTCGGACACATGAGTGAGAAGGGGATGAAGATCCTTCACTCAAGGAATTTGTTGCCGGGTTTGAAGAATGTTGATTTGGACTTCTGTGAGAATTGCATTTATGGAAAATAAAAGAGAGTCAGATTTCTCAGAGTTGGGAAAGAAAAGAAGAGCGAAAAATTAGAGCTTGTGCATACAGATGTATGGGGACCTTCTCAGGTATCATCTCTTGGTGGCTCTCGTTATTATGTTACTTTTATTGATCATGCAACTAGAAAAAATTGGATTTATTGTATTCAGAATAAATTTGATGTATTTGATACTTTCAAGAAATGGAAAGCTTTGGTTAAGATTGAGATAGGAAAGAAATTGAAGTGTCTCAGATCAGACAATGGAGGTGAATATTGTAGCAAAGAGTTTGATAGGTATTGTTTAGAGCATGGAATTTGGAGAGAGAAGATAGTTCCAAGAACACCACAAGAAAATGGTGTGTCAGAAAGGATGAACAGAACAATCATGGAGCGTGCAAGGTGCATGAGATTGCATGCAGGATTTCTTTTACAATTTTGGGCAGATGCTGTAGATATTGCTGTTTATCTAATAAACAGAGGGCCTTCAAGTTCCTTGGATGGTGGTGTTCCAGAGGAAGCATGGAAAAGTAAAAAGGTAAACTACTCTTTTTTAAAGCCTTTTGGTTGTGAGGCCTTTATCCATATTAACAAAGAAAATAGAACAAAGCTTGAGGCAAAATCAAAGAAATGTACCTTTATTGGATATGGTGTTAATGATTTTGGTTATCGCTTATATAATTATGAAAATCACAAAATCATTAGGAGTAGAGATGTAATATTCAATGAAAAGGTCTCGTATAAGAATTAGTTGCAGGAAAAGAAACAGGAAAAAGAAAACAGAGAATACACAGTGCTTGATGATATCACAGGAAAAGTGATGGTGCCTGAAAATCATAATGATCAACAGCCAGAACAATAACCACAACAACAACAAGCTCTTCAAACACCTGAAAATGGTGTTATAAGATCTACCAAGATAAGTAGACCCCGTGAACGATACTCCATTATATTATGTATTGTTGACTAATTTTGGTGAACCAGAATGTTATGAAGAAGCAGTGCAGGTAGAAACCAGGAAGAAGTGGGAGCAAGCCATGAAAGAAGAGATGGACTCCTTAGCACATAACTAGACTTGGGACTTATTCAGGTTGCCTGCAGGTAAAACAAAATTGCAGAATAAATGGGTTTACAAGCTGAAGGAAGAAGATGGAGGAAAACAGAGGTACAAATCTAGACTTGTAGTGAAGGTGTTTGCACAGAAGAAAGGTATTGATTTTGATGAAATATTTTCTCCTGTTGTTAAAATGACTTCAATCAGAACTATTTTAAGTCTAGTAGAAGTTGAAGATTTGCATCTTAAGCAGTTAGATGTAAAGACAACCTTTCTCCATGGGGATTTGGAAGAAGAGATATATATGCAGCAACCACAAGGGTATGAGGTAAAAGGGAAGGAGAAACTAGTGTGCAGGTTGAAGAAGAGCTTGTATGGCTTAAAACAGGCTCCAAGGCAGTGGTATCTAAAATTTGACAGGTTTATGTCTGAACAAGGTTACACTAGATGTCACTCTGATCATTGTGTTTATCTCAAAAGGCAAAATGATGGCAGCTATATTATATTGTTATTGTATGTACATGATATGCTTATTGCAGGTTCTAACATGCAGGAAATAAATGTGCTTAAAAGGAAATTGGCAAACTCATTTGTAAGGAAGGATTTGGGTGCTACAAAACAAATCATTGGCATGAGAATAACTAGAGACAGGAAGAATCACAAATTAACATTGTCTCAAAGTGAGTACATAGAAAAGGTGTTGAAAAGGTTTAATATGCAGAATGCAAAACCAGTTAGTATACCTTTGGCTAGCCATTTCAAATTAAGTAAGAAGGCATGTCCCAAGACTTAGGAAGAAATGGCTCATATGTCTAAAGTTCCATATGCATCAGCAGTTGGAAGCTTAATGTATGCAATGGTCTGCACAAGGCCTGATATTGCACATGCAGTGGGAGTTGTAAGCAAGTACATGAAAAATCCAGGAAAAGAACATTGGATGGCAGTGAAGTGGATTCTCAGGTATTTGAGAGGTACCACAAATCAAGCATTATGCTTTGGTGGTTCAAACATTGCTCTACAGAGATATGTTGATGCAGATATGGCAGGTGATAGAGATAACAGGAGGAGCACAACAGGGTATGTGTTTACTGTAGGTGGAACAGTTGTCAGTTGGGTTTCAAAAATCCAAAGTGTTGTTGAAATTTCAACAACAGAAGCAGAGTATGTTGCTGCTATAGAGGCTAGTAAAGAAATGATTTGGTTACAAAGGTTTCTGGATGAATTGGACAAGAAGCAGGAGTTGGGCAGGTTATACAGTGACAGCCAGAGTGCCATACATCTTGCAAAGAACTCTGCATTTCATTCCAAGACTAAACATATACAGCTCAAGTACCATTTCATACGGTCAGCATTGGAAGATGGACAGTTGAAGCTGGAAAAGATACACACTAGCCAGAATCCTGCAGATATGCTAACAAAAGTTGTAACTAGGGAGAAACTGAGAATCTGCTTAGTTTCAACTGGTCTTCAAGTATGATGAAGAATATGAGAAACAACCAGGTCCAAAGTGGAGTCATTGTCTAGCAAATGAAGCAGTGGTGTAGTTGCTATAATCAGTCTCCAAGTGGGAGATTGGTATTAGAGCTGTGTGCCCAGAGGCCTGGTAGAGTCTGTAGCTATGTGCCCAGACCTCTGCAGCTAAGTGCGCAGGGTGGAATTGGATTGTACTGGAACAGAAGATTAATAAGAGATAAGTTGATTATGAAATATTGTGCATCTATTCATAGATTTGTATGTTTATGCTTCTGTTATATGTTTATGCATCTCTTTACAGTTTATGATTGCGTGCACTGGTTATAAATGTTAAATGAGTAAATAAGAATACTGGGCCCACAAAATTATGTGATATCTATAATAATAACACCGTAAGGGTAACAGATGTAGGCAGTGCCTCTTTGCACTCTATACGGACCTACACAAAGGTCAGACAGCTGCGCAGAGTAGCGCAAGCACACAGGACTGGTTCTCGACCCTTCCAAACCTCATCAAGATATCCCTAGGGTGCGGAAACCTGGTTCCATCACCCTCCCATACTACCTCTTGTGATACCCCCTTGGATTTGGATCAGAGACTAAAGAGTACGATCCGCGAGGCTAATATGATGGTAACAGATGTGTAGCACCATGTGTGGTTTGTGGCATCATTGGCACCACACCTTAGGACGACGCTATCACAGCAGAAGTTTTCGACCCAGGAAGAAGCATTGGAAATGGCAATAAAGTTGCATGAAACACCGATACAGGATCCAGGATTGGGAGTCCAATAGATCCATGCACAACTACAAAACCTATGCCTGGAGATGCAAAGTTTGAAGCAGGATAGGGTGCCACGACCGGAGGCGTGTGAAGAAGAATGGTGCAGAAAATGTAAAGGCCAGGGCCATGATAAGGATCGTTGTCTAGTATTCGTGAACTATTTGGTAGGAGGGGGACCATTGCCATTGAGACCAGAGGCACAAGCAGGGCCAAGTGCAGCACCCATGCTATGGTGTGCGATCTGGTAGGTGGGAGGAAAGCACACGACGGACAACTGTCATTTGTTACAGAAGTATACACAAACTCCCCAATAGCTATTTTGCAATTTTTGTAGATCGGTGGGCCACAATGAGTGTACTTGTCGCAGCTACGAGTTAATGATGGAGCAGACCCCAGCAGATGGAAACGCAAGGCCTTGACCTAGCCGCGGGGATGGCACGCGCTGGATTTCAAGGGCGAGGGCAAGGACGAGGAGGAATGGGGCTGGGAAGGGGTTGTGGATAACTAATCTGTTACAATTATGGAGGACCGGGACACTTCACCCATGATTGTACCAACCCAACGAGAATATCTTGTTCGTACTGTGAGTAGTTTGATCATGAAATGGTAGATTGTCCTACATTGATCGCATAGATGCACAAGAAAGGGGTACTACAGCCTACTTCGAATCAAAATATCCAAATGATGAGGTCTGAATCACGCGAAGAAGACCCCAACATGAACATGATGCTCAGAAGTGGTGCGACCACAGGAGAGGGAAGCAGCTCGAGGAAGATACATGGGTTCACAAGGCTCCTACAAAGGAACCTGAGTTTGGCTTGGAACGCGCAAAGGAGACGTTTATGGAAGCTAAGAAGAGCTCTGCGGAGGCCTCTACTTTAGGTAGTAAGGATCAACTAGAAATAGGAATGGATCCTTCTATGCTTACTACCTTTTTAGAGACATGCATGAAATTGTTGCACTATAATAAGGTGGTTAAAGGACTACAAGAGCTAATAACTAGGTGGGGAACCGCGCATAGTCCGGAAACTGGGAAAGCATGCATTGCGCACTAGGGGGGAAATGAGATTGATGACACAAATTGGTGAATATGAAATGGATCAGGTAATTCTAGACCTGGGTTCAGACGCGAATGTGTTACTAAAGTAGACATGGGAATGCATGGGCAGGCCCACATTGTAGTGGTCCCCTATTCAATTACAAATGGTGAACCAACAAAAGATCTTGCCCATGGGAAGGTTGCAAGGGGTAACAATGGACATTGAAGGTGCGAGCACGCAGACGGACTTTGAGGAGATAAAGATTGTGGATGACAACAACCCTTACCCAGCGTTGCTAGGAATAAATTGGGCCACTGATATGAATGGAGTCATCAACCTGAAGAAGTGGAAGATGATATTTGAGAAAAAGTCTCTACGCGTGGTAGTCCTGCTAGATCCAATCGAAGGAGCGTGCTACATTGAACCTGTGCACGACAATGATAGTGAAGATGAGTTGGATTGCATTTACCAGATAACGGCGCAAGACCAGGATCAGGTGAACCCGATTGCAGATGGGAGAATCTCGTGGGGACGCGACAGTTCTTGTACTTCGAATTTAGATGAAGAAATTGAGTGCTGGCAGAATCAAGTGCACGAAGTGACAATGCTGAATTGCAACATGATGATTAGATCACTATGGCACATGACGATCGAATCAAGGGAACTGCTAACAGATGATGGGGTAACAAGAGTGGATGAATATGTAGAAAAATTTGAAAATGCTGTACCGAAATAGCAGCAGTGTGGTGCGCTAGAAGGGGTGTTGCACGCAACACCCACACGGTGCGGGCATACACCTCAGAAGACTATGGGAAACTAGCATGAATGTAGAAGACGGATAAGCTTATGATTTAGAAGTCCCCGAATGCAAGCCAGGCAGTCAGAATGCAACAGTTTGTGTGCCCACTTGTGTCGATGGGTGCAAACGTGTGCTGTGTAAGCACCTCCCAGACTAGGGATCGAAAATAAGGGAATGCGACGCATGCCACAAAAATTTCACGTCAGCGCCTTCACAAAGCTATGTGGGATCATGAACAGAGTGTACTAGACAGGAAAAACTGAATGGGACTTGTGCATGCCAATGGTCCGATGGGCATATAGGGCCATGTGTGGGACCCGGGGCGTGAAAAGGGTTTCAAAGACGACGAGCAGAGTCAAGGCCATCGTTTTGGAAAAGAAACCTTACACAATCACTCCCATAATTGTGCTAACACGCGAGGACTAGAATGAAGAAATTACGTAGATGCACGAGGAAAAACATATGTAGATTCAAGAAGCCATTCAGCGGGGGGACGATGAGCTTCGTGAACTTGAAGAAGATAAGGTACAACTGAAGCAAAAAATCCTATTAATGGACGAGGATATTAGAGAACTGGAAACCAAAATCTCGCAAGAATTACTCACGATAATAAGACAGGGCCATGTATGGGCTACCCCACTACTGCGCTAAAACATTGTTGCCGGGAGTTATTGGCTATACTACCATGGCTATGACCGCACCTTATCAGGCGAAGCAACCAAGGAAGCACTTCGCATAAGGGAAAATGTGAGGCGCTGATGGGCTCAAGGGTAACTAAGGAAGGCTCGTGGACTGGGTCGGGTAGTGACTTGAAGCCTCGCACCAGTAGTGCGACCACCTGACTATCCATAGGAAGCACAGTCTCAACGCTCCAAGCAGTTGAAAGAGGGTGCGGGACTATAAACAAGTCTGTATGGGAGCTGTGCGACACGGAAGTTGCGCGTAGGATTAGTATGCTGCATAGGTCACATTCGCGCACAAGGGACTGCGCTGCCACATGTATAAGCTAGAAAGTGACCGTTGGTGTCACTGTTCATGACAAGATGGCCAATTTAAGACAACGAGGAGTAGACGGTGGGTAATTAAGACATAGAATCAGAACTAGATTTGCGACTATCTGCCACCAATCTCGCATTAATGAGCCGAATCCGAGGGGAACGATCAAATTTGAATTCAAAAGGGCCTATAAATCACAGGTGGCCCTCCATCGAACAACCCTTGGCATTTTTCAAATTAAGTTGTTGCATTATCAAGTAGGCATGAACCTGATGAATGAGGAGGTTGTAAGAGCGAGTCTGTGGTTTGAAGCGTTGTCAAAGGATACACAGGAGTCCCTGATCAAAATCATGTCAACAACAAAGGGAGCCACACAAAGTTCTATGCCACCGGTAAGGGATGCACCAGAAATCCCCAAATCACCCCAAACACTGAAGCCCAAGAAGGACCCACAGGTAGCAGGACCGGTCCGTATGTCTTCGCAAAATCTGCGGTTCGGCAAACTGTCGATGGAAGAAAAGGGAAAAATAGTTAATATTGAGAGCGACAATGAGGAAGAGGATCCTCTAACCTTTGTTGAAGAGATGGAACCAGAGGAAGAGATGGAAGAAGACATCCAACTAGTATGCGCCACAACAAAGTTGCCCAAGTATGTCCCTCCACGGAAAGGGAGGGTAAAGGTACCTAAAGATTTGGATTTCGTTAAGAGCACACTCAACATCCCGTTCCTCCCCACACGAGTTCTGTTCGAAGGCTCGGCTATGGGTAGCATTCCCACTATGAAGTTTGAAGACTGGGACCTCGTGGATAGCGAGAAGTTTCCTCATTTGGAAACTAGTCAGTTGATGGAACAAAGCACGGAGGGGGCCATTACAACACTGCAACCACGGTCATGGCTATGCGAGGTGGAGGAGGCTGGGCTACTCCACCTCCTATCGATTCCACACTTTCATTGGGCCCCAATCACGATATTTTTCATTAGGCAACTACTTTTCTTGGTGCACGATGGGTACTTGTGGCTAGAAGTGCCCATTCTCATCACGGCGGAGCTCATTCATAGGATTTATCGGCTTCCATGTGTGGGAAGGAACCACGCAGAAATAACTGGCACAAGTGGAGACTTTGCGCTTGTGGAGGCCATGAAAAAGAAATATAAGTTTGAGAAAAAGTAGAGGGGGTACGTTATTACTAGTATTCAAGACAAAGGGGTCCGCGTCGCCACCCAATTGTTGGTAGGTAAGGTGATGAGAAAATGCCGAGGCAATGAGGTGCTAGCAACGGTCATCGCGCTGGCCAAGCAATGCAGTTCCTATGTGAAGAGTTCCTGACAAACTGTAGGGAGGCCCAAGAATAGGGTAAGATCTTCCACTATGTGTGGTTGCTCTTATCCATACTGTCGGTTACAAGTGAATTGCCTGAGGATAGTCATTTTCCTTCCCTTGACCAGGACTGGTGAGAGGTAGAAAAATATGCATCGCTATTGGTGACAAAGGATGCCACACAAATTCGAGAAACCAAGATATTTTGGGTACTGATAGAGGCAATCATACGGCTGTGGATCAACAAATGGTCGTGCCTATCCGCCTCGGTATACGACAGTGTGAAGAACTTTGCAGACTTTAAAGCAGATATGCACCATGTGTATATCAGAGCGTGGAAGGATATGGAGCAGAAGTGGACCACACTCCCCTTCATCGCAATAGATGACGTTGTGTTTGCGGTGATTGACACATGGCTACCAGAATGGTGGGCACCAGATGTGGTGGTGCGCGATGAGATGGAGATTCAAAGACAGAAGGCTACCGCCAAGCTGCTAGCACAACAGAAGCAGAACGAACAGCTAGCTGAAGAAGTATGGGCATCCCGAGAGGCAGCGAAGGCCGCCGCAAAAAAGGCAACAACAGGAGGGGCCGCTATGTGACAAGAAGAAAGAGGCCTGAATGTGACCACATGGCCTAGCACAGATGATACAACGGAAGGTGCGGACTCGAGCACCACCTCTACAAAATTAAAGAGGTCACACGTGACAGAACGAACAAGGCCACGGAAGAAGACCAAGGCTTCCAAGTTGGATGGGGACCCTATTACACTGACCGAGGGTGACCTATATGACATCAGAAACATAGTGCGTGAAGTCACCAAGGAGGCACTCCAGGAGGCAATGACAGAGCCACAAAATGTGTTGGGGGCGCTTAGGGTGCAACTCCAGGAAATTCAGGTGCGGCCTCCACAACAGGGAATGATAGCCACCTATGGGGCTATGGGTACATTAGCAACCGAGCAGTTGTTGTGGGCCAAAATGGCTAATACCATCGCACTGCCAGAAGGAGCACTGACAGTGGACAATGCGGAAGACAGAGCCGTGGTAGGTCGGCTCAAGGGACTGGCCCTAAACTTGGCTGCCCTTCTGCACGAGATATTATACCAGCTACAGGATGGAGCAACGACAGAGCTTCGTGCTAGGGAATGACACACAGTACAGATGCTTAGTGAATAGTGAATCAACATCGAGCAGCTGAGCCTCCAACACGATGATGTGGTAGCGCAGACTCAACAATTGGAGCAAATCGTCAAGGAAGCATGCCATCCGTCCCCGAACTAGTGGTTAAGAGTTGATCTTGAGTATTATGGGTTTTTGAATGTGATATTCACTCTGAGTCTGTAAGTCCGAGTCTTGGGTTGTAGGAATAGAAAGAGGCTCTACAACTCTGTGCGCAGAGGCATGATAGAGTCCACAGCTATGTGCGCAGACCCCTGTAGCTGAGTGCGCAGGGTGGAATTGGATTGTACTGGAACATAAGATTAATAAGAGATAAGTTGATTCTGAAATATTGTGCATCTATTTGCAGATTTGTATGTTTATGCTTCTGTTATATGTTTATGCATCTCTTTATAGTTTATGATTGTGCACACTAGTTATAAATGTTAAATGAGTAAATAAGAATACTGGGCCCACAAAATTAAGTCAGATCTATCATAATAACACCGTAAGGGTAACAGATCTAGGCAACACCTCTTCATGCTCTGTACAGAGCTACACGAAGGTCAGATAGCTGCGCGGAGTAGAGCAAGCGTACTGGACTGGTTCTCGACCCTTCTAGACCTCATCAAGACATCCCTAGGGTGCGGAAACCTGGTTCCAGCACCCTCCCATACTACCTCGGGTGAGACTTCAGTCCGCGCTCTGCGGACTGTTGCTAAAAGGGACGGTAGTTTCGGGATTTGTTTGGCTAAAACACTTTTGAACTTGCGTCAGGCCCCAACAAGCCAACAGGGTCCCTGGGGTTAAGTTTTGGTCAAATTTTGGGTTAAATTTTGTATGAAATGTAAAGTCTCCCCAAAATATGGAAGCGTAGCTCGAAGATAGTTAAAGTCAAAGGACTTTATTCCCTTAGGTGGGTAAGTGATAGGAACATTTTGAGACCCATCCATGGTCCGCAAACCATGGTATTGCAAACAAAATGCTATATATAGATGACTCATAGCGAGTCTAGAGAAGTAAGTAAGAAATAATATCATTATTTTGGGCAAGGAGCTAAGGCAAGTGTTAGCCTCCTGTTGCAACAGGTGTTCATCTTTCATGATTGACAGTTTTACATGCCAAATATGTCGTACTTTGCATCTTGCAATGCTCCATATTTCCAGAAAAAGGCCAAAGAAGAGGCCATGAAAGTGTGCCAGTCCAAATGCCACTGCTGTATTCCAATTTTGATGACTTAACCATTTTTGAAGAATGTTCTGTTAAGGGAAGTCCAAACAGCTTAATCTTGGCTTCCCTAGGTTTCAATTTCTTTTTTTAGAATATAGAGAATTGATATCTGTCCAAACAACTTAATCTTGACAGATTTGTAGATAGGTAGAGAAACAAAGGAGTCCAACTGCTTAATCTGGACCCTTGGAAGAAATAAGGATAAATTTAGATAGGAGGGCAGTCAAAAGAAAAATTATAAAGCAGGGTCTGCAAGTCTAAGTGCACCCAAAACAAAAAGAAGAAAAAATGCTAGGTAAGTAGGCCGGGTAGGTAGTTTTTGAGGTTGCAGAATGTTGATATGTGATCAGTTTTGTGTTTTAAAGTGATATTGTACTTTAGATCACAGGTACAAGGCAGTTTTCATTTGGAGGAGCTCAAACTGGACATCTCTAACCTCCCCTTCTTCCTCTTCCCCAAAATCACTCACTAATTTCCCTGAAGAGGTCAAGATCTGCTTCATTCCTCTTAGTTTCATCATTTTCCATATCATTTGCCTGGTGAAGATCTGCTTCACTCAAAGATTTCCATTCTTCCTCTATGAGTCATTTTTCCCCTTTTGTTAGCCTAAGATCCACATACTTAGCGCTTTCTTGTCATTTCCATATTAACTACTGACTCTATTATGTAAATCCCTATCTGTGTTCCCCTTCCCCTACTAAAATTATGTTAATAGCTCCCCTATATACTTATCCCCTCCCCCTTTTTGAAACATAACCATAAGTTCATTGGGAATTGCTAAGTTTATCTGAAACTCAGCAAGAACCCTCATCTCCACCCTCAAACTATCTCTTCATGCATATTACTCCACCGCACAGCATAAAATTCCTTTAATGTGTATAAAAACCGTCTTATTTCACTTATTTTCACCCTCCCAAGGCACAAACCCCTCGTTTTTCCTTAAAACCCTTCTCAAACTACACAAATCCACCCTTCTAGGCTTTCGGATCCCTTCCGATGCCTTAAAAACCTGTTAAAAACCCCCCAAACTCCGCAAACCCAAGGTTTTGGACCCCCGCGGCGCTGTATTAAGATTCAAATATTCGTGGGCCCCATCCCTAAACCTCCGCTGCCTCATCTTTGCCGCCAACCGTTAGATCTGGTACGCCGCAGATCAACGGTGGGCGGGTCCTTTCCCCAGCGAAGCCGCCAAGGGTTAATGCCCGGGAAATCGGTGGTTTTACCGTTGTACTCCCGCCACGCATCACCCTCTCAGCTGTGGCGGAGCCCCCTCTGCCAATACCACTTTTTCCCAAAGGCGGTGCGCCCAAAACCGAAAACCGCCTTCGCCCAGTGACGTCATCTTGCTACGTCATCAACCTGCGTCAGGCCTCCTGCCAAGTCGTCACTGCCACATCACTGCCACCATGTACCACCACGTCAGCTCCTCCGCCATACCGCCACGTCACCCGGCCGTACCGCTGATGTCATCTGCTGACGTCACCTCCGTACTGGGACCCTCTGCTGATGTCATGCTGACGTCATCACTCAAAGAGGCGCGAAAGGTGAAAATTGTGCTTAGGAAGCCCGAATTCAGATTTTGAGGTAGTTTTTCATGCGCGATTAGCACCTAGCACTAATCGCGCATGGCTACGGGAAATGGGCCAAAATGGAAAGCCCCTCATCGCGCAACCCCCAGCAAGCCTGAAAGGCGCAGAATGACCCATTTTTCTTCGCGAGGCATTCAGAAAGGGGCAAACAAACTTTTTAAAGCAACAGAAGGCTGAACAACTACCATGAAGGATCGATGGGATAGTCTAAACCATTCAGAAGATATTAAAGACTCCAGGATCAGCGCCAAAGAGTATCAAGAAGCGGCAAAGAGTATCAGTTCAGCAACATCAAATCAGGTGAAAATTAAAAACCTTCATCAAAGTCAGCAAAGCAGTTAAGGCCATTTAAAAGCCTATCTGGTCGGGATTAGTGCACATTAATGCCAGCAAAACAGCAGCAAAACCAAGTTAGAGGTGGAGATAAAGGACAAATCACAATTATTACAGGAGGACTGCACCGAGCCACCCAGGACAGACATTAACTCAGTTTTGATACAGCTGCCCTCAGCGTAGCTCAAAGATATTTTCATGCATTTATTTCTGGATAAGATTAGGTTAAAGTAATCATTTTCTTTCAGACCTGTTTAGGTCGGCTGTAATAGATTAATTTTTGGATAATTTTCCCTATATATACCGACCCTCTGTATTGTTTAAAGGGTTGGTTGGTTGATAATCCTCATTAGAGACTCGCACTGGATAGATGAGATGTTTTACTTAATCAAAGATTGTTGAAAAGCTTTGGAGGAATGACTGTTTGCTCTGTGTCTAATGGTTTGAAGAATTAAATACGGAATTTTTGTGCTGCTATATGAATCAATAAGTTTTCCTTACCTTTGTTATTTCGATTTCACATATGCTCAAGTCACAGAACAAAGGATTGGCTTAGAATTTGCTTGGTTGCACTCTATGCTCAGTTTCTGTGGCTTCTTAATGTTTTCCTCTTGAATTAGGCATAAATATGAATTCTGTTATGGCTCATGTTTGACCTATTTTCACATATAGATGACTGTTATTTAGGAATTCTTAACTGCTCCTAGATAGGGCTGATTTGTCTTCTCTTTGCTAACCTGAATGAGAGATTCTTAATTTCCCCTCATTCCTTAGCCTTTAATCCACCTCTTTTACCTTGAATGATTTTTTCATATACAGCTAGCTTGCTCCATATTCCTTCTTGTGACCAGGAAAAATACTCCTTGACTCCACGCCCAATGGTTCTAAAACTTTCATGCTATCCCTGCCTCTTTACTTGAAAGCATCATCCTTCCCACCAAAAACACAACAAAACCCCTTGAACTCAATAACTAGCCTAAAAAATTATCAACAAAGCTAAATCCGAAAGAGAGAGCCCTCTCTGATTGCAGGTGGGCTAGAACCTGCAGTCCAAAGATTGTTCTGTGGTTACCTCGGCCGTATCCTTTTGTTGCCAACCAGAAGGACAACCTGAGTGATAACAGCAAGAAAGGTCTATTTCCTATACTTAGGCGAAAGGGGAAGGCTTCTGCAGCTAAGTGCGCGGAGATCTTGGTAAGTTCACAGGTTGAGCGCATGGGCCCCTGCAACTAAGTGCATAGGGGAAGGAAGTCTTTACTTTGAAGAATATCTAATAAATAGTCTATTTTGAAGACCTATCCTGTGTATATGCATCTCTGTGTTTCTTTCTACAATTTTATATGTTCGCTCAGTTATTGAGGATATATGAAAGAATGCTTAATTTTTGTGCGAAAGTAGTAGATCTGTAGAATTTATGCATGTTATGAATAATTGAAGGCCTTCACAAAGATCTAAAAGTCATTTCAGTAAATTTATGGTAATCATTTGTTTCGGAAGGGTTAGAGTTCATGAAGATAGATCTAAGACCTAGGAACCACAGGAACCCTTCGCACAAACCTATGGATGTAGAAACTTGGTTCTATCATCCCCCAATACTGCATCATGTGAGATTGTAGCCTACCTACGTGGGTTGTTGCTAAAAGGGCTAGCAGGTAGGGTTTTTTGGTTGGCGTAGATAACATTGAACCTGGGTCAGGCCCCACCAAGCCAACAAATGGTTTCGTTGCTGGGACCAGGATCTTGCTAAAGGGATGTGTGATAAATGGCTCCCGGCGAAGAAAGAAATTGAAAAGTGGATTGATCAAAAATTGCATGCATTTGCAGCACAGGAAAACAGAAATCCATGCTTGTCCGAGGAAGAGTGGCTAAATAGATACCTATACACAAATGAGCTTGAAATATTCTTTTGCTCTTCTCCTTATGAATTGCACGAGTGGCTATCTAGGTTAGTAGATAGTTAGGGTACGTGGAAGCTTGATGACCCTATTGGGTGGACCCCAGAACTGGTGAAGCGCTTGGAGGCTTTAGAAAATAATATCGCATAGGTCAGTGATCACAGGATCGATCATATCTTAGGAGGATTCATAACTGAGTTCATGATCAATACAAACATCAGCTATAGTGAAGGAGAGCGTAGATTCTTCAAGGGGCCAAGAGGTAAGTACTTAAACTATTTGAAGACATGGATTAAGACGTTGTTGTGTGAAAAGCAGGTTATGCCATTACATTGGTTTTTAGGACTACGCGAAGTGGAAAACCCTTCAGAAGAAATGAAGAATCAGGCTCAGAATACAGTTTGCTATTCGGATCTCCTGATAGCGACGACGAAGGAACTATTCTGAGAACACCGCGAAGCACGCTGCAGATAGTAAGCCAGGGTATCCCATGGATACCCCATCCATCAACTCCACCACTGCCTCCACCTCTACCACATACACCTACACCTCCACCTCCACATCCACCTCTGCATTAACCATTCAATATGGTGAACACGATGAAGATGCCAATATTTAAAGGGGTGGGAAGTGAGGGCCCCGAACAATTCTGGTTCATTGAAGATGTTGTATGGAAGGCACAAAAAATTACTGATGATAATATGAAGAAAGCGCAACTGGTTACAGACTTGGTACATCAAGTTCTGTACGAATAAACTTGGTGCAACGATGACGGAGACTCATCATGCACTAAGTAATGAGTTTAAAAAGCCTAAGTCTCAGGAGCAATCTGTAACAGAGTTTAAGGAAATACAACAAAGGGTAAATGAGTCCACATTGGACTTCGATCAAAGGCTAAAATTCATGATTTGGAAGGCTAATATGAAGATCACGATTGATCAACATAGAGACTGGTACATTGCTTCGCTATTACCTCATTTGAGATTGCCATTATCACAATAGAAAATAGGAACGTAAGAATATGTTGTGGAGATCGCGATGAGGTTGGAAGCCTTACTAGTGTAGGATACGAACATTGGAGTATAACAGATTTAGCCGCAGCTAGCAAGCCTGCACATGGAGTTGCAGAGCTTGAAGACAAGAAAGGAAGCTCAGCCTAAGGTGCGTACAAAAGTTTGGTGCATAAAATGTAAAGATAAGGGACATGATAAGGATCATTCTCCTGTTTATTAGAATTACTTGATTGGAGGAGGCCCTATTCCTTTTAAGCCTAAGAACATTGCAGGAGTATTATTATGGTGTGCTATCAGCAAGATATCTAGGAAGCAAGTGACTGACCGTTGTCACCTCTTGCAAAATATTGTACAGACTCTGCAACAGTTTTTTTGTACCTTATGTAAATTAGTTGTGCATGATGACCGAAATTGCTCAAGCTATGAATTTATGATGGATTGGATGCCCACATATCAAATGCAAGCAGAAACTCGACCTCGGGATCAGGGCACGAGTGCAGTGCGTGGAGGATTATAGGGCCATGGAAGAGGAAGAGTAGGAGGGGATGGAAGAGGTCGCAGACAAGTTATTTTTTAAAACTGTGGAGAAGTAGGACATTTTTCACGTGACTGTCATAACCCATTGCATCCATTATGTCGGTATTGCAAATAGTTTTATCATGTGATAAAGGATTACCTAGTGTTAATAATCAAAATGTAGGAGAAAAATACTCAACCAACCATGAAAATTATACATATGATGAGGGCGGAGCCTTGTGAAGAGGACCATAGAATTAATATCGTGACGCGAAGTGGCATTTCCATAGGAGAAGATAAAGGAAAGCAACCAGAAACTAAAGGATGGATGCACAAGGCTACCAAAAAAGAGGTAAAATTTGATCTCAACAAGGTTAAAGAAACTTTTATCGAAGCCAAGAAGAACTTCGTTGAGGCTTCTATGTTAAGAAGTCAGGAGAAATCGACTGAAAGCAATGAAGCACGAGATGTGGATCCCTTGCTATTGGCTACTTTTTTGCAAACCTGTATGAAGCTATTATGGGATAGGAAGGTGGTGGAAGGGCTCCAAGAGCTAATTGACAACTGTACGGGTAAAATAAAGACTCCTCCAAAACAAAAAGTTGTGAGGAAATTAGGTAAATATAAGAAGAGGATAGGGCACGAAAGGAGGCTAACCGCGCAGATTAGAGAGTATGAAATGGATCAAGTCATACTAGATCTGGGCTCTGATGCGAACATGTTGCCTAAGAAGATATGGGAAAGCATGGGGAGACCTATGCTACAATGGTCTCTTATACAACTACGCATGGCCAATCAAGAGAAGATCATTCTTATGGGGTGCCTGTATGGGGTAACAATAGACATTAAGGGGGAAAGTGATTTGGCCGACTTTGAAGTAATTGAAATAGTGGATGCCAATAATCCTTACCCTGTGCTGTTAGGAATTGATTGGGCCTTCGATATGGATGCGGTAATTAATCCGAAAAATCGAAGGATGACATTTGAGAAGAAGGCACTCTGGGTTATTGTCCCATTGGATACCATGAAGGAGCATGCTACACTGAACCAGTCCGTGACTATGAAGAGAAAATGATTTGGATCAAATATACAAGATCACTACGTGTGATGAAGATTGGATCAATTTCACTACAGGTGGGTGAATTACATGTGATAGAGATAGTTCCTGTACCTCAGATTTAGATGAAGAACTCGAGCATTAGAAGAATAGGTTGCACGAAGTCTCAATGCTACACTGCAATATGATGAAAAAATCGTTTCACTATGTGTCTACAGAAGTATGAAATCTACCTCATTATGATGGTCTGAATGATGTCAAATTTTTTTTGGATCAGTTTCAAAAATAAGTGCCAGAGGACTATCAGTTCTAGGTGCTGGATCTGGCGCTACACGCTATGCCTTCACGATGGTGGGGGACGCATAAGGATAGCTTCACTAACTGGAAAGAGTACAAGTGAATGATGAAGCTAAGTTTTGGGTACGTGAATACCCACCTGACAGAGAAATACTCAGGAAAGGATGATTCACACGAGCACTTGGCACAGATGGACTAAAGCTTGGGGGGATTAGACTCAACTTGAATGGGTACATATCTTTTGTCACACCCTAGATACTATTCCGATGAACTGGTACTTAGAAACAGAGCTACACGATGGGATGACTGCGTGGGATATCTTGAGGGAAATTTTCTTGTTAACTTTCATCTTTGAGGATGGATTTGCGTGTATTGATGAAGTGCTTCAAGAAATTAAGGTTGCAATCTTCAAGATGCCTAAGGAATCGACAGAATGGGTTCAACTAGAATGGAATACACAACTGTGCTATGTGCTGGAATGCTACAACGTGACTGTAGAAGAAGAAGAAGAGGATCCACGAAATATCAACATTCCAGAGTCCGAAGCATAGAGCGAGGTTGAAGGACCCAAAGAAGCAAACCCTGATATAACATAACCTTTGAAGACCAGGCAAGTGAACATTGGATCCAATGTGTAGCCTAAGTTTGCAAAGATGGTCAATTTTTGGGATGAAGATACAGTTGATAAGGTTGTGGAACTACTACACGAATACCAAGACTTATTTCCTACCAAGTTCTTGGACCTGAAGCGAATAATAGGGGATCTAGGTGTAATGAAGATCACCCTAAATCCCAATGTGAAGCCCATGAAACAGAGACCCTACCATCTAAATCCAAAGTATAAGGAGAAGGTGTGAAAAGAGCTAGACAAAATGTTGGAGGCTGGAATCATTGAGCCAGTGGAAGAGTCTGATTGGGTGAGCCTTATGGTTGTTCAGAAGAAGAAGCAACAATATGAAATCAAGATATGCATAGATTTGATAAATCTCAACGATGCATGCATTCATGACCAATTTCCAATGCTATTTACAAATGAAGTCTTAGAGAATGTTGGCGGGTAGCAAACCTATTCAATCATTGATGGGTTCTCAGGGTACCACCAGATTAAGATCACCCCGGAAGACCGCAACAAGACCACTTTTGTGATGGAGTGGGGATTCTTCTAGTACACAATGATGCCATTCAGACTGAAGAATGCGCCCATGATCTTCTCAAGGGTCGTGATTGCAAATTTTAAGGACTTCATCCATAAATTCTTAGAAGTTTACTTTGATGACTAGACTATGTTTCGATTGGCAAAGCACCACGTTGCAAGTCTGTGCCTTATGTTGGATATTTGTCGTAGATACTAGATTACCCTGAATTTGAAGAAATGTATCTTTTGTGTGCCCTATGGGATATTGCTAGGCCATGTGGTATGCAAGTAGGGATTAATGGTATGACCCTACGAAGATAGTTGTTATTGTCAATTTAGAGGCTCCAAAGAATGTAAAGCAATTGCACGCAACGCTGGGCCACACCAGATACTATAGGAAGTTTATCAAAGCTTATGCGCAGATCACTGTGCCAATGGAGAAATTACTAAAGAAGGATGTGAATTTCTGCTGGGATGAGAAGTGTCAGAACAATTTGGATGTTTTAAAGGAAAAGATGGTGATTGCACCCATTTTGGTGTTCCAAAATTGGAAGAAAGAATTTCATGTTCATGTGGATGCCTCTTGTATTGTGTTAGGTGTTGTATTAAGCCAGCCAGGCGAAGGTGAAATTGATCATCCTATATCCTTCATGAGAAGGAAATTTCCAAAGGCCGAGAATTAATACTCAACTACAGAGTGAGAAGGGTTGGCAATGGTGTATGCGCTATAGAAATTTAGACATTACCTATTAGGTGCGCATTTCAAAATGTATATAGATCACTACGCTCTCAAGTACCTAGTCAACAAGCCTGTTGGGGGGGAAGATCTATAGGTGGTTGTTTCTTTTTCAAGAATATGACTTTGAGGTGATTGTGAAGCCCAAACGATTGAATGTGGGACCAGATCACTTATCCAGAATTGAGACAGGCGAAGAGCCCACTAGTTTGGAAGAAGGGTTTCCGGATGCGCAGCTCTTTGTTGTACATGTCGCAAATGATCACTTTGTTGACATAATCCAATTTTTAACCATTGGAATAGCCCTGGAGGAATATTCTACACAACAGAAAAAGGAATTGGTGGTCTATGTGACTGATTTTTCTGTGATCGCTAGACACTTGTATAAGATGGGCTCCGATGAAATATTGCGCCGATATGTTCTGGAGTTTTAACAATCCAGCATCCTCGCCAAAGCACATGGAGGAGTGGTGGGAGGACAATATGCAAGCTGAGAAACTGTGCAGAAGATTTTGCGTGCAGGATTGTGGTGGATGATAATGCATAATGATTCTAAGGCATATTGCAGGGCATGTGATGCTTGTCAAAGGATGAGGAAGCCCTCACTGAGGGACGAACTGCCCTTAAACCCACATATTTCTTTGAATGTGTTTGAAAAATGTGTGATTGACTTTGTGGGTCTGATACAACCACCAGGGAAAAATGGGAGTGTGATACATTATTAATGCGACTGAGTATTTGACGAGATGGGAAGAAGCACAACTAGTCAAAGATTATATTGCTACTATAGCTACAAAGTTACTTTTCAAGTTTGTCTTAACTTAGTTTGGTTGCCTTAAGATATTGATGAGCGACAGGGGTACGCATTTCTTAAATGAAGCTATTTCTGCGATGTTGGACGAATTCCGAGTTTATCACCAGAAGAGCATGGCTTATCATCCTAAACCTAATGGTATGGTTAAAGCATTCAATAATATCTTGGAGAGCGCATTGACAAAGGTCTACAACATGAAAATGAATGATTGGGATGTACACATACTAGCAGTCCTATGTGCATATAAGACAACGTGTAAAAAGTTGACAA
This sequence comes from Pinus tabuliformis, assembly GCA_031772625.1. NCBI lineage: Eukaryota > Viridiplantae > Streptophyta > Pinopsida > Pinales > Pinaceae > Pinus > Pinus tabuliformis. Next base: position 483,356,092 of record CM062820.1, read on the forward strand.
GCCAAACTCCCTGTAGGTTGGTCTATGGGATAGAGGTTTTGATGCCTATGGAGTATATCGTGCTGAGTATGTGGATTGCAACACTCATTGATATGTTAAAGAGAGAGTCCATACAGGTTGGTTTGGACTCTCTCTTTAACACCATTAAGTCCCACCATGGAAGGGACATAATGAACAATGTCCTAAATTTTGAGAAGATGAGAATTTCTAGAGCTAGATATCTATCGAATCTCACATTTCTAAAAGATAAATCACATTGCCCTAATGATGGACTCACTAAGTTAGTCTAAAAAGTTGGTTTCATAAACTGTTCACAGGTTTTTTCCACAAAATTAAAAAACTCATTGATATGGCTGATTGTGACACAATGGAGGAGCATCTCGTGCATCTAATGGAATTGAAGGAAGATTGGTTTTTGGTAGGATTTCACCAGCAGGTGCAAAAGGAGTGTGGAAAGTCCTGACACGATCGACATATTAAGTAGCGCACCTTCCAGGTAAATGATTTAGTGTTACTTTATGATAGAAAATTCATGAAGTTTCCTGGAAAATTTCAAATGCATTGGTTGGGGTTGTATATTGTCAAAGAAATTACAGATGGTGGTGTAGTTCATCTCGTGAAGCTGAATGGAGAGATGTTCCTAGGAAAAGTTAATGGCAACTAGTTAAAGTTGTACAAGGGTGATCTTGCACTGCACAATGACTATATGATGGTGGGATGTACTCCGAGAAGCTGCAAGGAGGTATGAGACTTTAAACTAATCTGCCCAAATCGCGAACAAAAGAAGAAATAGGGCTGCGTGATGGAGGAAAGCAGGGTGCCAAGATGAGGTGCACCAAGGTAACTGCACTATGGGGACCGTGCTGGATATAAATTAGACTCTGGACCTCGCAGTCATTCAATTGCTGGATGGGGCCATGCACGCCCAATCATAAAAAGTGAACGCCCAACTGTCACAGCTTAAGGATTTGGGTGTCAATCTCGCGGCACTCCCTATCCAGACCCTCGACAAACTACTCCAAGGAGTATCTGACAAGCTAAGGGTTAGGGAACAGAGCGCGTTGCTGCTAATCACTGAAGTTAAAACCAACAACTGGCAGATCTTCACAGAAAAGGCACAGACGCTGAAGGAGAAGGAATAAATGGCCACGTGCAATGAGAACTTGGAAGCAACAATTACACATGAATGTAATACACTGCCAGAGCTCAACATTCCCGCAAAGGCAGAGTCAACAGAGAAGATTCAGAAGTTGGTTGCAGCAGTCAAGGAATCAAAGGATGAAATTGGCCTAGTCCAATTTGAACTTCAACTACAAATCTCATAGTTGTAGTTGAGGTTGCAGCCAACCAATCTGCGAGAAGTCTGGGAGCAGCGCAGAGCGATGATTAAGGAGGGGATGGCCACATTAGGCAAAGCAGTCAAGGACTTCACCAACTTATTTGAGGAGGCCATGGAACTTTGGACATCTCTACAGGAGGAATCCACTTTGCATAAGATCGGTACTGATATTAGGGAGAAGCAACAACAGTTTGATGAAATATGGTTGATTGTGCACACTTTGGTGTCAGTCCATCACTTCAAACGACTACAGGAAGGGAAGAAGCTGCAAATAGAAATTGAAGAGCTGTGTCATAAAGTGGCCATCTTGAGGAATAAAACACAATCGTGGGTGGAGGAAGCAAGCCAGCTCACTCTGTTAGTTCAAGATAAGTTAAAGACCATTAAACAAACACAAAGAACAATGGGCCTCACGGTGGAAGGACCTACCACATAGAAGCTTGTTGAATAAGTACATCAAGCCGCAATGCAGGGTATTATTGATTTACAGGTTCTAAAGCTGGAGTTCTGTGAACTCTAAGATAAGATTGTAGCAGCAGTCGAGTGACTCAAGGATGAGTCACCCAAATTATGTTGGGGGCCTATTGGGACAGGGTCCCTGGGTTAAGTTTTGGTCAAATTTTGTATAAAATGTAAAGTCTCCACGAAATATGGAAGCAGAGCACGAAGATAGTTAAGTCAAAGGGACTTTAGTCCCTTAGGTGGGTAAGTGATAGAAAGGTTTTGAGAACTGCCCATGTTCCACAGACCATGGTATTGTAAGCGAAATGTTATATATAGATGAGTCTAGAGAATTAAGTAAGAAAGAATATCATTGCTTTCAACAAGGAACTAAGGAAGGAAAGGTTTGTTTCCTGTACTTAGGTGAAAGGGGAAGGCTCCTACAGCTGAATGCACGAAGACCTTGGTAAGTCCGTAGGCTAAGTGCGTAGGCCCCTGCAACTGAGTGTGTAAGGAAAGGAAGTCCGTACTTTGAAGAATATCTAATAAAAATACTATTTTGAAGACCTATCATGTGTATATGCATCTTTGTGTTTCTTTCTACAATTTTATATGTTCGCTCTGTTATTGAGAATATATGAAAAAATGCTTAATTTGTGCGCGAAAGTAGCAGATCTATATAATTTATGCATGTTATGAATAATTGAAGGCCTTCATGAAGATCTAAAAATAATTTAAGTAAATTTATGGCAATCATCTGTTTCAGAAGGGTTAGGGTTCATGAAGATAGATCTAAGCCCTATGAACCATAAGAACCCTTCACACAGACCTATGGATGTAGAAACCTGGTTCTGTCATCCCCCAATACTACTTCAGGTGAGGCTGCAGCCTATGCTACACATGTTGTTGCCGAAAGGACCAACAATTACAGTTTTATTGGTTGGTGCAGATAACATTGAACCTAGGTCAGGCCCCAGCAAGCCAAGCCATGAAAAAAACATATTATTGGTTAGGGATGAAAAATAATTTGGCAGAGTACATTTCCAAGTGCTTGGAATGCCAAAAAGTAAAGGTGGGATGTAAACATCTAGCAGGATTGCTACATCCAATCCCCATTCCATAATGGAAATGGGAATTCATGTCAATGGAATTCATTACTGATCTACCAAGGAGAGTTAGGAAACATGATGCTATAATGGTGGTGGTAGATAAGTTGATCAAGGTAGCTCACTTTATAGTTGTTAAATACGTTGATAAGGTAAGTGACATTGCCCAGATTTTTATAAAGGAGATAGTGAAATTGCATGATGTGCCAAAGAAGATCATCTTAGATAGGGATGCTAAGTTCACCTCTATGTTTTGGAGAGCATTGTTTTCTCGTATTGGGATAGAATTAGAATCCACTACAACGTATCATCCTCAAATGGATGGACAAACTAAAAGGGTAAGAAAATTTCTGGAAGACATGTTAAGAATTCATTTCATGTACTAATAAAAGAGGTGTGAATAGTTTCTAGCTTTGGTAGAGTTTGCCTATAATAATGAGTACCAAGAGTCATTAAATATGAGTCCATTTGGGGCTCTCTATGGTATAAAATGTAATATACCTATTAGCTAGTGTGAACCAATGAACATGGTACATATTGTACCTGATATACTGAAGGAGTTGGAACAAGAAACAATTGTTATTAGACAACAATTGAAAATAACTTAGGACAAGTAGAAGAGATATACATATCAACATATCATGCATAAGGAATTCAAAGTGAGGGATCGTGTTTATCTCTAAATCAGAACAAGGAAATTTCTTTAAGGATTGGGTCATGTGCAAGGTTAGCACCATGGTTTTGTCAGCCATTTCAAATTCTAGAAAGAGTGGGTATAGTGGTCTAAATATTAGCATTACCTCCCACAATGAATGTGTCTGCTATCTTCCATATTTCTTTTCTTAAAAAGTATGTACATGGTGCTAATCATGTTATTGAATAATCTATGATACATGTGGAATCTGGGGGAATTCCAACTAGAACCAATCTAAATTCTATATCAAAGGTAGATCACACTCTAGAATTGACTAATTAAAAAGTTCAAGGTATAGTGGAGGCACTTTTGACCAGAGGAAGCCACATGGGATATGGATCAATAAATGAGGGTATCATTGCCCATTTTTTTTGTTGGCTGAGAAAATGTAAATGAATGTAAATAGATGTGTTTATAAATATCATATTGAATTATTTTTCTCGGTATAGAGCATGTTTGTATTTGTGTTTGGTCATAGAACATCGAGGATGATGTTCCTCTAAGTGGGTAGAATTTGTAACAACCCTTTTTTTTACCCTCTTGTAATTATCCTTATGAACTATGAAATCATGTAAATATTGTGGTAAAAAAAATGACTAGTTGTGAGAATTAGACATGGATTTATAGTTTTGAGGAGGAGTTTCTTGGGAAATTGGTGAATAATGGGTGTGCATTAATGGCCACTAGCCTCTGACCAAAAATTTAATAGCTTGACAGTAGGCAAGTAGGTATATCACGGGCTTCCTAAGTGGATAAACGGCCCATACTTCTTCTCTATCACACCTCATGGTATGTGATGTCAACTCAACCAGCAGGGGGTCACAAGGGGATTGAAAGAAGAGAGTCGACAAGAAGAAAAGACTTGTTCATTCTAACAGAGACCATTCATTTGCAAATTGGAAAATGCATGTTTTTTCTTGTGGGAAACAATGATCTCATCTGCAAGATTGGTTGATGAACGAAGGGGCTCTACGTTCAACTGAAGACCAGGAAACAACATGCTAGGATTTACCATGACTAATATACTAAAGAACATAGGCTAGGTTGTAGTTTTACATGTGTCCCTATGTTCCAGTTTAGGCATACAAGGATTGGCAAAAAGGCATGGGTGAATAAGGATATTAGGTGGAGACACTATGTGTTCTAGATTGCTTTCAAGTTAGGAAGGTGGAAACTTAGTGTCCTTTGGACTCCTAAGTGATTAATATCTATAGAAATATTACAGGTGGAGGCACTATGTGTTTTCGTTTCCTGCCGAGTTAGGAAAGTGGAAACTTGGTGTTCTCTAGATTTCTAGTTTGCAAGGGAAAGCCCTGTGTGTTTGTTATCTGTGAGAATAGTACATGGTTATCGGTTTTCTCTATATTCCTAGGTCATCAAGTGGAGACACTAGGGGGTATGAATCCTAAATTAGGTAGGTGGAGATGGAGTGGACTATGGATTTCTATGTAGTCAACTAATTGGAATCGAGTTATTTCCCTTGATCACTTACCTACTATGACTGAAAATATGGCTTAGGGGTGGTCAGCTACAAGAAATATTTTAGTGTATTTGGCCTATAGTTGGGTGGATATTTGAATTCCATCCCTCAGTTTCCATCCATTCAAAGATAATAATATAAGTGTTTAATTATATAATTGATACCGCTGAATGTGGAATGTTATTGTAGTATAACGTTGGATGTGTGTCAACATTATCAATAAAGGAATGGGTATTCATATATAACTTTGAAACGACATATATTGAATGATTGTACTCAAAGATGTTAGGGGATTGAGGCTTCCTATGTATGTTGATATAATTCTTAATTTGCATGGTTATTCACATGATTTATCTTGTCTATTGAAAATCTAGTTAGACTGTTGTCATGGTTTAACTATTATTCTTTCAGGGGATCTATGCATTGGGTATTCCTAATTTTGGATATTTTTTTAGGGATGGATGTTTCCTATTATAAATCAACATGAATCCTTGTTGTTTATTGATTATTGTTTCCTTGTTTTGTATCAATGCTTGGAGAAATGCTTTATACATGAGTATGCCAAGAGGCATGAGGAAATTGTCTAGGACCCACATTAGATAAGTCTAGCGGAGCTACAAAGTACAATAACCATGGATATAGCTTGATTGTAATGCTTGGGTAGTAGGTAGGTTTATATCTACATTAATTTGTTTATTTCATGGTGTTAGATCTTAGATTTTCCTCAGGCTAAAAAGGCAAGGTTCTAGGTCCACATCAAACCACGCTCAGCCTCGTAGCTATCCCTACGAGGACAGGAGAGGGCTCTCTCCGGGTCAATATCGGCAAAATATAATCGACGGGGCTCGAGATGACTATAATAAAAGCTAATATTAGGCTAGGTATGAAGTGCAAGGATTAGATTTAAGTTTTTGGGGGTTTTGTTGGAAAAAAGGGACAGGCAAATTTTGGGTCCGGGGATGAGGCCTAGTTTTTGCAGAGTTCTGATTGGGGCAAGGAAGGAAATCGTTTTGATGCTTTGAATTGAATGAATGGATGGATCAGACTGGTGAGAAGCTAAGGAGGGCAAGAGGGTTTCAAGAGTCCTCCTCAAACAGATGAAAACTTGAAGAATTAAACAAAATATCCATGCATAGCATATCAGTCCAATGAACTCTACCTCAATCACTCTTTTGTTTAATTGCAGAAGAAAGGAGAAGGGAAAATGATACACATAAACATCAATGAACTTAAAATTACTTAGAGAAAAACACCATCAAAACATAGAGCCACATGGATCCCAACAAGTGCTGCAAAACCCGGGTCTTTCCTTTGCCAAAATTGCAGAAATGAAATGTACAATAGATTGCTAAGCAATCCCAAGTGTCCAACCCTGAAAATTACTTAGAAATTACATAATATAGACAAGCCAAACCTATTCCCTTGCCTCTAGGGGTCGAGCTCATCATTCTAGGAGCTGTTTGAACTAATTCTAAACAAGGAACTGAAATCTAGGTAGTCAAACAACTTACCCCTATATGCTAGGAAACTGATTCATTCATTCAATTTTCACCTTTTAGTGAATGAATCCTCTAGAACAAGTTAAAATGTGCCAATATTACATCATGGTTATCAAATTACATCATGAAAGGTCAAAAGTAATATCAAGAAGCAAAACTGGTCAAAACTGGGTGAATTGCTGAGTTGAACAGTGAAAAATAGGCAAAAATCCCCTATGCACCACGCCAAAATATGTATACATCGCACCACTTTGGAGCTGATTTTGAGGCACTTCTTGAAGTCCAAATTGAGCCCAAGTGTGCTTTCTAGAAAGCCCTGCCTGTCTACTTTCAACCCAAGTGGAATTTCTGAATTTGGATGTCATTTGCCCCTCCAAAACTTCAATCTCCCAAGACTTCTTCCTGTGTGTCAAAATAGGGGCAGTGAGGTCATTTTTTGAGAGTTTTTGACCTCTTGAGGACTCAAAACTTGACCAAATTTCTTGGCCATGCACCAGAAACCATGATTTTTCATGAAAAATCCAGAAATGTAAACTTTTTGCAATTTGGAGCTCCCTAGCAAAAGCGCGCGCCACGTGGCGCGACGCATAGGGAGAAAAACCCTGTTTTTTGTGCCAAAATTTGTCAAAATGCCAAAAATGCCCCAAATTTCTTGAAATTTGGGTTGGAGCTTCTCCATCAAGTGTCATGCTGGGCTAAAGAGGCTTCGGCCAATATCTGAAGACGATCAAGCTCCCTTTGCCTCTTTTGCTTCCTTATTGCCTTCTTTAATTTTGCCTTTAGATTCCTGATTCGTGCCTTGCAGACCTTGTTCCGCGCCATGTAGTGGAAAGCCATGTGTCTCAGCAATGCTTTGTCTTTATCAGCCTTGTCCAGCAGTCCCTCTAAGTGGATGTTGACTCTTTCGAGCCAAGACTCTCGATCATCATTAATCTCTTGCTCCAATGAAGTGAGCTCAACCCTTCTCCTTTGTGCAGCTTGGCGATTCTCGCGGATGTTTTGTAACTCCATGATTGCTTGCTGATCTTCAAGCTGTTTGTTCCTCTGCTCCAAGTATTTCATAGTCCACTTAGCCCTCTCCAAGTCAAGGGATAAGGCTTTGATCTCTGTTTGCTGCTCCTGAATGATCTCTCTAAGATGTGCACTTTGTGGGCCCGTATCTGTATCATCATCATGAATGAGAATGAAGTCAGTCTCTTGTTCACCTAAAGGCCCCTCATCCTACATTGGCCTCTTTCCTTTGTCCTGTACCTATGGTGTTGATGTCGGAAGCGAGGCCCCTTCCACACCGGGTGGAGATAACACTCGCTTCGTTGCTGCAAACAAATGTCTAGTGCCCCTCTGATATGTGATGAATACCGGCACACTAGTGGTCTCATGGTGCTCATACTAATGAGAAGGTCCACCTATCTCATGATTAACCTCTGATAATCCCTGTGAAGCTCTGAAGAAGTCACGAGAGATGAAATCATCGCAAGTGATGCCCTGCAATCCAAGCTGATGAACCACCAAAATCTTGATAAGAGAAAAATGGTAAACACTGTTAAGTTGCTGCTCAAGGGTTTTGTGCTGCATAAGGGTGGTCATCCTCTCGATGTTCCGGCAAATGAAATACGAAATGTTCATCATCCGTACCCTGGTGAAATGCATGAGCAACCTGATGTGATAAGCATATAAACGAGAGAACCGTCCCTCACATCTGAAATACTTCATGATCAATTTAATTAGTGGAGCATATTCATCTTTTAGATATCGGAATGGAAACACTCTCTTGAGCTGCCTCAAGAAACCAGTTTTAATGTATGGCTCATAATGATGTCGGTCAATCTTCTTCCTCTTGGTCCATGGTTCCCCAATGTTTGGTATGCCGGTTGCTAGTGAGACAGATTCTGGTGTAAGTGTGAAGGTGACACCGGCTAAGGTAGCCTGATCTCCATGTAAATGCAACACAAATAGACGAGCCAACTCATGATGAAATTGAACACTAGCCACCTTTTGACAAAACTCATAGCATGACTGATGCTGGAAACAAAACATGGCAAGAGGGCAGGCCTGTAATTCAGTGAGGGTGACTGGTTCTTCTCTGATATGTCTACCTCCTCTATGAGGCCTCCGGGGTGCATGTTCCTCCATGGGTGAGTCACTTTGGGTTTCCATTTCATAATCAGATGAATGCTCAGATGCCATGACTGCTGTACAAAATACCTTGAAGAAAAAGATGCTGCTGTATATAAACTATGCTGGACTGCTCTTTTGTGATGAGTTTAATTTCTGCCACCAAGGGGAAAACAAATGAAACAGGGACTGTTAGGAAGGGGAAATAATATTAAGGGATTAGGGACTATCGGGATAGATTTGTTAGGGAAATATGGGAGAGGGTTTAGGATTTATGTGTGGGAATAGGGTTTAGGGTTTCACATTTAAAAGTTTGGGAAAGGGAATTTGGGATAGGGGTTTAGTAATTTTAGGGGACAGGGAACAATGAAGTCAAGGAACAAATGGAATCAGGGAGAAAATAAATGATGGAAAAAGAAAAAGCTTGGTGGCCAACAATTTTTTGAAACCCTAGGCAACAACTTATATTTGAGGAATTCAAAATAATAGGGTTTAATTGTTTGTTTGGAATCTCAACACATCAACCATCATAGCATAACTACCAAACTTTAATGAACAAGAGAAATGGAGCTCCACCTACTTGAAACAAAGGAAATTGGCATGATTTTGGCGTTTGGAGACCGTTATGGCATTTTTCAGGCTAGACAGCTGAGTGCGCCACGCAGCTTGCCCAACGCGTTGCGCCGTCCTAGTGCACCGTGCTCGTGTTAATTTACACTGGCTGATCGCGCCCAATGCACCGCGCCTCCCCAGTGCGCCGTGCTGGCTTTGAATATAGCTTTGGATTGAAACTTTGCAAGTTTTCCCTCTCAACACTAAAATTCAACTCTCTTTGACCTCTTAGATGCAAATGAATGTTTTAAAATCATGAGAACATCTTATAGTGATAGATTTGATTTTTTCTTCTCACAAACCCACTTTGTAATGTTTTGACTTGGCACTTTTTCCACAATTAATAAAACTCTGTCTTTTTGTTTCCCTTTTGATTTTTTGGCTTGAGTGATGAGTCTTTTGTCAATTTTTGCAGGGATAGTGGCATGTCTTGACAAAGGAAGACCAGGGTTGTGCCTGGAGATTTCAACAACTGAAAAACTTTTTGAAAATTACATGACAATTTATTACAAAGTGAAATGATGAATTTTCTTCAAAACATAGTTTTGAAGAAAAGTCATAGTCGAGCATATGATGATGAAAATATTGGAAATGAAAACCTATTAAGGACCTCCCTCATTAGTCAGCTGGCATTATTAGACATTGTTGAAGACCAAATTGACTAACCCTAGACCTAATGACTGAAATGACCTTTGCTGATCAATAGACTAAAACAGGACTGTAAGTGATTTTAAAACTTGATTTTGACGGACATACCTGAGCCATCAATGATAAGGCATGAGGGGTAATGAATGACAAGATTCTTCCATTATATTATGGCATGCCCCTAGCGGAATGCAGATTATCGAGCTGAATGAGACACCTAAAAATGAAATGCAAAAAGAGAAATGATCTTTGACGGAGGGATGACCAGACCGACTCTAACACATGGTTAATATTTGTATTTAATTATATTTATGAATGGATGTGAATTCATGAAATTATGCAAGATATGGGTAGAACCAGGTCTTGGTCGAGTGCATGGTTAATTCCCAGAGTTAACTTAGAAAGACCTAGAAAATTAATTCTAGTTCAATAGGTAGAAATTTCCTATAAAATGGGGACAAACTTGGTTTAGATTGGAAGGTTCAGAGGTTTTGGCCATCAGAATGATTGGCAAGAGGGGCATCACCATTTGGACCAAATATGGATGGGTTTTACTTGGCCTTAGGAAACTGCTAGGTGGAATTGACTAAATGGAGGCCAAAGTGGGACCCTCGTAGTGAGAGGTAGGTGTAGGGATGGACTCAAGTGGAGTGGTTTGAATGCTTAGATGTGGGCCAATTCTAAGATCACCACAGTGTCAATATAATGCGAAGTCTTGACGTTCTAGACTCTGGTAAAGAAATTCTAAATGTAGATATTCGGGCTCAGGTGTCGGTTAGGCTAGAATCTACGTATCATGAGATGATATCCAAGGGCCCAAGGTGCAGACCCTGTTCAAGCAATAAAACATAGATTTGGTCCATATACTCAAAAAATTATTATAATGTGAAATTTCCACACTATAGGCTTTGGCTTGGACCTATGGGCATGGGAAATTTATGAGGTGGCATCTAGGAGACATTTGGTGTAATTCTTGTGGAATCACCTAGATGGGAAGGTGCTACATAGTGCTAATGTGGTTTGGTGACACGTTGTTCTGGATCTTAGATCACGAGAAGTTTTATAAGTGGGTTCCCTTGTCTCTTGAGATGGGAAGTCATCTTAATCTTTTGATAACGATATTACCATAATGCCAAGGAGGTTATTTATAGTAGAGATGGTTTTAACAGTGGAGGCCTTTGTTGATGGGAGACATGGACAGGAAATCTCCATGGCAAGTTATGTGAAAATCATCCTCACACCACGATGTCAAGCCAGACAAATTATGAAGGAACACCGCTAGGGCATAGTGGCGATATGGTGTAGTGATGTGGTGGGTGCTACGTTGGACCACAAATGGTGTGGAAACACAATATAAGCCACATAAAACCACATGGAATTGCTTATTTATGATGTGATAAGGGTTAATGGTCAAAATTTAAATGGCCATAACTTTTGTTATGGGGATTGGATTTTGATCAAATTTATATCATCGGAGAGCTCTCAATGAGTTGAATGTGATGGTGGATTTTATTTTAAGTTTCAACGAGGTTGGTAAAAAAAATATTTGTATGACCCCATCTTCATGACAAGACAATTGAAGTTGGGTTAAAGCAAAGTAACACTTCCCACAATGTCTTGGGAAGTCTAAGGGGGTGGGAGAGAGTGATTATAATAGGAATATTTACCAAGGGTAATGGGAACCTAAAAGATATTTGAACATATTGGTCTCTCCCATTTTAACCTATGAATAGATAGTATCAAGAATTAGGGCTTATAACAAGCTACAATGTTTCATTACAAAATACTTGACTTAATTTAGTTCTTACCTGTGTTAGTGCATAAATCTGCCTTAGGCTGAAAGAAGGCAAAATTCAGGGTAACCACAAACCACGCTAAGTCTGGTAGCTAGCCCTACCAGAATAGGAGAGGGCTCTCTCCGTGTCACACTCAGTGAGGAATAAACAATATGGTCTGATATGACTTCAACTGAATACTGATTTTAGGCTAGTAAATAGATATGGAAAAAGGCGATTTTTGAATGACTAAATTTTCTGGACTGTGTGGGACCAAAGGACTACATGAGCTGGGAAATTAAATCAAAGACACAGGATATTTCGTGAGGCAAGATAGGCGGGAGGTTTAGCAATCAGATTTAAATAAAATGGAGTGGAAAGACTATTGAGAAAAGATAAAAAGGGAATACACATGAATCCTTTTTAGACAGAAGAAGATATACAAAATATGAATGCTTTACAAGGCAGAGCATAAACTGAATTCTACCTCTTCTACTTAAGAGCATTCAACCAGAAATGATTATGAATGGATGGTAAACATAAAAAAATACATGTGAAACATAGAAAGAAAAATACATTTGCTAAACTCACACCACAGGGATATCATGAATCAGAGCTGCATCATTCTATTAATTTCCAAGCCAAAACTGTACATTGAAAGTGCTGAGTTTTTCTCCACGCTATTCCTAGAAACTCCAACCCTTTACAAATGACTTTCAATACAATAAATAAGCTTTTCCATGAGAAAATGGATCGTCCCAAAATTGGGGGATTGTTTAATCATTACAAACGGAAATGAAAAGCCAACCATCAGTAACAGGAGCAGCGTTACATTTAATTTCTCTGATGACCAATAAAAAAAAAATGTAGCATAGATCTTCTGGGGCGACTGTTCACCTTCCTTTTGGCCGTTTGAATAACAACTATCATTTTAATAACATGGCTTTTAAATAATATGCGCCTTTAATGAAGAGAAAACATATATTGTTAATGAATGGGCCCACCTGCAATTTTCGTTTAACTCACCCACGCGCCAATATTCACTTTCAATTGTCTTCGCTTCTAAACCACAGTACCATAGCCAAAAATCATTTGAATAGGCTTTGACAAAGTTACTTGGAGAAAATCACACTGAAACAAATCGAATTCTCGTAGAGCGGAAGTGATTTGGCCTTTGGGTCTCTGTGCGCCGCGCCAAAAGATGTATGCGTCGTGCCACTGTGGAGATGGTTTTGAGGCACTTCCTGAAGTCCAAATTGAGCCCAAGTGTGCTTGTTGGAAAGACCTACCTGTCTACTTTCCAACACAAGTGGAATTTTTGGATTTGGATGCCATTTGCCCCTCCAAAACTTCAATTTCCTAAGACTGCTTCCTGTGTGTCAAAATAGGGGCAAAGAGGTCATTTTTTGGGTGTTTTTGACCTCCTGAGGACTCAAAACTTGCCCAAACTTCTTGGCCATGCACCAGAAGTCATGATTTTTCATGAAAAATCCAAAAATATAAAATTTTTGTGCTTTGGAGCTCCCTATCAAAAGCGCGCGCCAGGTGGCGCGGCGCACAGGGAGAAATACGTTGTTTTTTGTGCAAAAAATTTCAAAATTCAAAAATGTGCTCCAAATTTCTTGAAATTTGGGTTGTACCCTCTCCATCACATGTCATGTAAGGCCAAAGAGGCCTCAGCCAAGATTAGGAGCTGCTCTTGCTCTTTTTGCCTCTTTTGTCTTTTTGTCACCTTCCTCAATTTCTCCTTTAGGCTCCTGATTCTCGCTTTGGAGCTCATGTTTCGGGCCATGTAATGGTAAGTCATGTACCTCAGTATTGCTTTTTCCCTATTAGCCTTCTCCAACAGCTTCTCCAAGTGAATGTTCACTTTCTCTAAAACATACTCCCGGTCCTCATCTCTTTGCTCCATAGGTCTACCTTGTGCTGCCATGATGTGTTGCCGGTTTTCCTTGATCAGGTGCAACTCTATCTCAGCTTGCCGATCCTCAAGTTGTTTGTTCCTCTAATCTAGGTATTTCATATTCCATTTAGCTCTCTCCAAGTCAAGGAATAAGGCTTGGATCTCTGTTTGCTGCTCCTGGATGATCTCTTTAAGCTGCGCACTTTGCGGACCCATATTTGGATCATCATCATGAAGGAGAATGAAGTCGGTCTCTCGTTCACCTGATGGCCCCTCATCCTGCATTGGTATCTTGCCTCTGTCCTGTACCTGTGGTGTTGATGTCAAAAGCAAGGCCCCTTCCACCCCGGGTGGAGATAACACTCGCTTGGCTACCGCAAACAACTGCCTGGTGCCCTTCTGGTAGGTAATGAAAATCGGCACAGTAGTAGTGTGTGGGTCATGGCTTTCATGCTGATGAGAAGGTCTACATGTCTCAAATCTAGTCTCTGAAGGTCCCTGTGAAGCTCAGAAGAATTCACGAGAGATGAAATCTTCCCAAGTGATACCCTGTAAATCAAGCTGATGCACCACCAAAATCTTGATGAGAGCAAAATGACAAATGTTGTTGAATTGCTGCTCAGGGGTCTTGTGTTGCACAAGGGCGGTCATCCTCTCTATGTTTCAGCATATGAAATATGGGATGTTCATCATGCATACCTGGGTGAAATGCATGAGCAACCTGATGTGATAAGCATATAACCGGGAGAAACGGCCTTCACAACTGAAATACTTCATAATTAGCTTCATTAGAGGGGCATATTCATCTTTAAGATATCGGAAGGGAAACATCCTCTTAAGCTCCTCAAGAAACCAGGTTTAACATATGGCTCATAATGCTGTCGGTCAACTTTTTGTCTCTTGTTCCATGGCTCTCCAATATTAGGCATGCCGGTAGCTGATGAGATAGAGTCCGGTGTAAGTGTGAAAGTAACACCGACCAAAGTAACTTGAGCACCATGTAAATGTAGAACAAATAGGGAAGCCAACTCATGGTGAAATTGAACATTTGCAACCTTTTCACAAAACTCATAGCATGACTGAAACTGAAAACAAGAGACAGCAAGAGGGCAGGCCTGCAATTCTGTGAGGGTAGTCGGTTCTTCTCTAACATGTCTGCCACTTTTATGAGGCCTCCGGGGTGCATGTTCTTCCGTGGGTGAGTCACTTTGAGTTTCCACCTCATAGTCGGATGAATGATCAGATGACATAATTGATGCTATGAAAACTGCTTGGAGAAATGAATGCTGGTCGCAAGACTGTGTTGGACTACTGTGGTAATATGGTTGAAATCTGTCACCAAGGGAGCAATGTAACAAGGGACCGTTAGGGAGGGAAAATATGAAGGGATTAGGAGTATTAGGATAGATTTTATTTAGGGCAATGTAGGAGGGTTTGGGAACTTTGCATAGGGTAGGGTTTGGGGTTTTACATTGGGCAATGGGTGAAAGGGAATTGGGGATAAGGGTTTAGTAATTTTAGGGGATAGGGAACAATGACATTCAAAGGGATATGGTATAAGGAAAAAGGGAATGAAGGAAAAAGGGACAGATGGGATGGAAGGGGAACCTTGGTAACAAAATGATGAATTTGCAACCCTTAACAACAATTGACATAAGGATTTTTAGAGGTAGGGTTTGGAAATTTTGTTTCAAACATTTGGAACCATAAACCACCATCACACAACACACAAAAATGGATGAACCACTGAGATGTCGACCTTACCTAGCACGTCCAAGCAATTCAATGGTGATTTGGAGGAATTTCGGGCGTTTTTTGGGTGTTAGACTATATGCGCTGCACCGCCTGTTCTATGCGCCGCGCGCTACCGGTGTGCCGCGCCCGTTCAAAATTGCACTAGAGGATCACACCTAATGCACCGCGCTGGCCTAGTGTGCCGCGCCACCTACTGTATGCGCCGTGCCTGTCAAGACACCTCCAACTTTACCCAAAACGTGCGCTGGCTCACCCAATTCACTTTGAAATGCTTCTCTCCGACCTTGGCATTTAAAATGACCTTGATCCTTATGAGAAAATCTATATAAAGACATGGAGACATGGTTTTGATTTTTGTTTCTTCAAAACCCACTTTTGCAATGTTTTGTTTTGGCACTTTTTCCACAATTTAATGCAACTCTGTATTTCACATTTCCTTTTTGTATTTTTGACTAAAATTATGAAATTTTTGGCAATTTTTTGCAGGGGTAGCTGACATGGAATTTGGCAAAGGATGATCAGAATCTGCTTTTGAAGTACTTCATGGTGGAGAACTTTACATATTTATCATAAACATTAATTTGACGATTTCCTATTCAAAACAGAGTTTTGAAGAGGAATCACCCTTGAGCATTATGGATGATGAAAATCTGGAGATGAAACATGTTGAACCTCCCTCTGGCCTGCTGGCATTATTGGGTTGTCAGGCGGAAAGAGTCGATTGTGCGGACACAACCAACCTCCCTAGGAGCCTAAGACTCTCTAGTGACAAACAAGACAAACAAGATCTATCCTTCTCTAAACATGCATTATGATATGAGATATCAAGTGTTTTGTTCTTACCTTTGTCCAAACGCTGTTGTAGACGTCCAAGCTTTGTTGATCTGGATGAGCTCCTCCTTTTCTCCAAAACCTGTAATCACCAACAGTCAAACAATTAAATAGCACCTGATTATAACATAAAACAAAGCATATTCAACATGTAGACCAAGGAGCACATGAAATAACTCATAAACAACAAGTTATTGAGAAGAATGGACTCATTTGCATTAATAGGTAACAAAAAGAACAAATACAACCTGAGCCTTGGTGTTGTGCAAGTCCTTCCCAGGGTCCGTCAAGAGTTCTCCTTTACTTTGACAAAGCACACCCACTTCCAAATAGAACAAGCAAAGATGGCAATCTCTCCTCACAAGCTTCTAAATGGGAGTCCTAATTCCTGCAGCATTTACCCTTAGAAAATGTATAGCTTCAACCCCTCCTCCTTCTGGCCCAATGCCTGTATTTATAGTGCTCAAGAGGAGGTTAATCAGGTCCACCATCAATGGGATAATCCCCTCTTTGGGTGGGATAGCTCCCTTATTGATGGGATAAGTTCCTCTTTGATAGGAGTGCATGAACCATCTGGAGGCGCCCAATACACGTCGAACAACCTTCTAGAATGCTCTAGAAATGACCACAAGTAACTTTTTAAAGATGAAACTTGCGCATTCTAACCTTTACAGGGGGACACACCTGTCCCTTTACATACAGAGCGTCTTTGGACGCAGCTTTTGTGAACATTGGGAGCGTCCCCGCAGGTAAGGTTGAGAGAACCTGCGTCCCCAGAGATAAATACATTTATACAAGACTTTCTCTCTTTTTTGGAGTTTGACATGGAGAGCAGAGGCATAAGACTTGCCTAAGAGGGTAGCATGACTGTTGATTGAGCCATACTAACTGTAAATAGTCATGGTGACATTTTTTAGTGTAACATGGGTACTTTGAAAACACAACTTATGAAACCCTAGACCTATGACTGACATGATTTTTTGCCCATCAAAAGACCAAATATTGACTGCCATTTAATGAACTTTGATGAACAGACCTGAGCCAATAGGTACAAAGCATGAGGGGTAATGGCTGACAAGAACCTTCCGTCAGATTATGGCATGCCCCTAGCGGAATGCAGCTGAGTGAATTGAGTGAGACACCTAAAAATGAAATGCAGAAAGAGTTTTGATCTTCGACGGAGGACTGACAAGACCGACTCTAACATTGGCTCCAATAGGGGATGGTAGCTCCTTAGAGGTGCCAAGAACGACAGATCTTTGGGAGAGCAGACAGTGCCTTCGTCCATTTGGCTATGGAGTCATTATTTCGACAAACAACAGAAAACTCTTGACTCATTTATTGACTGAAACTTGACTCGAACTGACTCAAATTTGGACTTAAAATGACTCGAAGACTGACTAGACAAACTCAAACCAAAACTGAAATAAAATGGTATTTACAGTGACAATGGAAACAACATAAACAACTTAGAAATGGTATCGCTTGAGTAGCCGACCATTGATCGGCCCTCCTGGACAATATTCCCCGTTCATTTCCTTCAGAAGAAAGGCATTCTGACCCCGATATGTTGCAATCTTGAAGGGACCTTTCCAGAGATTCTTGAATTTACCATGCTTACCCTTTTCCTCATTCCTTGCATCCCACTTCAGCACCACATCGTCCAACTGAAATTTGTCCGCCTTTGCTTTTCTGTCATAAATTTTCTTAATCTTCTCCTGCATCTTGGACGTGTTTTGGAAAACTTCTTCTCTAGTCTGCTGCAAATGGACCATTTGATTCAATCTTCTCTGCATAGGATTGTCTTCACTGCTGGCCTCCTGAAGAAGTTTGACTACTGGAGCTGCAAGAGAGGTAGGAAAAACTGTATCAACTCCATACACAAGCTCAAAGGGGGACATACCAATGTATTTCTTCTGACTGACCCGATCTGCCCAAAGTGCATTGACCAACTTCTTATGCCAGCTCTTCTTGTTGATTTCCGGCAGCTTCTTAATGATTTTTTGAATTTTTGACCGGAGAATTCACAGTAATAGAATTTTTAATGATGTTGACTAAAGATTTGTTAGAAGACTCTGCCAACCCATTGCCTTGCGGATGATAGGCAGTTGAGTGACCCAAAATGATGTGATATTTATGACAAAACTCTACCATCCTTTTTGATTTGAAAGCTGCAGCGTTATCAGTGATTAACTTATTCGGGTAACCAAAGCGAGACAAGATGTTATTTTCAAGGAATGAAATAATTACCGCATCTGTAGCTTGTCTGGTGGGAATTGCTTCGATCAATTTCATGAAATAATCTGTTGCCGTGAGAATCCACCGATGCTGACTGGAAGAAGCGGGATGAATTTCACCAATGAAATCCAACCCCTATTGCTGAAAAGGGGCACTCACCTCAATGGGCTTAAGCGGCAAAGGCTGTAATTTTTGTCTTCCTTCAAAAATCTGACATTTATGATAGCTCTTGACAACCTTATATACATCAGAAAACAATGTCGGCCAATAGTATTCCACTCTCAGAACTTTATCTGCTGTTGTTTTCCAAAAAATGTGACCACCACAATCTCCTTCGTGGAAATCCTCCATGACCTGCTTTGCCTCTTCTTCCACCAAGCAATTCAAAAGAACACCACTGGGATCTTTCCAATAAAGTGTAGAATTTAGAATGCAAAACTTAGCAGCCTTTAATTTGAGAGTTCTACTTTTTTTTCTAGTCATGCCGGGTGGTGGTGACAAATTCTGAAGCACATATATGATATCTGAATACCACGAAGAAAGAGCAAACATTTCAGATACCTGAATTGACGAACTTTCCTCATTCTCATCAGACATAGCAGTGATCAGATTTATGTCTAAGGCGTGCAAGTTTGATTCGGCCATTAACTTTGCCAATCCCTATCCTTTAACAAGCTTTGTGGGCTTTATTTCCACATCATACTCCAACAAAGCTGCAATCCACTTGCCTCGTCTTCCTTCCGGATCTATCTGCACTGTCTTCTTTCTACGGGCACCATATTAGAGATCCAGTCCGAAAATCTGATGGGAACAATGATTCCTGATTTGTACAACCTGTTTATCTCCTTTTCAATTGATGGCAACAATTTTGGATTTAGCCTTCTCAACTTCTGTCTGAAAGGTTTCTGATTAGGCTTAATGGGTATAGTGTGTTGAATTATATTGGTATCATATGTCTTCAAGTCAGAATATGTCTTCAGGGTCTTCATTTCTACTTCCCGAATCGGTACGATTCTAGCCATGCGAATAAATGAGTTGATGTCAAACATGGTAGAAACCACTTGATTACCAGTCGATGATGTAAACTGTTAACAAGCGTGAGAGAGACCACCAGTAATGTCAATGGTTCTCAAAGTACCCAGTACAATCCATGAGATGTGAATGAATGAGTTGATGTCGAACATTTCACGGAATCCTTCGATCGAAAGTCAATGATGTAAACTGACGTCAAAGGCGAGAAACCTGCCATTGATGCATGCAGACTTCAAGGTACTGACGATTTCTAAGTCATCTCTCTAGATAATGTGCTGATGTCAATAGAAAGCGACTCGTTGCAGGCAAGCCCGCAACACGAAATCATTGTTCAAGTTGAAGAAATGTTGCTGTAAGGACTGACTCAGGGATGGTCAAATGGATGACAAGTATTTTGCAGATGAAAGTTTTGCTTGCAGACCTCTTGAACACATAACGACACGACAGATGGCTTGGTGACGAATAACTCAAAGTTAATCCCCGGAACCCGGTTAAAGACTTTCAAAGTGGTTTGATCAACTGTGAGGTAAAAGATTTCCCAACCCAGGTGAATGAAAAGTGTCGTGTTCAAGAGTGGTAATAAAGTTTCTTTTGAGACAAAAGGTAACAAACAGGTTCATTCTTCTCTCTTTTCCCCCACCATTTCTGGCAAGTACCTCTTTATTTTTAACAAGCTTGAGGAGGATAACATATGCTTGATTATAAGCTCATCCTTCGGATGAGTCCAACCTAGTTTTGATTCGAACCCTGGGAAGGAGTGGTTCGTTCCTGTTTGTAATTGAACAGGTCCTTTACTGTGAAATGTTTAACGAGCCCAGTACAGGAGAAACTCGGTGTTTTTCAATTTTAGAGAGTCTGAAAAACTTAAGAAGACTCCAAGTTGAACTTTTTCGTAGATTTGTGTCCCTCAAGCCCGAAAAAGTATAAAATAATACCTGGGGGAACCGCTTGATCTTGCGACCAAGGAGTACTTTCATAATTAGTGCCACTGACCTGAAAAGTAAAAAGCGATCAAGGACACGTCGTTTTATTTCCGTATCGAGTTTGAAACGACAAAAACCCGACAATCTTTTCCTGATTTTACGGTCAGAAAAGAGCTATAAGGGGACCGCCTTTTAATTCCGTTTTAACGAGTGTAAAAGAAACGCTCGGCAATCTTTTCATATTTTAGGAGTCAGAAAAGGGCTTAAAAGATGACTCTGATATTTTGGTTCGTCAAAAATGACAATTTTCCTTCTAAATCCCTTTGTCCTGCACAAAAGCAACACATTACTCATACCTGTTTAAGATAGGCAAAAATACATCGAAAAACATCTTTTCGGGGTGAAAAATGAACAAATTCATCCAAAAAACCTATAAAAAGACTTTTTACCATGTCATTTTTACCATTTTACTGTTGAGGTTGAACAAAGGGCTTTTGGGCAAGAAACTTCCCGTGGTTGCTGCGGAAAATCCGACCGTCAGAATCGAACGCCGTCTCTTCCAGGTATTTTACAACATCTTACTCTTCATTTCTATCCGATTAAAATTGTTTTTTAGGTTTTAGTTTTGTTTTTTTGGGAGGATTTAGGTTTCAAAATGCGCTCCTCGGTGGACGCAGGTGCTCTTCGGGTGACCTGCGTCCCCCGACTTTTTCCTATACAGGAAAATGGTCGAGGGACGCAGCCCACCTTCAGACCAGCTGCGTCCCGACGCCCTGTGTTCCAAACGCGGGGTGCGTCCTCCGTGGAACGCGGAATTTGAAACCTCAATCCTCACAAATAACCATTCAAAATTCCCCAAATTAATTCTAATCATTATTTCTTGGTGTGTAGGACACTCACCATGTTGGATTGGAGAGAAAGATAGCATGAAGAGGTTGATGAAGCTGCAATAGAACACCAACCTTCCCTGGATGCCCTAAAAGCATGCGGGTTATACAAATACTGGGCCATACCGGGCATGAGGGCTCAGGTAAGATTCTTAGAATGGCTGGTTGAGAGATGGAACGTTCAAGAGCAATGCTTTTACATAGGAGGGCACCAGCTCGAGATAGAGCCCTCGGATGTATACTTTCTCACTGGCTTGCCAAACAGAGGCGAGCAACTCAATCTAGCCGGGACTAGGCCGGGTGGCCAATCCCTTGTTAGTCTCCGGGAAGATTGGTGCACACCTGGTGCACACCATTCGAAAGGCGTGGAGATCAAACACATCTCTCTGCGTGAGCTCAAAGTTATAGCGTTCACGGTTACCAGAATTTGCGGCGCAGCCGCTTTACACATTGCTTCTGGGTCCCAAATGCGGATGGCAATTGACTGTTACCAAGGCACCATTTTCAACTGGTGTGATGCTGTGTCGGCTAATGTGAAGAGCCAACTGACTAAGGCAAAGAACGGACGACTGAAAACTTTTGGATATGGGCCTTTAGTCGTGAGCTTTGCCTTAGAGAGAGTTCCGATGCTGATCCCTCAGCAACTCACTGTTGATATCTTGGGTCCTCGGGAGCCAAAGCTGGTACGATGGGTTGCGGTGATGGCCCGGCATCCTGACGAGGGCGCGGCAGTTGTTCGATTTTTTGATAGTTACTTTCACTGGTTGGAAGACCATGTTTTCTCGATCCAGGACTTTCCGTACGCCGGAGTAGATTTTCGACATGATCCGGACATGGTTCTTCCACAGGGAGAACAATGGGATGATAGAGGTACTTTATTTTTCACAAGTTTTTAAATTATGTATTTTTTTGTTTTTATATATATCGTCTCAAAACTGACAGTAAAAATTTTCAAAATGCAGATGTTGGTCCACAGCGCCCAGCCAACCTCCGGCCTTTTGAGAGGAGACACCCAGTTGCCCCGGTACCGGCCCCACAGGACGCGGCTGCAGAAGTACTAGCTGCGTTGGAGCATGATCTAGAGCGTCTGACAGCAGATGTGCCTGAGACTACTATGGATGACATTCCTATCAGGCTTCAGCACTTTGTAGTCGCAGTCCCTGGACCGTTTAGGAGATTTTTGCGTAAGGTAGCCCATGCAGTGGTGTCGTATAGGGAGCACCACCAGTGATTGACTAGTCACTTTTGTAGACACATATGACATTTTTGGCTTTTTGTACTTTATCATTTTTGCCGATCATAAGGTGTTTTTCAACCTATGATCGAAGACGATGTATATTTTTTTGGCACACTCCTATCTATATATATATATATCACTATTACCGGCTTATCTTGTTTAACATATGTGATGAAATGTTTTTGAATTTACTTGCATGATTATCGTAAATGTCTGTCCAACATTCGAGAAGCAATTGCATCTGCTAATGTATTTAAAGACCTTGGAATATGCTGATATTCAATGTAATCAAATTCACGTTCCAAGAGACGCACTCTCAAAAACAACCTTAATAACACAGGATTTCTAATGGCATAAACTCTATCAAGCTGTAATACAACAAGTTCAGAATCTAACCTCACTATCAAACGTCGAATTCCAAATGAAATAGATTCGGATAATAATTCAACCACTGCACTGTATTCTGCAATGTTGTTCGTTGTTTGACCGAGGCTTACCCCATGCATAGAAACTAACTCATCAGAGGGCGAATAGATAACCCAAGCTGCGGAAGAGATATTCCGTGTACTACGACAAGCACCATCAGCAAATTCAATGTATGTTTGGAGAGGCGTTGACATCTGCAATATCAAGAGTAAAACCAAGATAAGCCAGAATAATGACGAAAAACACACTTTCTAAGCTAAGCACACTGACTAAACTAACAAACACGCTAGCTAGAAAGAAAATCTATCCTATCTAAAAATTTCTCCATACCCACCATTTAAGCATAATACCTCTTTAGGTAAAGTCCATTTCTGGGTTTACCCAAAGAGTCCCCATCAAAATCAACCAGCTCATAAGCCCCTTTTGCTAGCTTTCGCTTTACAATGTAGGGTCCATGCCACATAGGAACGAATTTTCCAGCACCTAGCTTATCGTTAGCTTGATCATATAATAGCACTAGGTCTCCCTCCAAAAAACTTCGAGGGGTTACATTTCTATCATACTGAGCTTTCATTCGTTTCGCGTGAGTCTCGATTGCCAATGTAGCGTCACGTCGAGTCTCATCTAATTTAGCTAAGTACAATAAACGTTTCTCCTCTTCGGAAGTAGCTGGAAGTAATTCGACAGCCATTTGAAGTGATGGGATTTCGCATTCAATGGGTAACACAGCTTCCAAGCCATAAACTAGCTGGAAAGGAGTGAACCCTGTTGAATTCTTCACTGAAGTTCGGTATGCCCATAGCGCTGAAAATAACATGTTGTGCCAATTCGACCGATGAACACCAATGGTTCGTCGGATCATGATAACCAGAACTTTGTTGATAGACTCAACCAAACCGTTGGCTTGCGGATAATAAGGAGTAGAGCTATCGTGGCGCAAACCAAGCTGGCTTGTAAGCTCAGTCATCATGATGTTTCGAAAATGGCTCCCATGGTCAGTAATGATTGCTTGTGGGACACCAAACCTAGTTATGATATGATTGAATACGAAAACTGCAGCTGTTTTTCCGCTTGCGTCGAATGTAGGCATCGCCTCGGCCCATTTAGTAAAATAATCAACCGCGAGGATGATATACGCATGCCCCCCGGCCGAGTGAGGGTTACAAGTAATAAAGTCGATACCCCATTTGGCGAATGGACCAACGGAAATTATAGGGTGGAGAGGAGCAGGTGGAGCGCGCATCTTGCGATCAAACACTTGACAGTTGTGGCACTTCCTGACGGCAATGATACAATCTTTAAACATAGACGGCCAGAAATAGCCAGCGCGCAACACCTTCTGAGCTGTGGCATACCCAGACATATGACCGCCACATGCTCCAGAGTGACAATCATCAAAACCTTCTCAGCCTCTTCGTGAGTTAAACAACGTCGAAAAACTAAGTCTGCCCCCCGACGATAAAGTGTATCTCCAATAATTCTGTATTGCTGGGATTGAAACCGAATTTTTCGACGTTCTGCTTTGGAAGCTTCAGGCCGAAAGGTTTGGGTTTGGAGATAGATGATTATATCCCCGTACCACGGATCTACAGTACTAATAAGAAACAAAGATTCGTCCGCAATGGACTCTTCTGCCACAGTCTCTGTGTCAGCACTCGGGAAATCACACATCAATTCCGCAAAAACTAAGGATTTCTTAGACTTGGACTTTCGAACTCCAAGTCGAACTCTTGCAGGATAACCATCCATTTAGAGTACTTGCCCCCTAACAGTTGTTTTGTCAAAATATAAATCATAGGGTTGCAATCCTAAATAACTGTAGTTTTACGAAGAAGAATGTAGTGACGGAAACGCTGGACAGCTTGAACGGCTGCCAGGGCCAATTTCTCCACATGCGAATATTTTAACTCAGTGGAATTTAAGGTTCGACTAAGATAATATATCACATGTTCCGCTCCGAATTCATCTTCTTGAACTAACACCATTCCAATGGTGGAATGCGAAGCTGCGAGGTATAAGAAGTAATCCTGGTTGTAGTTGGGAGGATGCAACAACGGTGCATGGGTCAACGCGTGTTTAAGTGCATCAAAAGATTGTTGAGCAATCTCGTCCCAAAAGAATTGTGCGTTCTGTTTCAACAACCGTGTAAAACCTTTAGTGACCTCGGCGTAGTTTGGGATGAATCGGCGTAAAAAGTTCGCTTTCCCTTGCAAACTTTGGAGTTGGCGCAAACTCGAAGGAGGAGGCAATTTGATGATAGCCTCGACTTTCGAGGGATCGACGCGAATGCCGGCTTTTGAAACAACAAATCCCAGCAATCGACCTGTTTCTATACAGAAAACACACTTGTGGGGATTCAACCGAATTCGATAATGCCTACACCTCATAAAGATTGCTCGTAGGTGGACAAGGTGATCAGCTCGATGTAAAGAATGAGCAGGCAAATCATCGAGATACGGTTGCACAATGTGCTTGATGTCATGAAATGCATAAGACATCGCCCGTTGAAAAGTGGCCCCGGCATTCTTAAGCCCAAAAGGTAATTTGCAATAAGCAAATGTCCCCCATGGACAAATGAATGCCGTTTTTTGTTGGTCGGCAGGTAGAATATTGATTTGATTATAGCCCGAAAAACCATCCATAAAGGAAAACATTTCACTTCCGGCACAATCATCAATAATTTGATCGATATAAGGCGTAGGATAGTTGTCTTTTGGACAAGCTCGATTTATATCCCTATAGTCGATACAGATTCTTATTGTTCCTTGTTTCTTGTTGACCGGAACAATATTCGATACCCAATCCGTTAACGGGATCGGATATATGAAACCTGCTTTCAACAGCTTTTCGACTTCTGCTTTAATCGCAGCCGCTTTTCGAGGGTGAATCTGACGCAACCGTTGCCGGACGGGTTTAGCATCCGGGTAGGTCTTTATTTCATGAACAACAATGGCAGGATCGATTCCCGGCATTTCCTCGTAAGACCAGGCAAACACATCGCGGAATTCTTGGAATAGGGCCTTGTAAGTTTGGATTTCTTCTTCTGTACATGCGGCACCTATATGAATGTTTTCCTCAATTCCGGGCTTCACTGAAATATCAATGGGAATAGTACGAGAAATATTCCCTAAATTCAACTCTGAATCAGAATGTTTCGTTGGATCCTGAGCGTCTTTGACATATTCAGCGGTAAAGATAGATGAAAAATCATTTTCAAAAGCATCACTCTTAGGTAAAAACGAAGATCTGTGATGGAGATCCTCCCATGGTAGATCGTCTACACTTAGGATTTCGCGAAGTTGTTCGTCAGATGACACGACTTCGGGAAACGCTATCCGTTCTAAGGGTGAGGTGAAAAGTGACTCTTCACTGACCACATTCATTTGGTCGACCTCGGTTGAATGAAAGTCGGTAAAAGACATGAGAGCTTCATAAGCAATTTCATATGGACTCAAGGGCATAGCATTACCGAATGAGTCTATCTCAGAGTCAGATGGGACAAACCAAGGATCATCATAAATAATGTTTTCTGATGTAATCATATGAATTGTTGCAAACGAAGGATCTACGCTGAGTGGAGGGAGAGGAAAAGTTCCCAGTAAACCGGAATCTTTAACTAAACCTACACCAACGTCCCTATAAGGGATTGTCGTCTTACCGACATGCTGGATACTCTCTGAAGAGGCTGGGTCGGATGAAAAGTATGTCAGCTGATCAATAGTCACGATCTTACCGTTATGTGGAAACTTAATTACTCTGAAGACCGATGAAACGACCGCTGTCATAGCATATGACCAACTTCGACCCAAAAGAAGGTTGTAGTCTAGAGGGGCATCAACCACTTCCACATCCAGACTAACGGTTTTACCTTCTACCCCTATAGGCAATTCTTGTAGAATACCAAACGGACGGAACCCACGGCCATCAAAGGCCTTAAGGATGGTGGGGGATTGGTTCAACGAAGGAGAACCAAGGGATCTCCAACATTGAATCGACATAATACACGTAGAAGCTCCCTCATCAATCACAGTCCGATGAATAGGCCTGTTTTTGACTATCACTGGAATTTGGAAAGCCATTTGATGGGGGAGACGTGGTGTACTATTTTCTAGATCGAAGATCATTAGATTCGGATCCTGAACATCAACAGCTCCGATAGCCGACAAAAGCAATTTTCGTTGTGCTGGGCATGATTGCAGCACTTCTAACGCCGACATTGCTGAGGGTGAAACAGCTAAGTCCTCAACAATGTTGTAATTCTGGGCCGCTCTCGCATGTGGATTGAAAGCAGACCTTCGAAGTACACCCTTGGCGGGCGGTTTAATTACTAAGTCCGGGTTAGGTTTTTCGATCTGTAGTGGATCGGAACCAGGAGCTGAGGTTGATGGATTAGAATGAGAAGATTCTGCTTCCTTACCATCAACAGGATTCTTACTACCATAATCTTGCGATCGAGTCGCAATCCTCACATGAGACATCATCAAAATGGGTTCTTCACTGGCATTCGAAGAAGAACCTATCATCTTATTCTCCTGCTCCGGAAATGGATTTTTTAACACAGCAGGAGTGGGAGAACCTTTGACTATTTTCACAACCTCGGCCCGATGAGGGCAATCTCTCGTAAAATGATCCTCTTCACAAATAAGACAAGGATATCGAGGTTTGCGCTTTTCGTCATT
Source organism: Pinus tabuliformis (assembly GCA_031772625.1). Taxonomy (NCBI): domain Eukaryota; kingdom Viridiplantae; phylum Streptophyta; class Pinopsida; order Pinales; family Pinaceae; genus Pinus; species Pinus tabuliformis. The sequence goes on from CM062820.1 coordinate 483,383,709, forward strand.
GGTTTCCGACTTTTCTGTTTTCTCCTTCGGAGCCTTGTCTGCTTTAGCCTTCTTCTTTCCTTTCTTCTTTCCACCGTTTTTTGATTTGGCCGTAGATGACTCTACAGCGTGAATATCGGCGGTAAGTTCAGGAGAAGACTCTCCTGTCGGAGAATCAGGCAAAGTGATAATTGGAGTAGTTGAAGCCTTGGAAGACTTCTTCTTGCTCTTTGTATTCACGATACCAATCATACCATCAGCGGCATGAGATCCCGAAGGAGCAGCAGCGATTTGATTCGACTTTGGAAGATCCAGAATCTTCTCGTGTAACGTACCCGACTGAGTGTAAACTAAGTCAAGGTATTGTGCCTGAGCAATGACTTGCTCCTCAGTAACTACTCCGGCCTTAGCTACATCTTCAGTAATCTTCGGTAATAATGATTTGACAAACCATTCAGCTAAGATTTGGTCCGGGATAAAAACTTTCACTAGCCTTCTTCGACGTCTCCACTCATGAATGTGATCAGAAATATACGTGGACGTCGATTGTTTTAGTGAAGTTAATAACTCCGTTCCGTTATCGTATCTGACCGGCAACTGAAAGTGAGTTAAGAACGAGGTAGCTAACTGGCTAAAGTTGTAAAAAGAGGCCCGTGGTAACTCAATGTACCACTTGGCCGCGAGACCAATGAGTGTACGCTGGAAAAGACGTAAGCGGATCGAATCATCCGAGATAGAATTTGAAGCACACCAGAGGTGGTAAGTCATCACGTGATTGGACGGATCCTCTCCAGACTTACCTTCAAACTTGGGTATATCACTGGGCAACTTATTTGGCATTGGCGGCCAGAACTGAAGATATTGAATTGGATCGTTCGTTAGGCGCGTCAAGTCTGGTAAATCCAAAGTTGCGATAAACGGTAACTGCCGGTTAGGATCTCTAAAACTCTGGGTCACAATACCAGCCCCAGGAGGAGGATATCCAGGATAACTAGGAACAGGAGTCGCATTTGGGATATTATATCCTCCTGGAAAACCAGGATTAACCGGACCGTACTGGGGTTGTTGAGGTTGTTGATAAGTGTACCCAGGATACGGTTGATACTGGTAAACCGGTTGTTGGACAGCTTGCCCATGTTGGTACTGTCCCTGGTACGGAGGTTGAACAAATTGAGGTTGAGTAGTGACAACCGTACTTATACCAGGCTGACCTACAGGCATCTGGACCGTGGTTTGAATCGTAGATCCAGACAACGGTAAAGATGTCTGAGGTGTGGTAACAGGGACAGTAGAAACTGGAGCCGTCGATACTCCAGAAGTAAGTATGGTAGATGTAGCGGTAGTTGCAGCAGCCGTTTGAGATGGAGTACTAGGTGCAATTGGCGGCTGAGTAACTACCGAAGTTACAGAAGTTTGAACATTTGACTGGACAGGTTGCGGTTGCTGGGTTGGACCAGAAACTACGGGTTGTCCAGCTTGAGGAACCATCTGTATACTTGGCTGCAACACCTGTTGACCCTGTGATGGATCCCACACTAACATTCCAGGGTATTGACCCGTAACAGGTTGAGGATACTGAGATCCATAACCGGATTGAGGGTAGGATTGATAATTGTAAGGTGCAGTTCCCATACTTGGAACATATGACTGACCTTGAGGCGGTTGATAACCTTGACTCGAGTATTGACCTTGAGGTTGATAACCTTGAGGTAAATACTGATACTGGGGTTGACCTTGACCTTGAGGTTGGTACCCTTGAGGTTGATAACCTTGGGGTTGATACCCTTGAGGTTGCCATCCTTGAGGTTGCCATCCTTGAGGTTGATATTGATACTGAGGTTGACCCTGGGGTACATATTGAGGCTGGGGTTGACCTTGAGGCGCGTATTGCACCATAGGTACATACTGACTTTGAGGTTGCCCCCCAGACACGATTTGTGTACCTTGAGGTTGCCCCCCAGGCGGTAATTGGCCACCTTGAGGTTGAGAAACGGGAACTGAACCTGACATCATGTAAATGTCTCCTACACCCAATGGTACATTACCACTGTTTCCAATTAATAACCCATGATCAACGGGTTGAGGAGATGCTCCCGCAAAGGTACCAGAAAGAGATTGATACCCAGTGGGGACAGAAGGACCGCCGTGTAAGAAAGATTCAGGACTTTGAGTAAACACCGACGACTGACCAGACATATTTACAGGAGTATAAATACCTCCAGGTGGAAAAGGAGTACGAGGTGGAGAAAAACCTACCCCTGAGTTGTCTAAATAATTGGTTAACGAAAGGTACCAAGTAGTACTTCTAGGAGGACTGTAAAAGATGGATTCACGCTCCCTTAGATCAATAGTAAGTTGACCTTCAAGGTTAGAGACACCTATATCCTCCTCTGGAGCAAGTTCTTCTATAGCAATCAAACCAGTAGGAAGATTTTCGGTGATAATTCTTTCTATTCTCGGTGAATCTGGAACACTAGAAGTTGGAGTAACAGGTTCAGATATTTTAGGTTCTTCGCCTGTATCACTAGCAGACGAAAAACTACCAACAAGTTCAGAAACTGAAACAGCTTCGGGATTATAACCTGTCTCTAAACTTTGGTAATCTGGATGGACTACCAAGGAAGATTCTCCTTCTTCAGGTGAACCTACTCTACTGTCACTAGGAGGAGTTACAAGGACCTTTAACCCTTCGTACTGACCCGGAATATCTTCAGGAGGTTCACCCCGCGATTTACGGAGTTTTCTTAACAAATCTATTCCAGTAACAATCTCAGGAGACTTGCCCCGAAGTCTACGGGACTGTCTCGGTAATTCCGCCACAGCTAAAAACTTTTAACTACTACACACGAAAACAAAATAAAATTTCAAATCAAACCACCTAAAGCCTCTAAAACACCAAACAAATTTGAATCACACGCCTAAAGAATCTAGGGCGTCAAACCAAAAACAAACAGTAGTCTTCCGAACCAAAAGCGCTAGTTGGTGATGAAGCCCAACCTCGCTGGATTCAGTACAGAAATGGCGGGTGGAACAGTTACCCCAGCAACCTGCTTAATGAATAGACTGGACCAAGTTCCTCCACTTTAACCGTCTCGAGTGAAGTGAACCCCCCAGAAAATCCAAGTGAGTATAACCGACGTCTGCTCCAGGTACAGTGGGACCTTCCCTCCACCGTCACCTCGGTAGAATCCTAAAGATAATGGCCACTAAGGTTACCAACCGCAACAAATGCACCTGGGGGAACAGTCTAAACTCCGACAGCACGCAAGGGCAGAGTAGCAAGCTCAATCCCCTTGCCGGCTCCTTGACAATAATCCAAGGTTTACCGACAAGTGACCCCTGGCTCCTCGACAATGGTTAATCCGAGGTTTACCGTTTGTAATACGTGCGTGTCTGGCGTCGTTCCCAACGAGGGGGGAATGATCCCCTCACTGGTTCGGACACGAGCTCGTGCTTCTCCTTTAAGAGGAGCTTTCCCAGAGTACAAATGAGACAATTGGATTTAATCTATCACAAGATAAGCTACTTGTTTGGTTTTGTTGTCTTGGAGAGTTAATTACTCACCTACTCCAAGACACTAGCCTGATCTAAATTGGTGCTTCAGAGCCCTAGTAAATAAAATTACTATTTCGATTTTACTTTAAGCGTTACTTTTATGGTTGTTCTTTAAAGTCACAAGGTAGTGGAAGTGAAACCAACGGTGTGTAGACTCGACTCCAACCACTACAAAGATGCACCTAAGATGATTTATGCTACTTTGCTTTTTCAATGAAATTCTTAACTAAGAGAGTTGAGAGAATGCAAATTTTAGAGAAAACAACTTCCTTAGAAAAGACAATCAAAGAAACAATTCTCTTTTTCTTTTCAAGCACACAAACATGACTACTCTTTACTTGCACGAAAAACTCTTTTTCTTTCAAAACTTTCAAAGCTACTTGAAACAAAACTTTTCAAAGGAGATATTTTTGTATTTTCTCTTTTTAATAAAGCATATAAACCTATCTTAACACAAAACAATCTCAAAAGCTACAAAAACTATGAAAACTTGACTCACAAGCAAATCAAAAGAGAAATTACTCTAAACAAACCTAACAAGGCAAAAGCTCACAAAGATGATTCTAGGTTGTTTTACTTGATCAAAATCAAATCAAGGACTAGCTAATGCAGAATCAAAAGACTAGTCAAAACAAAACTCAAATCTTTTTGTTCTTTTTGTAAAATGGAATTCAAGACTTAATCAACAAGCACTTCGAAATTCGCCAACGAGACAACTCAATGGTAAGTTGCTCACACAGGTAGACTTTATGACAGGTCTGACTTCTAAGAATGTTGACAAAACCAGAGAGATCTAAGGCTTGACAACTTCTACCGCCAAAGTCACTACAAGACCTACTCAAAAATCAAACCCTAGGGCTTAAACTTCTATGAAATCCACTAAAACACTCAATGCTATAGAAACAAGTTCAGGTGAAGATCTTTGACAAGGGACTAATGAATCTGGGCAGTAAAAACTAAGAAAAAACAAAATCTAAGAGTAAAAAAGCAAAAAATGGAGTTTTCTCAACTTTTAGCAGGGGGACGCAGGCGACCCGTTAGAACAGGTGCGGGCCCGCTCTGTGCACACAGAAACAGTGCGTCCAGGGACGCACTGTGCAGCACTCAGAGGGTGCGTCCTACTGAAAAACTCAAGAAAAACTAAAAGGATTCTAACTCTAAGCTAACCCACCCAAAGACAAAGTCACAGAGCCAAAAACCAGAAAAATAAACTAATTTTCGCAGAGCAAAGTTCATACAAAGGAAAAGACTTTTCACATTAATGGATTCCCCAGTGGAGTCGCCAATTTGTCAGGGGGAAAGAGTTGATTGTGCGGACACAACCAACCTCCCTAGGAGCCTAAGACTCTCTAGTGACAAACAAGACAAACAAGATCTATCCTTCTCTAAACATGCATTATGATATGAGATATCAAGTGTTTTGTTCTTACCTTTGTCCAAACGCTGTTGTAGAAGTCCAAGCTTTTTTGATCTGGATGAGCTCCTCCTTTTCTCCAAAACCTGTAATCACCAACAGTCAAACAATTAAATAGCACCTGATTATAACATAAAACAAAGCATATTCAACATGTAGACCAAGGAGCACATGAAATAACTCATAAACAACAAGTTATTGAGAAGAATGGACTCATTTGCATTAATAGGTAACAAAAAGAACAAATACAACCTGAGCCTTGGTGTTGTGCAAGTCCTTCCCAGGGTCCGTCAAGAGTTCTCCTTTACTTTGACAAAGCACACCCACTTCCAAATAGAACAAGCAAAGATGGCAATCTCTCCTCACAAGCTTCTAAATGGGAGTCCTAATTCCTGCAGCATTTACCCTTAGAAAATGTATAGCTTCAACCCCTCCTCCTTCTGGCCCAATGCCTGTATTTATAGTGCTCAAGAGGAGGTTAATCAGGTCCACCATCAATGGGATAATCCCCTCTTTGGGTGGGATAGCTCCCTTATTGATGGGATAAGTTCCTCTTTGATAGGAGTGCATGAACCATCTGGAGGCGCCCAATACACGTCGAACAACCTTCTAGAATGCTCTAGAAATGACCACAAGTAACTTTTTAAAGATGAAACTTGCGCATTCTAACCTTTACAGGGGGACGCACCTGTCCCTTTACATACAGAGCGTCTTTGGACGCAGCTTTTGTGAACATTGGGAGCGTCCCCGCAGGTAAGGTTGAGAGAACCTGCGTCCCCAGAGATAAATACATTTATACAAGACTTTCTCTCTTTTTTGGAGTTTGACATGGAGAGCAGAGGCATAAGACTTGCCTAAGAGGGTAGCATGACTGTTGATTGAGCCATACTAACTGTAAATAGTCATGGTGACATTTTTTAGTGTAACATGGGTACTTTGAAAACACAACTTATGAAACCCTAGACCTATGACTGACATGATTTTTTGCCCATCAAAAGACCAAATATTGACTGCCATTTAATGAACTTTGATGAATAGACCTGAGCCAATAGGTACAAAGCATGAGGGGTAATGACTGACAAGACCCTTCCGTCAGATTATGGCATGCCCCTAGCGGAATGCAGCTGAGTGAATTGAGTGAGACACCTAAAAATGAAATGCAGAAAGAGTTTTGATCTTCGACGGAGGACTGACAAGACCGACTCTAACATTGGCTCCAATGGGGGATGGTAGCTCCTTAGAGGTGCCAAGAACGACAGATCTTTGGGAGAGCAGACAGTGCCTTCGTCCATTGGGCTATGGAGTCATTATTTCGACAAACAACACAAAACTCTTGACTCATTTATTGACTGAAACTTGACTCGAACTGACTCAAATTTGGACTTAAAATGACTCGAAGACTGACTAGACAAACTCAAACCAAAACTGAAATAAAATGGTATTTACAGTGACAATGGAAACAACATAAACAACTTAGAAATGGTACCGCTTGAGTAGCCGACCATTGATTGGCCCTCCTGGACAATATTCCCCGTTCATTTCCTTCAGAAGAAAGGCATTCTGACCTCGATATGTTGCAATCTTGAAGGGACCTTTCCAGAGATTCTTGAATTTACCATGCTTACCCTTTTCCTCATTCCTTGCATCCCACTTCAGCACCACATCGTCCAACTGAAATTTGTCCGCCTTTGCTTTTCTGTCATAAATTTTATTAATCTTCTCCTGCATCTTGGACGTGTTTTGGAAAACTTCTTCTCTAGTCTGCTGCAAATGGACCATTTGATTCAATCTTCTCTGCATAGGATTGTCTTCACTGCTGGCCTCCTGAAGAAGTTTGACTACTAGAGCTGCGAGAGAGGTAGGAAAAACTGTATCAACTCCATACACAAGCTCAAAGGGGGACATACCAATGTATTTCTTCTGACTGACCCGATCTGCCCAAAGTGCATTGACCAACTTCTTATGCCAGCTCTTCTTGTTGATTTCCGGCAGCTTCTTAATGATTTTTTGAATTTTTGACCGGAGAATTCACAGTAATAGAATTTTTAATGATGTTGACTAAAGATTTGTTAGAAGACTCTGCCAACCCATTGCCTTGCGGATGATAGGCAGTTGAGTGACCCAAAATGATGTGATATTTATGACAAAACTCTACCATCCTTTTTGATTTGAAAGCTGCAGCGTTATCAGTGATTAACTTATTCGGGTAACCAAAGCGAGACAAGATGTTATTTTCAAGGAATGAAATAATTACCGCATCTGTAGCTTGTCTGGTGGGAATTGCTTCGATCAATTTCATGAAATAATCTGTTGCCGTGAGAATCCACCGATGCTGACTGGAAGAAGCGGGATGAATTTCACCAATGAAATCCAACCCCTATTGCTGAAAAGGGGCACTCACCTCAATGGGCTTAAGCGGCAAAGGCTGTAATTTTTGCCTTCCTTCAAAAATCTGACATTTATGATAGCTCTTGACAACCTTATATACATCAGAAAACAATGTCGGCCAATAGTATTCCACTCTCAGAACTTTATCTGCTGTTGTTTTCCAAAAAATGTGACCACCACAATCTCCTTCGTGGAAATCCTCCATGACCTGCTTTGCCTCTTCTTCCACCAAGCAATTCAAAAGAACACCACTGGGATCTTTCCAATAAAGTGTAGAATTTAGAATGCAAAACTTAGCAGCCTTTAATTTGAGAGTTCTACTTTTTTTTCTAGTCATGCCGGGTGGTGGTGACAAATTTTGAAGCACATATATGATATCTGAATACCACGAAGAAAGAGCAAACATTTCAGATACCTGAATTGACGAACTTTCCTCATTCTCATCAGACATAGCAGTGATCAGATTTATGTCTAAGGCGTGCAAGTTTGATTCGGCCATTAACTTTGCCAATCCCTATCCTTTAACAAGCTTTGTGGGCTTTATTTCCACATCATACTCCAACAAAGCTGCAATCCACTTGCCTCGTCTTCCTTCCGGATCTATCTGCACTGTCTTCTTTCGTACGGGCACCATATTAGAGATCCAGTCCGAAAATCTGATGGGAACAATGATTCCTGATTTGTACAACCTGTTTATCTCCTTTTCAATTGATGGCAACAATTTTGGATTTAGCCTTCTCAACTTCTGTCTGAAAGGTTTCTGATTAGGCTTAATGGGTATAGTGTGTTGAATTATATTGGTATCATATGTCTTCAAGTCAGAATAGTCCCAAGCAAACACATCGGCAAATGAAGACAACAAACTGATATATTTGGCTTTTATCTTTTGTGGAAATGCTTTAGACAGTTTTACCATTTTAGGATTAGCAGCTGTTTCAATATTGACCTCTTCAACACCCTTCTCTGTTGGCTGCAATGTTGGTTTGCGGGCTACGTCATCTTGATCAAAGAGTTCTTCTAAAGGTATCAAGCCTTTAGGAATAATGTTATCCTTTAGTTGCAACACATCCATTTGATTGATCTGCACATCATCTTTACCATCATCATTTTCTACATCAATTGAGGTTTCTTTGAACTTACCTTTGTTTTGCAGAAAATCATCAATCTCCTCATCATCTTGGAAAACTTGCCAATATCTCTGATTGTCGGGGACAGTCGGACGATGCTTGACATGGATTTCGAATTTATTACTGGAGTTCATTGGAATCTTCAAACTACTGGCTGCCTTAGCAAGAGCATCAACAATGCTATTTTGAACACGAGGCACACATGTCAAGGTATATTCTGAAAATAATTTCAAGATGTCTAGAACTGCATTCCGGTAAGCCCGCATCCGAGGATGCTTTGCTTGATATTCGTCTCTGACCTGCTTGATCACCAATTCGGAGTCGCCATATACTGCAATCCTCTTAGCATTCAACTTTATTAGAATTTTTAGGCCAGCAATCAAAGCTTCATACTCAGCTTCATTGTTTGAACAATCAAAATCTAACTTGTAAGAACATACCCACACATTTTTAGGCACTTTGTTCGGGGCAGAGAAAGGATTGCGTACCCAAATACCAATTCCAACACCATCATTTCCCACTGCACTGTCGAAATCCATGGTCCACAAACCTTCTTCCTCTTCTTCCAAGTGCTAAAATTCTGCTGGCTCTGTTTTTCCTGCTTGTTGTCCGTTACCTTCAGCTGATTTCTCAACGGTGTTTTGCTGTTCTTGTCCTTCTTTCTTCAAAACTTCTCTGAAATTTTCTGCTATTTCTGGAATACTTTCTGCTTCTACTAACTGACTATCAATATCATTGAAACTATCTGAATACAAAACAAAAGACTCTAGATCTGTATGTACATAATTAATCGGACGATTAATGGGTTTCTCCTTGCTTGTAATCATGTATTTCATTTTTGTTCCCGATACAGTTTCCTCATTTGGCCAAACACATGAATCGTTGCATAGGAGAAATGTAGTTGTAGTGTCCCTTTCAATTTTGCTACCCAAGACCTGGAAAGAAGCATGCTGAACCTGGGAGGAATATTCGCTACAACAATATCCATCAAAACATTCTTCATTGGGATTTGATCCAGACTCACAACCAAGTCTTTGATGAGCCCGATACATCTTACTCTACTGGAATCAAACGAATAGAGATCATGGTATTTTCGGGTGACGTCCAAACAGCTTATCCATGATAGCCGTTGGCATGAGATTGTGAGAAGCTCGAGAATCGAACATGGCATTATGTAACACAAAATCATGCAATCTTAAACTGATATAAAAAGGTGGCACATCACTATTTGGAGACTCACCATTCAATGCTGGCCCAAAAATCATCTCGGGTTGATCATCTTCGACATTCACCATATCAGACATTGGATCAAAATTCAAAATTTTAGAAACTTGCCCTCTATAACTGCCGTTCCTCATTATTTCAGTCAAGGGAATGGATACCTTCAATTTAGAAATTTCATTCTCTAAACTAAAAGCGGAAGTCTTTTCTACCTCTTTGACTAGGACTTCTTTCTTTTTTGTTTCTCTCGATACAATTTGCTGATTTGATTTTTCTACTGATGGTGATTTGCTGCTATCAGGATCAAGTGCCTCTTTGCCTTTCTTTTGTGCAACTGATGAATCATTCTTTGATGCTGAAACTTCCTTCCTCTTCTGAATTGGGTTAACCGACACATCTCTATTTCTAAGTGAATATTGCCGCTGCTGAGCAGACAGAGCATTCATATAGCCTCTTTGATACTCATCTGATTCTTCTTCCAAAACTGTGTCACTTGCTAGAATGAAATCTGTGTCTTTGTGTGTAGCTGAACTTTCTGCATACTCCTCATCTTCAGTAATGTAAATAGGCAAATCATCAGGAGTAAAGAAGTGGTTCTCTTCCCCTATTACATTCCCTTCCTCATCAGACTCCGGTCCATGCACAAAATTTTGCTGCAGAGGTGGCTGTACTGGCTGTTGTGCTGTCTGATCTTAGGCTCGCTGATCTCTTTGCCTTATTCTATATTGTGGCTGCTGCTGGCCACGAAAGTTAGGATTTCTAACTTGTGGCTCAGGTTTGTCAAGTTTCACCCTTTCAAGCATCTGCTCTACCTTCCAGAGTAATTGATCCATCGAGGAAGACTCTTCTTTTACTGTGACCTTCTTTTCTGCTTTTGCTCTAGCCCTCTTGGTCAGCAGATTTGCTTCAACGCTGACCGCGATTTTCTGCATGTCTTCCATTGTGGCCGGCTCTCTCTCTTAGTTGATAAGCCATGTCAGCATCAAAACCATCCGGAAACTTCATCATGGCTAGTCCCACAGGTGGCCTTAGATGATCGGGAATTTCATTATAAACATAATTGAATCTAATGCAGTAGTCTTGGACCAACTCACCAGCGTTTCGTTTGATTTTCTCATATTCAGCCAGAATTTGAAGATGATTCTTTTTCACTTCCCACGGATCTAAAAATTGTCTTTGCAGGTTGGCCAAGGTAGTGATACGTGCATCCGGCAAACCTCTGAACCATTTCCTAACTTCACCCGCAAATGTTTGTACAAAGAGTCTCATTGTCACATTTTCTACATCGATTTCATGAAGGTCACAGAAATCTGCCATTCTTTCCACATGTTGCTGAGCGGTAATGCTGTTATGAGTGCCATCAAACAAAGGGATTTTGCTTTGATAATCTGTGAGCATATCATCTAAAACTTGAGGCAGCACAAGAGGTGCAAAACGAGCAGCCATCACTCTTGGTGGTTTGGTCTTTGAGGTGTTGGAGAAGTGTGTGCAGCTTGTAGGGAATTAACAATTGGAGTTTGAAGCTGTGTCACAATATAATCATCAATTGACTAGCTATTCCTTTCAGTTTCTAGGTCTACAAGAAACTGCGGATTGGGGACGGTAGAGTCAACAGCCCTTTCGGATTTGGTCTCAAACAATGATATTTCAAACTGCTCATCAAATTCAAGCTCTTCAGGACATGAATGGGATTTGAACACGGGAGTTATAGAGCTCTCTTGATGAAGAAGTCTTGGAATCAAATTGGGATTTTCGTAGATATGAGGAGGATCTGGATCTGGATTAGCTCTGGTATATCTTCTTGAAGCCAGAGCGCTATTTTCAAAAAACCAAAAGGACATGAACAACTTACTCAGCCTATCAAATTCTAAACTCATCATCCGGAAGCTTAGAATTATCAGAAGTATTGGGGTGTTTGTAGGTTAAGCCTGCCGTTTACGCAATGAAGAAGACTAACAAACAAAGAATTTCGTCCCCAGTGGAGTCACCACTATGTTAGCGCCTAAATCTGCCTTAGGCTGAAAGAAGGCAAAATTCAGGGTAACCACAAACCACACTCAGACTGGTAGCTAGCCCTACCAGAATAGGAGAGGGCTCTCTCCAGGTCACGCTCAGTGAGGAATAAACAATATGGTCTGAGATGACTTAAACTGAATACTAATTTTAGGCTAGTAAATAGATATGGAAAAAGGCGATTTTTGAATGACTGAATTTTCCGGACTGTGTGGGACCAAAGGACCGCATAAGCTGGGAAATTAAATCAAAGACACAGGATATTTCGTGAGGCAAGATAGGCGGGAGGTTTAGCAATCAGATTTAAATAAAATGGAGTGGAAAGACTATTGAGAAAAGCTAAAAATGGCATACACATGAATCCTTTTTAGACAGAAGAAGATATACAAAATATGAATGCTTTACAAGGCAGAGCATAAACTGAATTCTACCTCTTCTACTTAAGAGCATTCAACCAGAAATGATTATGAATGGATGGTAAACATAACAAAATACATATGAAACATAGAAAGAAAAACACATTTTCTAAACTCACACCACAGGGATCTCATGAATCAGAGCTGCATCATTCTATTAATTTCCAAGCCAAAACTGTACAATGAAAGTGCTGAGTTTTTCTCCACGCTATTCCCAGAAACTCCAACCCTTTACAAATGACTTTCAATACAATAAATAAGCTTTTCCATGAGAAAGTGGATCGACCCAAAGTTGGGGGATTGTTTAATCATTACAAACGGAAATGAAAAGCCAACCATCAGTAACAGGAGCAACGTTACATTTAATTTCTCTGATGACCAATAAAAAAAACAAAAATGTAGCGTAGATCTTCTGGGGCAACTGTTCACCTTCCTTTTGGCCGTTTGAATAACAACTATCATTTTAATAACATGGCTTTTAAATAATATGCGCCTTTAATGAAGAGAAAACATATATTGTTAATGAACGGGCCCACCTGCAATTTTCGTTTAACTCACCCATGCGCCAATATTCACATTCAATTGTCTTCGCTTCTAAACCACAGTACCATAGCCAAAAATCATTTGAACATGATTTGAAAAAGTTACTTGGAGAAAATCGCACTGAAACAAATCGAATTCTCGCAGAGCGGAAGTGATTTGGCCTTTGGGTCTCTGTGCGCTGCGCCAAAAGATGTATGCATTGCGCCACTTTGGAGATGGTTTTGAGGCACTTCCTGAAGTCCAAATTGAGCCCACGTGTGCTTGTTGGAAAGCACAGCCTGTCTACATTCCAATACAAGTGGAATTTTTGGATTTGGATGCCATTTGCCCCTCCAAAACTTCAATTTCCTAAGACTGCTTCCTGTGTGTCAAAAAAGGGGCAAAGAGGTCATTTTTTGGGTGTTTTTGACCTAAACTTGCCCAAACTTCTTGGCCATGCACTAGAAGTCATGATTTTTCATGAAAAATCCAAAAATATAAAATTTTTGTGATTTGGAGCTCCCTATCAAAAGCGCGCGCCAGGTGGCACGACGCACAGGGAGAAAAACGCTGTTTTTTGTGCAAAAAATTTCAAAATGCAAAAATGTGCTCCAAATTTCTTGAAATTTGGGCTGTACCCTCTCCATCACATGTCATGCCGGGCCAAAGAGGCCTCGGCCAAGATTCGGAGCCGCTCTTTCTCTTTTTGCCTCTTTTGTCTTTTTGTCACCTTCCTCAATTTCGCCTTTAGGCTCCTGATTCTCACTTTGGAGCTCATGTTTCGGGCCATGTAATGGTAAGTCATGCACCTCAGCATTTCTTTTTCCCTATTAGCCTTCTCCAATAGCTTCTCCAAGTGAATGTTCACTTTCTCTAAAACATACTCCGGTCCTCATCTCTTTGCTCCATAGGTCTACCTTGTGCTGCCATGATGTGTTGCTGGTTTTCCTTCATCAGTTGCAACTCTATCTCAGCTTGCCGATCCTCAAGTTGTTTGTCCCTTTGCTCCAGGTATTTCATATTCCATTTAGCTCTATCCAAGTCAAGGGATAAGGCTTGGATCTCTGTTTGCTGCTCCTGGATGATCTCTTTAAGCTGTGCACTTTGCGGACTCGTATCTGGATCATCATCATGAAGGAGAATGAAGTCGGTCTCTCGTTCACCTGATGGCCCCTCATCCTGCATTGGGCTCTTGCCTCTGTCCTGTACCTGTGGTGTTGATGTTGGAAGCGAGGCCCCTTCCACCCCGAGTGGAGATAACACTCGTTTGGCTGCCGCAAACAACTGCCTGGTGCCCTTCTGGTAGGTAATGAAAATTGACACAGTAGCAGTGTGTGGGTCATGGCTTTCATGCTGATGAGAAGGTCCACTTGTCTCAAATCTAATCTCTGAAGGTCCCTGTGAAGCTCGGAAGAAGTCACGAGAGATGAAATCATCCCAAGTGATACCCTGTAAATCAAGCTGATGCACCACCAAAATCTTGATGAGATCAAAATGACAAATGCTGTTGAACTGCTGCTCAGTGGTCTTGTGTTGTACAAGGGCGGTCATCCTCTCTATGTTTCAGCATATGAAATATGGGATGTTCATCATGCGTACCTGGGTGAAATGCATGAGCAACCTGATGTGATAAACATATAACCGGGAGAAATGGCCTTCAAAACTGAAATACTTCATAATTAACTTCATCAGAGGGGCATATTCATCTTTAAGATATCAGAAGGGAAACACCCTCTTAAGCTGCCTCAAGAAACCAGGTTTAACATATGGCTCATAATGCTGTCGGTCAACTTTTTGTCTCTTGTTCCATGGCTCTCCAATATTAGGCATGCCGGTAGCTAATGAGATAGAGTCCGGTGTAAGTGTGAAAGTAACACCGGCCAAAGTAACTTGAGCACCATGTAAATGTAGAACAAATAGGCGAGCCAACTCATGGTGAAATTGAACATTTGTAACCTTTTCACAAAACTCATAGCATGACTGAAACTAAAAACAAGAGACGGTAAGAGGGAAGGCCTGCAATTCTGTGAGGGTAGTCGGTTCTTCTCTAACATGTCTGCCACTTTTATGAGGCCTCTAAGGTGCATGTTCTTCCATGGGTAAGTCACTTTGAGTTTCCACCTAATAGTCGGATGAATGATCAGATGACATAATTGATGCTATGAAAACTGCTTGGAGAAATGAATGCTGGTCGCAAGATTGTGTTGGAATGCTGTGGTAATATGGTTGAAATCTGTCACCAAGGGAGCAATGTAACAAGGGACTGTTAGGGAGGGAAAATATGAAGGGATTAGGAGTATTAGGATAGATTTTATTTAGGGCAATGTAGGAGGGTTTGGGAACTTTGCATAGGGTAGGGTTTGGGGTTTTACATTGGGCAATGGGTGAAAGGGAATTGGGGATAAGGGTTTAGTAATTTTAGGGGATAGGGAACAATGCCATTCAAAGGGATATGGTATAAGGAAAAAGGGAATGAAGGAGAAAGGGACAGATGGGATGGAAGGGGAACCTTGGTAACAAAATGATGAATTTGCAACCCTTAACAGCGATTGACATAAGGATTTTTAGAGGTAGGGTTTGGAATTTTTGTTTTAAAAATTTGGAACCATAAACCACCATCACACAACACACAAAAATGGATGAACCACTGAGATGTCGACCTTACCTAGCACGTCCAAGCAATTCAATGGTGATTTGGAGGAATTACGGGTGTTTTTTGGGTGTTAGACTGTATGCGCCGCGCCGCCTGTTCTATGTGCCGCGCACTACCGGTGCGCTGCGCCCATTCAAAATTGCACTGGAGGATCACGCCCAATGCGCCGTGCTGACCCAGTGCGCCACGCCACCTACTGTATGCGCCGCGCCTTTCAAGACACCTCCAAATTTACCCAAAATGTGCGCCGGATCACCCAATTCACTTTGAAATGCTTCTCTACGACCTTGGAATTTAAAATGACCTTGATCCTTATGAGAAAATCTGTATAAATACATGGAGACATGGTTTTGATTTTTGTTTCTTCAAAACCCACTTTTGCAATGTTTTGTTTTGGCACTTTTTCCACAATTTAATGCAACTCTGTATTTCACATTTCCTTTTTGGATTTTTGACTAAAATGATGAAATTTTTGGCAATTTTTTGCAGGGGTAGCTGACATGGAATTTGGCAAAGGATGATCAGAATCTGCTTTTGAAGTACTTCATGGTGGAGAACTTTACATATTTATCATAAACATTAATTTGACGATTTCCTCTTCAAAACAGAGTTTTGAAGAGGAATCACCCTTGAGCATTATGGATGATGAAAATCTGGAGATGAAACTTGTTGAACCTCCCTCTGGCCTACTGGCATTATTGGGTACTTTGAAAACACGACTTATGAAACCCTAGACCTATGACTGACATGATTTTTTTCCCATCAAAAGACCAAATATTGACTGTCATTTAATGAACTTTGATGAACAGACCTGAGCCAGTAGGTACAAAGCATGAGGGGTAATGACTGACAAGACCCTTCCGTCAGATTATGGCATGCCCCTAGCGGAATGCAGCTGAGTGAATGGAGTGAGACACCTAAAAATGAAATGCAGAAAGAGTTTTGATCTCCGACAAAGGATTGACAAGACCAACTCTAACAACCTGTTTCACATTTAATAGGAAATTTAAGAGAAAAAAATCAAGTTTGGAAATAAAAAGTATATTTATCTTTGAATTTCAATTCAAATTCCAATTATTTAAAATCATCAGTTGCTTACTCAATCAATATGGCTTTCTAGGACTGTAAAAGGTATATAAAACTCAAAGTTTCTGTAACTGAAAAACTGAGAGAAAAAGGATTGATAATGGGAAATTTCTCATTTTTATTAAAATAAAAACCTAGGATTTAGATTATGGAACTCATCCCACAAATAGGCATATCAAAATACAACACTTTGGACCAAACAACCTTGGTCAACATGGTTTAAACTTTGGATTCCATGAGAAGGTAGGTGCTCCAAACCCAAGTAATAGAATAGAGCAAATCCCAATTGGAGGGTTATTCTATATTTCCCTCGACTCAATTTTTGGCTAAGGATTGTGTTAACCAATTACACATTTAATAGAATGGAGCTACACAAATGTAAGGTCAAGTTTCTTACAACAATGGAAATGATAATTATGGTAAACCATGGATGAAAATCATCATAGAAATAGGCATAACAACCTAAATTGAAACAATAGTCCTGGCATCGTCTTTGCTATAGGCAGAAACAAGAATAAAAAGAAATGGGATCAAAGCAAGTAGGTTTGAGCTGTGGAAATTTCACTTGGAAATCAAGACACCACCTCATACACTTGCTTTAAGTAAATTATAGTAAGCATTACAAGTTCCTTCCATGTGATATGCATGCAAAAATGTATTTGTGTGAACATTGAGAATTTGTATATGACAACTTAGTTTATCCTAGGCCTACCTGTAACGTCCTCAAAATTGTTATCACAATTATTTTCACTTAATATATTACAATCCATTTCACAAGATAATCACCTCATATTATATGTTTGATCCCTTAATTGATGAATTCTATAATGATATAATCTAATTTCTAGTGACCAACAATCACCCTTACAGGAAAGCTAGCAAGCAGGTTGTTGGTGGACTGTTTACTTCATGGAATGCGGCCCACTCAATCATTGCAGGTGAACTCTATGAAGAGAAAAGTAGTAAACGATCATCCATTCATTCATATATATCTTCAAGTTATGTAACATGAAAATAAAGAATAAGCACACATATTTATTGTCCTGGAGAATAACTATATATATTTTTCCTTATTTAGTATTATAGAGAAATGATATTTTCTTTATATCTTGAGATTATGCTTTCTCTAATAATTGTTGAGTATCTTGGTACTACTTGGAATTCCCTTTTACATGTCTAAATATTCATCCATTTATAACTAGTGTGCACGTATTTAGAAAGAACTAATTCACATGGCAACCAAAACCAAAGGTAAGTGAAGTAGCATGTGGTGTGGACGTCTCCAATGAAATGTGAAATTTACAGTCACAATCAAACATAAAAATTACATATATATCATCTAGCAACAATTCCTAGATCATGAAAAATCATTTCAAACTCATGGTATATACTACATTTAGCCTACCTTCTTCTATTATTTAATAATTATATTAGATGTATAACTCAAGTTAGCAACAACTATGCTACTCATTGTAACCTTGTTGCATTATGTCTTTATTTAATTGAACATTCTAGTGTTTCCAACTTTTGTTAGGTATATCTAAAACAATCAAAATAGTGTATCCCATAAAGGATGAAAAACTTAAGTAGCTACTGACACAGCTAGATCAAAAATCATAACTCTAATGCTTTTATGCAGTTAAAATCCTCTAAGAGGGAAACCATTCATGACCCTAGTCAATGGAGCCACTTGAGCCAATATATCAATGCAAAAGAAACAATTGTACATAATAGAGTTTCTCACAATCAATCATTGGTAAATGAGCCTCCATGATCTTTAAATAGAGATCATGGACCAATTAGGTGTTAAGCCACACATCAATAAACATCAATATCAAGGAGACTATGAATCATTAGATCACTCCATGTCTAAAACATATCATTATTTTCAAATTACGTAACTACAAATGCATACTAAAGAAACACATTGTTACCTAAAAACACATAATTTAGACCAAGTTGAAACTGACTAGCTTATAAGTGTCTAAATATCCTAACAAAAAATGCTTGGGAAATATGTTGAAGTAATGAAAGAGGTTTGTGGGCGGTGAAAGAAGTTGGAGCTATGTGAGTGGAACCTTAAAATTATGTAAATATTAATCCATGTATATGGGATTCTATAAAAATAGTGATACAAAACTAATGTGATAATGAAGGTAGCATTAATGCACCTTCCAATATTTCACATTAAAATTTTTAGAGTGATATCTAAGTTGTAACATAAAAGCTATGAGATTCAATTCAATGTGAGGACAAATAAGACAAATCCAGGTATGGACTACCAAAGAATATTATGTTATTTTATTTATTTCCTTTGTTTTTTAAATTAGTCTTAACAAATTGTATGGACTTAGTAATCCTCTCAACTTGACCTTTTCAATGGAACAAAATTTTGCTTATGAGTAAAGCCAACACATTAATATTGATTAGGAATTCATAGATGAAGTTTGAAATCCTTGGACTTATTGATTATCATACTAAACATTCATTTTCAACCATTTTTTCATGTGAACTTCACTAACCAAACACCAGTTATGATATTTCATCATTATTATTGCATTTCTCCCTAGATTGAGAATGATTATATCATGTCATTGAGTTGTATTAGGGGCCAATCTCTCATATATTTCATTCTCATATTGGGAAGTTTAGTGTTTTCCCTCATGGACATTGATCATCATGTAGGAATTTACAGGGTAAGTTCCTCAGACAAAACACCAAAGGACACCGCTCACAACCAGATCGCAGATCAATACACCAGTATTTTTGACGTGGTTAAAACCCTCAAAGTGTTGGAAATAATACTGAGGGGGGGGGGGGGTGAATCAGTATTATCACATCAATAAAACTTTTCATTTCCATATTCAGATTCATATATGCTACTTCCACAACTTCTTATGATTCAGTTAGTTGATCCTTAATGAGTGCATTAGAACATTATCAACCATATTAACAGTAAACAGGTGCAGTAAAATAGAACAGATCATCACAGATAAGCCACACACATGAACACATGATATAAGGTGGAAACCCAATGTGGGAGAAAACCACCTGCTGCAAGTCATCTCAATCTTCTTCTTATTACAATATTTATTTACTGGTGCAGTCTTATACCAGTACGCAGGCTTCTACCTGCAGAGAGCTACAACCCTCTCTCGTTCTCCAGTCTCTCCTGGAAGGGAGCTACAATCCCCATAGTTCTTGTACTAGCCGATCCATTTACTAGTACGCAGGCTGCTACTTGCTACAATGCTCCAAAGTTTTCAACTGCTACTGGAAGGGAGCTACCACCCCCTTAGCTCTTGTACTAGCTAAGATACTAGTACGTAGGTGCCGCCCTACAATCTTCTCTTCTCCGGGTACCACGTTTCATACATTTTCAGACTGGATATTCCTGAAGCACAACACATAATCTGAAAGGCCACGTTTCATCCAATTTTCATACTGGACCCATTAATATCATTGAAGCACATAATCAATCAATCTTCTGAATCACCCAAACACCAGATCAATACATATACAAGGATAATATATGTGTTAGCACCGAGATCTAGTCCATCAGATCACACAAATATGAGTCATTATGATCCTGATCCAATATTAGTTCTCATCCATCAATACTGAAGCTAAACACAATCAACCAAACAGGATATGCAGAATATTGACACCTTTAAACTGTCATCAGAACCCATCAACAACCAAAACCACCTGTGACTTCAAATATCATAGCTCAAATTGTATACGCTACTAAAATGAACAAAACCTGCATATATACACGCTTACACCAAAGCCAACCCATGTACAGATCTATAAATATTCAAACATGACTTGCAGCGATTTCAGACTTAAGTTATACCCAGTTCAGATCATTTTTCAATATACAGATCTAGAATAAGCATAATCAAATATATAGAGATAGTTCATTTCAAACCATTTGATCCCGATCTATCCTTAGATCTTGTTTTGCATCAACCTGTGAGATCCCTCTTTAGCTCAGATCCAGATCTGCACCATAACCCAATCACAGTATTCCAGATCTAGCACTTTATCAGATATTCAATAATTCAGATGATACTTTGCCAAATGATCTCCTTCCTCTTTTAGAGCCTTAGTCCTTTCTCAATACCACGGTCCAAAACCATAGGATCAAAAAATTGTCGGACTAATACCATGAACCAACCATGAAAGTCCGTGAGATCAACACTTTTGGATGCAATACCACGGGCCAAAACCATAGGATCAAAAACTGTCGAACTAATACCATGAACCAACCATGAAAGTGCGTGAACTTTTCTCTTGCATGAAGGGAACTTTTCTCTGCATGAAAGTGCATAAACTTTTCTCTACATGAAATAAACTTTTCTCTGCATAAAAGTGCGTGAACATTTCTCTACATGAAATAAACTCTTCTCTGCATAAAAGTGCATGAACTTTTCTCTACATGAAATAAACTTTTCTCTGCATAAAAGTGCGTGAACTTTTCTCTACATGGAATAAACTTTTCTCTGCATAAAAGTGCATGAACTTTTCTCTATATGGAATAAACTTTTCTCTGCATAAAAGTGCGTGAACTTTTCTCTACATGGAATAAACTTTTCTCTGCATAAAAGTGCGTGAACTTTTCTCTACATGAAGGAAACTTTGTTGCACTATAATTTATCAAATAAATTTGCTGCACTATAATTTATCATTTGTGTGATTTGCCGTCAAGGACAACACTTGTCTCATAATGCCAACAATCTCCCCCTTTGGACTTGTCATACTGAGAATTGTCATCTGATATCTCTTCCGTAGATTCATCTAGATATATATAAGTGAGTTGATCTTCTATGAGTTGTTTGCCATCAAGTACAACACATGCATCATAATGCCAACACAAAGAGGGAAACAGTCCACAGCCTGAGCCAATGCGGCCACTTCAGGCAATTTATTAATAAAAGAATGAAAATTTACATATGTTTCTCTCATGCACGGATTACCCTACAAATGACCCTCCGTGCGCTTTAAATAGAAATCATGGACCAATCGGGTGTCAAGCCACAGATCAAGTGTCGGTAATACCGAGGAGAGAATGAACCGTCGGATCACTACATATCATGACCGTCGGATTGTAAGTTACAAAATGTACAAGGTAAAGAAACACACTTTACCTAACTCTATACCTAACTCTATACTAGACCAAGTTGTACTTAACTATTTCCTATGTGTCGGAATATCCTAACATCCCCCCTTAAGAACAACTTGAGATAGGATTGAAGGATTTACAAATATGACACAATAGGAGAAGGAAGGAGGCACTAGAGCCTATCCCCCCTTAGTGAAAACTTCCTGAACTCCAACCATAAATCGAAGTTTAGTGAACTTCACCTCTGTGAGAGCCTTTGTAAAGATGTCTGCAACTTGATCATCTGTTGAACAATATTGCACTTCAAGAACATGGTCATGAATGAGCTTTCTGATGAAGTGCATGTGCAGTTCAATGTGTTTTCTGCGCTGATGTTGGACTGGATCTTTGCATAGCTCAATGGCACTTTGATTATCACACCAAAGTGTAGTCGGATGCTGCTGTTGAAAGCCAAACTCTGACAGGATCTGACGAAGCCACAAGGCTTCCTTACTAGCTTCTACGGCACCACGATACTCTGCTTCTGCTGATGAAAGAGAAATGGCACCTTGTTTCTTGCAAGCCCATGTAATAGGTCCTGAACCAAGAGTGAACACATAACCGGCAGTAGACTTCCGATCGTCAGGGTCACCAACCCAATCAGAATCAGTGAAACCAACCAATAGAGGAGCTGCTTCGGCACTGTAATGAATCCCAAACTGAACTGTACCTCGAACATAACGAAGTATTCTTTTAGCTGCTTTCCAATGACTTTCGCATGGGTTTTGCATAAACCGAGCAACAAGGCCAACAACAAAGGAAAGGTCAGGACGAGTATGGGTTAGATACAGAAGTTTTCCTACAAGTTGACAGTATAAGGTAGCATCAACTTCAGGAGAAGTACAAGTGACTGAAATTTTGACTCCAGACTGGAAGGGAGAAGGGGCTGGCTTATAGTCTTCCATGTGAAAATGGCGTAGAATATCACAGGCATACTTGGACTGGGAAAGGGAAATACCCTCCTTGGATTGCAAGACTTGAAGACCGAGAAAATAATGTAAGTGTCCTAAGTCTGTCATTTCAAATTTCTTTTTAAGGCTGGACTTCACATGGTTTATAAGGTTGGGATCACTACCGGTAAGGATAAGATCATCAACATAAAGAACAAGAATGATAAGAGACTTGCCCACTTTCTTGGTGTAGACAGTATTGTCAGAATGACAACTAGAAAAGCCAGATTCTAAAAGAAAGCTATCCATTTTGGCATACCAAGCTCGAGGAGCTTGCTTGAGACCATAAAGGGATTTCTTAAGCCGACATACAAGGCTGGAGTCTATTTTTATGAAGCCAATGGGTTGTTCCATGTAGATTTCTTCATGCAAGTCCCCATGCAAGAAGGCAGATTTAACATCCATATGATGGACTTCCCATTTGAACGAGGTAGCAAGGGAAAGAACAAGGCAGATAGAGTTCATTTTGGCAACAGGGGAGAAGGTTTCAGTGTAGTCAATGCCTTCAACCTGTGAAAAACCTTTAGCAACAAGACGAGCTTTATGTTTATCAACTTTCCCATCTGGTCCATACTTGGTTCTGTAAACCCATTTGCATCTAACAAGTTTTCGTCCCTTTGGTAGAGGAACAAGATCCCATGTATCATTTGCCAATAATGAATGATATTCTTCATTCATAGTTGCTTCCCAATCTGGATGGCCTGAAGCTTCTGCAAAAGTGTCAGGATCATAATTTACTGGAGCTTGAGCCAGTAAAGAAGAGGCTCTGTCAAACTGAGAACGTGTGCATCGCTGATCTGTAGGATCACTGGCAAGATCACCTGCTGCATCTCAAGTAGCACGAACCCATTTTGGAAGCTGAGGAGCTGAAGGAGGATCTTGAGATGGTGGGGGAGGATTGTCATCCTCACTTTCATCATCTGAAGAAGAAATGTTTTCAAAAGTAGAAGAGATAGGGAGAGGTGGCACATCCGCCGGACTAGGCTCGCAGGATGATATATTTTCATCAAATTTTACATCTCTTCTAATGATAACATTTTTGGACTTAAATGGAATAAGTCTATAGCCTTTGACATCTTCAGAATATCCAACAAAAGTACATTTTTCACTCTTAGGTTCTAAAGCTTTGTGCTTTTCATCTGGAATATGGGCCCACGCTTCACTTCCAAAAACACGAAAGTGACTTACATCTGGTTTGATTGAGCTCCATGCTTCTTCTGGAGTGATATTCTTTAAAGCCTTAGTAGGAGTGCGATTTATTATGTAATTTGCACAGTTAATTGCTTCTGCCCAAAAACTAAGACCAAGTCCTTTAGATTGTAGCATACAATTAGCCATTTCCTTTAAGGTGTGATTCTTCCTTTCAGCTACACCATTTTGTTGTGGAGTATATGGAACAGTATGTTGCATTTGAATTCCATTCTCAGTGCAAAATTGATGAATGTGTTTTTAACATATTCTCCGCCATTATTAGATCTTAGCTTAAAAATTTGATGTCCAGATTGTTTTTCAACAAAGGCTTTGAAGGCCAAAATGTGTTAAATACTTCACTCTTGAGTTTTAAGAAGTATACCCAAGTGCGTCTGGAGAAATCATCAATGAAAGTTAAGAAATACTTGCAGCCAGAGAATGAAACAACAGGAAGTGGACCACATAAATCACTATGCACAAGCTGTAAAGGGGCTGAGGCGTGCCAAGAGGCACATTTTTCAAAACTGTCCCGATGATGTTTTCCGAGTACACATCCGAAACAAACACCATCTCTGCAAGATACCATAGGAAGACCTGTCACCATATTTTCTTTACATAGATGCTGAAGGGAGCGATAGTTTAAGTGACCAAATCGCTCATGCCAAAGTTTGCTCACTTCATTGTTATGAGCAACAAATATTGAGGGAAGATTTGATGACCCAAAGTTGTGAAACTTATACAACCTTGTAGAATCATCAGCAATGCCAGTAGCCAAAATCTGTTTAGGATCTCTTAAGTCCTTGATTACAACATCATGAGGTGAAAATTCAATGATTTTACCTTCACCTGAATGAGTTATCTGATATACAGATAGAAGGTTGCAGGATAAGGTTGGAACACATAATACATCATTAAACTGACCATTGTCTAGATGAACAGTTCCAGTCCCTACAACACTAAGAGATCTATCATCACCAACATATATATTTTTGGTGTTACAATCATTTAAAGAAGAAAACATGGCTTTGTTTTTGGCCATGTGATAAGAAGCTCCAGAATCAATGAGCCACTCATGAGAATGAGAAGAAGAAGATACATTTAATGCATAGCCAGACCGAGATGCTTGACAACCACATGTAGAAAGTGCCATTCCTGAAGATGAAGTTGAAGTTGAAGATTGCCCCAAATGGATGTTATGCTTCTTCATTGCTGCTTCCAAGGCTTCCATCTTCTTAAAGCATTTTGATTCTAAGTGGCCATCTCGATTACAAAAATTGCAATGTCTATCAGTCTTCTTCCCTTTGTTTTTATTTGTCTTATCATTTTGTTGAAATGATTTTTCATTTTGGGGCTGAAATTGCTTAGGACCCTTATTTGGTTTAGGACCATTCTTTTTAGGATATGACTTCTTAGGATTCTTTGAATTTGGTTGCTGCTGGGCGGCTAATGCTTTCTTGGAAGAGTTTCCAAGATTAAGAAGACCAAGGTGTAAGAGTTTTTCTTGTTCTCTTATTAAAGAATCACAAAAAGAGTCAAAGGAAGGGGACTTGTAGTCTGTTCCTTGAGAAATGAAGGCTTCTCTTGTAGAATGGAAGGTGGAAACAAACACAGAGTAGGCTGGTCACAACTTAGTAAGAATGGAATAGATAAGGTTACTATCTTCTTTCTTAACCTTAACACCTTCCAAGAGATATCTAAGGGTCTTGAACTTGGACAAGAAATCTTCAATACAAGAAAAATTATTAGGGTCCAATGTAAGCAACTCATTTTCAATTTGATGGGCTCTAAGTTCATTTTTAATCCCAAAAACTTTATTGATTTGTTTCATTGCTTCATCAGGAGTATCAAGTTCTGCAATATGGAATCTAAGATCTGGAGAAATAGACATCCCTATCAATCCACGTGCTTGATCTTGCCTATTTTCCCATTTAGCAGCCTTATCTTCATCCTTCAGTTTCTTTTCTTGGCCTGAGGCTATTCTGTAGAGATCTTTACTTCTAAGTAAATCCTCAATGTAGGACAACCATTGGAAGTAGTTGGTGCTGTCAAGGGTAACTTGGTATTGAATTTCCATTTCAACGGAAACTAAAGCTAAAGATGCTAAAACTAAGTGTTCCAATCGATAGATCTCAAAAAATTAGGTTGGTTTAAAAAAAATGGCTCTGAAAACGGCTTCCAGATGAAGAAGTTATGGATTTTTGAAAAAAAGTTGTTGAAGTTGCCGACGAAGTGCGGGAATGTGTGGAAATGAAAAAGTCCGCCCCCACAAAATGGAGACTTGAACCCAAGACCTCTACTCTCTTAAAATAGCTTTGAACCAATTGAGCTATACAAAACATTTGAGAGAGAGAGAGAGAGGGGGGGGGGGGGGGTGCTTTGGGTTGTGTGCTTGCTTTGAGAAAGCTCTTTTTCCCTACAAAACAAAAAACACAAAACCCAACACGGACATGCAAAGAAAACGAACCTTACGGCTCGAAGTTAGCTTTAGCCGAAAAACTAAATATTTTCAAAAATGAACCTTGTGGCTCAAAGTTAGCTTTAGCCGGAAACTAAATATTTTCCTCAATGTTTCTGATTTTCCGAGATCACCCTAAGGCGCAGGGAAAAGAGCATACGGATGAGAAAAATCCTTCCTTTCTGTTTCTGATTTGCCCAGATCGCACAGAGTCGCAGGGCAAAGAGCATACGTAGAAATGAAAGGTATAGATTTGGTAATAAAAAAAAGCTAAATAAACCGAAACCGAAATAAACAGAGAGAAAATAACTGTAAACTGCAAATAAACATTGTATACCTCCAGATCTTAAAAATGACGCAGCTAGGGCTACCAGAAACCTTTTCGCGTGAAACGAAAGGGGTTCCTCACTGGAACAGATGCTCCCAACACAACAGAGCAGTCCTCTCGGCCCGAAAGCAGTCAGAAGCAGCAGATCTAGGAAACAGCAGTCAGATGCAGTTCTACCGGCTTCAGATTTGGATCACCAACGGACGCGGCCCTCAAATAACTCTGATACCATGTAGGAATTTACAGGGTAAGTTCCTCAGAAAAAACACCAAAGGACACCGCTCACAACCAGATCGCAGATCAATACACCAGTATTTTTGACGTGGTTAAAACCCTCAAAGAGGGAAACAGTCCACGGCCTGAGCCAACGCGGCCACTTCAGGCAATTTATTAATAAAAGAATGAAAATTTACATATGTTTCTCTCATGCACGGATTACCCTACAAATGACCCTCCATGCGATTTAAATAGAAATCATGGACCAATCGGGTGTCAAGCCATGGATCAAGTGTCGGTAATACCGAGGAGAGAATGAACCGTCAGATCACTACATATCGTGACTGTCGGATTGTAAGTTACAAAATGTACAAGGTAAAGAAACACACTTTACCTAACTCTATACCTAACTCTATACTAGACCAAGTTGTACTTAACTATTTCCTATGTGTCGGAATATCCTAACACATCACACACCTTGCAAACAATGTATATGTTAATGATGGAATGCATAACCCAAATCAAACAAACACCTCACTCTTTTCCTTAATTTATTTTGAGATTTGGTGTACATATTTTTGTCTATTTAGATATCAATAGGCTTTTAGATGTTGAATTTTGTAACAACCTTGGTAAAAAATCCATGTAATAAACGTAATAAACGAAAAATAATAACCAAGGTCATGGGGCATGTATTCCAAGTTGAATGTTGGGAAAAATAATAGTGATGGGAATCACTTGTGATTAATTAATGGATATGGAAATTGGAAAAGGAAATGGAAAAGGATTTGGAAAGGCATGAGGCATTAATTGGCATTTTATTTATGAAAATAATGAAAAATAGGAGAAAAGGAAGGTGAAAGGTCACAGGTTGCATGTGAGGAGGAAAATGAAGGAAAATAATGGAAAATGAAGAAAATAGATGCCCCAATCATAAAATGGCTTCTGAGGACCAGTTCACAACCTCTTGTCAGTTTTATCTTGGTGCTCTCTCTTATATTGTCTCTCTCATATTATTAGACACTAAGATTTTTCTTGGAGCACAATTGGAGGAGTGTGATGTTGGGCGCAACCCAACTTGATTAGTTTCTGGCAACGAATCCACATTTTGTGGGCTGGAACGCGCAGTGGACCGCATAACGGAGTGTGAGGTGGACCGCGAAGAGAAGAAGTTAGAATATATCGCGTGGTATAAGGGCATCAGAGTGGGTCGAAGCCCCTCCATTTTGAAAAAGCATGTGATAATGTAAAGGATCAATGGCTTTAGCTAATTGTTTTAGGGAGTCCATGGTATTTGGACCATGGTATTGTAACGATGCAACCCTCGATGTAATAGTATATATAGGGTGAAATAGTAAGAAAAGAATCATCATTGAGATATAGATTTGTGTTATGGTTGAACTTTTGTGATTTGTTTTTTGGGAAAAGAAGGAGAGGCTCTATTGTTGAGTGCGCAGAGGCCTGAGTCTACAACTGAGTGCACAAACAACCTGTAGCTTGTTGCGTAGACAACCTGCAGCTTAGTGCACATGCAAACAAATATTTGTTGTAGAAGATTTATTATTATAAGAAATAGTTCTTGTGGACATAGCCCCACATTGGGGTGAGCCACCATAATTTGGTGTCTTCATGTGTATATTTTTCTTATTATCTATTGTAGCATAACAGTTTATTACAACTACACTTTATTTCAGTAAAGTGATGAATTATGGGCTTATATGGTGTGTTTAAGTGATTAAATGAATGTGGCAAAGTGATTTATGAATGTTAATAGTAAAAGATAATATAAAACACCACATCCCATTATCCTTCAAGGTTACAGAAACCTAGTTCTTCATCCTGCCATAGTCACTTTAGGTGAGACTGCGATTTGCTTGTAGGTCATTACTGAAAGGGCCAATGATTAAGGGTTTTGTTGGTGCACAGTATAGATCGAACATGGGAGAGAGCCCAAATCATAACCAAAAAATGGTTCCATTGTCAGGACCGGGATCTGTTTGAGGGATATGTGGATGTGGAACCTATCAAAGAAGGAAATTAAAGATTGGCTAGAACTGAAAGAGAAAGAATTTGTAGAACAAGAGAACATAAATCCTTGTCTGATGTCTAAATATTGGTTATAGAAGTATATTTTCATAGATCAATACAAAATTTTCTTTGCATCATTTACTATCAATTTGTATGAGTGGATATCAAGGTTGACCCAAAGAAAGAATTGTTTTAAAGGTGGAGAACCTATGACGTAGATCCTAAACTAACACAGTGACTCAAGAGTGTTGGCTTGAGGGGGCCTGACTCAGGTTCAATGTTAATTAGCCAAAAAAATCCCTACACTACTGGCCTTTTCAGCATCAGCCTGCGGAGCGTGAACCGAAGTCTCATCCGACGTAGTATGGGGGGATGTTGGAACCAAGTTTCTGCACCCTTGAGATGGTTGTGATGCCGTTTGATCTCTCTATCCCTACCTTCATGCAAGTGATCTCACTTTAGGGCTTGTAAGACAAACCCTTTATTCTGGCCTTGAATACCTTCGCGAAAGTATGCGGTTGACCTTCGCGTGGCCCTAACCTATGGCTCAGGTACTTTCGCGCTGCTATGTCCATGAGCCGTGCAGATTCCTCAATTATCCTAAGTGATTTTCTTATCTTGTCAACTACTTAAAGTTATCACTGTGTAAGAAGATATTCGTGAATGCATTGAATTATTCAATGTAATTGCATTCATTCGCGCATCATATAAGCATAATAAAAGAAATTCATACGCAAAATATCCAAACCCGTCAATAGAACAAATACACAGAAATTGCAGAATAACTCCTTTTATAAATATCTTCCAAGTATTACAGACTCTGTTCACCCTGCGCAAACAGCTACAAGGGTTCACGCACTCAGCTACGGACTTCTACCTTAGGTCTCTGTGCACTCAGCTACAAAGCCTCTACCTATGCTACAACCTAAGACTTCGACTTCTTGCTCTAAAGCTATGACTCTCTTCCTTGTGCTATCCTACTAACTACTTAGAGCTTAGCTCTTTTTATACAATCCCATGGTCCGTGGACCATGGGTAGACCTCTTACAGCTAACTTTACTTTGCAAAACTAAAGGCGGACTACCCTTTGTGACACATAATACCTTCACGCTCCGCAACGACAAAATGCGGAGTCTTTATAATAATATTAAAAAAACTTGACTAAAACATGGTCTTTTAGCCCCAAAACTACCCTTGGGGGATCCCACTCCCAACAGGCCCCCAACACAAACATCATGACTCGTCCTCGAGTCACTCGGCAAGTGCAGAGATATTTGCGCGAAGCTCGTCCAACTTGACTCTTATGACCACAACTTCGGTTGTGCACTAAGCTGCTGCCTGCTTTGCATATTTGACTATCTTCTTAGTTACCACCCTTGCGTCGTCGTCCTGAAGCTGTTGTTGCATCGCTTGTAGAGTCGCAAGCTTGACTTCAATGTTTCACGTAACCGCATAACATTCCTCCAGCCACGGCTTGAGTTGCGCCTTTAGCATTGCTTCCTTGTGCAACGCTACGTCCATTGGTTCCTTCAGCTGCTTGGCTTCCTGTAGCTTGGCTAACCTTTGTGTCATCACGACAGTTCGCGTTGTGCCCTTAAATTCGCTGTAGCATTGTTGGAGTTCACGCGCTTCCGTCTCGAGCCTTTGGATGTTTGGGTCCTCCTACAAGCTAGTCAGGACCTCAAACAACTGTTCAAACAACTATGTGTAGTCTGTTACTGCACTCTCCACTGCCATGACTACTTCTGTGACAGTGGCCACCCATTTTTCCTTGACCTCTAGTGGTGTTGAAGGCTGAGCCCTCAACTGGAGCTCTGTAATCTACAAGTTCAGCTCTAACTGAACCCGTGCCGTCTCCGTCCAAGTATTGCACACCCCTATGGCCAATTTATGGATGTGGACCTCAACTGGATCCTCCTTCAGAATGACCAATTATGGGACCATTTTGCAAGCCTCCTCTGCGACCTGTATGATCTTCTTTCTTTGGCCGATTACCTCAGCCTCTGTGGCAATGACAACATTCCTTTGCAAGGCCATCTGTTCATTGTTGATTTTCTGTTCACTGATCACTTGGAGGGCGCGGTGCTTGTGAGCCCTCAGCTCTGCAATTACTCCATCCTACAAAGAGTGGAGTGCTTCGTGCGGGAGCGCTGCCAGGTTCAATCCTACTCCCTTCAAGGCACTAACTATGGGTCTGTCAACCTCATTTTCTGTTGTCAGTGCTCCATCTAGAAGCCCTAGCGCACTGGAAGCCTTCATGCACAGCATATCGACAGCCTCTAATGTGCAAATATCCAAGCTAGTAGACGTTGTACCAACTTGCGACGTGCGGGCCTACAACTCCTACAGTTTATTTTGGATGGTCCCTGTTACACAAAATATTGTCACCATGACTATTTGCAGTTAGTATGGGTCTATCATCATTCATACTGTCCTCCTAAGCAAGTCTCAAACCTCAGCTCTTCATGTCAAGCTTTGAAAATGAGAGAAAGACCTTAAAAATCATTAAAGCTCTGGTTCTGCACTTTCTCTCACTGTTACCTGCGGTCCCGCACCCCTTGTTCATGTTACCTGCGGACCTGCCCGCTCTGTCTCTAAAGGAGTGGGTGCGGACCCCTGTGAAAGTAAAAAAGGCGCAAGTTTATTCTTAAAAAGTCACTTGTGGTTAATTCTAGATGATTCTAGAAGGAATCTTGACGTGGATGGTTCGCTCCTAGGTGGTTCATGCATCCCAAAACTGAAGGAGCTAATCCCTTGATGAGAGGAGCTTATCCGTTTGAAGGAGGGCTTTATCCCTTTGAAGGTGGACCTAGTAACTTCCCTCCATTGCACTATAAATTAAGGCATTGGGCTGGTTGCTGAGGAGGTTAGAAGCTGAACATTTTTGAGGGTAAACGCTGGTGGAATTGAGACTTCCTAGTTAAGCTTGAGAGGAGAGATCACATACCTTTTGGCTTCATTGGGAAGAGAGTAAAACTTGTCAAAGTAGAGGAGACTTCTTGATGGACCCTGGGAGGAGATTGTACAACATCAAGGCACAGGTTGTAAAGTTCTTCTTTGATTTAAATTAATACAATGAGATTCATTTTTCTCAAAAAATTGTCTTATGTGATTTGTTTCATGAATTCCTTGATCATCATGATAAGTATGCTTTATTATATTGGCTTTTCAGGTGCTATTTAATTTGTGTGCTTGTTTGTGTTTGCAGATTCTCTACAAGGGAGCTCATTTGGATCAACGGAGCGAGGCTTCCACAAACTTGCATTGGACCCAAGGTAGGCCTAAAACACTTGTTTGCCTTTGTTTATAAATTGCATATTTAGAGAAAGATAGAACTTGATTGGTTTGCCAAGATATCATTAGATACTAGGGAGGTTGGTCTTGTTTGCAAGAACGACTCATTTCGTGTGACAAAATGGCGACCATACTGGGGACTTGATTTTTTGATTTGCTTTTACTTTGACTTGAGAAAATGTGTTTTTGTTTCTGTTTTTGGCTTGATGTGTGTGGAATTGGGTATGTTTAGTAGATCTTGAATTATTTTTTGTTTTTCATACTTTTGGGAGAGGACCGTACCCTCTGCTTGTAACACAGTGCGGACCTATCCGCACTTTTGCTTTACACATAGAGCGGTCCCGCACCTGTGTGAACTGCGGGCCTGCGGACCCTGTCAAAATTTTGAGAAACTTAAGATTTTCTCTTTCAGTCAACTTAGGATTTGTTTAGGTGTTTTTAGCCTCTGCCTAGACCTGCATGTGACTTGTTAGGAACTTTTCTTAGGTTAATTCCATTAGCATTAGGGTTTTAGGTGAAATTCCTAGAAGTTTTGGTTGCCGGGTTGATTTTCATTTTGGTCTTGTAGTAGCTCAGAGCTTAGAAGCTTTAGAAGCCTCAGATCACCTTGGTTTTTACTGGCCTTCTTATGAGTTTGACCATTTGTGAAATCTTCCTTTGTTGAGGAATCCATCTTGTGTTTCTCTTTGCGAAACTTCGAAAAGACTTGTGTTAAAAGTTTTGGATTTCATTTTTAGAAAAGAAAACAAAAATTGGTTGTTTTTTGACTGATTTGTGATTCTGGACAAATTAGTCCTTAGTTTGCTTATAGCTAAGTAAAACATCCTTGAAAAGAAATCTTGTAAGCTTTTACTTCAAGTAGTTTTTAGAATTTATAGATCTCAAGATTATATTTTTCCATAGTTTTGAGTGTTTTATAAAAATAAAAAAATCTCTTTTGGAAAAAGTTTGTTTTTGTAGTATTGAATGTTTGAAAGAAAAGGGAAATTTTTTTGAGCATAACTAGTTGTCTCGTTTTTGAGTGCATTGGAAAAGACAAAAATCTCTTCTTTTGATTTGTTTGTTAAGGAAAAGATTTGTTTTTACAAACATTTTCATTATCAACTCTTTCCTAGCTAGAAATTCATTGAAGGGAAAAGATTGCTTATCATCTTAAGTGCATTTCTTTTAGTGATTCGAGTCGAGTCTTCACACCATAAGTTTCATCTCCGCACCTTTTGACTTAAGAAAAACCAATAAAAATAACGCTTAAAGTAAAATCTATCTAGTAATATTTTTATTTCTAGGGCTCTATATCACCAACATAGCTTAGGCTAGTATCTTG
Source organism: Pinus tabuliformis (assembly GCA_031772625.1). Lineage (NCBI taxonomy): Eukaryota > Viridiplantae > Streptophyta > Pinopsida > Pinales > Pinaceae > Pinus > Pinus tabuliformis. The sequence continues at coordinate 483,417,033 of CM062820.1, forward strand.
GAGTAGGGAGTAATTAACTCTCCAAGATAGTAAAACAAACAAGTAGCTGTATCTTGCAGTAGGAGATAAAATCCAATTTTTACATCTATGCTCTAGGAAAGCTCCTCTTAAAGGAGAAGCACGAGATCATATCTGAACCAGTGTGGGAATCAATCCTTCCTCATTGGGAACGATAGAAGATATTCACGTATTAAAAACGGTAAACCTCAGATTAACCATTGTCGAGGAGCCTGGGGTCACTTGTTGGTAAACCTTGGATTATGTCAAGGAGCCTACAAAAGGATTGAGCTTGTTACTCTGCCCTTGCATGTGTATCGGATCGTCGACTGTTCCCCCAGGTATATTTGTTTCCGTTGGTAACCATAGTGACCATATTCTATAGTATTATTTCCTAAGGTGACGGTGGAGGGAAGATCCCACTGTACCTGGAGCAGACGTCGGCTAGACTCACTTGGATTTTCTGGGGGGTTCTCTTCACTCGAGACGGTTTAGTGGAGAAACTTGTGCTAGTCTATTCATTAAGCAGGTTGTCGGGGTAACTGTTCCAACCGCCATTTCTGTATTGAACTCCGCGACGCTGGATTTCATCACCAACTAGTGTTTTCAGTACGGAAAGTTACTATTTGTGTGTGGTTTGATCTCCTAGATTCTTTAGGCGTGTGATTCAAAATTGTTTGGTTCTTTAAAGGCTTTAGGTGGTTTTCATTGAGATTTTTCTTTGTTTGCATGTGAAGTAGTTAAAATATTTAATCGTGGCTGAATTACCGAGGAAGTCCCGTAGACTTCGGGGCCAACCTCCTGAGTTTTCACCGAGCCAGCCTGAAGGGCTACGAGCCCTTGTAACTCCTAGAGACAGTAGAGTTGGGTCACCTGAAGAAGGAGAATCTTCTTTAGTGGTACATCCTGATTATCAAGCTCTAGTAGCAAATTATAATCCACAATCTGTTTCTGTTTCCAAAGTTACTCGTAGTTTTTCATCTACTAGTGATTTAGGTGAGGAACCTGAAATATCTAAACCTGAAATTGAATTTGCTGCTACGCCAACATCGAGATTTGCCTCTCCAACTTCTAGTGGTCCTGGTTCACCTAGGGTACAAAGAATAATTACGCAAAATCTTCCTTTTGGACTTATAGCTATTGAAGAACTTGCTACTCCAGAAGAAGGTATCCCTATCCCTGAAAATCAACTAATTATAGAACTTAGGGAGCGTGAATCAATCTTTTACAGTCCACCTAGGAGCAACGCTTGGTATCTTTCATTAACCAATTTTTTGTAAAACCCAAGACTAAGTTTTTCACCACCTCGCATTCCTTTTCACCCAACACCTAGGGATTATTATCCTCCGTTAAATATGTCAAGACAGTCGTCCATGTTTTCTCAATCTCCAGAAACCTTTTTATACGGCGGTCCTTCTGTTCCCTCTGGGTATCAGTCATTTACTGGTACTTTTCGAGAGAATCTCCTCAACCTATTGAACAAGGGTTATTAACTGGTAATAACGGAACTAAACTGTTGAGTGTAGAAGATATTCTTATGATGCCAGGTACTATTCCTAATCCTCAACCTCAAGGTGGCCAGTTACCGCCTAGGGGGCAGTCTCAAAGTCCTCAATTATCGCCTGGGGGGCAACCTCAAGGTACCCAATTTCTGCCTGGGGGGCAACCTCAAGGACAGTACATACCTACGAGACAGTACGTTCCTCAAGGTCAACCCCAGACTCAATATGTACCTCAAGGTCAACCCCAGTATCAATATGTACCTCAAGGTCAACCCCAGTATCAGTACGTGCCTCAAGGTTATCAACCTCAAGGTCAGCATCTAACCCAAGGTTTCCAACCACCTTCCGGTCAATCATTTGTCCAAGGAGTTGGAAGTGTACCCTTGAATGATCAACCCTACCCTCAACCCGATTATGGTCCTCAATATTCTCAACCTGTTATGGGTCCATACCCCGGAATGAATTTAGTGTGGATCCATCTCAATCTCAACAGATCTTGCAACCGAATGTGCAGTTATCATCTCAAACTGGACAACCCTTGGTTTCTGGTTCACCCCAGCAACCGGTCCAGTCTACTATTCAAACTTCTGCACCTTTGGTAGTTTCTCAGTCTGGGCCTAGTATGCCTCGTACTCCGCCTCAAACGACTGCTGTGACTACTGCAACATCTGTTCAATCTACCCCACCTACTCCTGGAGTATCGACAGCTCCAGTTTCTATTGTTCCTGTATCAACTCCTCAAACATCTTTACCTCAGTCTGGTTCCACAATTCAAACTTCAGTTCAGATGCCTGTAGGACAACTTGGTCCAAGTACGGTTGTCACAAGTCAACCTCAATTTACTTATCAACTGTACCAGGGACAATACCAATTCGGTCCTGCTGTGCAGCAGCTAGTCTATCAGTATCAACCGTACCCTGGATATACATATCAGCAACCTCAACAACCCCAGTACGGTCCGGTTAATCTTGGTTTTTCGGGAGGATATAATATCCAAAATGCAACTCCAATTCCTAGTTATCCTGGATATCCTCCTCCTGGGGCTGGTCTCATGACCCAGGGTTTTAGGGACCCTAATCGTCAGTTACCATTTATTGCAACTTTGGACTTGCCTAACTTGTCGCGCCTTACGAACGATCCAATTAACTATCTTCCGTTTTGGCCGCCAATCCCGAATAAGTTGCCTAGTGATATTCCTAAATTTGAAGGCAAATCAGGAGAGGACTCATCGAACCATGTGATGACTTATCAGCTCTGGTGTGCGTCTAATTCCATTTCGGATGATTCAATCCATTTTAGGCTTTTCCAGTGCACTCTAATCAATGGTCTTGCGGCCAAGTGGTACATTGAGTTACTGCGAGCCACTTTTTATAACTTTAGTCAGTTAGCTACTTCGTTTTTAACTCATTTTCAGTTGCCAGTCAGATATGATAATGGCACTGAATTATTAACTTCATTAAAGCAGTCAACATCCACTTACATTTCAGATCACATTCATGAATGGATACGTCGACGGCGTTTAGTGAAGGTTTTTATTCTGGATTAGATCTTAGTTGAATGGTTTGTAAAATCTTTATTACCGAAGATCACTGAGGATGTAGCTAAGGCCGGAGTCGTTACTGAAGAGCAAGTAATTGCTCAAGCTCAGTACCTTGACTTAGTTTATACGCAGTCAGGTACGTTACATGAGAAAATCCCCGACCTTCCTAAACAAAATCAAATAACTGCAGCTCCTTCAGGGTCTCATGCCGCTGATGGTATGATTGGTATGGTTAATACCAAGAGTAAGAAGAAGTCTTCCAAGAATTCTTCTCTTATCATAACTTTACCAGATTCCCCGACAGGAGATTCTTCCATGGAAATTTCCACCGATATTCATGTTGTAGAGTCATCTACAGCCAAATCAAAATCCGGCGGTAAGAAGAAAGGGAAGAAGAAAAATAAAACAGATAAAAATTCGAAAGAGAAACCAGAAAAAATGGAATCAACTAATGAGAAACGCAAACCTCGTTATCCTTTTCTCATTTGCGATGAAGAGCATTTTACAAGAGACTACCCTCATTGTGCAGAGGTTGCGAAAATCATCAAAGGTTCCCAAACGCTTGCTGATTTGAAGGATCCTTTTCCTAGTCAAGATAGTAAGATGATAGGTTCTTCCTCAAATGCCTCCGAAGAACCCATAATGATGATGTCCCATGTTAGGATTGCGACTCGATCGCAAGATTACGGAAGTAAAAGTCCTGTTGATGGTAAGGAAGCAGAATCTTCTCATTCGAACCCATCAACTTCAACTCCCGGTTCGATCCACTACAGATCGAGAAACCTGACCTAGACTTAGTAATCAAACCGCCCGCCAAGGGTATACTTCGAAAGTCAGCTTTGAATCCACATGCGAGAGCGACTCAGAACTATAACATTGTTGAAGATTTGGCTATTTCGCCTTCAGCAATGTCGGCTTTGGAAGTGCTGCAATCATGTCCAGCACAGCGTAAATTGCTATTGTCGGCTATAGGACCTGTTGATGTTCAGGACTTGAACCTTATAATTTTCGATCTAGAAAATAGTACACCGCGCTTACCTCATCAAATGGCTTTCCAGATCCCAGTGTTAGTAAAAAACAGACCTTGTTATAGGACTGTGATTGATGAGGGAGCCTCAACGTGTATTATGTCGATACAGTGTTTGTTGGGTCCCTATAATACTAGTGATTACCCCATTACTATTGTAGTTATACCAATTATTTATATTGCTGTTCCCCTATTACCCCCATATTGTTATTTCTGTGCCCCATAGAATCCCTCTATTGTTATTTTTGTGGCTTTATATTATTATTGTTAGGTTGGCTGGATTATATTGTGACTCCTTAGACTCCTATATATAGAAAGGAGGTTTTGTCATTTGTATCATCCAAGAATTGTTCATTTATGTAATGTAAAGGAGGTTTCCCCCTCAAAGAGGCTGAATTCTAAGGCGTGGATCTCTCTTTTCTATCTTTTTGTGAGCTGGTTCATAACATTTGGTATCAGAGCTTTGGATTCTAGGGTTTCGCTGCTCCAAACAGGTCATCGTGGAATTTTCGCTATAACGTTTTTTCTGTGATGTTTCAAAAGTCGCAAAAAAAACCCATTTGAGGAGAAATTGCGCTGAACCTCGGGTCTGAATTTCAGATCTTTTCGCGCGATATTTGCGGAGATATGCTCTGAGGAAGTTGGTCTTTTTGCAGACTCCTGAATTACATTCAAAACAGGTGACCTAGGGAAAATCGTCATAACTTTCTCTCTGGGGATTGGATTGAAATTTTGTAAGAAGGTACAGAAAGAGGACGGACTGCAGTTTCTTGTATATATTTTTCAGAACCAAAGGTAAAAAATTGTACACGTGGCACTTCATACAAGTTCACTCTTCTGGAAAGGTATATAATCAGGTCATCTTGGGAGATTGTGCATAACTCTTTCTTGGAGAATCCAATTTGGATCAGACTGGTGGCATTGGAAAGAGGATACAGAGAGCTACTATAGGTCACAATTTCAGAACTAGATGATTGGAAAGTACAGAGATACATCAGAGGCAATATCAAGCTCCTACAAAGTAAAAAAAGGTGTGTAGATTTTTTTAAATTTTTGCTTAAGCTTGGTTTGAAAATTTATTTTGAAGGAATTCAAAGGGCATAGTAGAGCATTATTATCGGTAACTGATGCCCCAAGGAAAAAAAATGCAAACACCTAGTAAGGAACCTGAAAGCTCTAGCATGACTCATGAAGAAGAGGAAGAAATGCAACATGATATATCAAAATTACAAGACCAAGTGCAACAACTGTCCCTTGCACAAAAAGGAACAGAATCTAAGATGGATGGTTTAAAGAAAGATGTAGAAGCTAAGATGGATGGTTTAAAGAAAGGTGTAGAAGCTATGATGGACTGTTTAAAGAAAGGCATAGAAGCTAAGATGGATGGCATGGAAGCTAAGGTGAATGGCATGGACGCTAAAATTGATGGCATGGATGATAAGATGGAAGAATTGAAGATAAATATGAATAAGTTGCTACAAGAAATGGTCACTAAGGGTGAAAGAGTACTAAAGGAAACTCATGATGAGAACAAAATAAATGTTAATCATGATTCCATAGACTCTAATGTTGGATCGAAGACTCACCATGTTCCAAAAATCGATATGAGGAAGTTTGATGGCAAGGATCCCGCCACATGGATATTACAGATGGAGCAATTCTTCGATCTCAATAATGTGCAAAACACACAAAAGGTACGTATGGAAACTTTATATTTGGAACCAAATCAGTTTGTATGGTATCAATGGCTTTGTTCTCGTAAACAATTTATCACTTGGGCAATTTTTACGGAAGAATTGATAGCACATTATGAGGATACAAAAAGCAACACTTTTTTTAGCCAATTGATAAGTCTCAAACAAAAGGGTTCAATAATGGAGCACATTGAGGAGTTCCAAAAATTGAACATAAGGGTAAAAGATATTCCAGAGGAGCATAGGATTGATGTGTTCATAGGGTCTTTAAAGGATAATATCCAACATGATGTGCGCCTTTGGGAACCTGATTCATTAGAGAAGGCATTCAGGTTAGCAAGAAAAATGGAAAGCAAAATTATGGCAACTAGGAAGCATACCATTCACAACTATAAAGACGGAAGTGTTGTTGCCCATAGTCTTCCACAACCTACAAGGTTGACACCACAACAATTGGAAGAAAAAAGAGCAAAAGGGCTTTGTTACAATTGTGATAGCAAATACACAAAAGGTCATAAGTGTGCTGAGAAGAAATTATTCTACATAGATTGTGAAGAGGAAGAAGAAAAGGAGCAAGAAAGGTCAAAAGAAGAGGATATATTCCAGGAACAAAGCCTAGATGAAGAACAAATAAATCCGACCATATCTTGTAATGCATTGGCGGGAATTACCACTCCTCAAACCATCAAGATAGAAGGACAAATCAAGAAGAAAAAGGTAATAGTGTTGATTGATTCAGGAAGCACCCACAATTTTATTCATTGTAGGGTAGCAAAAGAATTGAATTGCTTCCTATATCCAGCACCAGAGTGTCAAGTGATGATTGCAAATGGAGGAACAATAAATTGTTCTGGAAAGTGCCATAATATCAAGCTATCCATGGGAGAATATGTATTGACTAGCCCAATGCTTTCCATTCCAATGGGAGGTGCTGATGTTGTACTAGGAGTCCAATGGCTACAATCCTTGGGTACAATAGCTTTTAATTTTCAAGAACTTTTCATGAAATTTTCTGTGGAAGGAAAGGAAGTTGAATTAAGGGGTATTGCAGGGAAACCAGGAAAGATAATCAGCTCTAATGGCATGACAAAGCTTCTAAAAAAGGAGCAAAGAGGTGTAATTGCACAATTATGTTCGCTAGATGTTTCCACATTGGAATCATCTATTTCTCCAGATCTCCAAAAAGTCCTGGACAATCATTCCAAGGTATTTGAGACTCCCAAAGGTCTCCCACCTATGCGTGATCATGATCATGCTATTCATCTGATTCCAGGAAGTGTTCCTCCAAACATCAGGCCGTACAGATATCCATATGTCCAAAAAAGTGAAATTGAACGTATGGTTGCAGAAATGCTAGAGGCTGGTATAATTCAACCGAGTCAAAGTTCTTTCTCAGCTCCAGTAGTATTGGTGCACAAGAAGGATGGATCATGGCGCATGTGTCCAGATTATAGGGAGCTCAACAAGCTCACTATTAAAGATAAGTTCCCCATTCCTGTCATTGATGAATTACTGGATGAATTGCATGGATCAATTTACTTCACCAAGTTGGATCTTCGTTCGGGATATCATCAAATCAGAATGAAGATTGAAGACATTCTGAAAACGGCATTTAGAACTCATGAGGGTCATTATGAATTTTTGGTCATGCCTTTTGGCCTTACCAATGCACCTTCAACATTTCAAGGTTTGATGAATTCAATTTTCAAACCATTCCTTAGAAAATTTGTGTTAGTATTTTTTGATGATATACTAATCTACAGCAAGTCTTGGAAGGATCATGTTGAACATGTTGACAAGGTGCTACAACTATTGGAGGAGAAACAATTATATGCAAAAAGATCCAAATGTTTCTTTGGAGTCCAGGAGGTGGAATATTTGGGTCATATTGTATCTCATGAAGGAGTTAAGGTAGACCCTAGCAAAATTAAAGCCATTAAGGAATGGAAAATCCCCACATCCATAAAGCATCTGCGAGGATTTCTTGGGTTGACAGGGTATTATCGCAAGTTTGTTAAGAATTATGGGAGAATAGCAGCACCTCTAACAACATTATTGAAGAAAGATTCATTTTCATGGACTCTGGAAGCAACAAAGGCCTTTAAACATCTTAAAGAGGCAATGTGCCAAGCACCGGTCTTAGCTACACCGGACTTCACAAAAACCTTTATTGTGGAATGTGATGCTTCAGGAAATGGAATTGGTGCTGTTCTAATGCAAGATGAAAGACCCATTGCTTTTGAAAGTCGTCCAATCAAGGGAAAGTTTT